>CM061044.1:88398024-89120524 GCA_030762985.1 Adelphocoris suturalis
TCCGCAGAGCACTTTCTTTGCAGATGCGACCGGTACTGGAGATATAGAACGGAGGCATTTGGGCATCATATAATTGAATGTGCTTCCCTCAGAGATATTGAGTGAAATAGAATAAAAAAATTTGCTGATATAAGCAAAATATTTGCTAGTGACGACTCCGATTCGGGGGAACGGGTGAAATCCTCTTTTAAATTAAATTAAATTAAAATTAGAATTAAATTAAATTAAGAGGCCTCTTCTTGAGGGAGAGTATAAGCCGATTATGGTGCCTGAAACTCTTTTCCAATGGAAACCCTGAGCAGTGAGTGAGTGAGAGTGTCCTTATGGCGTCTTTCACCAACCCGAAACTCGTTTGGAACAACGGAGTTTCCTTAACGAAGTGTAGGACACACTGTCCTTTAAAAAATTGGACTCTTTGAAGCCGGGACAAGAAATCTGCCACAACTACCAACACAACCACCTTTTAAATAACCAAATTATAACATAATATATCAGACGTTTGTTTTGTGGACAAAATTGGGAAGTTTTGTATAATTTCTAATCAATATCGTTTGAGAAAGGGCATACTATACACCAGTTATCCGGATATAACGTGAGACACCCTGTATATAAATATATTTATACATAAAGAAGAAATTATCCTGATTTGGCCCTAGATGTTACCCTACTAGTTCTAATACATTGAAATCGATGGTACTCTCCGCGTGGTGGCACATGCATTTATGCAATTTCGATGGAATTTTCAAGAAATGGGCAGGGTAAGCCTTCGATGTTACGCTCATAGATTTTATTTTGGAGGGGGATATTTGTTTAGGGAACAGCGTATAAAAAGAGTGGATGGTGGGGGGATTATAAATAAATTCAAAAGTTTTAGAGGTTACGAGATCCCGATGATCTAAATCCGTTGTGATGGCGTTCTGTATCGAGTTCGAACTTTGACAAAAAAAATCTGAGGTTAGCTCAGATTTCGACGATGTCTTTGAAATTGGATATTCCTTTGTAAAGACGATCCAGTTTTGATGGAGAAAACGTAGTCAAAGCAGTGAAACCGCAGGTTTTAAAAGCTACCGTAGGAGAAACAAAACCTGCCAAGTTAGGCGCGCAGTATAGGTTTCTCACGTATTATATCATGGCTTACAAAATTAGTTTGTGGAATTATTGATTGAGACGAAATTATTTACTCTAATGCACATTAATCGCCGTATTTTTCACCCCATAGTGATGCTGATGGACTGAAAGGACCCCGCACTTTTCTTATGGGATTTTCGATGCTCTATACAAGTGGCTCTATGGGCTCAAAACAATAATGACTGGATTTTGGATAATTATACCCGATTCGACCGATATATACTTAGGCCCTTATATCATGGTGTGGGAAATATCTTTTTCCCCTAATTTTTGAAATATCGAAGTGAAACTTGGAGAGCGTTTTTGGGGTGCCTAATAATACTAAATTTAGATGGAACAAAATCTGAAGCTCAAAAATTGTGGAAAAAAGTTAACTTTCCTTACCATGATATATAAGATGTCCAGTGCTTAAATAGGGTACAACGCAAAATCCTTTCATTATCTTTTTTTGAGCTCTTTGTTTGGGGCATCGAAAACTATCTGTGAGCATAGTTTCATAAGAACTCTATGAAACCCAAATCCTACAAAAAAAAAGAAAAAAAAAGAAGGAACTTTGATCCCCCATTAAAATCGGTCCATTATTCTCGAGTTTAGCCTGTGTCAACCAATTTCAGGTTCGCGCATGCGCAATAGTTTATTACCCAAGCAATTGCGATAAAATTTGTATGTCATCTTCCTGGAACATATACCCAACTTCCCTCCGAGCTTGGAAGGAAATCGGTAAGATGTATCTTGAGAAATCGACAATATAAAAAAATTCACGCATACGCATGCGCACATGCTATTTTTGATCCAACATCAATGGAATTCTTAAGATATCATTTAGCAGCTAACCCGTACCATCTCAGAAAATCTCATCTATTAGTCTTGGAGTTTTGCTTTTGTAAACTAATTTTAGTTTTGGTATACTCAACCGATCGCGACTACCCCCCCCCCCCTCCCACGAGTCTGAACGAAATCGGACCAATAGATAATGAGAGATCAACGTTATACAAAATTCACGTTTGCGCATGCGCTCAGGCTTTCATTGATGCGACGGCAATGGAAGTTATAGAAGACTATCTAGGAGCTAACCCGCCCAATCCCTGAAAATTGCATCGAAATCGGACGAAAACTTGGTAGGTATAGTTCTGGGCCTGACGAGGATTTACCTCAGACGCAGACAGACAGGCAGACAGACACAGGACCGTACCTACAATTGATCTGCGGGCTTTGAAACGCAAAATGCAAGAGGAATTTCTGATTTTGGAAGACAACAATTTTTTCGACGTCTTGCACAATCACAAATTTACCTTTCCTTCAGAAGTGAGGAAACATAGAATGATGTGATAATGTCGTAGAATAATTACGTATCGCTATTAATTAATTTAGTTGTAAAAATCTTCAAATACTCTGTACAAAAACAGGTGTAAACGGCTAGAAATCGTTAGGTTGATGTTTAAAGCAAAATCTTACTTAGTAAACGTTCATCTAGTAAACTAGAGCGTTTATAAGTGTGTGTGCACCACAAGTTTATTAAAAATTTGCTCAAATTTTCAACAATTTTGACATAATTAAAATGTAAAAAAACGAAATCTCGCTAATGAGGTCATATTGCGCTTCGGCCGTTTCTACTTCTCTATAATCGTACTCCCATGTCATATGACGAACTTACATGCATATAAATGTACAAATTATTGTATTTACATGTACAGAATTAGTGCGTATCAACTAATTTAGGATTTTTCAAATTTCAGCATGGAGTCGGCGTGGAGTTCGTGCGAGTCCTCCCCGAAACCTCAACCCCGTCCATTACGAATGTGTTTTGCGAATGCGCCCCGAACGATGATGTCGTAAGTTGAATTTAAATATTATAATATTATAACAAACCACCTAATTATTATATGTTCATTGTATTGTATTTGTAGAAACCTTATTAAATAAGTACCTACTTAATATTTTCTTGACGCTACTGGAAACTCCATTTTGAATAAGCCTATTGGCTCATTGCTGAATTTAGTAATATAGAGATTTAAGTACCTTCGTAATTAGAGATGGTTATAGATGGCTTGATATTTAGCTAGGATTAGCTGGATGGTAAAATCGTCGTACGGTCGTTGTATTCGAACACAGGAACTAGAATGGCCGCCAGACGAGATTCCCCGCTTGGCTTTTGTGGCAGACGCAGTCCTGCCAACTCTCCGGATTATATGTTCGGATGGATCTCATGGAGGCTTGCAAATCCAACACTCCCCTCCAAGCTTCCATCCAGGCAGCTCCGTATTTAATTTCGCCGGATTACGTAAGGATTGAGAGAATGAATGAGAAGAAACCTTCTCATTCAATTCGATCTGCAACAGTACAGTTCACATACACACATTCCGATTAGTGCTGGAATAACATCAAATTTCTAAATTTAATAAATTTTGATTTGTGCAGTGACTTCGTCAGTGTGTCTGCAATTTGGTCATCAGTAGATATCCACCGGATTGTGATATTTCCTTTACGGTGTTCCTGTCGTACGTAAAGATAAGATAGCCTAACCAAATGTTTCAGAGTAGACGAATCATCTACTTCCGCTAAGCGGATTGCCGGTTTAGAATCCTCATGGATTGTCGGTATTATTTTGATCCCCGCTAACTCTGAACACATTGTACGTATTGGTAAGGAATCGAATTCAAGTCACCGGGTTGTTTCAATTTTTCATTGACTCCATTCCTATCAACAATCATTGGTGTAGACACCGTTCTATCACAATGAGGGTCAAATTTCTTTAACATCGATTCTATGTGAGACCTCTGAGTAAGACCGATAGTTTTTGTTCCTCCGGTTTCGTATGATTTCTAATCCTAGGAATTTTCTTGGTTCTCCAGATCAGTTATCGAGAATTCCTTTTCTAATATAGATTTTACTTGTTTGCGTTTTTGATTACTATTTGTTGCTAGTAAAATATCATCGACATATAGCAACATTATAGCAATTTGATCTCCGGATTTCCAAACAAACAGGCAGGGTTGGAAAGGATAGGGTTTAAAATCCATTCTTTCCACAGCCTCCTGGAATCTTATGAACCATCTCCTTGGAGACACTTTAAGACCGTAAAGAGGTCTGTGTACTTCACATACACTATGACTCTTTATATCATCACCGGTTTGTAAGTATTCTGCATACCCATCGGGAATTTCTATATATACGAGTTTGTCTAAGGAACCGTTTAGAAAAGCCGTTTTTACATCGTACTGAGCAAGATCTAAATCGAATTTGGCTGCAAGTATTAATAAAAATTTGACATCTGGTAATCTTGCTACTGGAGCGTAGATTTCAGATATATCATACTTATTATTATCGGCAAAGCCTTTTACTACAAGTCTGCTCCTATATCTTATTGAACCGTCTGCCTCCATTTTCTTTTTGTGAACCCACCTAGTTTTCATTACCCTCACACCTTTCGGTACCGTATTTCGAGGAATGATTTTCCAGGTGTTGCAATTTTCCAAAGACTGAAAACTCCGTTTCAATTGCTTCTAACCAAGCATCTGCGTCTGGCGAAGCCAGTGCTTGTGAATAGGTAATTGGGTCCTCCCCTAATTCGTCTGCAGAATTTTGTAGGAAACACGCCAGATTTTCTGCATTATCGAATTCTTCGTAAAATTCGCATTCATCATTTTCGTGAATTAAAACCGGGTTTGATGTCTTTTCTGTTTCTCGTCCGGATTCAACAGAGACATCCTGCACTTGTTCAAAGCCGGATTTAAATGAATTCTCTAATGAAAATTCAACTTGATCAAGTGGCAATTTAACAATTGACCTGTCTCTCAAATAATCCGCGTAAGTCCTACTTTCTACAAAATCTACATGTTTTGATCTCACTACCGTTTTATTTTGGAAATGCAGTAAATTGTAACCTGTTTCACCGCATTCTAATAAGAAACCCAAATTAGCTCTAGGAGCGAACTTTGACGTGCTTTGGGTGTCTAAAATATAACATTCGCAGCCAAACCGTTTTATATATTTTAGTGACGGAAGCCGTTTTAGTGCCAGTTCAAACGGGGTCTTGAATTCCAACGATTTGTTTGGGCGTCCTATTGTGTATATGCACGACATGTCTCATGGCATATGCCCAAAAATGAGTAGGAATTCCTGATGAAATCAAGTTAACCCGGATTTTCTCCTCTAATTCTAAATTGAATCTTTCAGCCGTTCCATTCAATTGAGGAGTATATGGTTCACAAACCGTCAAGGATATATTTTCCCTATGTAACAAAAATTTCATTTCTTCCGTTCTAAATTCTAAACCTCCGTCCGTCCGTATTTCTGACACCTTAGTGGTTTCCCCCGTCAATCTTCTAATTTCTTTTAGACATGAGAGCAAAGCCATATTGACTCCCATTTTACTTCCGAGTTCGTAAGCAAATGCATATCTACTCGCGTCATCCGTAAATGTGACAATATATTTGGCCTGAGACCTAAATGCTCCTGGTTTTAAAGGTCCCATTAAATCAGAGTGCAGTCTCTGAAATGGTATTTCGGCCCTATGTCTGACTTCCGAACATGGCTTTCTTTTTGCTTTCGCCATCTTACAGTCAGGACAATCGAGAATGTTTACACCGAATTTTACATTTTTTAATTCAGGGAGAACTTTACCAGCTATTTCGAGATATTTCTTTGAGGCATGGTTAAGCCTGTAATGCCATGCCAATCCTATGTCATTCCGTAATTGTAAAGTTTCAGCCGGGTTTTCTCCGTGATCAGTGTCAGTTCTCCCCTCTAAACTAGTATCCGAAATTTTGATGGATTTTTCACCGGGTTGATCAGTGATTCTCCCCCCTAAACAAGTATCTGTTATTTCGTCAAAATTCGTATCTTGTTTACGTTTAATTCCCTTTAGTTGTTTCTCCGGATTAGTCATTAACGATCCACCGTGACCTAATTTCAACAATTTCCGTTTTTCCTCCGTACTAAGTTTTGACAAGGGGAGAGAGAAATTGAGCCACCAAAACCGTCCATCAAATGAACCCGTTTTAAGTATTTCATTCGAAATTGGATCACTTATTATCACTCCCTTATCCGTCAATAAGGCCGATAAATCTTTCGCTATTTGTTTTCTAATAGAAAATAAATTTTCTATTAAGTCTTGTGCGTACAATACTCCTTTTAAAACACCGAATTTCCGTTTTTCTTCGTTGTAATATATAATATCTCCGGATTGTTTTATTATCAAGTCTGCGTCCCTAGCATTGTTAGCACATGAAATCCGTGTTGGTGTGATCAAGTCCGTTATCGTCGTAAATACATTTATATCATTAACAATATGCTCAGTAGCACCAGTATCCAAAATGAATTTTAACTTAAAGTTTTTACCGTCTATTAGGGACGCCAGAGACACCTCCGATCCCCAGGAGTGTAATGCAGCTGGCTTTTCGATTGCCTGAGCCCTTGGAGTCGCTATCGCCGCCACCGAACTGTCCGACTCCACATCCGCAAATTGCACCCTGGGAGGAGTTGCGCCTCTCTTACTACGAGCCACAGCCTTTGTCAACCGGTTTTGCGCCGTCGTCAACCGGTTTTGCGCTGGCGTGTGGCTCCGTTTTTGAGGGTTGCTACGACCAGCCCCCGGCTTCGACCTATCCCTAGTAGCTGAGAGAGCTCGTTCTTTTCGTTTTATTACGGGGATGGGGTCACTCGTTCGACTATTTCTGCGGGCCATCTTCGTACTCGCAGTCTGTGGACGCCGACATTCAATGGACAGATGTCCAAACCGTCCACAGTTATAGCACATCTTGCTATCGTTTCGACATTCTGCCTTTGTGTGTCCTAATATGCCACACTGATAGCAGACCAATTTCGCCTTTTTGACCCCCACTTCCCCCTCCGGATTGGGTCGAATTTTTCCGCCGTTTGCTGAAGGAAGGCCCCCTGCTAAGGAAGGCTTTTCCTACAGCCTGCTCTCTCCTACTATTTTCCGACATCATATCGTACATTGCGAACATCCGATCAAAGATGTCCCGAACCCTCATTTTAGAGTTCTCCTGGAGTGCATCTTCAGCTATCCTGGGGCATGCTTCCGAGATAGCATTAATTAAATTCCTCCGGATTGACCTATCTGTCAGCTCAGCCTCAGGGAACCTCCGAATACCCTCCACAAGACCCTCAAATCGATTTTGAAACTCTAATACTGTTTCCAGCGCCGGGTTAAATCGAGTATTCATAAATTCGATTTGCATTGCATGTTCCTTCGCCTGAGTAGGCGGATCGACCGCCTTCTCAATCATGCTCAATGCAATTGATGGCTCGTTCACATCTTTGATCATCGATTGCAAACCGTGATCAATATTGGAAATTATGTACGAGAGTACGATACACTTCAACTGATGAAGCTCTCTCTCCGTGTAGTTTACTGCCGGTTTTATGTTGGGATCGACGAGAAATTGATAGTCGCCACTCGCCAAATCCAACATTACCCTTCGTTTCCACACGGCGATCGACCCTTCTTTCAGTGGATTGCCTCCGTATTTTAAATTGGTAATTGGCCTTACGGCCACTCCGGGTTCTTTGTGGATCTTACAGGCACAAGTGCCCACCGAGTCAGATCCACTCGCCGTTGTGTTTACAACCGGATTATCTAGGGGAACCTCAAGTGTGCGAGGAGCATCCTCAGATCTACCAGAGCCCTGCTCTTCCACCACCATCTCTGACCTCGATGTTGGAGGACCCATGGTCATCGAAGCCAGAGCCGCGAATTTCAGAACAGACTCCTCCGCAAACTGTTTGATCTGATTTTGCATCATCTCATACCTTTGAGCGTACTCAGTCTCAAGCCGAGCCCTGATCGCAACTTCCCTCCTCTCGACTTCCTCGTTTATAAATCTCTTGATCTCTTCCGTGTTCATTGTTCTCTGTAATTAGAACAAGAGAAGGGTTACTCCGAATTCACGACCTTCGTTTTATAAACACATCCCTAATCCTAGTATCATCCGGATTTATGAACTCCGTTCTACAAACACATCTCTAAACTTCGTATCATCCGGATTTATGTACTCCGTTCTATAAACACATCTCATTTCCGGATTTATTTAAGCCTTAGTGGAATCACTCATAACGTTCTATCAACATGGTGTTAGGATTTGAATGCGCCTCGATTGCCACGCATAAATTGGAGTGCGGTCTTGGGGTTATCACATATGCCCCGCTACCTGTCTGTCGATTTCGCTTCCTTCGAGAAGGTACTGTCTCTCCGAGACATGCGCGCTGTGCGTAGGTAACAGAGCCTTCGACCATCTAATCTCCCAGCAACACGCTTACAAGAAGACTATCCCACTGCAAATCCGCTCACCACTGCCGTACTATTAAATCGTATTTCATTCTCGAACTGTAAATCGTAAATTAATAATTCGCTCATTCGCACAAAGTTCTAGCTAACTTTCGTACTTCTTTATTCTTATGAGTGTTTCCACTATATTTCAGCCTTGGCTTGTCATGTTGGGGTGTGCATAGCGTATTAAAACAATTTTAACTCCGTTCTGTTTTGCTCATGTTGTTTATGTTTCGTACATTTTACAATTGTATTCATATTAGGTACAATTCGCAAGCGACAATGAATTTATTTTGCAGCTGAATAAACATCCATGCTCCGTTCAGCTCAACTGAATTTTCATCGATCTTTTGACTTTACAAGTTATTCTAACGTTCGTTTGCAAGAATTATCAATACAAACATTCAACACAACGAAGGAGAAAAAGGAAACAGTCCACCACTGCGACCAGAATTAATATAAACTTAATTATAAGTAGGATTACTACTATGCTTAAATTACGTTAACTCTAGTAAAAACTAGACATGTTAGCGATCACAGTGATATCTCCAATTCCTCGTCCGTTTCATGTTTCTTGTTTCCAAGTTACATACTCAACTTTTCGTATCAGTTCAAACAATCAAATAAAATATCGAAATCAAATCGTAATGTTGAGTGACTACATTTTCGAATCGTAATCAGAGCAAACAGAAGCCATGGTAACGTTCATGCCGCAGTTTAGCCAAACTGACGTTCGAATTCTAACGAAAAACAAAAATCCGTAGACATGGTAATCTACCAACAAAACTTCGTGTGTCCTCCGTATTTCAACCAACATAGTTGGCACCACTGACTGTCAAACGTTGACACCTCCAACGTCAAACTGGCACCGTATTTTCGTGATTTTACTCTTGAGTGTGGACAACACCGTCATAGTTCTACATTAGTTTAAAAGCTTAGAATTAAACTTAAAATAAACTTATAAATAAACTTATCCACACTCGAGAATTTCCACCATGATGTAGTTGGGGAGTCAATGGTTTGAGACAGCTTTGGTTTGACATTCAATATGGCTTGAGTTTCGAATTGTCGCCTCGTCACGATATAAACAACATGGCGCCGTATTAAAAATCGAAAAATTCCGTAATTTCCTTCGAAAATAATTTTTCTCGTTTCGAACATCCGTACTCATCGTAATATTTATTCAAAACCGTTATTCCGTACTTTGGGATTTTACACAGCCGTATTTTCATGCTCGAGCCTTACTGAATTCCGTAATTCACGAAAAAGTCAACCCAAAAATTTCGATTATGTCAAGTTCAATAACTTCATAACCTCGTTTAAAATCGTATTTCCGTTTTATGTGACTTCTCCGGATTATGACTTTTTCATCGTAACTTTCTGAAATTCCATATCCAGAGAAAATAACTGTTCGATTACCCTCAGTAATAAGTCACAAATTACTGATTCCGAAAAACGAGAATTTAACCTATGCACAGCCCAACAAGTGAGCAAACCCCAATTGCTCCGCCATGTATACATATTGGCTCATTGCTGAATTTAGTAATATAGAGATTTAAGTACCTTCGTAATTAGAGATGGTTATAGATGGCTTGATATTTAGCTAGGATTAGCTGGATGGTAAAATCGTCGTACGGTCGTTGTATTCGAACACAGGAACTAGAATGGCCGCCAGACGAGATTCCCCGCTTGGCTTTTGTGGCAGACGCAGTCCTGCCACCTCTCCGGATTATATGTTCGGATGGATCTCATGGAGGCTTGCAAATCCAACAAAGCCATTTGTTAATAAAAGCTGTTCCAATGACAGCAAATTCAATCAAATACGTGGAATATGGTACGAGTATTTCATTGCTTTATGTTCCTGCCATTTGAAGACGAATACCTAGTACAATTGTTAGATGCAGATTGGTTTATGAACAAGGCTTCACAATTCTACTTTTGCACATTTTTCAAATTTCCTGTTGTTCATTGTCAATTGGGTAATTTAATTAACACATTGATGTGTTTCAAAGAACGTATGTTTTAATCAGTACTTAAGTCCCCTTTTGAGTATTGCATCTGGTGGTTGAGGTTCCTTTTCGTCAACTAGGGTCAAGCAGAGCAAGTGCGTTTTCGGGGCAAGTGCGTCTCTTCGTTTTATTTCACTATTTTGCCACTCTAGTTTCTTAGCAAATGATAGACACAGGTGTTTATGATCACCTGATAAAAATTTTAACCTCCTCATTGATCAAATAAGCGTAATTGGAACCATTCTCCGCGAAGCCTTCGTCCGATATTAGTGTGTGAATCTGAGGGAGGTAAAGTTTTCAATGGTTTTCTTGTCTAAAACCCTTCCTTTCCTGTTTATTCCACTGTTTATCTTTCAACCTTTTGTCTCTGTATGAACTGCGCAGTTGATAACTTCAAGGCTAAAAAAATTGCTGCAGTAAATTAATAAAGCGTTCTAGAACGTCTTTTTTTTACGGCGGTGCAAGTGCGTTTTTAAATAGGTAAGGGGTTTCATTAAAAACAACATGGAATTACCAGGAAAAATAAAAAATTAAGGTCTTGAAGCCTAGTTTCCACCCAGAACATCTTTCTCAACCGCACGCTTCTCCCAAACCTCAGTCCTATTTTATTCTGCAAAACTCTGGAGTCTTCAAATTCTCTCTCACGCAAAAATTATTCCCCAAACGACAGCGAATTAGAGGACAATCAACAAGTGGATGAGTTTATTGACCATTTTATCAACAATCGACAATGAGCAATTCATGTTGAGTTGCTAAAAATGATCTATTTTGCGGCTTTTTATTTTTCATAAACAATTCATTTTAAATTATACCTTAAATCTACCTACTTTGGTTCATTTTATTTTCATTATTTATCGGATAGAAAATTGAAAACGCCCTTGCCCCACTATACGTACGCACTTGCCCCCCAACAGGGGGCAAGTGTGTTGTTTGATTGCTATGTTTTTCCCAATTCTTAATGGATTACTAACTTCAATTCATTATATCAACACGTTTTTCGATTATGAAAAGTACGGCGAATGTAATAAAACTGTAGTCATTATTTAACTTGAAGTTTGAGAGAAATAGTAGCATCTCAAAGTCAGATCTATGAAAAACAGGTACGCACTCCCCCCTCCCCCCTACCCTACTACTATTACTACTACTAGAAGTTTATTTGAGATGTTAACATAATTTTCTCAACACCCGCTCTACATAGGTGGGTCATTCTCATTTCATTTGCCGCTTTCATGTCCCCGACGACGAATTCTCACAATTCTTGACCAAAACTAGCGATTTTGGGGGGGAAAAGGGTAGTGTAAGTTGGGAGATCAACGAAGTAATGATTTGACTGCCCAAAATCCCCTTTATCCAATACGCAGTGATGACGAATGAAACCTGAAATCCTGGAAACTCATGAGTGTTACCGTCCCCTCCTACCTAACACATAAGTAGAAGTTAGGTAGTAAAGAAACAATGACAATCTAGAACTGGCCAAGGTTACTAGCTGCAGTAAGTTGGTTCCTCTTTATTTAGAGTAAAGATTTACATTTTTAAGATTTTTCCCAACCCATGAAAAACTAATTTTTCAGTCAGTCCCCCATATCTCTTCTCAATGGGATCTCAGGAGTGTTATCATTTTTGCTATCAAGAAAGCTGATGGAAAATGGCGGGAAACAGTCAGATGTGAAGGTTATCCAGTTGAAGATGTGAGACTATAGTGGAGTGCTTGGCGTTGCAGCAGTTTGTACAGCGAAAGAAGCCTAAAAACATGTTGAGTATTTTTATTTTCAATTGCGAGTGTTGTTAGTGCTTAAACAAAATAATCCGATATCAACAACCCCACTGCTTGGTGACAGGTTTCAAACAGTAGCCTTCCCTGAGTTTTGTCACTTCATCATCCTGTGTGACGCCATTTTTACTGGAAATTCTCATGAGTGTTACCTCTCTGGAGTGTGACCAAGGATGGGTAGCACTCCAAATCTGCAATGTACAATGAGTAGTATTTGCCGATCTAACCTCATTTTCGAGCACTTTCATATTTCACGTCACTGAGGTTCTCAAACGACCCAAAGCGGCAAATGAAATGAGAATGACCCAGGTACGTAGTTTCAAAATAATGAGAATAGTGCTTTGAAGATTCGCTTGTACAGTTTTTTACAGGAGTGGGTTTTTCGAGTGCGTAATAGAAGGCCATCGGAGTCTTGTGGGAAATAGAACGAGCGCCTTCTCTAAGGACACTCGCGAGTAATTCTCATTACCATATTCTTGACCGATTTCCAGAAACTTCTCCGGCAATCAAGTCCTTGGTCGCTAACTTGGGTCACCTACGATAATAGAGACGATCCAATCGGGCGTAGGCGAAACCAACAAGGTTCAAACGAGTGACGCCGACAATACCAATGAACGTGTGTCAGGTCTGACCCGTTTAGTGGAGACCGCTGTGCTACTATCAGAATATTAGGTGAGCCAGGCATATTGGGTCTCAGCCAACCTCATCATAGCAATCTATGGCCAATGAGCATGCGTGAACCTAAAATTTGATATAGAAATGGGTGGAATAGTGGTTTTCAGATTATAGCATTTCAGACCGAATACAACCTTTTCCAGACCAAATTAACCTTTATCCAAACCAGATTAAACCTTTTCCAAACCAAATTAAACCTTTTCCAAACCAAATTAGACCTTTTCCAAACCAAATTAAACCTTTTTGCTTGCATACATAAGGTAACTTTTTTCTTACAGATAATTAAGGGTACCCGGAAAGTGTACCGTTTTCGGGATAGTTTCACGTTGATTTCCCTATTTCGAGATCCCGATCCGAGATAATTCGACTAACTTTCCGGGTACCCTTAATTCACTGTTAGAAAAAAGTTACATTATTATGCAAGCTTGTCTACATACGTCCATAACACAATATTTTAGGTCACCATACACGTTATTTTCCATAACACAAAATTCCAAGTCAGTTTATATTAATGCTGGTCATTTTGAGAGTTTTTAGTGATTGAGAAAAAAGTTTAATTTGGTTTGGAAAAAGTTTAATTTGGTTTGGATAAAGTTTAATTTGGTCTGGAAATGGTTATATTGGGTCTGGAAATGGTTTATACGAAAACCGTAGAAAACGACAGGTGGATCAAGGGCCGTCGCACAGTATAATGGGCCAAATAGTCTAGGAAAAGTAGTCCCAAAAACACCTGGTCAGTGGAATGGATTCGGGTAATTCCATGTCAATTCAACACACCCTATTTACCTCACCATATTAGATTTTGCTCAAATTTGGTATACTCATAGTAGGTGTTGAGACTAAGAAAAATACCAAATTTTAAATTTTTATCTCAAACCGTTTCTTAAATATGGCTATGTAAAACTTACAAAATCTCGCCAAAAAACCATGAACGGATTTTATACTATTCGCTCTAGGAACTGTCCTAATTGAGCTAGAGAGCTGGGAGAGGTATCATTTTGCAGCTTTTTTTACGCTCTTTCCAGTGATATACAACAGGACATAGGTTCTAATAACAAACATTTTGTCAAAATACAAATAAAAATTTTGATTTAATTTTTTTCCAAAAAGTACATAATTTAAAATTTTCAAAATATTCCTATAAATACTTAGTACTGTTGTAAACAATGTGACAAAATATAAATATGGGATGATGATGGGTTCATTGTTAAAAAAAAATATTCCTGACACTAGTTTTCCACTAATAGCCCGGTTTTGACTAAATAATAAACATATTACGTACTTTTACCAAAGAGGTGAGCTATTTAATTAAATATATAAAGGAATACTATGTATAAAGGTAAAACAATATCAGAAATATTAATGCAAAATACTATCTTGTTAAAACAAAACCAATAACATAGATATACACCAATAAAAATTAAGTTATTTAGGTTGCTTACTTTAATTTTATACAATTTAAACTAAGTTAAACAAAGCCTATTAATTAGTAAAACAATAATCTAGAATATTTCTATAACAAGAAATTTGAAAAAGGTATGAAAATAGTCTAGTTAAATAGTTATGTAATAATTCTGGTACAAACAGATTAATCAAAATTTACATAATATTGTACATATTTATGATGATGAAGTAGCTAGACGAGTTGGTAACTACATGCAGCTAAGAGTAAATAAAGTAAATCTAGCTGAAAGCGATCTTAGCGAAAACCCAACTGGCTTTTACAAAATGTAATTCCGTAAACTGAGATAATGTTTAGGGAAACTGCTGTCAACTCAAAACTTAATTTTTCCTCAGGTTAGTGTTAATCTAGATAGTTGTTTAAACATTATCGTTAGTACTGCAACAATTGTGTTACATTTACTCGTATACCTAATCATCATCATAAATATGTACAATATTATGTAAATTTTGATTAATCTGTTTGTACCAGAATTATTACATAACTATTTAACTAGACTATTTTCATACCTTTTTCAAATTTCTTGTTATAGAAATATTCTAGATTATTGTTTTACTAATTAATAGGCTTTGTTTAACTTAGTTTAAATTGTATAAAATTAAAGTAAGCAACCTAAATAACTTAATTTTTATTGGTGTATATCTATGTTATTGGTTTTGTTTTAACAAGATAGTATTTTGCATTAATATTTCTGATATTGTTTTACCTTTATACATAGTATTCCTTTATATATTTAATTAAATAGCTCACCTCTTTGGTAAAAGTACATATTTATGTTTATTATTTAGTCAAAACCGGGCTATTAGTGGAAAACTAGTGTCAGGAATATTTTTTTTTAACAATGAACCCATCATCATCCCATATTTATATTTTGTCACATTGTTTACAACAGTACTAAGTATATATAGGAATAGTTTGAAAATTTTAAATTATGTACTTTTTTGAAAAAAATTGAATCAAAATTTCATTTGTATATTGACAAAAAAATTTCTATTAAAACCTATGTCCTGTTGTATATCACTGGAAAGAGCATAAAAAAAAAGGTGCAAAATTATACCTCTCCCAGCTCTCTAGCTCAATCAGGACAGTTCCTAGAGCGAATAGTATAAAATCCGTTCATGGTTTTTTGGCGAGATTTTGTAAGTTTTACATAGCCATATTTAAGAAACGGTTTGAGATAAAAATTTAAAATTTGGTATTTTTCTTAGTCTCAACACCTACTATGAGTATACCAAATTTGAGAAAAATCTAAAATGGTGAGGTAAAATTTAAATTTAAAGTGTGTTGATTTGACATGGAATGACCCATTCATAACTTCCTGAAAATTGGCACAAATGTTCTTTAGACCTTCCTAAGTAACAAAGATTCTGGGGAGTGGAAGGGGTTGAGGGAGGGGGAATTCTGTTAATGAAGCGGACTTTTCCTTGTTTTTTCGATTGTGTCGGAAACTATAAACTTTTTCGAAAATATAAGTATATATACTAACTTGAAGATTATTAAATTTCCTTTTGAGATGATTCAGTCATGTTTTTCCTATTCAGAACGAATACAGAGTTATCGTCCGTCAAATATTACAAACATTGGTCCCCTAGCTCTTCACACCACGAGTTTCGTCTTAGAAAAATAATCAAAGATTATTCGTAAATGATGTGATCATCATGCATCCATTTTTATTTCGATTCTGGTATAGTTGATGATGCATAAATATTCGTCGTAGCAACCTGGGGGTGCTCCCGTTCGCTTCAGAATGAAAGAGAAGTTTACCAAGTTGGGTGGGCAGTATAGCGTCCTCACATATTCTTACATATAACAGATAATCTCTTAAAGACGTCTAGACTTTATCAAGGATCTAGGTAGCCCCCCATAGGTGCAATGAGGCCCTAAATCCTCGAGAAAGAGGTAGGGGAGAATGACAGTATCCCGTCAGAGAGATACCCACTCCTACTAATAGCATTAATGTGCTATGTTCGGAGTAGATTGGTTTTCCAGGTCTTGGATCACCCATCCAACGCCAAACTCAGCCTTTCAAGAACACGAGAGAGGCGTGCGACGCCCGTTGGGAAACAACGGACCGATGGGATTCTGACGGGAACTCTGTCACAACTTTTGCCCTTCAAAAACTCCTAGCGACCTCATTATTGGTCTGATTTAGGTCTTCAAACATTCATTCGATTCAGGGTTAAATACTGTCCAAAGTTTGTATCGAGTAAGTTTTTGCTCAGACCGTTTCCCATCAAATTACAAAGTAAAACGCCGTTTCTACCATCTTTGGGTGTAATGACATAAAATTCATGAGTTCTGCTGTAAGTTAATGGGGAAAGGTCTCAGCTAACATTTTCACCATATGGGCTTTGAAAAGTATTTAATCCTGAATCGAATGAAGTTTAGCTGACCTGAATCAGACCAATATTAAGATCGCTAGGTGATTTTAAAGGGCAAAACTCCAAACGGGGGGAGAAGAGGACTGACCCAAAATTAGCCCAATTTTCAATATTGTTTGTAATTCGCTTATTTTGGGAGATTATTCAGAGTTACGTGATCGAATCGTTTAGACTTTTTTATGCTCTATTATGTTGTTAAAGTTGGATCTGAAAAACTCAAAGGTGTTTTTATGGGCTTCATTATGCAGTTCCAAATACTCGAATGCTTCTTCACTCGCATCTGAAGCCAAAATGTTTGTCAATAGTCATTCTACATAAACCTTACCCATAGATTAGACAGTTCTGTGAATGAACCTTGGTTAGTTGAAAACGCAATATATAGCTTGAACAACCCTATTCACTCGTATCGGTTGATTAAATAGAATTTGCCCTCTTCTTTGGACAACACGTAACGGCACTGAAGCCACGTGGCGAATGATTGCAGCTGAAAATTTTATAGGAGTTTCACAAGGATGTCTAGAATCGAAAAACGCTTCAAATTCTTATACAAAGGTTTATTATTTCTGTATTAGGTATCCCTTCTACGCAGATCACAGTTTCATAGAAAATTACCTATCACACTGAGTCTATGTTGCATTATAGAAATATAACTGAGTGATGTCATCTACCAAAAGAAAATAAATTACTAAACTTAAGACAATAAATAACTGACTGGGATGAATGAAAACGTCTGCGGAGTTAGGTGGGCAGTATATCTTCCTTACATATTGTAACATGGGAGTAAAGAATTAGTGTAAGAACAAAGTACCAGTTGAACTGATTGAATATAAAATATAGCAGTACCTAATACACGTATACATGCTAGGATGCAAATTAGGGCTTTATATGTTTGCACCCGCGAAAATTGTCTAAAGGTAAACCCACACTATTAATTAAAATTTCATTAAAATCTATTCGTTATTCGCGGAGTATCATCCAATATTGGTTTTGCGTATGCGCAACAGTTATTTATTCAAGCAAATGCGATAAAATACTATAGGCATCATCCTGGGCCCAACAACCTTTCGCGTTTGAACAAATTCGGATCAACAGATGATAAGAAATTGACGTTATAAGAAATTACTGTAGGGAATGCATTGAAAATTATAGGGGACCGTTTAGGAGTTAACTCGCGCAATCCGTGAAAATTTTATCGAAATTGGACTGAAACTTGGTATAGTTTATAATTGTATCGTAATATATTATTGTCAAGTTGCATAACTAGGTATTTTTATGTTAGTATCTCCCATCACTTCAATGGCAACAGCCAACGACACCATCTAGGCACATTGTGTCATTTAAATTGTGATGAGCTGTTGGCTATTTTTTAACACTATTTTACAACTGTATTCCCTACCCGTGTATTCGATACTATCAACAATTTCTTCAAGGACTGACAAAACAGTAGTTTTTGAAAGTCGGTACCTCCTCAGAAAATAGATTTCAT
Organism: Adelphocoris suturalis; assembly: GCA_030762985.1. Taxonomy (NCBI): domain Eukaryota; kingdom Metazoa; phylum Arthropoda; class Insecta; order Hemiptera; family Miridae; genus Adelphocoris; species Adelphocoris suturalis. The sequence goes on from CM061044.1 coordinate 88,416,228, forward strand.
TGAGACTGAAAATGCCGTACTCTCTCCAATCCAACGAGGACGGTGAATTGTAAAGTCTTCATATCAACCTCGTCAAATTTGTCCTCGAAAACCAATGCTCTAATCAATCCTCTGTGACTCATTTTCGTGCATGTAGGAAAACGTAGGAAATAACTACGAAAATGTAGCAAATTAGATGGGAAAACGTAGCAAAAAAAAAAAAAGATTTCGTTCATTTAAACAAAGATGGCGAAAAGAACTACCTACCTAGTAAATCGTTGATTTGGCCCAAATTCGGCTGGTTAGTTTTGATCGTTGATTTAGCGCATTTGATCATCGATTCATCTGTACCGGTGTTGGTGAAACCGGATGTCGTTGTTCAACAGCTGAGATGATCTTCGGTTTGATGCGTAAACGTTGATTAAAAACTTTGGTGAAACCGGCCCTGTAAGTATAGCTCATTTTATTAGCGTAACCAAACTTTGTTTGTTACGCTTATACGCGCATCTTTCCGTCTGTCTGTCTGTCCGTTCCATCGAGATCTCGGCCCCCAGGCCACCTAGAGACTTTCGGTTTTCACTAAATGGTAGTGGAAAGGGTCTATATTTGCCCATTTTGGCAAACTGTCCGATGACCAAGAGCCGAAATATTAACCATAATGATGGCAAATTCGTGGACATTTAACCGTAAATAGGGAGTTTTTTACGTTACATAGGTGTTGCCGCGTAACCAAACAGTTAAAAGAGGGATTTCGGAGACTTCAACTTAACTTAACCCGTCACCATAGTCTTGAGGGAGCAAATGAAGATGCTAACCCCAATGGAACCGGGGGTACGGTTGCCTTAATTTTTATGTCACGTTAACGGTGGTTGGGCAACGCGATATTTTCCCCCAGCTGTCTTGTTGTCTAATCAACTTCTTTATTTCGATATGAAACGCCAATTTTCAATCCTAAGTTCGAATTTCATGTTAGTTTCAGTACAAGTACGGGCTAATTTCTCATTTTTAATTTTTAATTCATAAACAGGGCATGGATTTAACGCAAAGATAGCCTCAAGTGGGGAACACCGCGGTTTAGTTGCGCTTATAGGTCATTAGTCGTGACGAACTTCATGTTTTTGGGTTGTCCGTTGGGTAAATTATCAGCAAGTCTGAAAAAGTATTTATCTCTATGGCACTGAACCAGGATTTTACCTGACAATCATCAGTGGAGACGACAGCCCTTCAAACAATGTTCACGAGAAAATAGCTGAGAGATCAGGCAAACTAAAAACAATACTGCGAAAAAGTAGTGTCTTAACTCAGGTTTCTCATTTAAAATATGTGAAATAATAATAAAACAAGGCTCTAATCGACCAAATAGAGCCTGTGCGCAAAAGAACGGACTTATTCGATCGAGTTGTTGGCTTGTAAAGGCTAGACGGCAGAGGCGGACTTCGGATAGCACATTCGGTTTCTAAGCGACTTGAAACGTAAAATAACCAAGTTTAAGGGGTGTTCATTAACCTACCCGCTACATCAAGATAATTAGTAATTAATGGAGCATTTGAAAAAAAAAATTATCATTTACTTCACCAGTATTGGAGTAATTTTGAGGTGACCAGTAGTGAGTGTTACATTTACAGGAAGGTTAGGCTGGTGTCGTCTGCCTTTAGGTCCCGAAACGGGTGACGTTGAATGAGCCATTCTAACGTACGACGTTGCTAACGTTCCCTCAAGGTCACGTACTCTTGGGTACGTTAGGGTGACGTTAAGGGCACGTTAGTGGTCACCAGAAACTCTTTAATATTTACGCACAAATGAATTCAAAACACATGGAACTTAGAAGTAGTCTCTTTTTTTGAAGCTGGAAAGCTTTTGATGGGTAGAGGTAATTTAAGAAGATTCGTTCATCATTCTCTAATTTCTGAATCCATTTGGACTAGACTATGGACGCTAAACTACGACTAGACCAACATAATACTAGACTAGCTCAACATTAATGGGCACTACACACAACGACTACATTAGCTCAAAAACATACCTAGGCTTGCCATCAAGATATGGGAATTCGCGAGTATCACTGGTTTTACCAGGAGCCGAAATATTAGCTGTTTGGTTACGCGGCAACACCCATGTAAGGGTTTTGAACCATTTTCTTCGAAAATTTGCTAAAAAGAGTTTCGCTGACGAATGATCGTATATCTGAACTGACCCAATTTATGGTTATCCGCTAACTTTACGTATGTGAGATAACCCGGACTTCCTTGGACCTCGGTCGACCGTGCATTTCCTAGCGATTTTGTGTTGCATTGTCTTCATAGTCGGTTACTTCTCCTAACGACCGCGTCACTCCCACAATCGCTACCGGTTCGAGTTCGCATGGATATTGAGAAGGGGGAGGGGGGACAAGGTCGCGCTACGAATGACTAGATCCCGTCTTTGCATTTCACGAAAATGAATAATCAAAATTGTGGAGAGATGACCAACCCGGGAAAACGCTGCAAATGATCAATTCTGTGTTAGGTCGTAACACCCTTCTACGCAGATCATTGGTCTATAATCACCGGGTTATATAGTATACTATCAAAATATGGCGCTTCGCCCACCCAATCCCAGAATTCCACAATTTTACGCCTTTTAGTAACAGTCGAAACATTTTCGACTGTCAGAGTTCCCAAGGATAAATGTTGTTGGTGATGAGGGAAAGAAGAAAACTTGCTCTTTTTTTTCTCCTTCCTGATACTGCTATGCATTTTAAGTTTGACACATCTCAGCTCTTCATCGAGCGATTCATACAAACTGCTCTAGGGCGACATTGCACCTAGGAAACAAAAAACGTCTGCCAAGTTGGGTGTGGCACATAGATTCCTCGTTTACCTATCATGAATGTATAGATCATTGGAAAGTTTTAAATGATCTTGAAAAATTCCATTGCGGAAAAGAGTAAATCAAGAAGTAGCGTGAAATGTCATAATTTGGTCAATTAAGAAACGAAAAAATAATACTCAATGTATCATCGGATAGAAGCTGTGAAAATTAAGGTCATTACAAGTATTTCACATTGGCACATGCGCTGTAGCTATTAATGATACAATCGTGTTGAAATTGATGAGGTAATCAAGTCATCTTCTTCCAACTATCATCCAAATTTAAGCGAAATCGAACGACTAGAGTGTGAAAAAATGGAGCATAATGGAATTAACGTTTGCGCATGCGCAGAATGAAGTATTGATTTGGCAACAATGAAACTGATAGGGGACCATCTACAACCTAACCCACGCATTCTCTGACAATGTCATCGAAATCGGATGAAAACAGTGGAAATTAAGGTCGTTACAAGGATTTCACATAGGCGCGTGCGCAGTAGCTATTAATAATACAATCATGTTGAAATTGATATGGGATGATCAAATTGTCATCTCCCAACTATCATCCAAATTTGAACGAGATCGAACGACTAGGGTGTGAGAAAATGATGCTTGGCAGAATTTACGTTTGCGGATGCGCAGAGTGAGGTATTGATTCAAGAACGATGAAACTGATTGGGGACCGTCTTCCCCTAGCCCTCACATCCCCTGAAAATGTCATCCAAATTGGATGGAAACTGTGGAAAATAAGTTTGTTACAAGGATTTGCGTTCACACGATAGACAGACACGGAACTAAAGTTGTTCAGAATGGTCTAAAACGTGAAATGTAAGTGGACATTTTGATTTTGCTGACCAAAAAAATTTTTTTTCCCCGAAAGTGAAGACAATGCCGCCACCTTTAGGTAGACTCGGAAGCAATAATGTTGGTTTGGTTATGCAGACTAGAAAAAGGTCTTTGGTTACAGATATGAATGGAGTAGGCGTCCCTACTCGTCGTCATATGGGAGTACAATGCTAATAGGGTATGATAAAAATACAGAGCAGAGAAACAAGAAAAAAAGAGGGGGGGGGGGGTGGGTGAGGAACCAAAAATATAAATTATACAGGTTTTGGTACCTCTGTCCCAGGTGAGGATATATACATATAGATAGGTAAAAAATACCTAGGAACAGTAAGTTCCTTATAGCAATCTAAAGAAATATAAATTCCAACTGGAAATTCTACCCCCTACACCCTTTTTTCTCCTTTTGCCTTAGAGGTACCTACCAATGTGATGTCCCTGAGATAGGATAGGATCTAAGCAAGGGAAAGCTGCTTTTGATACAAGGAAAACTTTCTGTTTTACCTATAAAACAAAGGAGTATTCAAGTTTTCGCCATACACGTCCTTCGCCAAAACTACGAATATTTGGAACCTTCCTACGCCAAACCTGAGAATCGAGAAAATCTTAATTTTGAGGTAGACGCTGTTTATTTAATGTTCACCAAGGAATATTATTGTGCTTGTTAAAGTGTTCATGATTGTGGGCGCTTCTTTCCATCGTCACGAATTGTACCACAATGGTGAACACTTCGACAAGGCACTATAATATTCCTTGGACAACATTAAACAGCTTTAAGCTCAAAATTAAGATTTTCTCGATTCGCGGTTTTGGCGGAGGAAGGTTATTAAGATTCGTGGTTGAAGCGATGCAAATGTCCCCAAAAATGCAAATATACGCAAGCAAATGCAATTTTTTAATTTAAATTTGATATTTCTGGCTGAAATGAGTCGGACACGCTATAGAACGTCAGAAGACACACGATTCCAGTCTCTAGTAATTACTTTTTGTAATATTTTACCTTTTGTATAGTTAGAAGCTGGATGAGGCAAGATTTATAAATGAATTGTACGCACCAATAATAAGATAGGCCTGAAAATATCTAGAACGAACTCAATCATAATCGCTCTCATCTCCGAACCCCTAGATTAGCGCTTTGGTCGTTAACTAATAAAAAAAGAATAGTATAAGGTCAGCTTTTTTGCTCAACAGATATTCGCTGAGTCATTTAGTAACTATTTCGCATCGATAAGACACGATATCGTTGCTTTGTTGTGATAATTCCGAGACTAACGTTGTCAACTCACAATCCAAAATTCGTTATTTACATTATCCACAGAGCGCTAGAGGGTCATATGAAAAATGCTCAAAGATTCACGAGACAAGACTACAAGAAACATATTTTAACCTGGCTTGTAGAAAAGGGGGAAGCGGGATGTGAAACTGTTTTAAGCAGTATTTATGTACAGTGATTATTTTAGAAAATATCTTTTCTTAAAATTATAAGAACATTATACGTCTAACAATATATTTTTAAGTACCGTTTGTATCATAGAGTAGATAGATTGTAAGGCATGAGCGAATCACCAAGACCTTCCCCAACAACACGGGCCAAGCCTATCGTTGGGAAAGAAATCGAAAGTGAGTAGTAGTTGTTCAATTTGTACCTTATTTATAAAATGCATTTGTATGATTAAAATAAAATAAATAAATAACATAATTTTTTTCAAATTTGGCATACTATTGGTTGGAGCCTGATCGTCTATTCAATAGATCCGCTAGCAGCGGATTTCTCTATCTTTTCGCGATTAGAAATTCGAAGGTTTTTTCGATGTCACTTGCAGTGTCCCTTTAGACACCTTGCTCAATGCCGCTAATGACCCTTCTGGTTGAGGTGCGGCTTAAACCTTAAATAAAAAAGTTTGTTACCTACATGATGGAGAAGGAGATCCTCCCTACAAAACAATCTTTTCATACAAATTCAAGTTCTGATGAGGCCTTAAACAGGCGAAAGTACTCAGCAATAAACACGTAAAAACGATGAGAAGTCTATAATATCTCATCTTCAATCAACCTACCTACATAAGTAAAGTGTTTCTCGTCACCGGCTAGTAGATTTGAAAGTTTATATTTCGATTGTTAATTTTTGAAACCCGCACAATTTCTTGTATATCAAGCACGATTTCAAGCCATTTAGAAATTCTTGAAATTGCTTAAAGGAAATTTAATGAGCTTTTCAATTAAAACCATATGTAATTTTCTAAGATTAAAAATTGTTGTTCTAGCCAAACCGTAATTTACGGAGGGGGGAAAAACATTTAAAAGAAGGGCTTTTAAGAAAATAGTTACGAGAAACTTACGATCGGAAATGAACCAAATAATCTGTTTTTAGCTTCTTTTAGGTCTGTACCCTGTATAAAGATTACTTACTTATAGTTCAGCTTTCGGTGCACTTTTCAGTTAAATAGTGATTTGTTTACCACAAAATCAAAGTCATAGAAAGATTCCTCAGGAAAAAGCACTTGAGTAAAGTATTTTGCAACAGCGAAACAGCTACAATTGAAGGGTTTAAAGGTGAAATCGGGATCCCAAAAACTTCTGAAATGAGGAAAGTGCTTTCTTTTTTGTTGTTTACATGCAGGCAGGTACCATTTGACGTATTTTCTCTTTCAAATCCTCTCTCTATCTTCTCTTTCCCTCTTCTTTTTAATGAAAATCCCGGGCGGGCCACGGGGGTAATGTACCCAGTGCCCCCACCGTCTCTACGGGCCTGCTCTCCGGTTATGGTTTATCGTTTAACTAATTGTTAATCGCTGCAAGATTGATTCAGATGTCTATCCATAATAGAGATTGATTATCTGCACTTCTTCATACTTATTCTACTAACAATTATCATCTGTAGGTCACCATCTGCGGATCATCTGTTTGAGTGCTCGTGAATGCAGAGATGATGTCATTATACATCCTTGACTAGTCTGCTCTCTCTGAGGTGGTGAACGGGTTCTTCAGTCTTACGTCACCGTTTAAAATAGAAAGAAGTTTTATTTATTTACCCCAGTCGGTTTATGCAGTTCCCAACATTGAAGTATTCTCCATATTATCCCCACTGCATTTCAAATATTTACATAATTGTGGGAGATCACCTTGATACGCGTAAAAGGTTTTCTTAGGATCATTTGGAGATTGATCATTATTTATAATCCAGAATGTAACTATCAACAATTATCAGAGTTTTTGGACACCGAAAAAGCTACCAGAATTCATTTGTTTTGTTTTCCCAAGTTTGTTTTACGATTATCTATAAATGAACTCCTCTACGTGATTAACATGCCATATATGGTTAGGATACTATTTTAGCTTCCTCACTACCGGAGGTAGAGAAGCTTTGTGTTCTTGTGAGAAATCGACAAAAAATTTTACTGCATAATCATAATTTCCACTTGCTTTTGCGTTTCAGAGCTTGTTGATCAATTTCGGTTCCGTGTCTGTCTGATGTCCTTCTGTCTGTGTGTCAGTCTGTGGTAAATCCTTGTCACGTTCACAACTAAACCAAGTTTTAGTCGTTGACAACTAAACGTCGATTTCTCATCATGTATTGGTCCGATTTCATTCAAACTTGAGGAAAAGTGGGGTATGTTACAGAAAGATGCTCTATGAATTATGTTGCGATTGGTGGAGTAATATCCACTGCGTACGCGCAAAAATAATATTGATTGACAAAAGCAAAACTTTGAGTCCTGTGGACCGATTTTGATGAAATTTTCGGGTTTTATGCGGATTAGCCTGTTGACGGCTTTCTATAACTTTCATCCCCGTCGGATCAATAGTAGTTGTGAATTTCTTATATTGTCGACAGACTCCTCATCATTTATTGGATCGATTCTGTTCAAACTCTGAGAGTAATTGGGCATGTGTCCCAGGAAAGTTCCCTATGGATTAGGTATATCGTGATTAGTGGATTAATGACTATTGCGCATGCACAAAACACAGACGAAACTGAGATTAATGGTTTTTATGATATTTTCATGGATTGTGCTAATTAGTTCCTTGACGGGGCCGTATATATACATTTCATAGCCGTTGGATTAATAGTAGTCTGTGCGCATGCGCAAACTTTAATTTCTTATAACTTTGATTTCTCATGATCTATCAGATTACGTTCAAACTCGGGGATGGTGGGGGGGGGGGGGGGGGGTTGTTGGGTCCAGGATATGATGCACTTTGTATTTCATTGCATTTGGTTAAATAATAACTGGTTGTTGCACATGCGAAAAACTAATATTGGTTGAGACTCCGAAAATGATGGACCGATTTTGATGAAAATTGCAATTATTGTACGGGTTAACTTCTAGACAACATGCGCATGCACAAACAAAAATTATTACCCTATTTTGCATTTTAGCAGGTATACCCATGTATTAGTATACTGTTCTATCTGTCAATCAATCATTTCGACCCGTACGTTGTTCTTCAACTAATTCTATACGCCCATATTACAATATATGAGGAAGCTATACTGCCCACCCAACTTGGCAGATGTTTTATATTTATCTAATAAACATTTCTCTTCTAGTGTAGACTCCTTCCCAGTGTTTCCTTCCAAGATTAAATCTGGAACATGACAATCATGTATTACATGTTGTAATACGTGCAACATGACAACCTACATGCAACATGACAACCATGTATTACATGTTGTAATACATGCAACATGACAACCATGTATTACATGTTGTAATACATGCAACATGACAACCATGTATTACATGTTGTAATACATGACAACCATGCAACATGACAACATGACAATCATGTATTACATGTTGTAATACGTGCAACATGACTAGTAGTAAACATGAGTAAACGTGTTGCAATTGAATGTCTCCAAAAACTTGATTAATAATTTTGGCTCATAATTTTGCCCGTTTCAGCGCATTAGAAAATTTGAATTTTCTCATGAAATTTCATGAAGATTCCGAATCGGCAATAAAACAAGTAATGTTGAACGATGAACGATGTGATGATGATGACCTAATTTTACGTTTCATTGTTCTGAAATTTGAGCTTTTTGAGTGCAAAAAAATTGTTAACTAACAATTTTATGGCCATAAAACTCATTCTAAATGAGAATGAGTTTGGATTTTTACCTTCTTTGCCTTTTTCATCGATTTATCAGGAAATATTAATGAAAATCAAGTACATTTTTCAGCATAATATGTAATTTTATATAAAAAATTTTTAATGCAGGGACCTTGGAAACAACTCGACTGTTGCGAATCTTTTGTTATTTTTGGCTATTATTTTCAACGTGGCTTTTTGACGAATAAATAAAGGTTTTAAATGGTGGCATACGAGTTCACAGACATTAGTTCGAGCAAGTTGAAGAATTATGTAAGGTGATTTTGATTTGGAGAGTTTAATGTCAACTAATGCTGTAATACGGCAACCGTTACTAAAACCACAGTTCTTGGCATCCGTTACAAAATAAATTGGTTGAGAGTTGAATAGAATTTGTAGGAAGTTGAAATGAATTTATTTGTAATGAGGAAGTAATTGCGATTCCGATGAACATTTTTGAGGTTGTTGGGTGAGAGGTCGACTCGGTGGAAGGCCGTCGTGACAGAACGGAGGGAGTTAAAGGTTATAAAAAGGTTATAATAGGTCAAAGTGGAAATGAGGAAGGGAGAAAGCAGTTCGTGTCGTGCCTTGGTGCCAGGGAAAATGTCTGTCGGAATCGATATAAATGCGACCTCCCAGACTGATTATGTTGACTTCCCGTGCGGAGGATGCGATTACTCGGAAACTGGAGTCAGAAGTTCATTGCTCCGTTGGGGTTCTGATTGGCAGCTAGTAGATCCGTAAAACACAATACGTCGTGCGGTATCAACAATCCGGCGCCGTAACTCTGACGCAATGAGTTTCGGTGACCCATCCTTCCGTACAGATACGAGCGTTACGTTCGTACGTTAGCGGATCACAAAAAAACGTAATCGCCTAAAATAACCTCCTTCTATGGACAACTACCTTGGGATAATTTCCTCCTTCCATGGATTTAGCGTTAGAACTAGATCCGTTAAGGACTTGACGTGACTTTAAGGTGCGGTAATGTTTCTCATTACCGCACGCCGTATTGAGACCGACGGATCTACTAGGAACTATTATGTTGATTATACGGTGACGAGGCTGAAATGTAGTTACTCCAAGGTTATTGTTTTTCGAAGAGGCAGCGAAGACGACCTAGTGATGGTAACATAGGGAGTTGAAGGTATCTACTATACGTGCATATCCAAGGAAAAATGGAACAGTGCAGCATAAAACAAGGTCATTTGGAAAGCATTAGCAAAACTGTCTTGCATCTGTACGGAAGAAAACGTTCGATCTTCCTCTCGAAGTAAACGTCTTACTCTCAAACTAATCGGGAAATGAAAACTCCTCGCCACTGCCCAGGTGCGCGATGCCGAATCGTCTCAACATCACAGAACATAGAATAGATTTTGCTATGTCTCTTTATTCTGTGTCCTAAATCATACGAGTCACAATCCTTTTCAATTTTAGTGGAGTTCAAAAATACATAAGTGTTCCGTGATAACTTGTCCCTTGGCGGTTCTTCAAGATCTTATAGGGTTCCATTCACGATCTTGCTTGTAGCTAGGTCATAAAGACGATCAGGCTTATTTTTCTGAAGAGAGAGACTAGATTGCAGGTCAGGCGGTGCTTACCTTGCCTACACTGACCAGCCGCCACTGGCTTGCGAGCACCCATACCACCAAACTATGCAGGCACCAACTAATCCACATGTTGTACTGAAAGGATTGATTTAGGATATCTTTTTGACATGTATATATGTCTTTGCTCTGGGGGGCCAGCCAAAAATTTTCGTCACGTAAAAGTTGATGTCACGATTTTCCAAACTGATGATTTTCATGTACAACCCAGGGGAATGGAACTTCCGCAGTTTTCATCGCACAGAAATTGTTCGCCACTCGTTGGAAAGCGCTTGATTTATGTGATAAATGTTCACATCTCAAGCTACCAATTTCCCCCTCCTTACGTACCTGGCTACATTCCTAAACTAAGTTGATTGGACTATAAACAATTTTCGTTTGGCGGAAACTAAATTTTGCGATGACACATGATTCAGTTTGGCGACCAATTATGCACCAATTTATAGGAAACATGTTCGGATGGAGACGAAGTAATTAGACTATCGGCCCCCGGTTACCTCCATGTACATACTTCAAATGAAATTATTATTATTGAGATGTGAGCTTCTAGACCACCAACTGTACACACCCTTCTGATCTATTGGCCCTCATACTTGTTTTGGCTTCATCATTTCTCAACTACCATCCCAGGGCTCGAAGTATCGTTCCGTTCCCTCCCTCCAAACTGTTCCGATCCGGAACGAAACGAAACAATGGCATTTTCTAGGTATAAATGCGGAAAAGCGAGGAATTTTAAAATTCCGCAAAACAGCGTTTCGAGCCGGAACGAAATCAGCCGGAACTATATTTTTTGTGCCTCTCTGGAACGAACAAATTTCGTTCTTGTGGATTTCGTTTCGCCTACTGTTTTGCTACATTCGTTAGCTTTACACGATTCTACATCTAGTTTGTGACTCCACGGGTTTTTGTGGGTGAAAAATGAGTCAAAAAGGAGATTTTTTGAGTTTTTTCTACTTAGAGTCGTGTGGGGTGTCGTCCCATTCCTATTCACGTAGACGTGTGAATAATCTTTTTTTTTGGTGAATAAGTGACTAAAAACGACATAATATCATATTGGCTTAGTTTAAGACTGAATATCGTGGTTTAGGCTATGTACGCACTTTAGCCTGAATATGAACTATGCCTTATAACGCCCATTACGGGACTTCCATGGTGGTCAAAATCACGATATTCAGCCATTTAGCCTATACACCCATATCGGCCCCTCCTTTGGGCGAATACCACGATCTTTTGTCGTCCTTGGCTTTACTAGATCCTGAAGGAAATCTCCAAGCATTATTTTATAGCATTTCCTGTTAGTTTGAGCACATATAAGGCCGAAACGAAAAGATTGTGGAACAAAATATTTCATTCTAGTCCGGAACGATAATAAAATTTCCGGACTGAAACGTTAATGCCGTGGAGTGGATTTGCCGGAGATGATACGGAGAAACTCTTAGAGCATGTTCCACCATAGGGGGTTAGTCCAGATGTCATAAACCGAATGTATTTATATAGTTTGATTATTTATTCATTTCGATTTATATTAATTTCAATTTGAACATTAAATTAAGTTATTTGGTTACTTCAAGAAAAATAGACGAGAAAGCACCCAATGAAAAATAATTGAGCTTCCATTCACATAAACTTGAATCTTAACAGACAAAAAATAAATTAGATAGGCACGAAAGTAAATAAGAAAAAGTTCCAGTCATGTAGCATGATCGTATGAGCGAATTTTCGTAAATTATCATATTGTACAATGTTAAATTGTTTTGGGATTTAGGCTTTTTGAGTGCAATGAAATTGTTAACTATTAATTTTATGGAAAAAAGTATTCTAAATAATAATTTCCTATTCAAATAGAACTTTCGAATTTTTAGCTTTTTTTGCAGTTTTTATGGATTTAATAGCAAATTTTAATGAACTTTATGTACATTTTTCAGCCTAATTGTGTACATAATTTTTGGATGTTCTAATTTATAGGTATAAAACTTTATTTGAGCAATGTTCTACCAAAAAATATACATTTAACGATTTTTAGCCATTTTTAGTGATTTTTTAGTACATACAATTTTTGAAATTTGACCAATTTAATGTGCTCAAAAAGTGCTAGCCAACGAACTCATCCTTTCGTTTGGAGAGCTTGATTTTTTGGCGCAAGAACAGAATTTTTATCTCAATCCTAAGGAGAGTTATCGACTCGAATGATACGTATATAAATAAATAAATACAAATATCATTCATATGTATATATGAAAAAGCGTTAAACTCTAGAATTCGTTTCAGAATGCCTCAAAACGGATTTCAATGAACAAATTTTTCAAAAATTTTGATTTTAAAATTTTCCGAGCCATTGCAATAGTTCATTTTCTACGAAAATTCGCTAAAAACGGCTAATAATGAATGCTAATAACTGGACTAACACTGGATTAGTTAGTTCGTGATCCTCCGTTGTGGAACGGACTCTTACAGGATGGCTCCTCGTCGGAACAAAATAATGAAGTTACAGTTTCGATTCATTATTTTCGGAGCTTTCATTTTTTCCGGGACTTTATTTTGTGCTATGGTTCATACCACGGGCTCTATTGGCTAGGATTGACTCGCGCTTTTGATAAGTATTTGAAAAATACACCAGCGCTATTGGATGACAGAGGGTAGTAGTTCGTCCTTCATTATTGGGTGAATAATCGTCCTAGAATTCGTCCTAGTTATTGGGTGAATTTGGGATCCCACAAGGCACCGTACTGGCACCAATATTTTTCATTTTGTTCATGAACGATATTGGGTATCACCTGTCTACTGGGGGTAAGATATTGTTATTTGCGGATGACTCGGTAATATATTTTTCCACAGGGGATTGGGCCGGTACCGCTAAACTTGCTGAAAGGGGGTTCCAAATTAGTAAACTCTTGGTTAATTGAAAATCAGTTAACTTTAAATCTAAACAAAACAGTGTGGCTCCCTTTTTCTTTGACATCACTATCTAGCCCTCTGTCAAACCTAAAATTAAGCTTACATGGGACAAACTGTGACTTGCAAGCTTGCTTAAATTGTCCTCCGGTGGCCAGATCCGATAAAACCAAGTACTTAGGTGTATATTTGGATAGCGATATGAAGTGGTGTACCAATATAGCTCACCTATGTTAACAAACGTCTCCGCAAACTTATCTACATTTTTCCCCGTTTAAAAGGAGTATTAAATTTGAATTTTTAATGAAGCTACTCTATTACGCATTAGTCCAATCAGTACTGCTATATGGACTTCCGACTTATGGAGGGCATATAGCTCTACTCTAAAACTCCTGATCGTTGCACAAAAAATTTTGGTAAGAATTGTAAGTGGAAGTAAATTTGCGACTCACACAGAACCTATTTTAAATCCTTACAAATTTTGAATTTTAGTCAGTTATTAAATGAATAATATAAAGCAAGTTTTAAAAGACCAACTTTTCATTCATCCGCAACACGAGATTACTACTAGATTTAAAATTAACAAATTCATTTCTCTTCCCTTATTCCACTCGACAGCAGCGCAAAATTGTTATTGTTACCAAGGCATATTATCTTTCAATAAACTGCCTAATTCATTAAAAACGCAATTGTTGGAAAAACCGAATAATTGTTGTTCACTACTGAAGAAATTCTTTTTGTCTCACCAGAGTGCTTAAATATAGTTTTTTATTCTTACTCTTTCAGCTTTGTCTTGGAAATTATATTATAATAGGACCTTTTTTTCTTTTTTTCTTCAATTCCGTCTAGTATTGTAAATACCAGTTAGAATAACGGCTATTTGTAAATTGTAAATCTTTTGCCCAACCAACTCATCTCCCTAGCGCGGGCTCTTAGCCCATATTGGGAGATTATATTTCTGTACATCCTTTATTTATAAACAAATGTAAAGCATCTACTGGAGAAATAAATTCGTTTTCATTTCATTTCCTGTAATCATAATTTTGTGTGTGTTTCAGACGATCACATGCGATTGTGAAGCGACTCCGGCTCTTCAGCTAAAAGTATTTCGACAGAAAGGCGAAAAAATCGAAGTCTCGCACTACCGTCTCAACGTGAACAAGTTCCGTGCGAGGCTGAGCATCTTCGCCGTTTCTGAAAAGCTTCTGTTTGACATCAAGTGCGACGGTTGGCCAGAGGTAATAACACTTTCATTCTTTCATGTAGAGAAAGTTACTAATTTTCAGATAGAGCTTTTAGATTCAGATAAGGAACTGAATTTTCCCTTCGGTTTAGGTGCTGTATCAGAGATGCTGCGATACTTTTTTTTTTTTTTTTGTACTTTTCCGTTATACCCTCCCTCTAGTCAATTCAACACGCCCGCCCGATGTTTCTAGGCATTACTTCTTACTTAGATTATGTTATGTTATGTATTTTTGAGATGCGAGCTTGCGAGCATCCAGACCGCCAAAGTATACACATCATTCTGACCTACATGTTCAACTAATATATTTTTACTACGGGATTGACTACTTGATGTTACGTAATTTAGAGATGCGAGCTTGCGAGCATCCAGACCACCAACCTTACACAGCATTCTGATCTATTTGTGCGAATTCATGTGCATTCTACTTGTGCGAATTCATGTGGAGGCAATCAAACCACAACCACGAAGATTTGTTCCAACAAATCCTCACCGACATCGGCAACTTCTGAAAACACGGTAATTCTTTTTTTTTTTCCTTCTTTTTTTTTAAAGATAATATAATTTCTTCCCGCAGCTTGAAATTGTCACCAATTCTACGTAAATATGTAATCTAAGTAAGAAGGAATGCCTAGAAACATCGGGCGGGCGTGTTGAATGTAAATTAACTGTGGGGAGGGGGGTATTACGGAAAAGTACCTTTTTTTTTTAAAACTCAGAATGTGTTTTAGCTTTGGCATCTCCAACCGAAAACGAAACGTTTATGTGTAATGAAAATGTGTTGCAACAATTACTGATGATTTCCGCTTACAACAGAGTCGTTGCTAGGGTACTTCGTCATTTTTCATCCCACAAAATTCGTTTACCATTCGTTAGAAAGCTCTCGATTTATCCAACCATATTATAACTAATGCGAAGTGCATGGCCAACAAGCTGAGTTATGAGCATGGTTGTTTGCATAGTTGCTTACGCACAGGTGATCATTCGCAATAATTGATATTGTGAATATGATTACAACCGCTAGTTGATTTCTGATGATTTCATTGAGCTGGTGGTGAGTCTTTGCGCTGGTGATAAATAAATAAAACAGCATTGGCATCTCCAACCGAAAACAAAACGTTTATGTGTAACGAAAATGTGTTGCAAAAATTACTGATGATTTCCGCTTACAAACCGAGTCGTTGCTAGGGAAATGGTACTTCGTCGTTTTTCATCCCACAAAATTCGTTGACCATAACAGGTTTGAAAGCTCTCCATTCATCCAACCATATTATATTAACTACTTCGAAGTGCGTGGCCAACAGGCTGAATTATGAGCATGGTTATTAGCATAGTTGCTTACACACGGGTGATCATTCTCAATAATTGATATTGTGAACATGATTGCAACCGCTAGTTGATTTCTGATTATTTCATTGAGCTGGTGGTGAGTCTTTACGCTGGTGATAAATAAATAAAACAACTTGACGTAGTAAGAGATGAGAAACACCGTAAATATGAGTCATGCTTATATGCGGGTTTCACGGGTTTTGTGAAACGCGTGAGCTAAAACACATTCTGTGTTTCAGTATTTTCATTCGAAGTATTTAAATAAAGGTAACCGGGGTGCCGGGAGCTTGCCCCCTGGCGGGGTGCGCAGCGCAGGTTTTTTTTTTTTTTTTTTTTTTTTCATTATATTTTTTGTTCGTATTTTTATTTTTATTTTATTTTATTTTTTTTAAGGTTTTTACCGGGACATTAGGGGAGCATAATTAGGGGCAGCCACCGGCTATAGGGCTGGGAGGGAGGGGGGCAGACACGTTTCTTGTCAGCTTTTCGACAACTAATTTTTTCTCGTTATATGCCCAAAAATCGCGAAAAATCAATTATCACACCTCCAGAACTTCTGTTGGTCTCATTCGACGCAAAAATAGTCCTAGTAATAGAGCAATGTTTTCCAGGTCGCCAGGTGGTGTAATGTGTACAAAACTTTTCAAAAAACTGACGAAAATTCGTAAAAATCGGTTTAAAAACCACATTTTTGGCTGTTTTTAGGCAACAGGCACGTTTAGGAGGCATTTCCAACAAGAATAGCACCTTTTAAATGAACATGACTGGAATTTGTGATTTTTTTCAAAAACGCAGGTGTCTTACCTCAAAAATTAAACGTCTACATGAAAAACGGGCTTCGTCGGATTCGGCACCCTCGAATACCCCCAAACCAGCACCAAATTTGTGGGGCACGATCCCCCCCCCCCCCCCACTCCCCCAGTGTTATTGATAATTTTTCCATAAATGTTTATGTAGATTGAGTTTGTAAAAAAAAGGAGGAGGAGGAGGAGGGGGGGGGGGGGGTGTCCATTTGGAAAACCGGGTTAGGAGTCTCTGTGGCGCGTGATAATCAAAATCCAATTTCACCATTGAATAGAATTTTTAAAACAAGGGGGAGTTACCACTTAAGATTTTTGATATCTTCAAAAATTAAATATTAAATAAATGACTGGTTTATTAAATTTTAGCTGTATTTGAATGGGTTGGAAATTCATGGGGATCTTGTTTTCTTCCAAGGAACATCTTGTTTCAAGGAGTACGTATATGGTTTTCTGTAAATGCACTTAACATAAATGACCGTAATCGCAAAATCTTTGCCGTAGAACATCATTTGAAATAGTTTTGTTTAAAATTGACTGTCTCATGACAAGGCCATTTCCGCGGCGCCCAGGATCGGCGTTTTGAAGTAAATTGTTGGAATTCCTTTAATGAGTAGAAGATGCCGTTGACAAGGTGCCAGCATCCTCTCAAGTCGTGAAGGGTTGGTGTGGGGGTTATGAAATCGCAGAGGTTCGGTGTGGTCCCGAAATAGTTCGCCGGCCCCCGGCTTGTAATTTGGCCGTGAGAATGATGTGATGTGATGACTGTACTCTCTTCCCATCGCTAAGTTCGCTAGGCATTTTCTCGTCAGGGTTCCAAGGTGCATAGAGAGGAGGGATCTTGCTTGTTGTAACTCATTGCTCTTGTAGTGAATATCAACATTGAATCAATATTGATAATTCGGGATCATTTGTAGCAATTCAATAATGACAAAGGATGTGAGAACGACATTTCTAAACTTGAATACAACTAATAAACTATGACCTGGATGCCCTGGTTAGTTTACAAGTTTGGTCCGGTTTCACCAAGTTTTCGATTCGAGTTCAAGACGCAGTTAAAGCATTGAAGGCAGATCGCAATAGGTTTGTTCGCTGAGGCGGTTTGAAGTGATTTGCAAACTTTTTCAAACTGTTTGGAGACTGGTCAAGTACACGTGCTTGAAGTGGTTTCAAACTGGTTGGGAATTGGAGTCCATCCATTTTATGATTGAATTTTTTAGCAAAACACTCAGATGCGTTAAACGGTGGCGGGAACAGAGGCTAAAATTCGAATGATTTCATTGGCTGCCGTGAGTTTGGGATGGAGAGGACAAACAGTCAGAAATCGGTCAGCTGGAAAAAACTCCAAAATCAGTTTGGAAACCTCTGCGAACTGCCTGTGACCGAGGATGGGAGACGCTCTAATGATCAGAGAATTCAGCGAACGCTTCAAGTGGGTTGCAAACTGGTTTGTTGGTCTCGGCGAACAAACCTAATATTGGATTTCGCCAACCAAGTTCAAGGCTGATCTCCGATCAACCAGCGTTCTGTGTTGAACGCTTGATCTCGGCCGGTTACGAGGTAATTGTTGCTCGACTCCTCACTTACCATTCCACCTCATAGCAATTTGACCAAAATTCTCGTGGCGTGTTCTTTATTTAACTTTATTTATATCATTATTTTTCCTGTGTTCATAATTTATCAAGTAAATCATGGGAAGAGGTCTCGCTCGGGTTTTTAAATTAATATGTCCTTTTTTCGACTTCCTCCAACAGAAAGACAATATTAACAACTTCATTTGATTTCCAATAACGATAATAATTGAGAACTCAATTCATCTTTGGGAAAGTTTGAGTAGAATTATAGTAGGTCTTAGTAGAAGTCTGTTTACTTACGCAGCTATCGCTTGTACACGGATGTTGCAGTGGATTTTCAAAGAAAATATTTGAAAAAACAGAAGGGAATTTGAAAAGAAAAGGGTTAGGCTGTCCACTATTAATTCCATACTTCTCAAATCATTACTTCATTCTGCGCATGCGCAAACGTAAATTACTTCATGCATCATTTTTTCACGCCCTAGTCGTCCGATCCCGCTCAAATTTGGTGCATAGTTGGGGGACAATAATTTAATTATTCTTTGTTAATTTCAATATGATTTCATCATTACAACTCCCAGGACAAAGGTCTAGTTTTCATCAGATTTTGATTACGTTTTCTGGGAATTTGTGGGTTAGGCTGTAGATTGTACCCTGCCAATTTCATTTTTCTGAAATCATTACTCCATTCTGCGCATGCGCTAACGTAAATTACTTCAAGCATTATTTTCCCGTTTTTTTAAACATCTTTACTGTGAAGAGTTAAATTTCGGGGTCACTGTAAAAGTGTGAACTCTTCTCAGAGGCACGATGCGCCTTGTTCTGATCATATATTACATACGGGGTTTAATAATTATAGACCAGTGCTCTGCGTAGAAGGGCTATCTAACACAGAAATAATAAACCATTGTGTAATAATCTGCAGCGTTTTACAGTAGTTGCTCTTTGATCAACTCTCAGCAAGAACAATTTTCATAAATTCTTAACGGGCAGATTTCTGAAAAAAAGGTCATTTTTTGCGAGTTTGGTTGGTGATTTGTTGTTTACCGAAGGGAAAGAATTATCCACTCGACCGAAGACCGTATTCCTTAGTCAGCAGCACTCGAAGAGCCGACCGGTGTCGCGTCGAACAATTGCAACTACGAGATTGTTGGCCTCTGAGATACAACAGGTGATTCATTGCCTTGACGTAATCATAACCAAACTACAAAAATGCGACTGCATTTTGAAGGAACATTCAGTTATTTTGAATTCACAGATGCATGCTCAGTCGCAAGAAATTGCTAACTGCCAAGAAATTATCTTGCTCATAGAAAAAATCAATAAGAGAATTGACAGTATAGAGGAAAATCTAGCATTATCTGGAAAAAAAAATTAAACAACCGGCGCACGGATAGCAGAAACGATCTTATTCTTCATAACATTCTAGAAGGGAAAGGAAACATGAATATTCTCAAGAGGAAGGTGATGGAAATTTTGAGAACGGAATTAAATTGCGTTCTTGAGGATTATGACGTTATAGGTTAAGACGTTTAGGCACCATCCAACCTTCTAGAAGTTGACCAGTTCACATTCATTTTGCTAATAATTTCTTTAAATCTAAAGAACCTTTTACAAGTTCAAGGGATCCCAACTTGATACATTTGAGTTCTACGACAGACGAACACGGGAATTTAGGAAGCATCTCTTGCCCAAGTTGTTTCAAGCAAGAAAAGATGGGAAGCATGCCGTTTTGATTGGAGATGAATTATTGGTGGATAGATAAAAACTTTTCATTCACTTTGGCCGAAGTACATTGGAGGATTCTACGTCTACTAGGTCAGAAGTGGAGACTCATCTAAATACTCTTCCTCCGTCTCCTCCCAAAATTTCTGGAAAACAGGGCAACAAGAAGATGAAGAACAAAATGAACAAGAGATAGAACGAACATCAACACCGCTTTGGTAATTTTGGCAATGACTCGCGATTATTATTGAAATTTGATTCCGGAGTGATTGTGATCTATGTTAACTATGCAGTGCTCATTTATAATATGTAAATTATGTAGACTTATATACATAATTAGTTGATCCATCATACGTTGTTGAGGCAGAAATAAAAGCAAGATATCATATGCTATTTTTAATATGTATTTAAGGAACCCTTTGTAATACCTGCGGGCTATACAATAAAATTGAAGTGAATTGAACTCGGACCATAATGCAAGCATCTTGTAGATGACCCCCGAATCTCCCTTAATTAGGATTGATAGCACCGAAGGGTTATCATCCATTCTAAAATGGAACAAATCTGAAAATTTGTTTAATTTACGGAGATTAATCACCAGGCGCGAAGACCCTAGTTTTTTAGGCACTACGAAATAGGCGATACGAAGCACGGAGCTGTGATCTGTTGATCTTAGTTTAGCCATAACTGGGCGAAGCAGCTTGTGAAACACAAATTAATGGTGCTGACCCCAATCCCCTGGGTAGTACCGAAAAGCCCAATTGCGGAGCGCGAAGCTCCGAGTTTCGATAATAAATATGCTAGGTATAAACGGGGTTATTAATTACGGACCAGTGTTCTGCATATAAAGGCTATCTGATACTAAAATAATAAACCTTTGTGTAATAATTTGCAGCTTTTTATTCTTAAAAGACCTTAATAAATGACACAATGTCAGTACACTTGTTGATGTGCGAATCATAACTTTTTCCCTCCATTCCTAATGCGTAAAAAGAGGCAGAAGTGCAGTTACGTTTTGAACTTTTTTTCGAATTTGATTTTCTGTCACCCATTCGTCGGCTCTGAATACATACTTACTTATTTTAAGAGACACTTCTCTGGAACAACCTTCATCTCGGCTTTCTCATCTGTGTTAAAATTATTTTTTACCTTTATGATTATAAGTTTATGACGTTTCATGGTTACATCGTATGGATTTTACAAATGAGATAGAGTGTTTTCATGAAAAATGACTCACTACAAACTCAGGAGTTGAGGTTTGATCTGTACAAAATTTTTCACGTTCAATCAAATGGGAACACCGACAAATCTCCCCGACTCTGTGATAAGGAAGTTACGTGTTAGCTAACTATAATTTTGGGTTTTCTGCATACTCGGTTTTTCTTTATTTGTTTTTGTTTTATTTTATTTTTTTAGTATTATTGTTATTGTTATTTTTTTTTTTAAATCTCGGTTATTGTGGGGTTGGGAATATCTGTATACTCATGCGGGAATTTTTCCAAGTTTTCACTCCGGCCTCCTTTACGGCATTAAGTCTTCTCAAAAAATTGTTGTTGTTGGATATCACTTTTGATCATTCTCAAGAAGTAAAATAAAATTTACGAGTTGAATTTTAAAATCCCGGTTCCGAAAACTTTTAAATGATAGATAAGTTTTTTATTCGTTTTACAAAGAACTCAGATCAATGAATGTCAATCTTTCGAATCTACGTTGAAACGTTGATTAGCAAATTTAAAGGGGGGGGGCTTTTCTTTTCTTGGTCGATTACAAAGGTTCAATTATGGTAATAATGAACCAATAAATCTTGATTAGTGTTTTCTTTTGGTTTTGTTGACCCATATTGAAACTAGGAGGCCTAGGGAAATTCGCTCGTATCTGATGAAATATTGATATCGTTCCGTCAGCGCTTACATAACAAAGATATCACGATGCAGATGAAATGGAATATCATCTCGCAGGAAACAACCAGGTCAAATAGCTCCGGTACCCGTATGTGGAGCGATCTATAATTTCGTTAATAGGCTTCGATAAACACTAATGGAAGAGGGAGGAATTCATTGAACTCTTCGCTAGTTGTCTTCATCACCCAACGCCCCAAATACCTATCACCTGTGTGAGTTTAAGATTGAAGAATATATTAATGAACTCACGATTGAAATCAATGAACGATTGAAACAGAATTATGTTATTGGCTCATGGTTTAAGCCCGTTTAAACTGTGCGCGCATTGATTGCAAACGTTTGCAGTAGTGAGGTTTGGGCCGCACAAATGTTCACGAACGCAATTCGGTCGGTCCCGCACATTGCTTGCAAACAGGGTTTTCAAATAAGGATTGGGATACTCGGGTACTAAGAAACTCATCAAAAATCTGAACTTGAGACTTTTTGATGAGTTTCCCGCCTGGATTGGAAACTTGTCGAAACTCCATGGACAAGTAACTTATCAAAAACTGCGTCAAATCAATTTATCCGCATAAAATTAGTGATGAGTTTGCATTAATTTTTCTTCCTGACCATCACCGTCGGGGCACTCCTCGAAAATCGGCTTCAGGACACCCTTCAAAAGTAAGAGCAGTCTGGACACTCATCGAAATATGGTTGATGGGAAACTCATCACCTTTGTGTCAATCCTGAACTGCCTGCTATTATTACAACACAACGCCACCATGAATACCAGGCCAAAACCCTTACGTTCTATAGAACAGACGTATATGCCTTCTTTGGGATGGCGTACTGGTTCTTTGGGGTTCAACTACTCACTAGTACCTACCTAGTAGTATGAGAGGCTATATGATCGGATTTGGATGCGGTTTTCCACTTCGGTGCAGCATACGATCAACCCAATGACTGGAGAGCAATTCAATGAGTATGATTCTTTTTCTCAGCTCTCGTTGAAAATTTTAACTATGTATGTTTTAAACGCTTGAGGCCCCACCCCAAAGAAGAATGGGGTATATAAGCGATTTTTAAACAAATTTTCTATTGCAAGCTAGAGTCTCAAAAAGACCAATGACGCAATCATTCCGCGGAAAAAGTCCCGTTTTCCAGAGATCCCACTGGAAACACTTGGATTTTCTACCACACTTATTATACCCCATTCCATACGACATTGCTGAACATAACAACCTATGTTTCTCTAAGGATATGCTTAGAGGAGTACACATTGCGAAATATATGAAGCGAGACGTCTTGGTAGAAAAATGTTCGTCAAAAGCTTTGAGTGAACTCAGTCCAAATGTGCATTCCAACGCAAATGTGAGTCTTGAGATTATTTCATATTTTTCGCTGCTCGACAGTTTTGGACAGACCTCTTGTCCTAATATACCTAGGGTTAATGTACCTACTTTTACTAGTTTTACTTATATACTGTTCGCTTTTATAAATGATACAAACTGTACAAACTCGTAAACGAGTTCCACTATCAGCTTTACAAGCAGATACCATGTTACATGGATATGTCTTTGATTGGGGATTTCATAACGGTTGTCCTCGAGAGTTGTGAGCAAATCCTTTAACTATAAACAAATCCCTGGGCCGCATCCCGACTAATTCCAACAAAACAACGGTTTACTTATAGAAATGTTGAAAATAACTGTGGAGAGAAGCCACTACAATGAGTTGTTGTTAACAGTCGACTGTTGTCAAGATGATGAAAATGTTTCATATGGAGTGGAGTAAATGATGCTATTGCTTTACGTTAAGAATATAGTAACCAGCTTATTAAAATCACAAATTAATATATTTGTTGACCATTAAAAACAGCTGGCTCCAAGAAGAGAGAAGAAGAGCCGATCACCAGCTTGCTTTGAAAAGGTTGTCTATAGAGAGACTTCGGATACAATCTCGCGCCGCAAAACATTCTCTCTGGTTTTGAGGTGGCCTCTAGTCGTCCCAGAATTGAAGCCCTGCTCCGTCTTCGACTCCTAGGCAGCGGAACGTTCTCCTTGTGCCCCGTAGTCTCCTCGCCACTGCTCTTATGATTGCGAACTGGGTTTTCACGCGAATCCAGGCTGCCACCTGTGAGTATGGGCGTGCCCACTTCTCCGCAATCCTCCTCGCTATTTGCTTTTGGAACCGCTGAAACTCCTTCCCTAGCGCCCCGTCGCATGAGCATACTAGTGGGGTGAATGATGCCCTCATGTCTTCTGCTGCGGTGTCATATTTAGCATGTTTAGCCGCCTCTGCGTTTTGGGCTACCTGCGGCCAATCGAGGTGGGCATAGGAGACAGCGTGTGCGTTTACAACGCGGTTGTCGAAAAACGCTAGTCTTTCCCTATGCCACACCCCGTGAACCGCCAGGTCTGCAACAAGGGTTGGGCTCCCTTCTGCCCCTTCCCGGAGGACAGGCTCTGTGTGCACCCCGCCCCAGGCCACCTCCGCCATGCTTGCACACACGTCACGGATGACGTCGTGTCCCCTTTTTACCAGCCCTCCTTTTTTGCAGTTTAGGGCATGGTTGACGTCCATGACTTCCCCACAGCCATCGCAGGTGCTTGGCAAAGCGGCCAGTTCCAGGTCATACCGAAGGGCCAATGCATCCTGAAACTGTGACCCCGAGAGATCGCAGTCCTCAGCCGCCAGTGGTATCACTGTCAACCATTGGGAGGCTTCCCTGGTCCGTAGGATGGTTTGCTGTCGTCTTTGTGACACTTCTGACAGCAGCTGATCCCCTCTTGTCTGCTGTTCCTGCCTCCGTTCGCTGCGGGCTTCCTGAAGGACTCTCTCCGCCTGCTCTTCGTGGCTGTAGAGTTGGAGGGGGGTACCTTCTCTGATGGCTTCAACCAGGTGTGCGCTTGCCTGTCTGGATACCTGGAATGCCGTTGCGGCGGTCTCCACTGGATCCTCTATTGCCATTCCACCCAGCCGTGCAGGAAGTGTGAGGATCTCCACAATCTCGTCGGGGACATCTCTCCCGAAGATGGCTGGGATGAGCTCTGCCCGTATTGTGTCTCTCAGTGGTACAAACTCCTCCTCACAGCCTTCTATAATTCGATGAATGAAAGACCATTCCTTCTGGAGCGACTTTGTGAAAGCTGTGTGGACGGCTTGAGGGCTCTTGTGGGCTGCGGAGGCCATTTTGGACACATTGTCCACCCAGCCTGCAACCCTGTCTCGGACATAGCCCAGCCTGTCTTGATGAGGGCCAACGAATCCCCCCAGGAATCGATGGGAGTACACCAGCTTGAGGCCCGGGAACAAGCTCCTCGCCTCCTCTTCCATTCCTGGTTTTATGACGAGGAAGCTTTTGTTGGGTTCCGGGAAGTATCCCCACTTTGGCCCCTTCTCCTCAAGCTGGCTTAACCACCGCCTTATGTCTGGTAGCTTTCCCAGACATGCCGAGTCATCCGCGTACCAATTCTGCGTCCAGCTGGTGGACTTGAGCTCTTGAATTAGGGGGAGGGTTCCTACGGCATACATCATCATCCCCAAGGGGTCTCCTTGGGTTGTCCCTTCCATGCTCAGCAGTTGTGAGTCACTTTGGCGGAATAAGGTCTGTGGGAATCCCCTGTAGGTGTTATACAGAAACCGCGAGCACCTAGGCCAAAGGATTCTTGAGTTCCATAGAGCGAGTGGGCGGCTGATGGAATTAAAGGCGTTTGTAGCATCTATGAGCAGTAGGCCTACCTCCTGGTCCTCCTCAAACTTTCTTGTTACAGCGTGTACTGCACCCTCTACCCCTGATTTTATTCCGGCACCCAGTTGGTCTGCTCCGCATGCTTCCTGAAGGTCACCTCCAGTAATCATTGCCATGGTTTTGGCACAAACGCGCTGCAGCACTTCCCTATACCAATTGGTCTCACTCCTGGTCGTTTGTCCAAGGCCACACCTCTTCTTGCCAAAAGGGCTCGGATCTTATCCCACTCTACCACCTCATTTGCCAGGGTTCTGGTTAGTGCTGCCACTGCCTCCCGTAGACGTCGACTGTGTGAGCCATAGCGCAGAAGCATATTTCGCCACTGCTCGGCGTCAGTCCCACTAGGCCCTGCACTGCCAATCAAGCGATGAGCTGAGACTGCGATGTGGCTCTCCGTGACATCCACGTCCACCAGTGTTGGCAATTCATCCCGAGTGAGGAATGTTTCTTCTTCTGGCTCCATTTGCGGGGGGTGTTTGTCGGAGAGAACCTCTAGCACCGTCTTCCCGTTGTCCAATATCGTTTCTGGGAGCATTGCACCTCCCGAACCTTTCCCCGTTATCCATCTTGTGGCATCACGCAAACGCCCTGACAGCACTAGCCTTGTGAACACCCGGGTTGTGTGGTCATGATCATGATGCGCCTGGCGTGACCTTTTCAGCCGACGGTTGCACCGCTCAGCCTCTAGCACGAGTTCCTCGAACTTTTGTTGATCCCAAAGTGTTAGCCGCCTCTCGATTGCCCTTCTTGTGTCCGCTCCTCCTTTTATTGCTTTGTCCCGTTGTAGAATGACGGCGCAGAGCACGAAGATCCTTTCCGAAGGCGAACTCTCGCTGGCCACTTGCAGGATTTCCGCTGCTAAGAGGTTTACAAACCTTCGTCCTACCGTCCCATTTGGCAGTGGGTACTGTTTTCCTTGGAGACGCATCGCCCGCTGCCACCAGCCCCTCCACGGAAGGTCCTCTGAGGACCCTTCTGAATTCAGTAGGGGGGCACCAAAACCGCTCAGGAACCTCTCCTGCACGTAGTCTGGAACGTTCTGGGGCGTCTGGTGTGTTTGTTGCTGAACCCTGGCTCTGCAGTTATTCTCATGTCGAGTCAGACCCCTTGTTGTGAATGGAAGTCCGCAAAATCGGCATATCGAATTTCTTGTTTGAGCTGCGTATCCTTGAGACCCCTGGGAGTCTCCCATGATACGGAGGCGTTGTCCCGGACGCACTGCCCTTGGTTTTTTCACAACACTGAAAATTTTTTCTACAAAAGCAAAATCAAATCCGGAAATGAAAGGATGTCTTTTGTACGAATGAGGGTGAAGATTCTACCAAAACTCAAGTAAAAAAAACTTCCATTACCGTCAGCGGATGAATTTATAACTATTCCCAGCACAATTAACAACAGGAATCCAACAAACTTTAGCAATTTTTACGGAGCGAAAATCTCAACAATCTTTGTGTAACAGTTGCCCAGAGAGATATTAAAATTAGTTGGCTTATTAAAATTGTTTATAGTCCAATCAACTTAGTTTAGGAATGTAGCCAGGTACGTAAGGAGGGGGAAATTGTTAGCTTGAGATGTGAACATTTATCACATAAATCAAGCGCTTTCCAACGAGTGGCGAACGATTTCTGTGCGATGAAAACTGCGGAAGTTCCATTCCCCTAGCAACGGCTGGGTTGTACGTGAAAAACACTGAAATTGTGACACAAATTTTGCGTCACGGAAATTTTTGGTTGACCCCCCAGAGCAAAGACATATCCATGTCAAAAACGGTTTTTCGCTTTTTGCATGGGAACACAAAACTAGAATGTATTTTTTCCTGATAAATCACACGAATAATCTTATGGTCAAGGGAATATCAAATTATTAATAATACACGCGGCTAAGTTTGAAATTGGTTAAAACAACTTGAAACCGTAGCGTAAAAGATAAGTAGCCGCAACAGTCGGTGATTCTGGGCCTACTAGCATGGTTTATTTTTGAAGTGAGGCCTTTGTAGCGCCGGCCCCGGTACAATGCAGGCAGTTGAGGCCCTTCGAAGGGTTGATTCGATGACTTTCCTATCAGTGACTTTCACGTTACCAGTTTCGATCAGTTTTCACAGGTATCGGGAAGCTCATCAAAAATATTTTAATCTTTCCAATTTATATCCATAATGTATGATTTCATATTTTCTACGACTTTCCATCCATTCAGTTTCGACAAGTGTCCCACTCCATATGGGCACTTCATCAAAAAGTCTCAAATTCAGATTTTCGATGTGTTTCCTTTCGAAGAGTTTCTTGTTACCCGGGACACTCTCCGCGTTCTAACAGGGCCATCGCATCAGAGGAGAGGCTCAATACAGCTCCCCGGGTGTCGCGGACCAAGCGCTCCTGATGGAAACTGATGCAACGAACCCCAGTTCCGTTGAATAAATTGGCGCCTCAATTTGTATTAATCTATGTCCGCTGCTAAAATACAGATTAGTTGGACGAATGGATCAGAATGATTTGTATATTTTGGTGGTCTGGATGCTCGCAAGCTCGCATGTCAAAAATAAAAAATCCTAAATCAATCCTTTTAGTAAATTACAGATTATTCAGACGAATTGATCATAATTACGTTTAAAAATGTGTTTCGGAGGTTGGATTCAAATCTAAAAAACACTTGGACGGGACTTGGATCGGGACCCTTGATCCATTTAATAGATCCTGTATTTTTCTTTTAGGAAATCCTTCTAGTTTATTAATTTGCCTTTCTGCTCTTTTACAGGTCAAAGTGGCTCTGGCCCCAGTCGGTGCGATAAAGAACAACCTGGACGAGACTCAGATGCAGGACGTCATCAGCGAGATCGTCACTGCCGCTCTGAGAAGCTCGGACGTCCATTGCAACTTCGGCGTTTACCCCAACTGCCCCCGACTTACCCGATACGTCTCCTCTCCTGGTCACATACTCCCCGTGCATTACGATTCCATTGTAAGTTATTCTTCGTATTACTCGTAACCTTAGATATAGGAACACCGATAATTAGGGTATTCATGATCCAGTATCGTAAATCCAGTCGTCGAAAATGGAATTAATCGAAAAGTGATGGTTTCATGAGGCATGAACGCAAATCATCGTGTCGAGCGTAGCACCTGATTCTTTTGGCAAACCATGATTTATAGGAACGACCTATGCTGAATAGCCTCTAGATGGTCTATAACATATTTAATTCCCACAATTCAATGATAGCATCAGCGCATTTGTAATCTCGATACCCCACAAACAATCAGTATCACAATTTCACAATCAGTATCAGTATCACGAACGAATCGCTGAATTTATCAAAACTCAGACCTCAAATGAATCAAATGACATAATAAAAGTCCATAACTCCGGTTACTATTATAACAATAATAAAAATAAAAATGAGAATACGTAATAATTATACTAGGGGGTCATATACCTGGTAAAACACGTATAAAATACGACTCTAAATCTTTAAAAAGACGACTCGAATGACGTCCTTGAATTCGAATTCGTACCCATCTTTTTTTGAAACATTTTGTAACGTTGGTACCTACTGTAAAACCGGAAAAATATATTCTTGAAAAAATGTACTAAAAAATAAATATAAAAGATTTTTTATTTTTTCATTTACATCCATAGGTAGGAATCTACAGGGTGACACACTTGAGGCGCATGAGAAAAAGTTGGGAAACAATACAAATGTCCTGAAAAATTCAGATGGGAAATCAACTGTTTCAACAACTGATCAATGCTGGAAGAGCCGCTCCATCTTCCCTTCCGAGTGATTGTATTGTTCGTCTGGCTCCTCTTATACGTAGTAACACCGCCCATGCTATGGCAAATTGTGTTGTCACTCTCACCCATCCAACTACACGCGAGTAAGAACGACTCCATTTTTTCTGAAAGAACGTGTGCTGTTCTCTTCTGAAATGTATCGGATTCTCGGTGCAAGGCTCCGTTGTACGAACAAACCAATGGGGTAGCGTGAAATGTCATAATTGGTCAATTAAGAAACTTAAAAAGTCTAGTCATGCAGCATGACCCCATGAGCGAATTTTTGAAGAAATCTTCGACATTTCAGTCGCTATTGATCTTGTAGAGAAATTTTAGTTTATGATTTTGATAGACAAACATGGAATCAAATTATTTAAACAGCATGGTTCTAGGATTGGTTATACAGGGATACTTCCATAAGAGTAGTTCAATTTGAATTTGGACAATTTTTCATGCAAATATTACCGATTTTTACAACTAGCGATTATTTCGATTTTTGACTGATTTTTCAACTTTGAAATTTTTGAAAACTTGATACATATTCTTATAGGAAATTTTACGCTGATTCCGAATATACCACATGTTAGTATGCTGAAAAAATTATTTCGCAACAAATCGCAAAAAACAGGCTATTTTGAAATTTTTGACTACATTTTTGAAAATTTCAACCCGAAGATGTAATCCGATCATGCTGGCCAACGAACTTGAACTTTCGTTTTGTGTCCTTAACATTTTAATTTTTTTTTTTTGAAGTTTCTAGCACAATTCTACGGACAGTTATCGTCTGGAATGACACATACAAACATACATACATACATACATACATACATACATACATATATACATACATACATAAAAAAATGCGTTAAACTTCAGAATATGATTCAGAATAGCCTGAAACGGATTTCTGCATAAATTTTTTTCAAAAATTCACATTCTACAAATTTTGAGGCGAGAGCAATAGCTTAATTTTCCTTCAAAAATTCGCTAAAAAGATACTCAATGTAATTTACGTTTGTGTAAGCGCAGAACGAACTGATAAGTTGAAAACAATGAAATAGGTACGGGACCTTCTGCAACCTAACCGCGCATTCGCTGACAATTTCATCAAATTCGGATGAAAATTGTGGAAATTAAGATCATTACAAGTATTTCACATTAGCGCCTGCGCAGTAGCTATTAATGATACAATCCTGTTGAAATTGATGAGGTAATCACGTCATCTTCTTCCAACTATCATCCAAATTTAAGCGAAATCGAACGACTAGAGAGTGAAAAAATGTAGCATAATGGAATTTACGTTTGAGCCTGCACATAATGAAGTATTGATTTGGCAACAATGAAACTGACAGTGGACCGTCTACTCCCTAGCCCGCACATTCCCTGAAAATTGCATCCAGATCGGATGAAAACTGTGGAAAATAAGCTTGTTACAAGGATTTCATATTGGCGCATGCGCAGTAGCTATTAATGATACAATCATGTTGAAATTGATATAAGATGATCAAATTGTCATCCCCCAACTATCATCCAAATTTGAGCGAGATCGAACGACTAGGGCGTGAGAAAATGATGCTTGGTAGAATTTACGTTTGCGCATGCGCAGAGTGAGGTATTGAGTCAAGAACGATGAAACTGATAGAGGACCGTCTACCCCCTAGCCCGCACATCCCCTGAAAATTTCATCGAAATCGGATTAAAACTGTGGAAAATAAGCTTGTTACAAGGATTTGCGGACACACGACAGACACACAGACACGGAAAGTTGTTCAGAATGGTCTAAAACGTAATATGCGAGCGGAAATTTTGATTTTGGAGACCAAAAATTTTTTTCCCCCCGGAAGTGAAAACAATGCTTCCGCTACCTTTAGAAAGACTCGGAACAGTGGCGTAGTTTGAGGAGGGGCAGGGTGGGCAGATCTCCTCCATAAATTATAAAGGATGCAGAATTTTGTTGTATGGGTATAACCAAAAACATTAAACATGTTAATTAATAATTTTACGCTTCTAACTCCAGTATCTACCTAACACCTTCAATTACAGAATGTAATTAGTAAAACACAACTACTATAATTATTATTCTGGTTGCCTAGCGACATGAGACGCTCTTAGAAATGAAGAAATGTTTATTAGGTTCGTTTCTGTAGGGGCAAAATGGCGTGGATATTGTACAGCCCCACGGAGCATAGTAAAATCACCAAGTCAAGGAAACGGAAAAGTGGATACTACAAACTGAAATCAAGTCGTTCCCACTACCTCCTGGGGCGAGCCCATATGCGATTTTTCCCTAGAAAATTATCCATTGTTCAGTATCCACCAATTCCCCTATGAACTTCCCCTACTTTTTACTGCCTACTTGATCAAGCTTGGTTGTTCGTTTCAAAACAGTTTCCCGCTGTATTATACCATCAATTTACGAATAAAATCCGAGTTAAAATGAAGCAAGAATACAATAAATAGAAGCCTGCAGTGGTGATTGAAATAGTTTAATAGAAAATATTAAAATAATTTAGTGAAGCAGTATTTCTATTCTAACCTAACATATTGCTTGGTTTGAGTTTGTTTACATTTTTTTATGTTTCTTGATCTCGGTTTCATGCCCTGTATTTTATTTCGCGTAGATAGGTACCTACTTATATAATACAATTGTGTGATATTGTCCAGAAAAAGTTATTTTCACGCGGAAGTAACAATTGAGGATAAACCTGTAAGACAGCAAGTCCACAAGTATATGAATTTGCATGCAGTAAATCTAGAATAATAGTATAATAAACCTAGTGCTCCTCAGTTCATCGGTAGGTACCTACCTATTCGTATTTATCGTAGTTTTTCACGTTCTGATTAGTTATTTGGATAATATTTTTTCTAAGTAGTATTATGCTTTAATAATCCATAGGTAGGTTTATGAATATGAAAACGTCCGTGATTTCACATCATTACAAAAATCCATTGAGCACCTACCTACTTATATGAACGTTAGACAGTTTATTAACAGTCTTCGTATACTCAGCAACAAGCACTAGAAATTAATACTAAAACTATATAATAAAATGAAATCCTCGACTGTTGCCCCTCCATGAGAAATGACTCAGCTACGCCACTGACTCGGAAGCAAAATATTATGCGTATTATGCTGCACGACTTAAACTTTTTTAATTTCATCTACCTAATCTGCTGATTTATGTGAAACATTTTGCTCCTTTCACCCCTTGTAACTACTTAGAGCGATAAATGTTATTGCGTAACAGTGTCGAAATCTGGTGTGGAGTTGATGTAGTGGGCTGTAAACCGTATAATGAATTCTAAACTCTTAATGAATTTTTTGGTATCTATTTATTTAATTGGAAATATGTCCTGACGTAAATTGAAACAGAAAATTTGTTTTTACAGTTAACCGGCGGTGAGGGAACCATCCAACAGAACAGGAGATTGTTGGTGAAAGTGATAAAGGCGCAAGGGCTCGGCGGATCCGAACGTAAGTGCTCCAATTATTAATTATCAATTTATAATTAATAATTAACATAGGTATTATTATTATTTCATAACTTACAATGTTCAGAAGATCAGAGGCGATCAATGTCCAGGAGATGTGTCACCAGGAGGAGGTGTGTGAGGGGTGTGTGTGTGGGGAGGTGTGTGTAAACCTCACCTAAATCACCTTCCAATCCATTAGTGTCAAACCACCACCCACCTACCCCCTACCTCTATTTTTACTTGTTCCTGTAGGTGAGTTTTGAAATTTTCCGAAGGTTATTTAGGATTTTATTATTTCAAAAATTTAGTACTGTAGGTAATTTGTCTACGATTTTAAATGTTGTTACTATTGTATTGTATCGCTTTAGGGACTCTCTATTAACTCGATTTCGTGAAGTGATAATTCCATTGGAGTTGTATTAGCCGATACTATCGTCGTAGTTTATAAAGCGATTTTTACTGTTCCACCAGTTCCGATTCACTCCCATGTAGATGTTATTTTTTCTTGTCAAAAGTTCCCTTAGAGGGAGAAACAGGATGAACTTATAAAGAGCCGGGTGGTTTCATTGATTCTTTGATATCTATAAATTACACCCAAAAACATTATACTCTTACGTATTTCGAAAGTTATCAAGATCTTGCTTTTTTAATATTTCAGACCCATAATTCTATCCTTTTGGGTTTGTCCAAATCGATGCCGAGGTTCTTCTTCGGAAAAATCAGTAAAAAAAGTGAAAAAGTCAAAAGTCATGAACAACAATGACTTGATTAAAAACATGAACCAACAAAATTTAATTTTGAACAGTAGAGGGAGGTTATTTATATTTTTTTTTATTTTTTTTTTTTTCATGGTTAATTAATTACCAAGGTTTATTATTGGTAGCAACAAGCGGCGGCGTTCATTTCACGTGTGTATGTAGGTACTTCAAAACTTTATCGAAGTGAAAAATGGTAAATGTGTAAAAAATATAGTAAAAACGTAACAATCATACAGTTCGAATGTAATATGTTTACATTCGATGCTGAGGTTCTTCTTCGACAAAATCAGTCAAAAAAGTGGAAAAATCAATGGTGAAAACGTGGAGAAGTCAAAATGTCAAAAGCTCTGGCCGGCGGATTTTTTAAATTCGACTTTTGGATTCTACGCATCTTGAAACATGAACCAACAAATTTTGAGTGGGGGGGGGGGGGGGGGGGGTTATTTTTTTCTCCCCATGGCCAATTAACCACTAAGGTTATTGGTAGCATTAAGCGGCAGCGTTCATTTCACGTAAGCATGTTTAAAAACTTTATTTAAAAAATGAAATAATAATAATACAGCACATAAAATATGTAATAATCAGAGGTAACGTAGCAGTTCGAACGCAGGGTTGCTTGCTTAACAATTGAGATGTAACAACCCCGACCGCGTCGTGAGCGTAAAAAATATCCTTCGGGCCGGATTTGAACCAGCGACCTATGGATGTCTGATCGTTTTCCTCCTACAGTCCACCGCTCTACCAACTGAGCTACCGAAGGCGGTTGTGATCCGAAGGGCTCCCGCAGTTTATCAGAAACCGCGTTCTAAGAGCGGTCCTACAACAAATTAGTGGTGCACTAATTGGGTTCAGCCAGTGTTTTTTTAAAATTCAAGTAAATGAAATACAGTTAAAACAGGATGTCTACAGGTCACTGATTCCCGGAAAGTCACGGGTTTAATAGTAGGGCACGGATATTTCCGAATGTCACGGATTTTAATATAGAAGTCACCGATTTTTATGGCGTTGGTAACCAAATAATCATAATATAATGTCAGTACCTACCGGGGTTCACAAAACATACCTACGAAAAAATCAATTGATATTTTTGAATCTGTAATATTAAATATTTTGTACATTGTATTTTACTAATACTCTGTAAGTAGTTTTAGACTTCTGTTTTTTATAAGTAGGCTAGCTAGAATCAATAAAAAAGTTATGAAGATCTAATTTTATATAGGCTACTCATGAGTACAGTAGGTCTACTGGTAAGTATTTCGATACGCTATTCCTAAAGAAATTAAAGCCTGTAAAAAAAGGTCACCGATTTTTAAAATTTAGAACCCCAAAAGTCCCCGATTTTCATTTTACAGATCTAGTAGGCAATCCTGTAAAAGTAAAATTTAGTGAAAGTTATATGTTTTGCATTTGATGAACCACAGTCAAATGAAATGAAAAATGACCTACATCTCCGACTCACTAGGTATGAAACAAATTAAAATACAACATAGGTAGCTAAATGTATAAAACAAAAAGCAAAGTTCGGAGTACCAAATTTGGGGTAACCCCACTTGATCAAAAAGTTATGTACTCCTAAACTACCAAGCTTAGAATTTATTAAACTAGAATCAATGTTGGTGGGATGAATTCGTTGGCTTGCACTTTTGAAGCATAGTGAAATGCTCTAATTTCAGAAAATGTGCTCAGGGTCGGACTGGTTCTTCCTGGGGCCCTCGGCCAGAAACTTAGAAGAGACCCCTTGCCGGGGGGTATGGAATACTGTTACCATCCAATACCTCTGATTTCCATCACCTCATGACATGAATCTGAAAGCAAACCGTTCCAATGTTGGTTGCTTTTTCAAAACTTGACCAGAATTTCGGAAACTTCTTTTCATCCACTTTTAACGAATTTTCGCAGAAAATGAAGAATTACAATGGATCCAAAAATTTTAAAATAAAACTTTTCCATGCCTTTGCTTATGGAGATTAGTTTTGAGGCACTATGAAACGATTCATAGATTTTAACGCGTTTGTGTTCGTGTGTCATTCCTGTCCTTAAGATTAGATAAAAATTCCGTTCTTGAGCAAAAAAACAAACATTACAAAAGAAAGGATGATTTCGTTGGCCTGCACTTTTTAAGCACATTGAAATGCTCAAATTTCAGAAAATGTGCTCAGGGTCGGAGTGGTTCTTCCTGGGGCCCTCGGCCAGAAACTTAGGAGAGACCCCTTGCCGGGGGTTATGAAATACGGTTACCATCCAATACCTCTGATTCCCATCACCTCATGACATGAATCTGAAAGCAAACCGTTCCAACGCCTCCGAGAGTATGTCGTTTTAACGGGAAAGCTTCTAGCGAGAAATATGCCGTACATCCGAAACCTCTGTACCACGCTTTCATGGTTTAATTTGAGTTTTTAGAGTAAGGTAGAGTTTTTGACGACTTCATGGTAACGTCACCCGTCACCATAGTCTTGAGGGAGCAAATGAAGATGCTAACACAAATGTAACCGGGGCACGGTTGCCGTAATAGGTAGTTTTTGCAGTTTTCCAGCTGAGTCGTTGTACGAATAGAGGTTTTTCTAGCCCAAGCAAACCAGAAGCTAACCACTGAGTCGTAGGTACCTACTTACTGTACGAATAGGGAATTGTAAGATTGAATGAAACGATTGAAAAGTCCAACTAACGTGACTACACGACTACAAATCTTCATAATTAAACCCGAGTCATAGATTACCTAACGTGTAATGAATTCGTTCATAATGGAAGAAGTATCAAATTAGCAACAATTTTATCTGTGGTTTAATTTTTTCTTTAGAAATAGATGTAGTAAAAGAAGGAAGGGAACTTGGAAGGGTAGGTAGTTGTTCAGGCAACATCGAAGTTAGCCTTGGGTTAAGAGAATCTCATTCGGGAACTTAACACTGGAATGTCCCGGCTAAATTTCCAACACTTAACTCCCCGGTGGGGTGTGTCAAACCCCAACTTTGAACGTTTTTAGAAAATTCAAAAATAAGTTACACTTGAATCAAATTGTATTTTTATTCATTTATCAAGAGTGTAAAGAAACATGAAGTAGGTTCCTAAGATAAGGAATTTAGGTGCCCCCCCCCCCCCCCCCCAGAGGTGCAATGGGGGCCTAAATCCTTTAAAAAAGGTAGAGGAGGTAACATGGAATCACGTTTTAGCGATGGATCCCCTGTCATAGCTTTTAATGAGCCATGTTCGGGGAAGGTTGATATTCCTGTCACCAGAAAACCATCCGACGCCAAACCAGCTGTCTAAAACGATCGAGAACAGCGCGTGGTTCCCATTGATTCCTCAACGGGACGCCGCCAACGCTATCTCTGGTGCTCTGACGGGAGCTTGATGGACCTCTCAGGAGGTAACTCTGTTACACTCCTCCCCTTAAAGACATACTTGATTGAAGATCAAGTATGGTAGTTGGGTGGAATAGTGAATAGCTGAGAACTAATGCTCATTCAATCATAAATAGCTGCATTGGCGTTTTGGATGGGGGAATAGAAATTAAAACTGGATTGTCAATGAAGCTTCATAAGAAGTATCTTCATTGAACAATCGGGACAAAACGGATGCTCAACTATGGAGACTTATACCTTAGGAAATCAAAATATATATAGAAATTAAATTGCCCAACATTGGGGACTTTTAAATTAAATTGCCCAACTAGGGGACTTAAATTGTGCACTAACCTGGTAATTGACATTAGCAATACTCAGGTGGCATAAAATTGAAAGAAAAGTGAGACTATAAAGTGAGATGAAAGTAGAGCCAATAATTGTGATGATTTCCGCTTACAACTGAGTCGTTGCTAGGGATATGATACTTCGAAACATTAACGCCCCAAAAAATAGTGGATTGGACTACTAGGCGTCAGCCGTGCATAATCCAAACCACGCTCTGCTACCATATAAGGAATTTAGGTGCCCCCCCCCCCCCCAGAGGTGCAATGGGGGCCTAAATCCTCATAAAAAGGTAGAGGAGGTAACAGGCATCCCGTCAGAGAGATACCACCCCTAGTCATAGCTTTTAATGAGCCATGTTCGGGGAAGGTTGATATTCCTGTCACCAGAAAACCATCCGACGCCAAACCAGCTGTCTAAAACGATCGAGAACAGCGCGTGGTTCCCATTGATTCCTCAACGGGACGCCGCCAACGCTATCTCTGGTGCTCTGACGGGAGCTTGATGGACCTCTCAGGAGGTAACTCTGTTACAAGCTCATGAAGAAAAAAGTAATAATAAGGCGAACCTCACGCTCTGAAGAAAAAAATAATAGCAGAAAGGTAGAACCTTCTACCTTATTGTAACGAAATTTCAATATAAAATTAGCACATTTTCATTTAAAAACAAAAATACACTGCCAAGGAAATGGCACATGAGCTTCCTCGTGACCTTCACAGTACGTCACCATTAAATTCCAGAAAACTAGAAACGACCGGTTCTGGCATCAGGGAATTAATAAGGTGGGAAATTGGAAGCTGAATGGTACATATAATAAATGAAATTAATAAGGAAAATTTTTATTTTAATATGGAACCATCCAGGATGTAGTCCGCATGTTCCCTGAAAATTTCGTTTTTCATCGCGAGTTTCTATTAGGAGATCATCATCTCACAAGAGCTCAATCGTCGTGATCATTTCTATAATAAAGTGAATGTTTACTCGCGAGTTTCTATTAGGAGATCATCATATCACAAGAGCTCAATCGTCGTGATCATTTCTATAATAAAGTGAGAGCGAGGAGCTAAAACATGATTCCATGTTTTTTACATTTTAGCAGTCAGGCTCAAAGTAATAACATCCGGGGGGGTCCAGGGGGGCGAAGCCCCCCTGGCGGGGTCAAGGGGCGGAGCCCCTTGCGAGGCCCGAAGGGCCGAGTTTTCACTAGAAATAGATGTAGTAGAAGAAGGAAGGGAACTTGGAAGGGTAGGTAGTTGTTCAGGCAACATCGAAGTTAGCCTTGGGTTAAGAGAATCTCATTCGGGAACTTAAACATGATCAACGATCAATGTAAAAACATGTACCTACCTACCTACCTGTACCCATCACCTACATATGTACGATATTTTACACTTTTTCCTTTGGCCAATTACGTATCATTATTGGAGATTTGGATACCCGCTAATACACGGCAAAGGGTAAAGACAGCAGTTTCTGTATGTGTTTATCTTCTCTGTTAAGTGGCACAATCCCTACCCATTTCATCAAAATCGATCTATCAGTATCGGAGCTTTGTCTATAACAACCAATTTCAGGTTTGGCAGGCGCAATGGTTACCTATTTCAACAAAATGAGTAGAATGACATCCTGAGATTTGTACCAGGATACTCAAACAAAATTGGACTGATGGTAGATCGTGAAGTTTTAGAATCCATTATAAGGTATTAGCATAATTTAATTTAGGATGAATCCTACAAACCAACTACCTTTTTTGAAAATCGCGAATATTACAATGCGCATGTCACACCTTGAAATAGGAACTAAACAAATTGATTATAGGTTATCGTCATGGAAACTTACATGCGTATTCGGAGCTGTATTCGGCTTCCCTCTTTGAGTAATTTGAGCATTAATCTTATTAATACTCAAAGGCTTCCCTTGAGCTCCGAA
This sequence comes from Adelphocoris suturalis, assembly GCA_030762985.1. NCBI lineage: Eukaryota > Metazoa > Arthropoda > Insecta > Hemiptera > Miridae > Adelphocoris > Adelphocoris suturalis. Next base: position 88,455,412 of record CM061044.1, read on the forward strand.
TAGGATTTTTCTATTACTAATGGACCGCTAACCGTTAGCATTTTGCGCGCATGCGCAAGGCTCCATTTCTACTCGTAGTTACTCCCACTCGATTACGACTCAGCGTTGCAAAAACTCCCTAGTGTCACGTTAACGTTGGTTGGCCACGCGATCCCCCCAGCTATCCTGTTGTCTACTGGTTGTCTAATCAACTTCTTTATTTCGATATGAAACGTCGATGGAGGGATTAATACTGATAAATCATAATGTTTTCACTATTTTCATCTGGTTTCCTTGGTTTTTTAAAATTATTATTATTATTATTTATTTTTATTTTTATTTATTTTTTTATTCTTTCAATTCTATGTTTTGGTTTAGATGTGCGTAAACTCGGGGATTTCATTTTCATTACTGATTTTTGTGAAGAGGAGTGATATGAGGGGGGGGGGGGGGGGGGGGGGGCAATAGGGGAAAATGCAATTCGAAATCCTTGACCGATTTTGGTGATTTTTATTTTATTTTTTTCTCGAAGTATTCGGTCTTTCTGTGGAACTATTCTTAGTAAGTAAACTTTCATAATAATGGGAGGTGGGAGTGGGCAGTACCGATATATCGTGATATTTTCAACCTATTCCGTCAATCTTACTTCGTTCGATTTTACAATGTAAAAACTGTTCCTAGTTTATTAGGGTTTTGCGGAAGGAGGGGGGAAGGGGTTGCTAGTAACTTATTCATGTTAGGTCTCAATGGAAGGGATACATCCATTAAGATCGTGATTTATTCGCCATTCTTACCAAAATCATATAAAACCCAGGTATCGAACTGGGGTGTCCCTGTAATTCATGCATTAGGTACTTACAACATGTTAACGTTGTACAAAAACACGGCGCTGCTCGCCTTGCCAGGGCGCTGCTCCCTTTTGCTTTAACTTTAAGCCTCGGCTAAAAAATTGGAGGAAAATTTAAAATTTCAACTTCATAGGTCGAATAGCAAAGAACTTAGCTCCGGATATCACTCAGCTGATCTGGGGGCTCTAGATTTCATGATTCGTTTCTAGACGTCCTAGGGGTTCTCCATTTCAAATTTCAGCTTCATGAGTTGAATAGCAAAGACATTGGATCCGCCACTACTTGAGTCTCCTTTTTTCGTGACAATATTTTGTAACATTTTTTTCACTATTAGGCCCCGGTTAAGGGCCATATCATACGAGCGCTATTGCCGTCGCGCAGATGCCGTCGAGATAGCGCAGGAAAAAGTGTATGTCATACGTGACGGCAAATGCGTCGCGTTGATGCCGTCCCGCCAACGCCAGGAGCCTGTCATACGTAGCGTCTTCCGGGCGCATTAGCATTGACAGGGTCCCGGCGTCACGTGCGCCGCGTCGCTAGCGCAACCGTCCGCGTTGGCAGCGCTCAGCGTCCAGCTAACGCGGACTCGCCGACGGCTTTAGCGTCCGTATGACATGCTCCATAAGAACCCCATTGCCGGGTTGGAGCGTTTTTAACGCGACGCTATCAGCGCGACGGCAATAGCGCTCGTATGACATGGCCCTAAAGCGTGTTCCATACCTACTAAAATTGCATGCAAACAACTAGCCCCATAATTTCTTTTCTAATCTCAGGTTCGCTTAAATTTGGTTTCGCAGTTATTTTTTTCTACTGGCTGAATTGTTCTTGATAACAAAAATGTTTAATCTTGTTTCAAGTCTCAACGCTCATTGGTTGTTTCAGCTTGTGTAGAGCCCTACTGCGTCGTTGAGGTGGATGATCCAGTGCAGAAAAATCAGACTTCTACGAAGAAGGGAACAACCAACCCTGTCTGGGAAGAGCATTTCCTGTTGTAAGTCCAAATACATATTCCATGTACTCCGTCAATCGTGGTGATATTAATCGGTTTTCGCCGGTTTTTTTCTAAAAAAAAAAAAAATTATTATAAAATAAATTAATTAATTTAAAAAATAATAATAAATAGATAAAAATAAATTTTAAAAACTACCCCTAAATGAAAAACGTATGCAGGGTTAAGTGTGCAGTTTAGCTCCTTCACTTTTAACATGGAAATCTTCTGTAACATGGACCGATAGTTCGTACGAAATCAGTGTGAACATCCTACCATCAATTAATTAGCCTTCACTGGCTATGGCAGATATATACAGCCGTTAAAAAGGAAGATCGCCTCATCCTCCGTATCCCACCAACAGCCGCTGTATAATAAAACAGCCTCCTTATAAACCATAACTGGCCTCCATATAATAATCAACTGCTGTATACCTACCTAATAAACGGGCCTCCCCGTAATAAATAGGAAAGATGTGTATAGTTTGGTGGTCTGGGTGTTCGCATCTCAAAAATAATAAAAAATATCCCAAATCATTCCTGTTAGTTAAATTCAGATTTCTTGGACAAATATTTCAGAATTAATTTCAAAATTATGATTCAGTGGTTAAATATGAAGAAGAAGAAATGTTACCGTGTTGGAATTGGATCCAGATGGCACTGGAGATTAGGGTTGCCAAGTGTCCGGTTTTGGACCGGATAGTCCGGTTTTTTTATCAAGGTGTCCGGGCGAAAATTGCTCTGAACGCTAAATGTCCGGTTTTCATTGAAAAAGCGTAAGTGAGGGTAAATTACCGTTTCTTTCGGTTTTTTAACCACGCTCCTTCTCTAGTGGCACGTTTTGTCGACTGTATTCATCAACCGTAGGTTTAGGTATTTGACGGTTGAGATTTTTGTCATAAGCTTCTCAAATAATGTGGTTTATTGGTTTGAGCACTTTCGCCATCTTGTGGCTTCGTCAGAGCTTGTTATTTATTGGTTCATGTTTAATGGAAACTTGTTGGGCCCTCCTCAACATCTCGGTGAATACCTTTTATATTTGGAGGTATATTTTGCGTCAATTATGTTAAAATGAAGTAGATTTGAAAAAAAATGCGGATCACGCATTGTCTGCAGGATGAACCTCTTTATTATGCCCTTACGGTATAGGATGATTTCCTGGGATCAATTTGTGTTTTAAATTGAGAAATATTTTAAAAAATTTGTGGAGATGTACGTCTAAAGTGATAAAACTTTATAAGAAGATTATAGTTTTATTACATTAGTACATCTCCACAAATTTTTTTAAATATTTCTCAATTTAAAACACAAATTGATCCCAGGAAATCATCCTATACCGTAAGGGCATAATAAAGAGGTTCATCCTGCAGACAATGCGTGATCCGCCACACAGATTTTCAAATCTACTTCATTTTAACATAATTGACGCAAAATATACCTCCAAATATAAAAGGTATTCACTGAGATGTTGAGGAGGGCCCTACAAGCTTCTATTAAACATGAACCAATAAATTATAAGCTCTGACGAGGTCACAAGATGGCAAAAGCGCTAAGCAAACCAATAAACCACATTATTTGAGAAGCCTATGAAAAAAATCTCAACCCTCAAACGCCTAAACATACGAAGGACAAGACAGAAACCCATATTCATCAACCTGGAAATGATTTACATTATAATACTTCTTCCCCCCCCCCCCCTTTCCAAAACTGAGACTACACTTTTTTAGAATTCAGCTAAAATGTATCCTACCAAAAAAAAAACGAAATCACAATTTTGATCAAATTCAAAAGCTTATTACTTCACGCAGGTGAGAGTTCATGTTTCAGCTGGTTGGTATGATATATAGATGGTATTTTTTAACAATTAGAAGTACTTAAAAAAAACCATGAATGAAGTTGGTAATTTAAAAATTAAAGCTCAAACCTATGCTCATGTAACTTAATATTGGTACCTAATAAAATATTTTACGAAAAAAAAAAAAAAAAAAAAAAAAAAATTAGAAGTACTTAATAATTCTATTAGAAATTCAGCGCTGATTTTGAAGTAATACTCGAAAATCAAATTTGGCTGATTTGCAGTCGAGAAACGCAAAACGGAAGTGTTTTCTCTGAAAAACTCTTTTTAATAATAAATATCTCAAATATAATTGAGGATTGAGTTAGAAGGTATTCTACTACATTTTCGAACTAGTTTAACTCAAAATTTCTTAAACTTATCTAAATTGACCCATTGTAGTCGGCAAGTGATATTTATTGGAACGTATCTAGATAATATAAACATTAAGCCCCTTTGGCAGGGACCTAAATAAAAATAAAGTAATAATATATATATAATTTGAAAATGGTGTGCTTTTCCGTTATCCCCCCCCACCCCCACCCCCCCACCCCCCGTCAGTTTGTCTTCAACACGCTCGCCCGATGTTTCTAGTCATTCCTTCTTACTCAGATTACATATTTACGTAGAATTGGTGACAATTTCAAGCTGTGGGAAGAAATTATATTATTTAAAAAAAAAGAATTACAGTGTTTTCAGAAGTTGCCGATGTCGGTGAAACTGTGCATGCATGGTTTATGGCCGTTTGATGTTTTAATATACTATTTTTAGTTTGCTTATCATAGTGTCCGGTTTTCCTCCCCGTCCCACCTGTGCGCCAATAAGATTATTTTACCCCTTTAGGTAACGAAAGGCACCTCATGTTAATTTTTAACATCAGGTTAAAATTGCTGATACCTAATTGTTTTTTTCAATTTTATTTCATACCCCATTAGTCTCTGAGTTCAACGAGGAGTCAGCTAATGTAGTTTTGCGTATCCGCTGTAGTTAGTCAATCAATCGCGATAAACATAGGGCACCACCGTGAAACGTATAACTACTCCCGGAGTTTGAACGAAATCGGACCGAAAGATCATGAGAATTCTACAGTTTAGGAAATCCAAGCTTGCGCATGCGCATACGCTACTTACTGCCTACTAATCCGACGGCAAGGAACTTTATAGGGGGCCGTCTTGAGAGTAACCCGCACAATTTCATCAAGAACGGACTGAAACTTACTAGGTATAGTTCTTCGGCGTGAGAAAAAATTGGCACAGACAGACAGACACGATACAGGAATAGTAAGGTCTTGATCACAAAGAGCAAGTTGAAGGAGGGCAAACATTTTTTCGGCTTCTTGCATTCATGAATTGTTAGGTACACTTCACTATCTTCGGTAATGAGGAAGAAAATGTATAGTGCTACAGTATAGTGTACTATAGTTACTAGTATTGTGCGAAATCCCAAGGTACTAGTACAATTCTATCACTACCATATAAAATATCAAAATTCATATAAAAACAACATAATACAATATATAAATGTCATAGTGATGTCACACAAAATAGCAAAGTTTACACTTTGATCACATTATTATGTTTGTGATTGTATCACAAACTGGAAATGATTCTTTTCAAAATTGAGTCGAGATTCTTCCATTACCGGCTTCTCTCGTTCTCAAGTCGCAGACCAAGCTATAAAAAAATAGCTTGGTCATGGCGAAAAAATGGCTCCTTGATCAATATTACACCGGCATATCAACAAAACCCAGTTCACGGTACTATCAATATTTTAGTTTAGCAAACATTTGCCTCCAGAGGTTGGTACTCAGTCGAGTACCTTCCTACATACTTCTACGACCTTTATAAATATATATTATAATTTTACCTAATAAATTATACCACATCTCTTATGACACACGTATGACTCCGAGTCTACTTGAAGGTTGCGGAAGCATTCACTTTCTTAGGATTCACTTTCGCGAGTTGAAACTTTTTTCTCTCTTCAAAATTAAAATTTCCAGCCTGCATTTTATGTTTTAGACCATTCTGAACAACTCTCGTTTCGTTTCTGTTTGTTTAAGACAGACTGTTTGGACAGTTTTTCCACATTTTTCATCCGATTTTGATGAAATTATCCGGGGCTTTACATTTAAGTTGTAAGGGGCTTTCTTGGAAGACCAGAAGAGAATTTCTTTGGAGATTCAATCATTCAAGATGTCAACACAGTTTAACCCTTACCGACTGTTTGGATTATATCATCAACATGATATTTCTTCTACCCAGAACCTATGTGTATTATTACGCATTTCAATTTCAAAACAGTGAGATCGTAATAAAACCTTTTGAAAGATAACCGTTAAATCTATTTGTTCAATCTTCTATACCCAAGAGCTAGCTCCTGTAGAAAAATCAGCTTAAAATGATGATTTTTCGGGGGTTAAAAAAATCATAATAGAAGCAGAAGTGCGTTTTAGCACTTTTTTTGCCTTTTCCCCTAAATGGCTCGAGAGATTTTGATGAAATTCACAGGAGTTACTCTTCTTGTGGATACGAATGATATTAGATAGGTACACCTCATGCTTGGGAAAATACTCTTAAGGGAGGTAATTAGCAAAATACTTCCAAATTAGGTTAAAAAGCGTAGTTTTTAGCACCTTTTTGGTCTTTCCTTCAATATGGCTCGAAGGATATTGATGAAATTTATAGGAGTTACTTTTCTTATGGATACAAATGATATTCGATACTCGTCATGGCCAGGAAGATGCCCTAAGAACAGTAATAAGCTAAATAATAAATCAAAAAATATAATTTTTTATACATTAATATATCTCTTTGGTTCGTATAGTGTGTTCAGATAAGGTCTAGCTATACTCATGTATTGTGGGAGTTGCAGACATTTTTTGTAAGAAGATCGCTCGACTTTCTTATATTACCTTTGGGCGGGTCGGAAAGTAGTAACCACTTACTGCAGCAAACATTTAAAATGAAGCATAACTTAACGAGTTTTTGTACAACAAAACAGTAATTGAGTTGGCTTTTAATTGATTCGAACTGCAACACATCAGGCGAGCAAGAGTTTTCAATGTTGAATTTACTCTATACATGTTTAATATTCTGCCAAAACTAGGAGTTTGTTGCAATTTTTAGGGATGGTTAGAAGACATTTGTCACTTTCCTACTCGCCCGGAGAGTAAATACAGGAAGTCATACCAATCGGTGTTCATCGGTCTCTTACTGACAGCCACCCGAAGAAACTTCTGGACTAATGGAGTCCTGTACTTGAAAATCAAACAATCGAATAACAATCCCATCCTTCTAAGATGTGATCCATCATGATAGCATCCATGTAAAATGAATACAAGTAAGGAAAGTATAGTGTGAAGCCTCGAACCAGTTGTTTTCTAATTACAGTTGAATCTACTCGTATAGTCGTTTATTCAGTCCGGAAAAGCTATATTTTTGAAATTTTTAATTCAGTTTGCAAAAGGTTTTCAAGTTTACGAATGCTATACAGCTATGTTGTGTACATAAATCTACTTGAGCCTTTAGGTAGTTGTCTGCATTCTGCAACTATCAAAGTTCATAATCGTGAGCCTGTCAAGTATTTTTCTTTGCCTTTTTTTTGCAATGTGAGGTCGACCTTCAAGCTCAAACCAGTTTTGAGCTATTAGGAAGCTGATGATAAGGCGGAATAAATCGTTTTGCCGCCACCCCTCGTAGCTTCAAACTCCCGCCGAATACGGCTGTATCCGTGTCAAGGCCTCCCCATGTTTGGGTGACTTGGGGTTTGCCTTATGCGGCCAACTAAAGGCTACCATGCACAGCCTTATTCAGGAATCGGAAGTTTCCCTTCCTTCCGCCTGTATCTTCGGAAATAACCGTGATTCGAATTGATCGGAATGAGCATTATCGTTGAGTTAAAGTGATCCAAGCGGTTCTGAAAAAGAACATTTTTTAGCGAATTTTTGCAGAATTTTCTTAATAGAAATCCGTTTTGAGACATTCTGAAACGAATCATAGAGTTTAACCTTTATATATATATATATATATATATATATATATATATATATATAAGATATGTCCATCAGACGATAACTCTCCTTAGGATTGAGATAAAAATTCCGTTCTTGCGCCAAAAAATCAATCTTTCCAAACGAAAGGACGAGTTCGTTGGCCAGACTTCAAAAAAAGTGCTGAAAAAATCACTAAAAATAGCAAAAAACGGCTAAAAATCGTTAAATTTATATTTTTTAGCAGAATATTGCTCAAATAAAGTTTATTAACTATAAAATAGAACATTAAAAAAAATTCACTTAAATTTAATATAAAGTGCTAAAAAATCGATAAAACCATAAAAACCAAAAAAGTTAAAAATCCAAAATCTCTTTTTGAATCGCAGGATATTATTGAGAACGAGTTTTTTGTCGAATTTCCTTAAAGTCATGGCAGAAAAGCTAAGTGACAAATGGGGAAGACCTCAAGGAGTAGTGCGAGGGTGGCTGAGGGCCAGAGTGGCCTTTGCTATCCTACGGGCCTCAAGTATGTGTCTCCGAGGAGCAAGAAAGAGGTGGCGGAGCTGCGATGAGTTGATCGGGTTTCAGGATGGAGCAGCAGCAAGAGTAAATTGAGAAGTCGTTTCACCAAAACCCCACACCTCCAGGTTCGACGATAAAATGGGACCAGTTCAAAGGCAAAATTCTGAGAGTCACGTATCTTAAACACTTCCAAAGTTTCATAAATAAATATTATTATTGATAAAAAAAAGTTTTTTGCCATAAAATTGGAAGTTAACATTTTCTTTTCCCTCCAAGTCCTTAATGTTCAAAACAATGTAACATAATATAGTACGATAATTCATGAAAATTCGCTCATACGATCATGCTGCATGGCTATAACTAGAACACAGAGAGACAGACACGGAACCGAATTGTTCAGAATGGTCTAAAACGTAAAATGTGAGTGGAAGTTTTGATTTTGGAGACCAAAAAAAAAATTTTTTTTCTTTTGAAAGTGAAAACAATGGTTCCGCTCAGCTATCTATAGGTAGTCTCGGAAGCAAAAATAAAAAATCCTTTGGCGAAAAAAAAAAAATTTTTTTGTTCGGGCAAACAGCGCTCATTATTTTTAGAGTATTAAGGTAGAGTATATGATTAGACTAAATTCTTCATGTTGAATGTTACAACTTTTTTGTCGGAGGTTGCCTCACTTATAACATGAGTGTTTTTGGCAATGAAGTTTATCATTACTATTCTGTTATTACTTATCCTCTTTCTTGAATATAATCCTGATATACGTGTGCTATCCCAATGTTCCAGTGAGCTCAACAACATGACATCAGAGATCCTTTTGGAAGTGTACGACAAGAGAGGAGCGGACGCGAGATTCCTGGGTTTGGGGATCGTGTCGATGGACGAACTCAATACGACGCCGAGCCAAAGACAGACAATCTCGCTCCAGAGCACCCCTGGGGGCGACGAAATAGTTTCAGGAACATTGACGGTAGAGGTGAGTACTAAGCTCTTGATTAACTGACCTGTAGTATTTGACGGGGCCAGGGAAAGAACGATTTTAGTCATCAATACAAATTTAGAGAAAAATTCTTTAGAAATTTTCACAATTCATTTTGGAGTTTAAAAGATTATTATTAGTTTATTTCTACAGAAGTGAAAATTTTAACAAAATTAATCAATCAGTTGAGGAGAAAATCAATTACTTGGATGAGAGGGTTTTCGAGGATTTTTTCATGCAAGTCCTAGGCGCAGCTCCACCCCATCTGTGATCCCTCGTACCACGGTTACTTTACTAGACGGTACCTACCTGTCAATCTGAAGGCGCTTAGGGAAAACCAAAGGAGCGCAGCGTCACTGGTCCCCTCTGCCACCGTTCACTAGCCCTGTGCATTGCGCTTATACCCTCATTCACGTTTCTAATTTCGTTGGTGATTGAAGTTTTTAAAAATGGTTTGCTGTGCCATAGCGACTTGTTCGAACAAAGACGGCGAGAAAAATCCTGGACTCCATTTTCTCCGGTTTCCGAAGGATAAGGAGACGAGATCTAAGTGGATTGTGGCGTGTAAGGGTGCAGACTTTTTCAAGATTGACAAACGCCCGGGTTTGTTCTACTCATTTTGATCTGAGTGATTATAAGCGTGATTTGAGAGCCGAGTTACAAAAACTTCCTCCGAAATTTGATTTGAAACCGGGCACAGTACCACACCTGCTTTTGGGTAAATCTCTTGCGGCGAAAACCATATCGACAGCATCTCCTAATGATGATAGCAAAAATCGATCGGAAAAACGATTCATTCGCAAGGAAATTCAGGCTGTTCCGAGTTACGAAACGGAGACCAATTTAAAACTTGTTGAAAATCAAATTATTGATACTTCGAGAGGATTCATGAACTGTGTACGGGAAATGGAAGACAAATTTCAAAACTTTCACGGGAATTTTATTTGTCAGAACGCAGGAGTTTTTTCTCGTCTAATTGAAGTCGTAAAACATAAAAATCCCGAGATATAATAGTAAAATCCCGAGATAATTTCGTAGTTTTGTGCTTTGTTAGGACTCGAACATTTATCAGAATGAAGAATATAAATAAGTTACGAAAGGAAGAAAAACTTTTGAAATAAAGCAAACGGAGTGCCAGTGAAGACAGAAAAAAATTCAAGAAAATAAAGAAACTAGTTGGATAAATTTGTATGTTTGAGTTGTTATTATTATTGCCTACCTATTATGTACCTATCTACAATCTAAGTTTACCAAGGAATTGTTATGTTTTACTTCTAATTTTTTGAAAATAAAGTAAATAACTTGCCTAGAATTAATGTACTCACCTATCTGTAATTAAATATTTCTATGTATTTCATTCATTATTCTTGAATATTCTCACTTTTATCCTAGATACCTACCTTGTAAACTCGTTTGCATCAAAGTAACATAAATATATCTGTTATTTTCTCCGTAGATAAATGAGGAAAAGATGATCTTTCAGTTTTTTTCTCCATCTAATTTCTAAAAAACGAAATTTTAAACTAGGTATAGTCATCCTAACAGAAAATAGCTTTCGATAACAATCTATCGAAGAATAGTTGAGGAAATTATCAGTATAGTAACTTGAAACGTTTGTTTTGCACTGATTCCGTGCGAATTCGAGAGGCTCCCGCAATGTTGAAGGGACCAACTACGTCATAGGCCAGGAACCCCCGGCGTTGACAGGTACCGTCTAGTAAAGTAACCGTGCCTAGTACCGTACCCCGTTAACATTCAGCCTCTTCCACTGCCACTGCCCCTATCCATCCCTGTCGCAGAGGCTGCCCATAAGTGCACTCCGGGAAGTGAGAGTTTACATTCTGCCTTTTACTTCCCAGATTCGTTTCGACCATGGGCAATGGAGAGAGTACAGGCAGCATCGTGTCTCCTAAGCCTAGATTCCAGACATACTATAATTGATAGGATACTATATTTTTGGAAGAAATAATGTATACTAGGTAAAAAAATAGTATCGAAAAATACTTTTTTTATCTTTTGAAAATTGGATTTTTATGACTGATATTACTAAGTTTTCATTGTAGAAGTAGGTAGTTACCTACCTGAGGAATATTATGTCCAAATCTGCCTGCTTATCGAAAATACTAAATTTTTCCGGGATTTTGTGCAAAAATACTATGTATATTGCCCGTGATGGCAACCCCACCTAAGCCTAAATAAATTATTCATCTATAGTTCAACTTTAACGTTAACTCATTGGTCCACTTGGTCGTCATAGTTACCTTACAAAAAAAAAAATAATAATAATAAATAAATAAATAAATAAAAAACACAAAATGAAGTATAGAAAATAAAACAGAGAAGGCGGACTGCAGATGGAGTGAGACTGGAAGTCACGTGAGTGAGGCCCTCACTGCCACTTGCACTACCTATCCTTTGAAGTCCACACCAAAAACTGCCAGTGGAGGCAGCACCGGCAGGACGTGTGGCAGCATGAGAAGGACGAGTGAGGTGTTTACATTCTGCTCACTGCCACTCTCACTGCCTATCCTTTGAAGTCCTCACCACAAACCACCAGTGGAGGGAGCACTGGCAGGACGTGTGGCAGCATGAGCAGGACGAGTTAAGCGTTTACATTCTGCCCTCACTGCCTCCCGCACTGCCTGTCCTTTGAAGTCCGCACCAAAAACCGCCAGCGGAGGGAGCACCAGCAGGACGTGTGGCAGCATGAGCAGGACGAGTGGGGCGTTTACATTCTGCCCTCACTGCCACTCGCACTGCCTGTCCTTTGAAGTCCGCAACAAAAACCTCCAGCAGAGGCAGCAGCACTGGCAGGACGTGTGGCAGCATGAGCAGGACGAGTGAGGCATTTACATTCTGCCCTCACTGCCACTCGCACTGCCTGTCCTTTGAAGTCCGCACCAAAAACTGCCAGCGGAGGGAGCACCAGCAGGACGTGTGGCAGCATAAGCAGGACGAGAGAGATGTTTACGTTCTGCCCTCACTGCCACTCACACTGCCTCTCCTTTGAAGTCCACACCAAAAACCACCAGCGGAGGGAGCACCAGCAAGACGTGTGGCAGCATGAGTAGGACGAGTGAGGTGTTTATATTCTCACGCTGCCCACTTCCCTGCTCATTTCTACGGAAGTGGGCTGAATTTACACACCACCGCCACGTTTTTCTCGTGCCTCTGATGCACACGGACGAAGCGTGGATAATTGAGAAGGAAAGTCATGCCCTTAGCCATCCTCTTATTTCCCCATGTGGTCGGTCCCATTTTTCACTTATCCTCTCCGCTAGTACTTTGAGGAATAAAATAATATAATTTTGAGTTCTTCAATGTGATACTCCGTGTCAATCCTTTTCTAAACTGTTTGGTGACATTGATATTGTCTAATTACATGACAATGAGTTTGTTTGTTCGTCTGAAGATTAAAACGCTTCCCGTGGCTTTTACCCTCTCAATCTCTGTTTGTGTAAGGTCTAAATCGTGTCTCCATTCGGAGTAAACACACAAGTGCATTATCAGTAGATATTCAGAGTCATTTTAATTTTCTCACACTCAATGAGATTGCGGCAGTGCGTAAGTTTTCACGAAAAAAGAAGGTACCTATTAAATCTGCCAAGTTAGGTGGGCAGTGTATCTTCCCAATCATTGAAACATGGACGTATAGGATGTAGGTTAGTTGGCAACAAAATAAAACGAAATTATTTAAAGTAATATTATTAGTATTTATCACTGCATTACCTGCTAGCGTTATGGCGATAAGACTTATATATTTACCTTGGATTACTTATATTTCATTTATAAAGGATGGGACGGTGAAGGTGGACGTTTTTCAAAATGTCATAAATTGTGAATGTTGAACAATTTTTATTTTTATTGACATGGATATGTCTTTGCTCTGGGGGGTCAACCAAAAATTTCCGTGACGCAAAATTTGTGTCACAATTTCAGTGTTTTCCACGTACAACCCAGCCGTTGCTAGGGGAATGGATTTTCCGCAGTTTTCATCGCACAGAAATCGTTCGCCACTCTTTGGAAAGCGCTTGATTTATGTGATAAATGTTCACATCTCAAGCTACCAATTTCCCCCTCCTTACGTACCTGGCTACATTCCTAAACTAAGTTGATTGGACTATAAACAATTTTAATAAGCCGGTTACAATATTCTTAACGTAAAGCAATAGCATCATAGGAAACTCCACTCCATAGGAAACATTTTCATCCTCTTGACAACAGTCGACTGTTAACAACAACTCATTGTAGTGGCTTCTCTCCACAGTTATTTTCAACATTTCTATAAGTAAACCGTTGTTTTGTTGGAATTAGTCGGGATGCGGCCCAGGGATTTGTTTAAAGCTAAAGGATTTGTTTACAACTCTCGAGGACAACAGTTATGAAATCCCCAATCAAAGACATATCCATGTAACATGGTATCTCCTTGTAAAGCAGATAGTGGAACTCGTTTACGAGTTGTTGTGAATACGTTTACCTCAGCTGCGGTAGAGAGCTCCTTCTAACAGAAAAAAGGACTAGACTACGAATGATATTTTCGGGTACGTCGGTTTATAGCATACACAATACTCAATGGTGTTAAATAACATCTGACATGTACTGGCCACGATCTGCAATGAACCGCTGAAGTCGATCTTGGAAATTAGCTGCCACTCTCCTTAGCATCGTTCTGTCAATTGCAGTGGTTTCTACGCAAATTGCTTCCTTCGGATGTTGCTGACTATTAATAGTAGCTGTTGCGCATGAACGAATGTGAAATCCTTGTAACAAACATTAGTTCTAGAGTTTTCATTCGATTTCGATCAAATTTTCTGGGAATATGCGAGTTAAATTGAAAATGTCTCCCTATCAGTCTCATCACTCAAAAATAAATAGTTTTCATTGCGCATGAGTTAACGTAAATTCAATCCGGCGTTATTTTCTCATTGTCTTTTCGTCCGATCTCTCTCTAATTCAGAAGAAATTTGGAAAATTACGATTTGAGTACCCCATACCATCACGATTGTATCACTAGTAGCTGCTGTGCATGCGCGAGCCTTAAATCGTTTGAACAAGCAGTAATTCTGTTGAAATTGTCACAAAACAATCATTAAAAAAAGATCATTATGGATCCAATATGCAGAATCTAAAAAGGCCTAAGATTTCCAAGGGCTTTTTTTTGCACATTTTTCTTTTACATGTTCATCACTCAAGACACATTATTGAGGTAAACGCTCAAATTCGACACGATAAAAATACCAGATGACCCGTTTTCTATGTCAAACTCAAAATTCAATCCTGCTGATAATTTCCATACTCCCACAACCTTGGCTCCTACACCTAGAAATCCAGCAAGTGCTTGGAAACGCTGAGAGAGATTCCAAAATCATCCAAACAAATTTCAAATCCCTTTCTTGTAGATCAATGAGTTGAATTGAACAAAATTTAATGATTTATGATTTTACACCTCAATTTCAGTTCCTGCTGATCGAAGGCGCCGAACTGCCGATGACGGGTGATCGGCCGTACAAAATAAAGGAGACCCTTCGCTCCGTTTCACCCTCCGGCCAACTCCTAACTAAGACTACGACTACTTTCGCTACTGGTAGGTATTGATTGTTGTGTGAAAGTGCATGTTTTAATGTCCTAAAATTCAAGTGTAAGTACCACAAATTTAATGAATTGACAAAAATCAAGTATGAAAAGCTGACACCATCTCTGATTCTCCTTATTTTTTGTGAGCATGCTACCCCATTAATGGGTAGTCAAATGCCAAAATATCAGATCCGGGAAGATTTTATTGGCTGAACTCGAGCGGCTTTTAGTTAAACTAAGTTTTCTGGTCAAGGTAGTGGAATGTGACAACAGATTTGATCTATGACGAGAAAATGAGGTAAGCAAAAGATCCAAAAAAAAAAAAAAAAAAAAAACCACAAAGAAAAGGTAAAAATAACACTTTTGTCTTGGGATTTGTTGGAAAATACAACTTTTGGACACTCTATTGCTGCCATCTCATAGAGCAGTGGTTCCCAACCTGGGGTACGCGGTGACCTAGTGGAGGGTGCGCAAAAAATAATCTGTAATGACGGATATAATTGAAAAATTTCATTGTCCAGTGGCAAGTACGAGTAGAATCTACGTCGTGTCGGGTTCTGCGTTCAGTAGTCGCCCCATACACGTACGCAACTTTCGATGTTCTCAATAAACAATTTGGTTTTCACCAGAAATTATCGGGTTGCTTCATTTTCTTAGCTGATTTTCCATTCATAGGAGTCGACCTGTTGTTCAAACATTGCAATAAAGTGTACTACAGCCTCTGTAATACTATATATTACAGTAAAAAAATTAGTTAGAACTTTGGGGATAGTATGTCTGTAAAATGTGGTTTAAGGGGTTTGCAGGAGAAAAAAGGTTGGTAACTGTAGTTGTAGAGAATGACCTGCTGGATCATTGCAGGGTGGCCATAATGAAAAAGTGAAAATTATGTGCTTTCTGCGAATTTTTCCAAATATTCCTTCAAAATTCTGTTTGTAACATGTAAGCTGTGAACAGTCATAGTGAACATCATCTATCAATCGATCAATATCATAGTGAACAGTCATCTACAAATACCTTGCTATATTGGGATTATTAATTGGAATAGCTTTAAGATGTCGCAAATTTTGATCCTAATAAAATGATATATTTGAGATATGATTCATCTTTATTTTCAGATAAACTAACCAATGGTGGAGATGGTATCACAGACTCAGCACTGCGGGAAATTGAAAGAAGTCGTGGTACTCCTGCCAATAAATCCACATTGATCATTCACAGTGTACAAAGGGTAAATAACTTATTTTGGACTCATTTTTTATGTTGCTGGTTTGTTTGCTAGTGATGCTAGTTTGTAATAGACTAAAGTCAGAGGTCGGGTGACATTGGACTTTACTCGATTTGGATGGGTGAGTATTTAATTGAAGTCTTCATCGTGCTGATTGTACTTTCTTGAGTTTGTGTTTAATAAAAGAGACTCGGCCCTGTGATTTAAGGTGTTGAGTCCTTTATTAGTTGTTCGCATCAAATAAGCCATACAGGATTGTTGTTTTTCCTGTGTTGTGTAGCGAATAGAAAGTAGGAAGGACCAAGCTTGTCGATCAATCTTTAATGTTTATTTACCCACAAGCTTTTGCACATGGTTGATGGCCTGATCTCGTGGTTCAGCATAAAGAAACACTTAGCAACATAATTTTTATGGAGCAATCAAGTGGGGAAAAATCTCAAACATGAAGGGGGGACTAGTTCAATTTTTTTGTTCTCATTTTCCTACATCCTGTCTACATGCTACGAATATATACATATGTAGCGCTGACATGATGAGAAAATTAAACGTATATACACAGGTACCTAATTATGACATTGAATAACTTTGGTGCTGGTAAGAAATTACTGGAAACGGATGTCCTATGGTACAGTTCCGGTGGTTTCCTTCATGGAAATCACAATTTGTTGTATTCTTTTTGGAATTTGACTAAATTTATTGAATGGGAACTTCATTTATGTGGAGAATGTGTATAAATAGGTTGGTAATATTGATAGTTGAACTTATAGTTTCCATTGTTGTCTTAAAGGTGATTACTGCTGCAAAGGAATTGATAAGTTGTGAAAGGGCCTTTTTTACTGTACTAATAACACTCATGAACTTCAAATCTTAGGAGATTAACTCAGTTTTTCTGGTTGAGCAAATGACACACTTGAAATGTAGGAGATAATCTTATATGAAGGTAACAGTAGGGGTAATCGTGGTCCAGTAGTTTCAATGTCGAATTATCGAAACTTGTTTCGGCAGCTTTCGCATCTGTGTTGTCTTTTACGACATTTCGATTTAGGACGGACCGAAGCCTTCAAAAGTCAAGTTTTGACGTCAAAGCTCAAAAGTAGCAACGATCCTATCGGCTGCTTAGTGAAACATCCTTTATCAATAAAGTATGATTGTCGTTCTTGTTATTCTGATCACTGACGGTCAGGGGCGGCTACTGATAGGACATATGTGCATCTGCACTCCCAGCCAGTATACGAAACAAAAAACAAATAAATAATAATAGTAATGTTTCGCAATTCTTTCATCCAAAAATAAGTTTGCTAGTGACAATAGACACGATTATAGGTGCTGCACTAGTTGAATCTACTTGTGAAACAAAGCAGAGGAAAGGTGGAATATGGTCGATAGGAGCGAATTGGGAAAGGTTACCTGACCACCCGATTGTCAGTGGTAGAAAAGTGCAATATTAGTGGCATGGGCCGCCCCTTGCCATCACTGCTTCGATTACAACAGACATTGAAAACAAAAAATCGTGCAGATTCGTGCCGTAAGTTCAACATCGAATATTATTAAAAGGTAAATTGGTTTTGTGGGATTGAAAATTTCAGAATTTCTTTTTTCCACTAGAGAACGCGTATGTATTTAGTATAGTTTGTAGTTTGAACTTGAGAAAGTTAACCAATATTTATCCCATTTTCATATGGTTGACATTTCTATTTGGCTGAGAAAAGCACCTCTTTCATCCCCTTCTTGATAGCCCTGTTGATTTCTGTGTACCCCCCGAGTTTCAGGGCAGGAGCCGCCACTGCTGACAATTCAAGAAAGTTGTTTACTCTCCAGTTTTAAGTTTACCTATAGATTGTTCGGGTTTACCGTAATTGTTTTACAAATAGTTTTTATTTTTTGTTTATAACCTGGTTCCCTAGTCCTTTTATTTGGCTTTCACCTATTCCCGCAAAGGACGCTACTTAGCATTTTGATTTTTGACATTTCGATGAGAGAGCCTTATAACACCATCAGTTTTTGACGAATTCGATTTTCAAAATAGACCAGGGATTATCTATATGCCGTTGAAATTAACGGTTATCAGCGTTCATAACCTGCCATCTGTTACCTTCACTGATAACGGTTCTCTTTTCACCATGAGATCAGGGCTTCACCGTGTGCCAAATCTTGCGGGTAAATCAAACATTGAAGATTGATGGACTAGTTTGGTCTTCCTACCTTCTATTAGCCTAAGAAAAGGTTGGTAATAATGATAGGGGACGGAGTTCCTCTAAAATATTCATTTCAGGCTCGATGAGATTTAAGTTATAGTTAGTAACAGAAATTAATCATAATGGTTTTGGTAGAGTCGGGTAAAGTCCAGTTTTCCACCTTCATAGATACATATTCACTCATTCACATTAATTTCACTTTCTCTTAGCGTATGAACTCAATGACCAACCCTTTGCAGAAAACATTAAATTCAAATAATGATACTCGTATTTATTAAATGAAATTACCTGGCTAAATAGCATTAGATACAAAACCGTCCTCCTCTTTGTCATTCTTATTGCGGATAAACACTGTTTTCGTTTAAGCTAACTTTCGTGTTTCGTTTTGTATCAGAAATTTTAATTGTTACACTAACGACTACTGGTAACTAATTACCAGTTTCGAAATATGTTAGCACCTACTATTTTTAAATGATTTTTATTGCTACAACTGTACACGTACAACTGTACACTCTAGTAACTTCACTTTGATATGTTAGTTCTGTTACCCAGTTGTGTTTTCATATTAAATTATGAAGTGATCATTTCATTATTTCAGTACATTGCGGGTTTCTCCTGGAAATTAACTAGAGATCCCACTTTAACATATGCATTCCTAGTTCTAGATGGATTTCTTCAAGCTTTAAACATCGATTTTTATATTTAATTTTTACTTTTCATTAGCTATTAACCGTGTTCTCTTTGCAATACTGCTCTCTAGTTGTGCATTTCTTTAGTGTTGGCAAAAATTTTCCGTTTGAGAATTCTGTTCACCGCACGATTTATTTTCCTAGTTACGTATAAAATCTATTTTCTCTAATATTTCGAGTAGTTTGTTGTTAATAACTTTTTCTTTCTGTTTACTGCTTACCGTAGACACCTCAACCGGCACCATTACAGATTAAGGTAATGTTCCTGTAAAAATGTATAATTTTCAAATTTGTAAAAATCCTTATCCTTTGAGTTACTACTCTCAATTTTTGAAAGATTTAAATAATTATTGTAGTCTTTTTATTTATTTTGAATTCATCATTTTGTGATTCTAGTGTTGTGCTGTCCTGCGCTCCCTAGAAACACTTACATAGCTTGTCACAAGTCTGATAAAACAAGACAACATACAACTACTTCCTCTCATATTACTCTGCTTGTAGAATGATTAGACATTTCATGTGTAGTTCGTTTTTGAACCTCGTTTTTCCTTGGTATGTTAATTGTAACTCAATATTGTGGTGTCCCATTTCTCATTTTATACTACCCATTGTTTTAATGTGATTGTCTGCGTATTTTGCCAGGTGGCGATGTCTGAAACGGGAAATTGGCATGAGGTGCCTGATGATAAGGTGATCCTCAAAAATATTTTGATGTCTCTATTGATGTTGTATCTACGTATAATAGAAAGATTCAACACTTTCTACGCTGTACCTATTGACCATCTAATGTGCCAAATCCCAAAAATCATACTTATCTCTTTCTAAGTTAATATTTTCTTCAATTTTAATGTTCACATTCCATAGCTACGTCTCCGCTTGTGGGCACATTGGGGCATGCGGGCTTCTTCGTTTACTTTATGATTCCTATTCTCGATTGCACAGGTTTGGTTTTTACATATCCTTGGTTCATAATTTCACTTGGCTTATGTTTATCCTTTCACAATTTCATTTGTTTAGTTTTGTTAATTTTTATTTGGTAATATTTTATGCACCATGTTAATATTTAGTATTCTTTCTGGTAAGATTGAGTTGCTGGTAAAAGTGAATACTGCTAGTAGGTAGGTATGTTCCAGCACAAATGTGTACCAGCTTGTTTGAGTTACCAAACGTCCAAGAAGGTTCCAATGACCATTTAAAGGCACATCCGACTGATTTACTGTGCGGGGTTTTCGTGGAAAAAGTCTCAGGCTCTGATACCTTATACAGGGTGAGTCATGAAGGACGGACGGTTTTCAAAAAATCAGTACATCTTTAATTTTGCTAAAAACAAATTTTATTTGTTATTAATAGGTTCTCATAGTGCTACCATTTCGTAAAATTGATGGTGGAAAACAACATCTGGCAGGTGATGGCCGTTTTCATTGATGCACTGCTGTAGTCGCTCACAAAAGTTTTCCTCCACTCTCACCAACATCGCTCTGTCAATTTGAGCAACTTCCGCTCGAATTGCAACCTTCAAATCTTCCAGTGTACGGGGTTTGTGGTCGTATACCCTTGCACAGTCTCAAAGTGACAGTATGGTGTGTGGTAGCCAGTTCAGTTGTTATCGGTCCTTACTTTCTTGAAGATGACAACGGGATACTGTTACTGTGAATGCAGGGCGCTATACACACATGATAAATAACTTTCTAAGCCCTGCACTACGCAGAATACGGGTCCCTATCCGACGGGTGTGGTTTCAACAGGACGGGGCAACAGCCCACACAGCAAGAGCGACGATGGATGTTGTTCGCCGACTTTTCCCTCATCGCGTCATTTCCCGTTTTGGCGACATTCATTGGCCTCCTCGTTCCCCCCACTTGTCTATGTGTGACTTTTTCTTGTGGGGTCACCTCAAGGGACGTGTATACGACCACAAACCCCGTACACTGGAAGATTTGAAGGTTGCAATTCGAGCGGAAGTTGCTCAAATTGACAGAGCGATGTTGGTGAGAGTGGAGGAAAACTTTTGTGAGCGACTACAGCAGTGCATCAATGAAAACGGCCATCACCTACCAGATGTTGTTTTCCACCATTAATTTTACGAAATGGTGGCACTATGAGAACCTATTAATAACAAATAAAATTTGTTTTTAGCAAAATTAAAGATGTACTGATTTTTTGAAAACCGTCCGTCCTTCATGACTCACCCTGTATTTCCCCATTAAGGGCCCCTTGATAATTCGGGGATTCTACGGTTGTTCTATAACTCTAAATTATTGCTAAAGTCATCAAACCTTCTAGCTTTTTCCAGTCTAGGTCTCTAAGGGGAGGCTCTTTCGATTATATTGTGTCCCAGGACCTCTTGCATAGGTCTTCAAAACTGTCGCAGTTGCGCAGGAAGTGCTCACCTGGTCTTCCCCAATACCACATCCACATAGTTAGGAGGGTGCCCTAGCTATTAAAATCTGAGACTTCTTGAAGCTCAAGTTTTCCCTGAGGACACCGATCGTTTTTCTCATTCGTATTCTTGGCTGTGATCTAATCCAGTCTGAGCGGTTTTTATAATAGTCGGATATACTCATCCTAGGCTGTCTGTATCTTTTGACCTATTTCTTCCATATCTTTTTATATAGCCCTCATCTTTAAAGCCAAGTACTGGAGCTGGTCCATAATATTGCTTAGACAACCCCAACCTTGCAAGGCAATCTACCCCCTCATTTTCTATGTGTCTCTCATGACCGAGTTAACATACACTTCATTCCTATGTTGTGGTGTACCTAATTTAATTGGTCATTAAATCTTTGGTCACTTTTACCAATTTGGAAGTTGTACAGTGCTTTTATGCCAGTCTTAATGCCACTGTGTATGACTTCCTATCTGTTACTTATGTTGAGAAAATGGCATATAGCTCTTTCTAGGAGACAGTGATGGATATGCTTAACAAAGCGAAGCTCTCCCCTATATTCGAGTTTGGAATGTATGTGACCTTTGACTCATTTCATGACCCATACCTACGTCCTCTACATCTAGTGAATGCGAGCAATACATGATACCAGTGATGTACATCGGTTATACACCTATATTTCTTGAAGTCAAATTTATCTCGAGTTTAGAAAAAGATGGTCTAGATTACCAGATGATAATGCTCATCAGATGTATGATTCGCTGATAAAGTGGCACATAACGCACAAGTGGGTCATTTCGCATTGTTGTCATTCAGTTCTGGTGAATATGTTCATTGGTGTTACACATATAGTGCACACAGCATTGATCCAAAAAACTGCTCTGTTCCACAGCGTAGAGAGTTCTGTATACCCAAACCCATCCTTTTAAAAGTGTACCGACTCTCATATATTGGCTTTGCTCAAGCTGAATGAGAGGACAGCAGTTTTATATTCAGGTTCCATAAACCTTGACTGCCCTGACTGAACATGCTGCTGAAACGGTTTGAACAGTTATGGAACTCTATTTTGAGTTCATCAATACGGAGTGTTTGGTAAAATAAATTATTGTCTTCATCAAATCAGCCATAATTTTGACACCAGAGCTCTTGATTCCCATGATCTTATACTGATAAATATTTTGGAGTCCATCCAATAGTCCATCACGCATATGAAGGCAAACATGAGAAAGCTTGTGTGACGTAATGATGATTGTGATAACTGTGATATTAGATATCATGCCCTCCCACTCTCCCCCACTCACTCTACGAGTTCGGGAGCCAGTTCAGTTCCCTTCCCGTCTCCGGCCTAGCTTCAGGGGCACCCAATTCCTCCGGAATTATTATTGGCATTTCTTGGTAGTTTTAATTACCCCTATAACCCCCCTCCCCTCACCCAAATTACCCATACCTTCGTCATAGGTTGGACGAGCAAGTACATAGTTCACCAGTTTTGCTGTCAGGATATCTATTGACGACATTTGATACACATATACAAATTTTTCTTTTTAATCTACAGCTATTGCAGTTTTGAATAAGACATGGTTGACTGGGAGTTGGTCATACACAATATGAGAAGAATGAGTGGCTGTAAGCTGTTCCATTTTTTTCTTAAGGCCCGATCACATAGGACGTGTTATAACGCGAAATTAGGCGTTCCAGTAACGTCGCGTTACCGAGATACGGTACATTGCATCACCCCCGTCACACACATGGCGGTACTTCTCAGCGATACTTTCAGTAACGCGACGTCAGCCAAGCGGGTTGTACAAAATTACAAAATATCGCGCGCTGAGGGCGTTCTCCTCGGTCCTTCTGGTTATCTTCTGGATATTTACCACTAGTAGTTCATGTAGGTCCTCGAAATTTTGTCTCGACATGCGGAAATAGTTCACAAAACGATCTTCATGTGAGCGCAACTCCTGAAATAGACGGTGGTATTCCCCAAGCTCTTCCCTCCTTTGATTGATTGGGTGCACCCAATACCGTCTATTTCTTCTTCCTCTTCAGAGTCATTGTCAGAAATCATTATAGATTATAGAAAAATTAGATATATTATAGACGCTGGGAACCGCGAACCCCTTGAGTAGCACAGACAAGACTGGGTCTCGCGCCCTGATAATGCCCAATAATAACGCGGTGTATGTGACGTTGCTATATCACCAAACGTCGGGGGGAACGCGCGTTCCTATAACATCGCGTTATAACACGTCCTGTGTGATCGGCCTTTATCCGTATACCTACCATGGCTCGTTAATGCTCATTTTCAACTGTCCATGTGAATCCAGCTTGTTCTTAGTGCTCTAAGGGACCCTTAACTGACAAGTTTTGCCGCTAGGGGCATGATGGGGGTTGGCACCCATTCTCCTGCAACGCATCTCTTCGTTAGGGTTGTTTTCTTGGAATTTTTCATGCTTTCTAATTGTTTTTTAAAACATGGGTTTAGCTGCGTGCACAACAGCAATAATAGAATAGGAGCTCAAATTCTATGTGATGGTGGAATGCAGAAGAAGTGGTTAGTAGCAATATGTCTTGAGAAACAATTAGTTCTGAAAGAACGGACCATAGTTTGTTGGTTACCTATAAACCCAATGAAGGTTCGACTCCGAGCTGGGTGCTACACTCTGCTGATTTTCAACTATCCCAATTGATCAATTCTTATAACCACCACGTCTGTTGAAGAACTGCTCATTGTAGAATATGCAGATTCGCTAGAATATACCTACCACACTCAATCTGTTGAAAAAAGTGTTGCACTGCTGGCCACATTATTTACTTTTTTTGTTCAAATCCTAAGTTAAGGGAAAACCTCTCTCAACTTACGAAAAGTTGACATTTTCTGGGAACTTAAACTTTGGCCTTAAAACTCCAATAACACATCATACAAATTTTGTAAAATCACTTAGTTGGTTAATCTTCCCTGTTACTGGGCCTTTTACTCTCTTGAAATGCAGGAAAATTTGTCGTTTCATTTAATCATGGTAAGAATGTCTAAAACATTAATTATTACATACCACATCAATCAATATGAACATTCCGATGCACAATTTAATTCTGCTAAGACATCCCAGAAGTTCACTTACCTACTGTACTTTGTGGCTATTGGTGATTCTGAACTGCGGGTCGGTGAGTACCTCGCATGCTATGTGTAATATTTTGGTTCCACCATTAACTCCACTTGTTTCGTGTCCTTGGGTTCTCACTAATATGCTCTTACCTTACTCACAAAAATAAATTATATTTTTCACATTTTGTGGATACAGTAATAATTCATTAGCATTGTTTTTAATTGGTTACAGCATGTTCAGATCCATATTGTCTGGACGATTTCAATCATTTTTATAAAGGTGAACTCATGGTGTTCAAGTTTTTGCTCATACTGGCGCTCCAGATTAATTTGTCGAAATCTGGTGTAATAATAGGGGTATTCATGGTTTCGTCGTCGAATCATCAAATTTCGACTTTCAATTGGTTTCAACGTGCATGCATATCGTATGTTATGCAATATATGTCTTACTACAGCCAGTTTTTACTCATCAGCTTCAAAAGTAAAATTTTGACGTCGAATCATGAGGAAGTAATGATTCTACCTGCAATTTCGCGAAATACGCTTATTATTGCCAAACGTACATTTTGATTTTCGATGTTTCTACAGTGAGCTTTAGAGATGAAGTATCTTCCTCAACCGCTCCTCGCATGGAGTCATTGTTTAGGAGCCGGTGACCCCCGAGACCAAGTGTGCGGCCACTTCACAGCTCTCAAAACTCCCACTCTTTTACGCCTCCTTCAAGAAGTCACCCGCTCACTCGCTATCACAGCTCCCCACTCTCCTCGTATCTTCTGCTTTCCCTGTCTTTACTTCTCTCGTTCATACTCCAGACATCGCTCCCCACCCGCACGTTCACAAAGACGAATAAAACCCTCAAGCTCTCCTACACTCTCTAAAATATATAAAATGAATTAGGTAGTTATTCATAATAAGGATTCTTAACAATATTGTCTTTGAATTACCTATTACAATTTTTATTTCTATAGAACCTCTTTAATACCTATATTTTAATTAATCAGGGTTCTTAGTATTTAGGTAAACACGAGAAAAAGAAGATACATCTAGTATGAATAATTCATATTATTGGTAATTAACTAGAAAACATTACTCAGGCATTTCTATAGTATATTTACTGAGGAATTGATTACTATAGTATTTATTTACTCAGCTATTACAGATTATTATTTACACTTTAGTGAGGAATGGAAATTCACTCTCACAAATTACAGTGATTGACTATAGTCAGTGGACAGTCCAATAGATAACACTATAGAAAATAAGTAGGCAGGATTCTTCAAATATGGATAAACTAGGAAAAACTCGACAGAGTGCCAACACACAGCTGACCTAGAGTGAAGGGATTTTTAATGCTTTTAAGTGCTTTTAACCCTGTGGGAATTCCCAGTGTAACGGCCCAAAAATATTTGATACCTCGACAGGAGTTTGAACTCGTGTCCTTAAAACTACGGGGAAATTTCCCCCTTAGTTGCAACACTCCAATGGACTGAGCTATGAGGCTGGTGTAATCAAACCTCTTTGACTGTGAGAGTTATTTTCCTGGAGTGTAAAATTTCCCTGGAGTCAAATAGCATAAAACCAGCTAAGCTGGTTACAAAAACAATATGGACCTGTAATGAGCGAGACCGACCCGTTAATCTTGGGGGGGGGGGGGGGGGGGGGTGAAGCGATACGTCCTCTTTGGGTGCCATTTGGGGTCAGACGAATGACATAGTGAAACTGCAGGCCACTGGCTCAGCAGATGCTCCCTGGAAGAAGTCAGCAGTCAAGCGAAGTCATTGTCACGCTGTTTTGACTCAAGTGAGTGAGGAAGTGAAAGGTGCTACGACAGGGAATGTGATTTTTACAGTCTTTTGGCTCGAGAGGGATTTAATTAATCATTGTTTCGTCGACTGCGCCACTGTAGCGGCCCAAAAATATTTGATACCTCGACTGTAGTTCAAACTCGTGTCCTTACGACTACGGGGAAATTTCCCCATACTGTAACATGAGAACAGACTGAGCTATGAGGCCGGTGTAACCAAACCTCTTCGACCGTGAGAGTTATTTTCCTGGAGCGTAAAACCAGCTAAGCTGGTTACGAAAACAATATGTACCTGTAATGAGCGAGACCGACCCTTTAATGAGCTGGGGGGGTGAATTGATACGTCCTCTTTGGGTGCTATTCAGTAGTGGCTGACCCATCTCTAGTGAGCTTAAGACACCATCAATGAATGAATTTGATTTTTGATGGTTCCAATTTCGATACGGACCATGAATACCCTCTATATTGTAATCCAAGTTGTATCTTATGCTTTTTTTATTAGCATGCTTTATTATTCATTCAGCAATTCATGTGATTTTCAGCCTGGCAACGCTCCACCACAGGGAGCGGATCAGTCACCATCTTCTCCCGAAGCACCTGAAGGTGGTAAGTATTCCTTAAAAAATAAAGAAGTGTATAGCGTCTCATATATTGGTTTCAAATTTCTATGCATCTATCTAGTACTTTTAATTTTACAAATTGTTCTATTCGAACGCGAAATTGTTATAGTTTTACGTGATTTATGTTCGTAATTAAGTGCTATTTTCTGTGTAAGCTGCGAGTAAGGCTTTGCAAGGTAGGACAACCACTTCAGATGTGACGTATTTTTAAGTTCTTTTCATTCTGTGTTGTTACAGCTCAACATCATAGCTAAGAATAGCGCTAATAAAGTTCAGTCTAGTTAGGGTTGAAAAAACTCCACCCCAACTTAATTTAATTGGACGCACTTGTCTCAAGGTGTCAAGTAGTCACTTTATTCAAGGACCTCCCTTCTTAGCCCTTTGGTCGATAAATTCTTGAAAAAGAATAGCTCATTAAATACCTCTCTTATATTCGTCTGTAGTGAAATGAGCGAGTCTGATTAAATTGAAAATATCTCAATAATTATACTTTATTATTACGCCTTTTGATATTATTACTACATCCATTAGCTGATTTTTTTCTACGTCTGAGTTCAGTAACCCCTTTACAGATATTCACCTGGAATTACCACCAGGGGCCAACTTTTATGGGGGCAAAATGAATACAAATTTCATCTTTCTTCCCTGGGACAATAAGGACCACTAAACTCATAGATTATTACTTCAATATTAAAATATATAAGTTAATTAATTACGTTGTTGGTATAGGACGAAGAAACACCAACATCTTAGTTTAAATACACCTAACCTTATCTTGTAAATCTTATGATCATAAGGTCAAAAGTCCGTGAGGAACAACCTCTCCCCTCCCCTCCACCCCGCTGAGAGGCGTGTTTCTTAATATGCTTGGGCTAGCTGGGCTGGTGTGTGTCTGTTTATTAGTAAAAACCATTAGAAATACAAGTCGGACAATGACAGGTATTAATAAATTTCATTTTCAGAATTTTACCTTAAGCAGATAGTAATAATATAGTGTACAAGACAGCTATATTAGTTACTGTAAATATTCATTGCAAAATTAGCTCTTAGGAGAAAACCACAGTTTGAACTGCTTTACAGAATTTAAAGTGTGGATAATAATATAAAACTGCATTGATGAAATTCTCAAATTGTTCATTTTAACAGAAATTTTATTGAATCCAATAATATATTTTAGCAAAAGAAGCTTCTTACTGAAATACATGATAATGAACCTATTGCAACATTAAAAGGAGGACGTTAAATGTTTCAATATTGCCCATGATATCTTTTTTGGACATGATGATAAGAAAGTAAATAGTAGCTGGAAACATGAATTAAAAAAATCTTCCTACTTAACTATCGAATACCTTCTCTTTCAACCCTTTTGAAATGAGAAAGGATTTGCTCAATGACAATAGGTATTCCTTGTGGTTGAGTTGTAGATACCTTCCCCTTTCATTCCAAAATGGTCTTGTGATCACAATTCATTAGGAGTAAATCACAAATCTTGCTGCAAATTAAATCAGTAAATACAAATCCATAATTATTTATTTGTGTGTGATAGAAAGAGGACGAAGCCGGCGGAAGAAGAGGGATTTCTTCGGAACCCTCCGTAGGTTCGGAAGGTCGAAGACGAGGTCGCGCTCTGTCGGCCCAGGAACGGAAGATGATGCAGAAGCCAACGCCGCAATGGCGCGCTCTATCTCTGCAGATAGAGCAAGAGATCCTTCGGCGCACAGTACCGGTACTAAAAAACTCACAAATATAGTCTTCCTTACGTTTTTAGGGATGTGCGAGTCATATGTATCTGTAAAACCGATTATGAAGCTAATTCTATAGCCTCGTTTACATTCAGTCACTCCTACTGCCAAAGTGGCTGCCGTATTTACTCCAAAGGGCAGCGGTGATGTATCTAGTTTTTTCATGCCGCCTATACTTCCCACACTTCCCTGTTTCCGTTCAATCTTGGTTAATGGAGCAATTACCCCTTTCCTTTCACTCGTGCTGCCCATTTTTACACGTAGAGTGACTCCTGTGTAAAAGGCGGTATAGTTCTGGGCTTCTCTCGGGGAATGTCATGAGTTCAAATCCTGCCTTGGTGTCTATAATTCTAAGTTCTTAGTATCCAGCGCAGACAAGTAGAACCTAAGTTTTAATATGTGATCCCTCCTGAGCCAGACTGTAAAGAACATCACATTCTTCGCGGTAGCACCTTCACCTCTTCACTTTCCCATGAAAACACGTCGTATCAATGACCTCTCTTGACAGAGAATTCTTTCAGCGAGCACTGAAGTTTCACACTGCCTTTCGTTCGACCCTGAATTCAACCAAGAATGGCTGGTATTTGAGAAATGACACCGGAAGGAAACCCCTGCAGTCAAAGAAGTTGGAAAAATTTAGCGTGGTATCAGTGTGGTTTAAGTGGGACACCTTTTTTCTGGTCTTTTTCAGCTAAATAGTATGAATTCGAATTCTGCCGAGGTTCTTATAATTTTTCAGTCATTACACTTTAATTTGTGTTCTGCACAAAAACCACCAGTGTTAGAATCACGAATAGGGCGAATGGCAGGATCGAGAGGCAGCGCAAGTGAGATGTCAACGTACTCCCACTACCCACTTACATGGAAATAGACTGAATGTAAACGTTCAATTCGCGATCCGTTTTTTTGAATTCACAAATGTTGAGTTAAAACATAATTCAGTTCCATACCAACTGGACTTTTTTGCGTTGTCTGTTTTTATCTTGAATTCATCTACAACCTATAAAAAAATATACTGTCTGTGCAATTTCCTCACTTGAGAGTCAAATCATTTCCTCACTTGAATTAGTGATTAATTGGCTGTGATTTTCATTTTCATTTTACTGAAATCTCACCTAAGGGATGTTGTTGCATGTTAATTTATGTATCGAGCTTCCAAACTGTATACGTGAAATCGAGTGTAGTACTTATGATACGTAACGAAATGCAGTGATCATTTGATACCAAAGTGCTGCATATCGCATTACAAAAAACTTTCAATTATCATGTGGCGTCTTTTTGTATCATTGGTTCCTTCTCATTATTTTTGGTTCCTATCGTGAATCGATTGTTTGACTTTGATGTGTACGTTTAATTCATTCCGTCATGTTTTTTATGTTTATCCACTAATCTGATTTTTGTGCTCTTATGTTCTAACTCATCTAACACCGACCTGCGGTCACATGGCTTTAACATTGGTAAGTCATAAAAGTGCCTTGTCCAGTAATTTGTTGTGGTTGTGATACTACATATTTTGAGTGAATTATACACCTTTCTGTTATTATAATGGGCATTAAATGTATTGATGTTGGAATGTTTCAGTGTCTTATTTATCAGTTCCTGGCCTGAGAGAGGGCTCAGCTCGATCTAGTTTAAGTGAAGCATCGGGGATCAGCGGTGCCTCCAGCCGCACTTACGTTAACGAAGCGTCCACTTTGGTGCTTGAAACCTTCGAAAATAGCATCAAAAAGTACGTTTTAATAACATCTTATAATGAACTCCCTACTGAGAGAGAGTTAAATATTTGTTTGGGCTAGAAGTAAATTTTTGCAAAGATTATTGTATGGCAAAATGGGATTTCAGCTGATGGATTTTGCAGTACCTATTGCTTCAACGCTTAAGGAAGGAAAAATTAATTTGTTCAGGTTGACGTTTTTTCCCCCCTTCTAAAATCAAAATTTTAAACATATTTTTGCGTTTCACAGTTTGAACAATATTGTGGTTGCATTTCTGTCTACCAGTCTGTGGTAATTGCTTGTTCCAAGAGAAATTATGAAATTACTGATTGAGTTCATTGAAATTTTCAGGGATTTTGCAGTTTATGTCCCTTACATTATTCGACCTTTAATAGAATAGTGCGCATGGCTAACATGCATTTCTGAAATTTACATTTCTTATGATGTAATGACCAGAATTATTGTCTCACAATTTGAGGGCAGTTATAGGATTTTTTCAATGTGATTGCTCATGAATTTCATCTTGATTGAATCGGCTGAGGCCACTATGCAAGCACAATCATAAAATTGGTCATCAAAGGCCAAATGACGTAATTTTATGTGATTGATTTTCATCAAAATTTTAGGAATTAAACAAATTAGCTTTTTCCACTAATCGTGTAGGGTAAAGAGGATGTTTCACGAATTTCATGGATACTTATTACTCAAAATCTTACTTCCGGCTCAACATTGACAAAATAGAGCTAGTGGAGTTAATAATTATTGAAAAGAATAAGAACAGAGGAACACGAGGTAATGGAAAAACGCAGATTTGAACATAGAAACGATTGCTTTATTCAGAAGGACCAACCTAACGAACGGGCCAAAAGATTTGTAGGCAGTTGTACCAGCATAAACAAAATAAATGTCTTAATAAACATTGTTTTTGATATTTGTAAAAATTGATAGATAGAAAACAATTATAACAACCCTTTTCTTGCTTTTTTACAGGTACTATCTAGTACCTCTGTCCATAGCTCAAAGGAACAAGTGGAAAAAGAAAGGAACCAAACTCCACATCTTCAACGATCATACATTTATTGCCAAGCATCTTCCTGGGTTAGTAAACTGCATGTTGATTATTTGATATAATTTGAGTTGTGTCACTGATGGCGAACGGTTTCGTCTATCCATGATATTAATCCAAGGAAGGTAAACTAACGCGAACCTAACTTTGGAGGCTTCCTATATCTGGCGTCAACGAATAAAGAACTGTGCATCCAGAATGTCTTGCTTCCAAAACTACCTAATTTTATTTATCAATCTCATATTTTGCTCTCAAGGCTTTGTTTAAAGTGGCATACGTACAAATAAATACAAAGTAACAAAGTCATAAGCACTGAATTGGAAGCCTGGAAAAAGTGGTTGATTGGCATCCCCCCACCGTGGGGTGATACTGAACACAGGTGTCGGTAATTGGATAAATCTTATGTTCATTTTGACTATTTTTCAAATTATTGGAGGGAATAAAATACAACAACAACAAAAACCTCCATCATTCATAAAAATCAGTTTTACAATGAAATTGTGTTATTGCATATATAATTTAGCAAAAATGTCATAAATAAATAATTTAACCTTATCAACCTGTTTTTGAGAAAAGTGAAGGCAACATCTTTCTTTCTAAGTTTGTTTTTAGGGTACTGGGCCAGGGCACCAGGTGGTTCTTGAGAAGAGATGGTAAAATAATATTGTATTTATGTAGTCTTGAACAACGAGCACGCTCTGCCTGAGGCACCTGAAAGTAGCTGTAACATCAGGAAAACTTCCAATTTTGAGATTTTAGTTTGTGGGGTCCCTCTTAGGAACTGGCAGCATGTAAAACCTTTTTGAAAGCTTCCTTCCCTTGAAATCGCCTCTGACCACCATTACTCTGTGACCAGCAACCTAACGTACAGACGTTAGTTGGCTTATAACTTTCAAATACCTATCTGCCTTGATCATTACATTGAGTATGACTTTTGAATTTAGTTGTGATAGTTCACTATCAACAACCTGCCAGGAGGCTTTGGATCTGTTTGGGCACTTGAAATAGTACCCTATTATTTTGTCTGGAAGTTCAGTAGACCCTTCCTGTAGGAGTCCATATCCTTGAACGATCAGCAAACGCTATGCAATGTTTCCATGAGTTGTCAAAGGGAATTTTCTTCAGTTTAGAAACACCCAGAATAAATTTTCTAGTGATCAAAGGGCAGGTAAAATCTA
Organism: Adelphocoris suturalis; assembly: GCA_030762985.1. Lineage (NCBI taxonomy): Eukaryota > Metazoa > Arthropoda > Insecta > Hemiptera > Miridae > Adelphocoris > Adelphocoris suturalis. The sequence goes on from CM061044.1 coordinate 88,487,849, forward strand.
GAGCTTGAAGGATTATTCTTAAAAACTCTGTAGCATCCTTGTTCTTCTCTTGGTATATAAGAAACCAAGATACAGATTCAAGCAAAGAATGAAATTTCAGAATGTTGAATGATTTGCTGACCCAAGATTGAACAGTTACGCAAGATGGAGGATCAGTGATCTTGTAACAAATTCAATACCATGTTGGCCAGAAAATCCTGTAGTCATTCGAGTGTTGAGCTGTGTTTACACTAGGCGCAATTTCCTCACAAAATAATTTCTCGAGGGATTTGCGCCTAGTGCAGGTGCTCCTAAACTCCTGAGTAATTGCAAGGTGGGGGCCCTTCCTGCAAGCCAGAGGTCAGTCGGGTTTTGTCTGTTCATCAAAGGGTTTCGTCCCATAAGTTTTGTTCAGTGTAAACGTGGTTTCCATAGTTGTGCAAATGATGTGCCAATGCTTGCTACCATGATGGCAGCTCGCCCTATTCACACTTTTTTTTTTTTCTCTCTCTCTCTGAATGGCGCTCTGTTTCATCTCGTACAAAATTTCACTCAAAGCTTGTAAGTTTTGCCCGATTTACTTTCTTGAGGGAGTTTTGCTAGTCTGAACCCAGTTTTATACTAGTCTGATCCGAAGTTAGTTATAACCACGTTAAATTACTAAGGAGTACCTCCATGAGCAGAGTGGGGACTTTTTTTGGACTCCTTAAGCATCACATGAAGACCAGCAAGACAGCAATTCTTCAAAAGTTCTTCACCTAGTTACATGCAAAGGATTGAATGAATCCTCGAAATGACCCCAATCAATACCACCATCTTATCATGTGCCTCTTGCAATAAATTATCAATACTCTACCAGAACTCATCATAGTTCGAGGAGTTCAGGGGACTCAATCGGTTTTGCGTGCTCAAGTGCAGTAATTTTTTATTTTTATTATTTTTTTTCTTGACTCTACTGATGAAGAAGATCCTGCCCCATTCTTCGTTGATCTGGAGAATGAGGGGAATATAGTCATCAGGAGTATAAAAACATGTTTAAATTCCCTTACACCAATGCTCAGTGAAGCAAACTACTTTTATAATATATCGAACAGTGACTTTTCCATGATACTATGAAATTTTGAAAATTTTAATTCAATCCCTGTATCAAATTTCATTTATTTTTAATCCTTTCATTCATTTTTATTTTGTTCCAGTGGTACAATGTGCCAAGTGTGTAAAAAGGGTCTGCCAAGAAGGATAGGCAAACAAGGCTATGAGTGCAGAGACTGCCAACATAAATGTCACAAACATTGTCACGTCAAAGTGGAAACCACTTGCCCCAACTCCAACATCCACAGCCTTGAGCTGTAAGTTTCCTAAACATTTTAGTTATAGTAATTTTATTGATTTCTTTTACGTGATATGACCAAGATAATATATACAGTAAGAACCTGTTTGACCGAACTGGATAAGAGGAGACTCCTGAGTTTTAGGAAAATTGCGGTTCAACAAGATGCGATAATATATTTTTTCTTGATACTATGGAATTTGAAATCGGCTACATGGTACTCTGAATTTATGTGTTATTGTTGAATGTAACAAAAAATGATTTGGTGGAAGTGTTTGGAATTTTAAAAAAACCAGATCACGAGATTCCAGATCAAGAGATTTTGCGAATAGTGGTAGGGAGGAAGACTCATATCAATGCTTTCAGAATGTTTTCTTACTGGTTAATTAATCCACCATCACGAATCAGCTATGTCAGATAGGGTCCAAACAACTATGTCTATTATTCTACTGGAACTCTTTGCTTTAAATATATTATTCTATAAGAACGAACTCTGCACTTGGCGTCTGGCATCATGCGGTTGCCAGTATTTCAGTCTTTACTGTGGTATTTCGGGACTATCCACTTATACTCTAGCTTCAACTATGGCATTGGCAGCTTACTCTACATTTTACATTTCATATTATGAAGTATTAAGTATAACATACAAAGAATGCATAATGTTTCTCTTTTTCAATGCTGGTCCCTTCTGCCTGTACTGAGCGAATAGGTAAGTAAACTGACTGGTTGGGGTTATGTGTGCGAATAGCTTGTAGTATTCAGTACTTCAACTTCTTACGTAGTAGGTACTCTTATTTCTTATGCTGCATGAATAAAGTTGGGGCCAAGGCCAACTTTCATTGCTATGCAAATTTAAAAACAGTTATTTTAACTTGAACAGCGCTTCTTAAGGCCGTATCACACTTGCATTTTCACAGCTTTTTTCTCGCATTTTTATTGCTCGGACGTGAAGAAGGCTAAGTGCTTTTTTCCAAGGTCAGCTGTGAATGTTGAGGAGGAATAAGTGCAAAGACAGCGCATTCTGGCGGAATGCAGTTTTATCAAGTCTGTCAGGTTAGGGCTCCTAGGGGTTTCCCATTGGATTGTTACCTTCCCAAGGGTTACGTTTTAGCATTTTTCGCGTTGAGGTAAAAATTAGAACATGTTATAATTTTCCCAAGTGAGTTTAAAAATACTCCGCCAGTGTGAACAATGGTCGAAAAGCTGACCTTGGAAAAAATCACTTCTTCACGTTTAGGCATTAAAAATGCGGAAAAAATGCTAGTGTTATACAGCCTTTAAGCTACTCTCTATAATACACTTTATAATACTCTTTATGACATGCTGTCAGTTGCTTCCCATCTTTTTTTTTTTTTTTTAGACGTTCCTGCAAAAAAATAAAAAAAATTCACTCTTTATTTTCCTTTGTAGACTCAGTCGACAATAAATGATCAAGTTTTCCGTTCAAATCACTTGCACAGTTTGATTGAAAGGTTACTTTGAATAACGTACAATCAGAGATAATTTGAATCAGAGCACTGACAAAATGGCCTAGTTCTCATTTACTTACTACTGTGGCTATTTGAATGGAACCCTTGAATATTACGATACAAAAATGCAATGGTAAATCGTTCAGATGAGCGATCAATTTAGATTATTCATTGTTTTGATTGTAATGATGCAGCTGTTTTTATTCGCTTTTGTGACCACGATTAATATGAATGCACTGACAAATAAACTGCAGTTTTTACGGTGCAGTTATATATTTATTCGTAGTTTCTTTGTTATTCAATAAACATTTAGCCAATTTTTAAAGAAAATTAAGCTATTAAGATGCCTCCAAAAATGTTAAAAATAATTTCTTCTTAGCTCCAGTGATTTGGAAATACAGTAGACTCTTTCTTAACTGGCCAGCACAGCTCCAAGGCCTGGCCAGTTGGCATTTTGGCCGGGATGTGCTGGCATTTTTGTAAGAAAGATCAACTGCACGTGTTTATCATATAGGTACGTGTATATTAATAGAGTACACGAGTATAAATTCCTAAACTAGAATTTATTTGTTTTCTACTGTTGGGAAATATATTTTTTCTTGGCTTTGAGTTCCGAGAATGTTTGACGGAGCTTATGTGTACCTACCAACAATCTACATATAGCTATCCGTTACACATAGTTGGTGTATACACCACATAATATGGAGCAAAAGTCATTTGTGGAAAATTCACAAATGCTGGATTATTTTAGTTCTTTTATTTTTGTATTACCAACAGAATAAATAGAAAAAAATGAGTGTGGGATGTTTTCCTTTTCATTACCTTCCGAGAAGGCTGTGTCACTACGCAAAAAAAGGAAGGAGAGATATTGTTTTCTCTTCCTCACCTTCTGAGACTGAAAGACAAGAGACTGAGAGTGAAATTTTGTAACTTAACAAGAAACCTCTCTTGCTATGGGTGCTAACTTGTACCAATCTTCACAACTTTAGCGAGGCATTCTTCATTCCGCTCTGGGATGTTATCAATTCTATTGAACGTTTAATGCAAAAATGCCAAATATTTGCTTGATAACTACTATCTACAACGATCCAACTTGTACAGTTGTTGACAGGTACTGTTACTTTAAAGAATAACTCCCACGCTCAAAGACCTATACACTAATTTTTGGGCTGTAAGAGAACTTTGTGAGTTTGGTTTGAGTTTGTAGGAATTGCTTTGAAACATCTCTAATGCTCCATCTATTCTAGTTTTTTGGTATTGAGTTTTGTGTTTTCTTCAGAATTAGAAATTTACTCACATCCATTTTATGCACTATCTTATAGCTCTGACTTGCTTTCACTTATACCATTCCACGAATGTTGTGTGCTTCTCGATACTTCTTGCGCTTGTTCATATTTTTTGCTTCATGTCACAACATGAGTTGTAAATTTCTCATGTTTATGTTTCACATCAAAATCGTTTATTTTTATATTAAATTTTCCCAATTCGATATCAATTTTCTCAATCCTCTTATTTGGGTTCAGTCGAGTGGTGATTCATGGGTTGGTTGTTAATAGACGCTAGGAAATGATAGCCTCAGCTGACTAGAGGTACATATTTGTTTTTACATCCCAATTGCTTGATTGCTGAAGCAGGGTGGCCCCCTACTAGAAAAGTTAGGGAAAACCTGGAAATGTCAGGTAATTCTTTGTGCCGGGAAAATTCAGGGAATTCGGCAAAAACCATCAAATGTCAAGGAATTTCTTATTCAAAACTTTGTGTAATAATTTGCAGCGTTTTAGGTATGTTCTATTCTAACTACTAAACAATCAAACTTCAACATCATACTTTAGCTTACATGTATTACGTAGGTAGGTATTCACATTAAAAATAATTATCAAAAGTGATAGTTTAACCGATCAAGAGAGTATCAACGTTTCACTCTGATACAGTAGAGTTTTAGTGCGTTTTTGCTTCCTCGGTATGTCAGAATGACTCTCCTAAATTTTTAGCAAAAAATATTAATCCTAACACTTTACCTGGGTCGATTTTTGCAGTTATCGACTGCTATCGTAAACCAACCTCTAAATTGGGGCCGACGTGATGATTTGAAGGACGGATTTCAATGTTTTTAGGTCTATTTATGGGTTTTCGCATGCGCTGAATACGATGAACCTATTTATTTTACGCTCCGTCCACTAGTTATGGTAAACTGGCGGAGGGCACTGCTTGAAGATAAGTAAAAATCGAAAATTTCACCGAAAATGCTGTCGCCTGGTTAAGAATCGTACTAGAAACATGCTATTATGGTCGGATAATATGCTTTGGCATGTTCTGAACAGATTCCGTTTTTTACTATACTTTTTTACTTCGTTTATCGGTCATACACCTCAAATTACTTGTAGGGTAATAGACAAATTCACCCTAATTTCACCAGAAATTATGTCGCGTTGATAATTTAAGGTCCCAAAATACCTTGTGCCGATAAAATTTGGTATTTTTTTTATGTTTCGATATTTCATCGTGTTTAATTTTTTTTTTTTTTTTTTTTTTTGTATATTTTTGTTATGTTATTCTCGTTAAAATGTTATGTTTTGTGAAACTAAAATTATATTACATATTATTTTCAATTATACTGCATCATTTTTTATTTAACAATCCAATCACAGTTCAGACAATTCAGAACTATGAATTTGACCCCGGAAAACCGATGGAAACTAAGGAATTTTACAGAAAAATGGGAAAATTTTAGCTATTTTCTCCATTTCGCCGCTATATTTGGCGAATAAGTACAATGCCGGTTCAGGTCCTTGCCAAATTACCTACGGCTTTGTATCGAGTATCCTGGAAAATACCAAATTTTATCGGCACAAGGTATTTTGGGACCTTAAATTATCAACGCGACATAATTTCTGGTGAAATTAGGGTGAATTTGTCTATTACCCTACAAGTAATTTGAGGTTTATGGCCAATAAACGAAGTAAAAAAGTATAGTAAACAACGGAATCATGTTCAGAACATGCCAAAGCATATTATCCGACCATAATAGCATGTTTCTAGTACAATTCTTAACCAGGCGACAGCATTTTCGGTGAAATTTTCGATTTTTACTATCTTCAAGCAGTGCTCTCCGCCAGTTTACCGGATAACTAGTGGACGGAGCGTAAAATAAATAGGTTCATCGTGTTCAGCGCATGCGAAAACCCATAAATAGACCTAAAAAAATTGAAATCCGTCCTTCAAATCATCACGTCGGCCCCAATTTAGAGGTTGGTTTACGATAGCAGTCGATAACTGGCAAAAATCGACCCAGGTAAAGTGGTTAGGATTAATATTTTTTGCTAAAACTTTAGGAGGGTCATCCTGACATACCGAGGAAGCAAAAACGCAATGGGGACCAAAAATCCCAGAACTTTTTTTTTTTTTTTTGAACCACCCTACTGCGACGTATTTCGATTCACGCGCATTCGGCAATGCGTTTACTGATACCGCTGCTCCAATAGTGAACGGTATCACTTGTGTAACCTTCGTTTCTCGTAACCTCATATCAGCGAAGCGGGAACAAGCTTCAGCTGTTTTATTTATTTATTCTTTTTTCACCTCAACCAGAAGAGCAATTGGCCGCAACCTTCAAGTGTTTTTGCTGTTTGAACTAGTGTGATGTAGAGAGTTACCTAAACGCTAAATTTGAGGTTACTTTTGCATCGAGACTAGATGCTTTGAACGTGATACCCATGGCAACGCCAAATCGCCGACGTTAACGTGACAACGTATCCCCCTACGAATTAGGGGATACGTAATAACGATACGCTTTTTCTTTTTTGCCACTAAAGCTCTCTAATGTGTCAAGTGTATGTCTTATGGCTCCCCTGGTTACTCCATCACAGTAGTAAACCATATGTGAGAAAAAACAACAGAGTATCAAACTAGCAAACCCAGTAGATCAGTGGATTGATCCAGTGAGAGTCACATCAACTTACCGTGGACGGGGAAAAGTAAAGTCTTCATCAACAAACCAATGCTCTAATCTGTGGGGGCTCATTTTCGTGCACGTAGGAAATAGCTAGGAAAATGTAGCAAAACAGATAGGAAAACGCAGCAAAAACAGAATTTCTGTCACGTAAACAAAGATGGCAAAAAGAACTACCTACCTAGCAATAATCGTTGATTGGAACGCAAAGCACCCAAATTCGGTTGGTTGGTTTTAATCGTTGATTTAGCGCGTTTGATCATTGATTTATCTGAACTAGAGATGGTTTAACCGAATATCGTTGTTTAACAGCTGAGATCTTCGGCTTAATGAGTAAACGTTGATTAAAAACGTTGGTGAAACCGGCCTTAAGGGTATACGTAACGAAGCTAGAACTTCTCTGGGGGCTTAAGGAGGGGGAAATTGGTCCAATGAAATGTGGAGTCATGTGTAATAAATTCTCAGCTTTCCAATGAGTGTTGAACGATTTCTGTGGAATGGGAAATCGGGAAGTTATATTCTCCCTAGCAACAAATTATTGGTTATACCTACTTTTAAAAAAGCGACTTTTCTCGCAGTTGGGCGAAACTTTGGAACTCCCCCCAGAGCCAAGTAAAATAACATATCCAAGTAAAAGAACATTTTTTTTCCAATTCAAATGATGAAAATTTGAATTTGAACTTCAACAAATCCCTTTAGATCACAAATTAAGAGAACTTAAAATATTACAATAAAAGTTTCAGTCATGCAGCATGATCGTATGAGCGAATTTTCATAACTTATCGTACTATATCATGGTACATTGTTTTGAAAATTGAAGACTTTTGAGTCAATTGGCTTTGAGCGATGCCGGTAAAGTGCTACTGGAGCGCTAGGTAGTGATGGGTACCACCTTTACAATTGCTATGTAGGTACTGTCTTTTGTCTACCTCTACTATTTTAATTAAACTTTATTTTGATTTATTAAATTATTGTTATTATTTTTTAGATGCACTGACCCTCAAAGCCCGTATGCAGTGCGCAAGCTACTCGGCAAAGCTGCTAGCTGAAACCCGCTGTACGCCAGCCTCGCGGGAGGAGGTCCCCTCCAAAAAGCCTAGGATCACGATTAAATCAAATTCCAACCATTCGGTGAATGATGTAAGAACGCGTTGGCATTACGAAAAAATACTGTGTCGTACTCTGAAAAGTGCAGGTACCCCCTTCCTTAACAGCTTAGTGCAATTTCGGATGTCAATTTTTAAAAGTCAACATTTGGCCTAATGAAAGTAATGTACTGCAAAAACGAATTTGAAGCCTGATAAATATTCGATATTAAGGATTAGTTAAACTTTTTTTTTTTTCAAAAATGTATGGCCAAAACTGTAGTTATGAGAATTTAACTGCCAATTATCGAGAATCATGTAAGCTATTAAGTATGTAAAATTTTGGACTAGGCTTGGGTAACATAAAGCACAATTATAGGCTATATAGTTACTTATTTTGACGCACTGACGCCATTGACCTGTTGATAACGAACTTAGTGCAATCTCGATTAAATCGAAGCGCTGCATCGTCCAACGTTTTATTTTTTACATTTTTGTAACGCACAGAAACAAATGCAGTGCCTTAGCGTTTACTTACATTAATAATTTATTAATTTGTTTGTTTTAAAATACTACTATTACGAATATTATATGAAAACAGTTGATTTCTGTTCGAACTGGGTTTTAAAGGATTTTATTTTATTGTTTTTGGTGCTGTTGTTTGGGACCATAGAAAACTACGTTTGAGATTGAAGCCATTGGGCATGTCCTGTATTTATGAAATATCTGTTCCAACGGTATCGGTTCACTTCACGGTCGTTTTATGCACTTCTAGTCTTATGCTTAGAGCTCTAGTTTGAAAAACTTGACAGCATTAATGTCTCAATATGACAATACTTATTTAGAAACCTATGATTTTTAGTGAAGTTTAAAATTCTGAACTAACGGACAAGGAAAGCGTTACCTGAATGAAGTCGGAGAAAAAAAAGTCATTGTGATGTTTTAAAAATAACCTTTTAAAGACATTTTTATGTAAGGAATTTATGAATTAATTTCTCAAGGCGAGATAATATTGCGGGAGTATAATTATAATCAAAAAATATTATTCTACTTGTATTGGTTTTTTCTGAGAGTATACCAAGATGTTTTATTTCAAATTCTGTAAAAATACGATTCAATTTGGTTAATATTCAACAGATATTTATTTAAAAAATTGTTTTGTTGAAGTTGTTCACTGATGACTGCATGCAAAATCATTTTGAGATTCATATCACAGTAAGTATGGTGTTGTATCTCCTGTTTCTTATAAAACTCTGAATCTCTATGATAGTATACACTCCAAAAAAAAAGTGCGGGGAAGTGCGCCACGTCTCTATTTTGTAGCTGTAGTATTTTTTCTTGAAATTAGTTATCGAATTGAGTACAATTGTTGGGGTTTACCCATGGATGAAAGATGGTTGAAATATTAACTCACATGCTTTTATAGTTTGATTCTATTCCGGTAGTCACATGGTTTTATAGTCGGCAGATCATTTTTTCTGAATGTCGTTGAAGAAAAATGGATTGCCTGAAGGGTGGATGACATTTTCTTTATAGCATCCATGTACATGGACTATATTTGGTAGGTGGATTGTATTCTCTTTCCTACTTTTAACCTTTGAGCCTGTTACATGACTACGTTTTGCTCACCATTATTGTTTTTGTTTTGTTAGATTAATATCCAATTCTATTTTACTTGTCGCAATGAAAATGTGTTGACCCCAACTTTACATATTTATAGAATCAAACTAAATACTATATAATGTTATACTTGACATGTGGTGTGAGATTTGGAAGTGGAGGCAATTGGTTAAAACTGTTCAACTGTTTTTGAAATTTTCTTGTTTCCTCAATGAACGTTTTACTTTCAATTCCGTACCAATTTAAAATTGTCTAGTCTCAGCAGGAATGCACAAACTAAAATGAATATTGTACTCATTCTGTGGTGTTTGTATTTTTGTTTATCTTGTATTTTATATATTTATTTACAATCAACTGAAACTAACCGTGCCAATTGAAATACCTGTGGTCTGAAAATAACTGAGTGGAAGTGTAATACCCATACTTTACTAAAGAACACTACTGTTCAAAAAACCGATGTAATTAAAAAAGGCCAAAATAGAATTTTAAAATATTTTTGAATTCCTGTTTAGTTTTTAGTCATGCTATTCTTATCACGTTCTTTAGGAATAACGCACATCCCTCCATCTTATACTTAAATTCACTTTGGAAGAAATTGTGTTTTTATGGAGGGATAATCTATTGTAACAATTTAGGTGTAATATGTATTATTAAAAAAATCACCGTTCCTCCTCTAATTTATTTGTGTGCAAGTTAACAACAATTTTCAAATATTCACTTCTTTATAAAATTTTGCTTACAATCGGCTGTACTTAGCTTTTTATTGTTCTAAATAAAAATGCTTTCGACCCTTATAAGTTCAAACTTTTAAGTTTCTACGTTTTTCACTTGGAAACTTGTTAATTTTTTCTGGAAGAGCATTTTGTAAATTGCTGTGACTGCCTTTTCTTGTGAAGTCTAATTCAATCAAAATTATTGTTACGGGAAAATGTGATCAAAATTTTCGTGAAGTCCCAACTAGTGTTTTTGGGGGAAATGATCTATTTCTTGAAATAATCACAACCTTGCAAATGGGCAGCCTACAAGACTGGTCGGTAGTTAGAGAGCCTAACATTTTTCACAATGATATCGTCAATGCCTGCGATTTCATTGAAGGTTTATGATTTGTGAAAAACATTTTAAGCAGATTGTCATGGGCTACGGTATGAAAAATGTAATGATGACACCGGCTAGGAATGTTTTCAAGAAATGGTTTTTTTAATTTATAAAATTTTAGCATCTATGACCATTTCTACTACAATATGTACGAATTCCTGACTATGTGATGAGAATGTTGTTTGCACTTACCTAAAGGGAAATTGAGCTTGCAACTCACGAGTAAACGCATAAAAACGCTCTATTGAATTGTTTTTATTTTTTGTTTTCTACCAACCTCTCATGGGCATTTCGGATACTCCACTGGATTATAGGGTCATGAAGGCAACTGTACAAAGGATCCATGAAAATGCACAAGGTTTAACAAAAAGCTTGAAAAAATGTTGGAACCCCTTACTTTTTTAATGAAATTCTTCAAATCAATAAATACGAGAAGTAACTAAACCTCATTACATTTCTATCTGGCTTATTTCCTCCAACTCCTGAGTCGTGTAACACAGGATATACCTATAGCCTATACCGATTCAGTATTTGGACTGCTCCATCATAGATTTGTGCTCATGGATTAGCGATCCTTGGATCGATTAGATTGCATTCGAGTGACTGACCTTGGACAAAAAATTAGTGAATAACAGATGATTAAAGTGGATATATGAATGACATATATGTGTATAGGATTGAGATTAAAAAATCCGTTCCTGCGCCAAAAAAATCAAGCTTTTCAAATGAAAGGTTGTGTTCTTTGGCCAGCACTTTTTGAGCACATTAAATTGATCAAATATCAAAAAAATGTGCGGAAAAATTGACAAAATTAATAATGAACTAGGACAATTGTTCACACAAAATTATGCTGAAATGTGTACTTGTATTTGATTAATGTTTGCTGAAAAATTGGTTTAAAAAAAAACAACAAAAAATAGCTAAAGATCCAAAATCTTTTCTTTTTTCCACAGAATTTTTGTTTTATTTATTTATTATTTTTTTATAGTGTGTTAAGATTAAACAAAACAGAAAGTGATGTCCCACAGTGTAGTTCCAAGTAATTGGCTCCCTAATGTGCCGTATCTAGGATATTCTAGTTGGTTATTAGTTGAGCCAGTGTAGGTACTAAACGAAATCAAATGGTGAATATTAAAAAGGAGTGGCAAACTTTGAGGTGAGGCGATTTCAATGGGCGTCTTGATCAAAATAATCCCCGTTTTTTGAGATTTCTATCCTCTCCCCAGCTTGCATATCTAAAGAAAGCAATTGCTGCTAATGACGATTACACCTTGCTCGTCCGAATTGACCCTTGACGGCATTTGCCTAAATCCTTAATCTAAACCATAATCTAACAGTACCTACTAGATAGTAAACCCACAGAGTATTATGACATTTTTGGTGAGATATCCACTACATCAGAGTTTCAATAGATTTAATGGTAAGTTTAATGCCCAGTTTAATGTTAATCATTACTAGGGATGGTCTGATGTTATTCCACGAGTTATTCGATTCTGCCAAGCCCACACTGTCGAGTACAGTAGGTTGCAGAACTAGCAGCCAGCACTACCTGTAAATAATGGCAAGTTCAGTTGGCAGCCCAGTTAACTTAAAAATGTTTAATCAGGTAGTAAAATTCAAAATCCAAGTTTCAAAAATCAACATTAAAAGTAGCGTCTATGACGGGAGCTACTTGTCCAGATAAGACCGGAAGAAGAGGCAAAGCCAAGGATGTGGGTAGGGAAATGGATCGGCAAGCAATCCAAATTCGGCTTTCCCATTGCGGATTTCAAATGTTCGTATGCGGCCTCCTTTAAATCTGGTGGTTGTGATATTCGAGGGATTCGTTGTCTCACAGACACTCATAATCTTTGTACTAACTCCACAAACTCAATCGTATAATTTTTGGACTGCAACTGAAACAATTCACCAAAACAAATCAAAAATATAATGGAAAACAAAATAGGAATCACACTCTCACCTTCGAGAAGCACTTTCAAATGGACGGGTTCAGTCTTGTGACCCTTGCCTGTATGAAAACTGAGGGTGGGGGTTACGAATGGGTGAGAACTGAGAAGTACACCCAACCCCCTCTGGGCCAGTCACTGGCTAGCTCTCTACTCGACCTTGCTGTGTACTAGCACTGGTGTTCACTCTTGCTGAGCTCTGGTACAATACCTCCTCACACACTCTACTCGGCTGAATGAGCTAGGCTTTATTCTGTGGCCATTTTCTCGGCTTCTTATGGACACCCTCTTGTTCTGAAAACTTGCTGTGAGGTTCGCCCTTTGTAGACTCTGTAAGCAGCAGGTAAGTACCTACTTCAGTATCTGTGCATGGTATTTTTACTCTCTTCATGATCAAAGTCTCGTCATTATTGTCGCTTGGAGAAGCTCTATAAGGTTGTGAGGTATCCTTAGACAACAAGTAGAACAAATAAGTAGCCATTAGAAAAATATTTAACTTAGATATGTAAAACCAAGTTGTAGATGAGTTTTAAGTTATAAACAATAACTAAAGTGAAGGAAAGAGCTAAGCTAAGGTGAGTGCAAACCAAGCTTTTTAAAAAATTAATTCACATTCACTGAGGTTCTCTCATATTTTAAAGTGGGGTTCCGTTGGCAAGTACCATTCGTGTTATTGTTGTTGCTCCATGTTATGAACTCTTTTATGTTAGTGATGGTTTCTTAAATAAATGCAGGTTCCAGCCCAAGTGTGACCTAGTTTACCTACTTCGACCATATGGCAGTCGACGCATGCATGATGGCAATGGCTGTTGCCATCCTGGCCTAGACGGACACAAAAACGAGCGAAAGACCCAGGCTGTTGACCATTCATTCCTGGCCTTATGGCCGATCTATTCCATTCGAAATAGGAACTTCTGTTATTCATTCTTCCAGATAGCTTCCGCCTTTTAATCCTTCCCAACTTGGTATGTACAGTGATATCGTCGCCAAAGTCTTAAACTCCATGCCAACAAGGTGTAATATTCGTCGTCGAATCTTGTTTTCCTCAAGTTTGTACTGAGAGTGGATGATGGCACCTGCCTGTATCGGCCTACGGTGATATTCGTCTCGTACCTCGTTTTCGTCAGTTTTGTACTGAGAGTGTATGGTGTACTAACCTGACTCAGTGTACAGTTATATTCTTCGTACCTCGTTTTCGTACTGAAAGAGTACGGTGATACTTTGCCGTCTCGGTCAGTGATGATATCGCATCGCCAAAGTCTGTGACTTCAGCCATACCAACAAGGAGTACGGTGATATTCGTCATTCGTAGTCGTATCTAGTTTTCCTCATTTTTGTGCGGAGTGTACACAATGATACTTGCCTGTCTCGGTTTATGGTCATATTTTTCGCCGAATCTTGCTTTCCTCATTTTCGTACTGAGAGTGCACGGTGGTACTTGCCTGTTTCGGTCTACGCTGATTTCGGATCGCCAATTATATATTTAGGATTCGCTTCAGAATGTTTCAAAATGGATTTCAATGAAGAAAATTTTCGAAAAATGTTATATTAAAATTTTTGGAGTCATTGCAATAGCTTCATTTTCTACGAAAATTCGCTGAAAAATGGTAAATCATTAAAAGAATAAATCAAACACTAGATAATCCTTGATTCTTGAGATTAACCTTGCTAAATAAAATATTGCGGAGTATCACCATGGTACATGCTGAACAACAACATTCATAGAGATCTAAGAGTAGAAACTAGAGAGACATAAAAAAATTCTAACAAGTGTGGGTGTGGCATAATATGTAGCTTCTTTGTTTCCGTGATACGCATGTATTGAACATTGAAATGTTTGAAATTGGAACTGTCCTTACCATCATGATGATTTGGCGACCAGCAAAGCTCAGGCAAGAACGGTGTTGTAGAAGGCAACGACAGGGTACCAACAGTAACCAGCAACTTGCCCATCTGCCCATCGAACAACAACGAGTGATTCGGCGTACCAGGGATGCATCACAATGGCTTTCAGTGGTTCGATTAGCAGCTGATGATTGTGACTAGACTCAGTTACAGTTTCACTATGCCATTGCTATCCGGAACGGCTGGCAACCTGCTAACTTGCCCATGATGTGTGATGGATGTGGCGAAGAGGTGAACTCAATCACTCCCAAATTGCAAGAAAGGAGGACTTGTGAAGACAGGCCACGACACGGTCAGAGACGTGTGTAAACGCTGACGCTGCCTCTTATGCCTACCTCGAATGGCCAGTCATTGCCCAGATCGCTGCTAATACCAAACATGAAAAATATGGCAGAACTGCAGAGATCCTACGAGGCCCATTCACCCCACTTGTCTGTGCCTGTGACGGGTCACTGCACAGAGAATTTGACCGGTTCCTGAAACATATGGCATCAGTGTTGGCCGTGAAGTGTTCAAAGTCGTATTCTCAAGTCGCTACCTGGACGAAAGTGAAGGTGCAATTTGCCATCATTCGCGCAGTAGCGTCTAGAATCAGGGGTTCAAGACGGGACGTACGATGTTTGGGTTTAGAGGATGGTGCTGCCCTGCAATCTGGGGACAATAAATGAGGGACATCAAAATGATACATGAAAACCACAACGACTGTGATCTACCTATTATTTTTGAAATAATCTTTAAGTATTCCACGGAGGTTCCTTTGGAGTTTGAGCAAAATCAGGCAATAAAAAAAGTGATGCTTGTTTGGTGTTACCTACGTTTGCACATCCTCAAAAACTACCAGTGATTCGAACGAGATATAGCTCATTGGGGACCATCTTCAGTCTAAACCGTCCAATCTCTGAAAATTTCGTCGTAATAGGATCAAAACTATAGATTTCTTTCTTGTTACAAGGAAATGAAGTTCGCGCATGCACAGCAGCTAGGTATTAATGATACTACTCGTGTGAGTGTGAGGCGATCAAAACATCATTTCCCATCAACTGCTTTCCAAATTTACGAATACACCACAAAAATGACGCTTGATGGGTTTTAAGTTTGTGCATTCGCAATGGAAACTATAATTTTCTGAATGTTGAAATTTATAGAGGACCATTCTCAGCCTAACCCGCTAATTCCTAGACAATGTTACCAAAATCTAATTAAAATGTAGCAGTTAGGCTTGTTCCAAGAATTTTACATTCACGCTTGCGCAGCAGCTAATAATGTCCTGTCGTAATGAAATTGATATGTGATGAATAAATCGACTTTTTCTAATGACCCTCCAAATTTGAACGAAACCGGACAACTAGAACGTGAGAAAATTATGCATGTTGAAATTTACTTTTGCTCATGCGCAAAGTAAATTAGTGATTTGTATGCAATGAAATAGGTACTACACATTCTAACCGGCACATTCCTTGAAGATTTCATCAAAATTTGATAAAAACTGTAGAAGCTATGCTTATTGCCAGGAATTCATATGATTCGCACACGCGCAGCTCCTAACAATGATGCTACTGTAATAAAATTGATATAGGGTGATTGAATCGTCACTTTCTAACTAGGTACCTTTTTAGCGAATTTCCAAAAAAAAGAAAGATCTATTTAGACGATTTCAAAAGTTTAAATGTGGGGGCGGAGGGGGGGGGGGGGGAGCTACATATCCGTTTACATCAAAGAACACAATCCTAGATTTTTACGTCGTATATGTTTATATATGTAGGTATACACAAGTGTGTGTCTGTGTTAACAGGGTGTATTTCCATACGGTAGCTCCCTTAAAATATGGCGTAAAAATTTTGTTCCTACGCAGAAAAATCTGTCTTGGCAAAACTCAGGTCGAGTTTGTTGGTCAGCCTGATTGCTCCAGAATTTCTGATTCAAATTCACAATTTAGTGTCCCAAAAAAGGCTAAAAAATCGGTTTTTTGACAATAGGACATGTGGGGTGTCACAGTCGAAGTAAGCGCTGAGTCGATTGCGACCTTCCCAGATCTCTAGATTTATAATAAGTGAGAAACATTTTTTAGATCACAAATGCCCATGATTGATATAATTTTTGAGTTCGGCTGCGTGTCCTAAAATTTTCTTTGCGATTTTTATAATTGGCTGTCCCACCAATTTTATTCACAATTTTTCTTTGGAAATTCGCTCTACTAGCCATGCTGCTTGATTAAGTATTTTTTTTTCTAGCTACCCTCTGCATTTGAACGAGATCGGACGACTAGGAAAAATTATCCTTGATGGAATTTACGTTGCTACATACGTAGAGTGAAGTATTGGTCAGAGGATGAATGAAATTGATAGAGGACCATGTACAGCCTAACCGACTCAGTCTCAGAAAATTTCCTAAAGATAGAAACTGTAGACGTCATGCGTGTTGCAAGGATTTGCGCACACTGACAGACACACTAATTAACACACAGACTGCCACCGAACCAAAGTTGTTCGGAATGGTCTAAAAAGTAAAATGCGAGTGAAAATTTTGATTTTAGAGACAAACAATTCTCCTGATAGTGAAAACAATGCTTTCGCTATCTTTAGGTACATTCAGAAGCAACAGCGTACGCGAGTTTTCGAAGAAAATAAAACTCTCCAATTTCTTCAAAAGTTTTAAAATGAAAGTGCCTATTTTTTTCTTTTTTTCCCATGAATTTTATAGTTAATAATTCCTCTACACAGAAAATGTGAAGTTAAAAAAAAGAATGCCATAACTCCCTTAGGTAACTACTCTGTAAAATAAAAATTAATGACACAATTAGAAAGAGAATCGAATTTCCTTTCTCCCGATACACAATGAACATTTTTAAAACCTGATCAATGGTTGAGAAATGACATAAAAATGTAAAATTTGGAAGATCATCAGTTTTGATTTATTATTTTCAATGCCGAATGTTTTCGAATGTTTTTAAGCCTAATTTAATCTGTATCATCTCTGCTTTATGATCAAATTAGTTTTGTTCTTTAGCATTCGAGTGATAGTGTCATGCACTGGTTAAAAAAGTTTCCCACGAAAATTGAGGGTTTACATTGACCCTCCCCCTCCAAGAACTGGCAAGTTTGTGAAATGTGTCATTTTGGTCTATAATTTCCAATAATGAACCTTTGCAATGGTCCATGAAAAGTAAATTTTTAACTCCCCCCCCCCCCCCCCCAAAAAAAATTCGTCGGTTTACGTTTCTTGATACGTAGACTCCAAAAATCGAAAAAAGGGGAAAAAATCTTAGTCGCCGCGGGCAAACGACTAATTTAGCTGGAAAAAACCACGCCTGGAGTAGGTTCGCGTTTCAGCCAAAGTCTGCCATGTCTGCCCTACGTCAATGAATCGCTACTCAACCAACCTATTTCTCACAAGAAGTTTGCCGTCTCACGTTAACATAATTCGTGGTTATAAGGCCATTTTTCAACAGTTTTGTTTTGAAAAAGTATAATATTGTAGCAGTACAAAGTTCAATTCGACTTAATGTTATAATAATCGTGCCTGCCAGCGCAATAATTGATTGTAGATTGCTGTCAACGATACCAATCTAACGGGAACAAGTTTTTATTTGGACTAGGAGCCTACTAAATATTGTAGTTAATCAGTGTCAGAAAACTAAAGAACTTCATTCGTTTAGGCTTTGCGAATAACTAT
This sequence comes from Adelphocoris suturalis, assembly GCA_030762985.1. Taxonomy (NCBI): domain Eukaryota; kingdom Metazoa; phylum Arthropoda; class Insecta; order Hemiptera; family Miridae; genus Adelphocoris; species Adelphocoris suturalis. The sequence continues at coordinate 88,505,899 of CM061044.1, forward strand.
TAACCTGGAAAATAGTAAAGAAAAGATGATTGAAAATTCCTTAGGTGTCTGTACTGCTGTGTATGTAGGTACCTAGCCATTGCTCAGGTAGCTTCATCAGCGTTTTATTATAAGTTCGTAGAACTATGCTTAACTGAGGAAGCTTTACTTGTTATATTGAATGAATAAAAGGAGAGATTTGATAGTTTGTCAAAGTAAACAAGGCAGGTTGTTGCTACACCAAGAAACGAAACTACTTAGGTAGGTACGTGTACGTCCTACCAGATTTGCTGTTGGTTTAAAGTGCCTAAACAAAGTAGGTGGGTCGTTGCTTTTCCGACGAATACAACCGCTGATTAGCAAGTTTGTCAAATATCGAATCAGGGAATATGCAACATGAATTAAAAACCAGCTGCAAGGAAAAAACCTTGAAATGCATTCTTCTGAAGGTAAGATTTCATAAAGACGGCATTGGCAGTGCAGTTATTGCGCGAGTTTTGCAGTTACGCAAATTTTAGGGACAAAAAAGGTAATTAGGTACCTACTTTTGTTTTTATCAATGAAGTACATGAACAAGTAATAATATACGGAAAGTACGTAGGGTATACCTTTCCACATGCGATAAATACTATTCCCGGCTAGCAGAGCTCTCATAGCTCATCCTTTCACAGTACTCTAAAGATTTTTAGTATCAATTGATTCAAAGAACAGTTCTAAAACTAGATAGGTAATCCACAACATCTTCGAAGGCTGATGTCTGAATCATCTAGAACACTTGTATGTCAACTAACTCCCTGTAGTGGATTTAAATATGTTTTACTTGGCGTCGGTAGACCAAGTGGGACATTTATATTCTGATTATGCGGGTTTGTCCCCGTGTTATTCCTGTAAGGAATGTGGGCGTATCCGTTAAGGTCAGCTGGCTCGGCGGGGTGAACTGTGAGATAGTTCGTGTCGCAGCCGCGTGGAGCACTGGGCTCGCATAGTGGGTGCTGGGTTCGATCAGTTTGGTACTGAGCCGTTTTGTAATATTCCGGCCTAAGATTTATATCTGTAGGAGGAATATGTTGAGCTTGGTTGAGGTACTGAAAAGTATCCTTCGCTTTTTGCACATTTGGAGTGTATTTGACACTCGGATCGGCCGAGTAGGCTTGCGTCGAATATCGTGGGTACTCGGACAGCTTGGTCGAATCGTAATGATTGACTTCAGAGCGGGTCTGAAAGGTATCCTCGATCTTTTGTATAGGCGAGGCTTGATCGAACGTTTCTTTAACGAATACGTTGGGTGAGAAGGCGATCTCGTCGTGAGGATCGCGCCTTGCGCCGTCGCTGGGACCAGCGGGTTCGCCGGGTAGCCTGTAGGGAGCGCTACGGGGGCTACGCGGCCCGGCTTCGCCGTCGTCTGCCTCCCCTTGCATGAGGAAATAAGACGGCCGACGCTCCATCGAAATAACCGAGTTATTAGCTCGTTTCGATGCCTCTATGTATAGAAATAGAGGGTTTGGGAGGTGGACTCGCTTGACAGAGCGTCTTTCCAATGCTCGTATGTCAGGGTCCTACCTCGTAGTCTTGAAAAAGACTTCCTTGGACGGTAAATTAGAGCGGATGAGCAGAGTAATTTACCGGCGTATCCCGGCGGTCGGTGACGAGCCTAATGCTACGAAACCCGGGTGATACGGCTCGGAACGTCCCTCGGGCGTACGATCTAAAGAGAATATCGATAGATGTACCGGGTGGCGTCCTGACAGATGAACTACGTTGGGCAATGAGCAGGATGAATAATCACTGGACTCGTAGATGCCAATGCGAGATCTGTGTGGAGAGAAGGTAGGCCTTGTAGAAAGCAGTAGGAAGCCGTTCTTGAGATGAACTCGGAATGCAGAAGGTTCGTCAGCGTAGAGCGTGTAGAAATCTTCGTACTTCGAGGTGTCGTCGTCGAGAGCGGAGAGTAGAATGAATTTCGGAGGCTCCGAGCGGGGTATTTATAGGGGGGTGGCCGCCTCCGCGGGGGTGGCCACTTTATGGTTAGTATGCAAATTAGTTTCTCAATTTCTCAGCTCATCTGGGCTGTCTTCCTGGTTGGTCCGCTTAATTTCGTTAATTCGACTGTGTTAATCTCATTGGCTCGCACATTGTTTTCTCAGTATCTGCGAGTATGATAGCTGAGCTGGTCCTCCGGGGTGCTTACGCGCGTCCGTCGCGGAGCCGACGACCTTGAGTTTAGCCGGGGACCTCAGGTGCTTTGTCTGCGTCAGTTGTTCAGACGGGGTCCCCGGGGTGGCTGCTGGACCAGAGGTGGTTGCTTGCCGCCTCTTGGTTGGTTCGCCTATTGTCTCTCGTGTAATCAGTGTTTCTGATTGGCGAGTAGGCTTGTTTGAATTGTCCTTGCTAGTTTTAGAGGACGTTTGATTTTCTGTTTGAGTTTTCAAGGCGACTTGGTTCGAGATACTTGTCGCATCTCTCTCGCCCAGTAAGTGTCTAGGGAGGTCGCCTTGTATGTTTTTAGTTAATATTTCACTTTGGAGAGAGAAATTCGTATTTTCTCTCTGGTGAAATATTTTGTTTGACGGAGTTGTAACTCGACGTCTTATAAATATTTTTGTGTTGTGCCTACCTCTTTTTGGTAGCCCTGAAAAGGGCTGTTGAAAAGAGGGGGTGGTTTTCACCACAGGGGCCCCCCCAAGACGTCGTGTTATTAACGACGACGCCGGTTGGGGAGAACTGGGAGGTCCACACGGAATTCTCCGTATGAAAACCTCGCCAGTTGGGGCGGAGGCGGAGGTGCAGGCCTCGCGTCCCGCGCCTGTGGTGCGCCCCGGCCTCGTCGGTTTCGACGAGCGCCGCGGGGCGGCCGTGGCCGGCCCGAGCTTTGCCGACGGGAGCCAAACCCGCGAGGGTTTGGCCCGCGGCCGCGGCTGGGCTGTTGCGGAGGTGCTCGTTCCGGCTCCGTCCACCCCGCTGCGCTCATCTCTTCCCACCGAGGCACGGGCACGTCGCCCGAGCTGATCCACTTGCGTGGTATCGTGGGGAGCTGGTGAGCGGGCGGAGCCGTGGGTAGTGGTTGGGCGGGTGGAGCCGGTGGCGTGAAGGGCTGAGGCGTTCTCCACACGACCTCCCTGGGAGCGCTGTCTACTTGCTGCTTTTCCCTCTTTGGTGAAGGCGGGAGCGGGCCGAGCGGAGCTGGGAGGTTCTCCTCGGCGAGGAGGAACTGCTCGACTTCCTCTGTCAGCATATCTTCTGGCGTTGGAGGTTTGGAGGCTGCCATGGTCAAGATTGGTATGAGCTCCGGTCGTGGGGTGTTCCATATTTATATCTCCCACTGTTCCTACCCGAGAAAAGTGGGCGTGGCTTGTTTCGAGTGCAGTCACCCACTTCTCGTCGAATTTGGTAGAGGGGACGCGCCCTCTGGCGGATTTTCGGGGAGTTTTCTCCTTACTTTCTGCCTGATTTTGGCTTCGTGACACAGCTTCGTCCGAGTGTAGAGTATAAGCTGGTTTTATTTGCTGTTTGGGAACTTTTTTAGTATGTTCGCCAATTTGCACTGTAACTGAAAACTTATCTCTTTTAACCACTTTGAATGGTCCCGTGTAAGGACATTGCAGAGAGGTGAGCTGTGTGGGCACTCTGATATAGACATGAGTACATGTATCCAAATTTTTGGGCATGTTTACGGCATATTTCGTATTATTATGTTTAATATGCGTAGGCCGGAAGAAAAGAGGTTCCGAAAGGTTTGTAGAAGTTACGAAAATGTCTCCTGGGAGTGGTACGTCAATTTTGTAAACTTTTTGGAAAGGTGTAGTTTCCGTTGCTGGGTCTACTGCCGTACGCATGGCGAGTAGAACTTTTGGAAGTGCGTCGAGCCAATTTTCGTTTTGTGCTTTGAGAGCCTCTTTCAAAGATCTATTTCTGCGTTCTACCATTCCGTTTGTTGATGGTTTGTATGGTAACGTGTGAGTATGTTTTACTCCGAGACGTTCCATAATGGAATTGAATAGATCTGATTCGAATTGAGTGCCCTGATCACTTGTGATGTATTTAGGTACGCCCTTTGAAGCTACCCAAATATTGATAAAGGCGTTTGTGATCGTGGTTGTTTCGATGTTGTTAAGAGGGACTGCCTCTAGCCAACCCGTTGCTCTATCAACCATCATTAAAATGTAACGTTTCCCTCCTTTAGCTAAAGGTAAGGGTCCGGTAATATCAACGTGTACGTGTGAAAATTTGTTTGCCGTTTCAAATTCGGAGTAAGGGAGCTTCACGGAGCGCGTGATTTTTGCTCGTTGGCAAGTTTCGCACGCTCGGACCCAGTTGGAGACATCTGCACGGAGTCCGTGCCAAAAATATCTTTGTTTAATTTTATACACTGTAGAGTGTATACCTGGGTGTCCCAAATTGTGAATTTGGCTGATTATTTCTTGCCTTATTTCGTTTGGAATATAAGGTCTAGGGTGTCCTAGGTCTAGGTTACACCAAATTTATCCTTGAGGGAATTCGACTCGTGTGAGTTTCAATTTGTCCTCTGCGTTAGGAGGAGAACGAATTTGTGAATTTGAAATGTGCAGTAGAAGATTGCACTCTATTGCAGCCGTAATTTGCGAAATTTCGGCTATGGGTGGACCCTCGTCCGTCTGGGTTGAAATCGATTTTGTTTGAATTTCAACCGGATCGAAAGGTCTGGAGAGTGCGTCGGCGACGACGTTGCTCTCTCCGGGAATATGACGAATGTCACTCGTCATTTGAGAGATGTATGTTAGCCATCTTAATCTCATTTTAGAAAAATGTGCATTTTTCTTAAGCATCGTGCCTAACAGAGGCTTGTGATCAGAACAAATATGAAAAGATCTGCCGTCCAAGTCATTGTGCCAGTGAATGCAAGCTTGGTAAACGGCGAACATTTCTTTGTCGAATGATGCTTTGTTCTTCCATTGTTCTGGAATTTCTTTACTGAAAAATCCCAATGGTTGGTAAGATTTCGAGCCATGTTTGTCTGTAATTTCCTGCTCTAGTGCCGCTCCGATGTGTGTGTCGGATGCGTCGCAGACTAATCTCCACTCTGCTGTAGGGTGTGGGTGAGCAATGTTATGCAATGTTGCTTTGATCATTGCTTGTTTTAAGCTGTTGAAAGCTTTTTCTCTCTCTGATGTCCATTCGATAGGTGTTCTGTCATTTTTTTTGTTTGACTGAATGGAGTCATACAGAGGTTGTGCCGTGTGAGCGAATTTACTTGAGCAGGCTCGGTAAAAACCACACATCCCTAGGAATCTGCGTAGACTTCGTACGTCTATCGGCCTAGGAAATTGTTCTATGGTTTCTACTTTATCTCGTTTAGGAATGATTCCTTCTTTCGAGATAGTGAAACCAAGGAAATCGACGGTAGGTCTTGAAAAAACGCATTTGTCAAAACCTACCCGAAGTCCGTGTTCACCCAGCCTGTCAAAAATTTGTTTTAGGTGGTTCATGTGTTCGTTATAATTTTTTGAAGCCACCAGTATGTCATCTAGGTATACAAATGCGAAATCAAATTTTCGCATGATGCTGTCCATGTATCTTTGCCATGTTTGGGCCGCTCCGGCCAAACCCATGCTCATTTTTTTAAACTCATAAAGACCGAAAGGTGTAATAATTGCAGTTTTATGAGCGTCATCTGGGTGCATCGGAATATGATAATATGCCGATTTCAAATCTATTGTCGAATAGATTCGTGTATCATGTAAATTCGCCTGGAAAGAGCGAATGTGAGGAGGAGGGTAGGCGTCTTTCTTCGTTTTCGCGTTCAGGAAACGGTAGTCGCCGGTGATTCTCCATGACCCGTCTTTTTTTGGCACACAGTGTAACGGGGATGCCCATTCGGAATCTGATGGTGCAATTATGCCTTCTGAAAGCATTATGTCAAAAGTACTTTTGACTTGAGCCCGTTTTTCGCCTGCCATGGGTCTTGTTCGGAAGTGTACTGGTGTTCCCTCCGTGGTTATACGGTGGTAAACCCCGTTGTTTTTCCACTTTCCTTGAAGTTTGCTCATTTTTTCATTGTATTTGTCAATGATAGAGCGAATGTTTTCGTCCTCCGTGATTTGCACGTCCTCTGGTTGAGGGTTATTGTCACGATGAGGGATAGTAGCTGCTATTTGTTCGTCAGTGAATTTTTTGTTCATGACTGCAGCTATTTTTTGATCGGCATAGCTCTTTATTTTATCTTTATAAATGTACTTATGTTTGACCCGTATTCCGATATCCCAAGACTCGAGGAATGGTATACCTAGGATCGCTAGATCAACTTTCGTGATCATAAAATCGGTGGTCATGTCTCCGAGGCCGATGTTAATTGTCGTGTCAGCTCGCCCTAGTGTGTCTATAGGGGCTCCGTTAGCTGCTGTGAGCTTAACGTTGGACTTACGAATTTTTAAGCCCAATTTTTTTGTGACATTGTGTGGCAGAATGTTCACTTCTGCTCCCGTGTCGATGAGAAATTCAGTGCCATTTAGTTTGCACTTGAAAAAAAGCCTTTTATACTCAGTAGACTGCCGGTGTATAGGCTCAGATACACTGGCAGTTATTCGTTTTCCGAACTCTCTACGTCGGAGGTTGGAACGGTACTTTCGTGTACCGATCTCTGAGTATTTTCGTTTGAAACCCAGGTTTTAGGCTGGCTTATAGTCGCTGCCTTTTTGCTAGTTTTGGAAGCAGTGTTTGTCTTCCAAGTGCAGTGTTCTGGGTCTGCACATTTGCGAGTTTCGTTACCGAAACGTGCGTGGTTTCGACAGACATAGGCCGTCGGTTTGTGAGGCCTACTCTCTACTGGTTGGGGTTTGAACTCAGCTTGTTTTGAGAGGGCCTTTTTGAAACCAGTATTCGTGGGTTTCGGAGTAGATTCTACTCCTCGTATGTTTAGAGAGGTATTCTCTGTTTTGTACGCGTGTAGCGTATCAGCTAGGTCGAGCCGGGCGGTCGTGTTAGGCTGGGCTGCGACCATACCTCGTGCCTCGATGGGTAGGGTCTCGATCCACTTTTGAGTGATCAGAGCTTCCGAAAAGTACCCAACAGCTTTAGAGTACATTTCGTGGTACTTGGTGCTGGGTTTTTTGGCGAGAGATGCGGGGTCCTCGAGTGCGAGGAGCCTGTCCTGTAAGGACAACCCATATTCTCGCTGTAGGCGCTGTTTGGCCTCTTCGTAGGGTGTGTGGGGTGCCGTGAGGTAAGCTGAGTCGATAGCTTCCCTCATTTCTTCTGGTACCCACTTGTATATAGCTGAGAAGCATTCGTTCTGCGTTCTCAGGTGTTTTCGCACGCAGTATTGATCGAACTCGGCGAGTGCACGATCGATATTCTTCTTTTGGAAGATTGGTTTTTGATAATCTCCCATCTCCTCTAAAAGTGCTCGAAAGCCACTTTGTGTAGAGGGATGTTGCGTGAGATGCGGGGCGTAGAGGCCCGGCGGGGGTCGCACGCCCGCAGTGGTTCCCTGAAATCCACTAGCTTCATAAGAGGGAACGAAATGCTCCGTGTTAAACCTGTTCAAAGGCGGGGACACCATTTGTAGTGGATTTAAATATGTTTTACTTGGCGTCGGTAGACCAAGTGGGACATTTATATTCTGATTATGCGGGTTTGTCCCCGTGTTATTCCTGTAAGGAATGTGGGCGTATCCGTTAAGGTCAGCTGGCTCAGCGGGGTGAACTGTGAGATAGTTCGTGTCGCAGCCGCGTGGAGCACTGGGCTCGCATAGTGGGTGCTGGGTTCGATCAGTTTGGTACTGAGCCGTTTTGTAATATTCCGGCCTAAGATTTATATCTGTAGGAGGAATATGTTGAGCTTGGTTGAGGTACTGAAAAGTATCCTTCGCTTTTTGCACATTTGGAGTGTATTTGACACTCGGATCGGCCGAGTAGGCTTGCGTCGAATATCGTGGGTACTCGGACAGCTTGGTCGAATCGTAATGATTGACTTCAGAGCGGGTCTGAAAGGTATCCTCGATCTTTTGTATAGGCGAGGCTTGATCGAACGTTTCTTTAACGAATACGTTGGGTGAGAAGGCGATCTCGTCGTGAGGATCGCGCCTTGCGCCGTCGCTGGGACCAGCGGATTCGCCGGGTAGCCTGTAGGGAGCGCTACGGGGGCTACGCGGCCCGGCTTCGCCGTCGTCTGCCTCCCCTTGCATGAGGAAATAAGACGGCCGCCGTTCCATCGAAATAACCGAGTTATTAGCTCGTTTCGATGCCTCTATGTATAGAAATAGAGGGTTTGGGAGGTGGACTCGCTTGACAGAGCGTCTTTCCAATGCTCGTATGTCAGGGTCCTACCTCGTAGTCTTGAAAAAGACTTCCTTGGACGGTAAATTAGAGCGGATGAGCAGAGTAATTTACCGGCGTATCCCGGCGGTCGGTGACGAGCCTAATGCTACGAAACCCGGGTGATACGGCTCGGAACGTCCCTCGGGCGTACGATCTAAAGAGAATATCGATAGATGTACCGGGTGGCGTCCTGACAGATGAACTACGTTGGGCAATGAGCAGGATGAATAATCACTGGACTCGTAGATGCCAATGCGAGATCTGTGTGGAGAGAAGGTAGGCCTTGTAGAAAGCAGTAGGAAGCCGTTCTTGAGATGAACTCGGAATGCAGAAGGTTCGTCAGCGTAGAGCGTGTAGAAATCTTCGTACTTCGAGGTGTCGTCGTCGAGAGCGGAGAGTAGAATGAATTTCGGAGGCTCCGAGCGGGGTATTTATAGGGGGGTGGCCGCCTCCGCGGGGGTAGCCACTTTATGGTTAGTATGCAAATTAGTTTCTCAATTTCTCAGCTCATCTGGGCTGTCTTCCTGGTTGGTCCGCTTAATTTCGTTAATTCGACTGTGTTAATCTCATTGGCTCGCACATTGTTTTCTCAGTATCTGCGAGTATGATAGCTGAGCTGGTCCTCCGGGGTGCTTACGCGCGTCCGTCGCGGAGCCGACGACCTTGAGTTTAGCCGGGGACCTCAGGTGTTTTCTCTGCGTCAGTTGTTCAGACGGGGTCCCCGGGGTGGCTGCTGGACCAGAGGTGGTTGCTTGCCGCCTCTTGGTTGGTTCGCCTATTGTCTCTCGTGTAATCAGTGTTTCTGATTGGCGAGTAGGCTTGTTTGAATTGTCCTTGCTAGTTTTAGAGGACGTTTGATTTTCTGTTTGAGTTTTCAAGGCGACTTGGTTCGAGATACTTGTCGCATCTCTCTCGCCCAGTAAGTGTCTAGGGAGGTCGCCTTGTATGTTTTTAGTTAATATTTCACTTTGGAGAGAGAAATTCGTATTTTCTCTCTGGTGAAATATTTTGTTTGACGGAGTTGTAACTCGACGTCTTATAAATATTTTTGTGTTGTGCCTACCTCTTTTTGGTAGCCCTGAAAAGGGCTGTTGAAAAGAGGGGGTGGTTTTCACCACACTCCCCAACACACATTTCTTATGGATCTCTACCCCACAAATTAGATCTTGCGTTTGAGGACATCACCTGATAATAACTTGATGTAATTTGCATACAATTTATCACCTTGCATATTACAAATAATGAAAATATTGACTAGGAACTAGGTAAAGACTAAATTATGCAGTTGCCCAGCTGTGGCTACAAATGGCGCATTTTCGCATAGTTTACTCGTCACCATGACAACAAGGTGAAATAACTTCGCCTCCGCGTTGCCTCGATGTAAGGATGCGCTAGTGTCCAAGTCTCGAGAATATCACTCATACTGTGAATTTGGAACAGAATGAGGTGAGAAAATCAGTAGGTAATTCAGCAATAACCAGAAAATGGCAAACAAGAAAAGTGTTAGCCTACCTAGTGGCTTTTAGCGCTATGACTACTTGTTGTAGGTATTCGTGGGCGATTATAATTGAAAATTTTGAGCTTATGCTGAACATACTATGTCCATTAAACTATTTTCGTCTCATCGAAATTCTTTGAGCCATTCCAGGAGTAAAAGGAAAAATTCATAAAATCTCTCCTTTTCATTTGGACCCATTGGTGATCTTAAAAAAACGAAAATTCGTAGTTACAATTCCATATATTTTGAAAAGGGACGAGGGAGTTATGGTAAAAGGAAAAATCCAAAGAAAGGTACCTACCTACCAGGAAATCCACCCCTCCCCTCCCCCCTACCCATTTCTGGGTGAGTGACACTTAATTTTAAAGATTTTTTTGTGCTGAACGATGGAAAAACCTATATATCATATTCCGTTAGGTTTAGCGGTAGGATTAGAGCTGATGAACAGTGATGAAACACGATTTTTTCCAAAGGTATTTTTAGTAAAAATCGCGCTTTCTTATCACTAAGGCTCGGATTTTGCATGTTTTTTTCTGAAGCCCCAAACCTCCAGTTCGTTTTGAGTGTTTTCAGACCATTTGCAACCCCAAAAAACGAAATTTATTTTGCATGTTTTGGGTTTTTTCCCCAGATTTTTGCATGTTTTGCGCATGTTTCATGTTTTTCCCAGCAAATTAAAAAAATTGTCAAAAAATGGATTTTTTAGCAAATTTTTAGGTACAAACTAAACTTTTTTAAATTAAATAACTAACTAAAACTAGTGGTAGTTTGTTTTCTGTAGAATTTTTCAAACCGAAATGGGGTGACTGGTCTCACTCAAGATTCAAATGCAAAAGAATGCAGGAAACCAGGCTATCTGGAATGCGAATTGACGGAGAATGTTTTGGCTGAAGAGGTTGAAAATTACCGATTTCTACCCATTGTCTCCTGTGATATGGAAAGGTAATTTTCTAGACTAAAGACATTTTTAAGTGAGAACAGGCGTACCTAGTTTCAAGGTTGGCAACCAAGAGAAGGTATTAGTTGTAAATTGTAATTTCAATCAGCGAGTTGATCGGAGTGAGCCAGAAGATAATGCACCTGTAAATATAATGCGAACATTTTTTTTAAATCTTTCAGCACGTTATTAATTTTTGTATAATTTGACAATAAAACCTGAAACTAATATAGGTACTAATTTGTGAAACATTGTTCTTTCCTTACAACCCATCCCTGTGTGGTAGCATGCCTAGACAGTGATTAATAACCATCAACCAGGTGATCTGTTGATAGCAACGGGGAGGAAAATCTCGTAACTAGGAAGACAATCAGAGTTGGAAGTTTAGCTAATTATTATAGTGTTACAATATACAGGGGTGCCCCCCCCACCCCCAAGCGCAACGACTCAAGCCCAACCCCCCCAAACTCACGACCCCCCCCCCAACTAAAATATTTATTAAATAGATATTTAATATATATTATTTTATTATATATATTATTTATTTATTTTATTATATTTATTATATATTTAATATATATTATATTTAATATAATATTAGTGTCAAAGACATTACCGCTGTCATTATGGCACTCACAACGCATGCGCACAATACCTGTTTCTACAACATATTATCCAATAAAGTAATTCGAATTGAAAACAGCTGACGCTAGCAAATTGTTAGTATAAATCTTATTACTTGTTCATAAAAAAATTTAAAAAATACTCATTTTTCTAACCCCCCCCAAAATTTTAACGACGCAGTTTGCGTCGTGACCCCCCCCCCCCCCCCCCCCCCCTGTGGGCACCCCTGCAATATAACATAATTTTCTGTGCTAGTTATTTGTGTAAGTGTAAACAATCTATTCTAGACAGTTATACTACAATCTCTTTGCTTTATGAACAGCAATTGATTATGGCAAATTTATTTATATACGCATAATATAAAAAATTTCAATTTTTTAAATTCATTTATTTATCAATAAATTTCATCAACTACTTTTTCAAGGTTTTTTTTCGTTACACACACAAAACAACTGATCCACCTCCTTACTCCAACTGATCCACTCTTAACATTTTACGTACATATTCGTTAAAAGGGGGTTTCACAAGCATTCATGGCAAAAAAGTAAGTCTTCTTTGAATTATTGTAAAAATACATGTTTTTACATGTTTCGGCATTTTCAGTGCATGTTTGGCCTCAAATTTTTGCATGTTGATCCGAGCCCTACTTAACACTATCAGCTCTAATCCGGGAACGAAAGGTATCTCCATCGTGTACAGCACTGGAAAATGAGGGAAAATAGGGTAGTCCTATTGGATCTTATTTTCCTATACTTAGGGTAGTCCTAAAAACCTCTGGATTATTTTCTGATTTTTATTTGCTTAGAAAAAAAAAAAACCGCTCCAAGTTTACTTCGATATCTCAAAAAACATCCGAAATTCCATTCTCACCCCTTCAAATATGTGGGGGCTATGAAAAAAATCTGAAAGTATTAGGATTGTATATTTGAACAGGAGCTTCCCCAATCTCCCGTCGCAATATTTTGGTGTAGGCAAAAACCTGCAAGACAGCAGGGTCGTGCGTAGCTCGCTATGAGGAAGAAGGAACTAAATTGGAAGCCGGTGTTATATGTGTTGAAATTATGGATTGCATATACAGTACCAGAGTTGGGGGTAATCGTAATCATAATTTATTCCAATTACAATCATAGAGTTGTGGTTAAAATTAAGATTATAATATCCACAGAACCTGGAGATATGATTACGATTACACTTATGATTACGATTGCAATTACGTATCCGTAATCACAGTTTTTCTGTGGTTATATTCGCAATCACAACTTTTTTGCGATTACGATTGTAATCACAAGTTTTAACACAGAATGTGTTTTAGCCTTGGCATCTCCAACCGAAAACGATACGTTTATGTGTAACGAAAATGTGTTGCAACAGTTTTCTGACGATTTCCGCTTACAACCGAGTCGTTGCTTGGCAAATGGTAGTACCACAGAACATAGAATAGCTATTATCTATTCTATGTTCTGTGGGTAGTACCTACTTCGTCATTTTTCATCCCACAAAATTCAATGACCATTCGTTCGAGAGCTCTCGATTTATCCAACCATATTATGTCAACTACTGTTAAGTGCGTGGCCAACTAGCTAGGTTAAGAGCATGGTTATTTGAATAATTGTTTACACACAGGTGATCATTCTCAATAATTGATATTGTGAACAAGATTGCAACCGCTTGTTAGTTTCTGATGATTTCATTGAGCTGGTGGTGAGTCGTTGCGCTGGTGATAAATAAATAAAATAACGACATAGTGGCGATAAGATACCGCAAAATCTGAGTCATTCTTAAATGCGGGTTTATGTGAAACGCGTGAGCTAAAACAATTTCTGCGTTTCGAAATATGTAGATTGAGGTAACCTGGGGTCCAGTCTCGGCGAGGCGCGGAGCGCCGAGGTTTTTTAATGTGATTTTGGCCATAACAATCCATGTTTCCTATAAATAAGTCCGTTACCGCAGATTTTTCCCTGTAAAAACAGTCATAATAATAATTTGTCCTGTGATTACTGCCGTAATTTTAGTTTTTTTCTGTGACTACTGCTGTAATCTTAGTTTTTCCTGTGAATACAATCGACACCATATCACAGGGAAAACTAAGGTTGCGGCTGTAATCACACAAATTTGAATTTAAATTAAAAATTTCCACTCGCATTTTACGTTCTAGACCATTCTGAACAACTCTGGTTCCGTGTCTGTCTGTCTGTCTGTCTGTCTGTGTGCATGCGCAACGTAAATGCCATTAAGCTCAATTTTTTCACGCACTGGTCGTCCGATCTCGCTTGAATTTGGAAGATAGTTAGGGGATTACGATTCGATCATCCCATATCAATTTCAACATGATTGTATCATTAATAACTACTGCGCATGCGCCTATGTGAAATCCTTGTAACGACCTTAATTTCCACTGTTTTCATCCGATTTCGATGAAATTGTCAGAGAATGCGCGGGTTAGGTTGTAGATGGTCCCCTATCAGTTTCATTGTTGCCAAATCAATACTTCATTCTGCGCATGTGCAAACGTAAATTCCATCATGTTCCATCTTTTCACTCCCTAGTCGTTCGAGTTCGCTTAAATTTGGGTGATAGTTGGAAGAAGATGATAGGTAAACGAGGAAGCTATGTGCCACACCCAACTTGGCAGACGTGTTTTTATTAAAATGATCCGATTTCATTCTGTTTTGGCTCAAGTCGGAGCTTGATATCGCTAGTCTTTCTCAGTGTTTGATATAAAACAAAAAGAACATGGTGAATCCCATCTCCACTACGTACCTATTCATGAGATATAATGTGAACTTTGTCCGATTGTTCTGGGGTCTTTGAAGTCTTCAAGGAAAATTGATTCTTAATTCTTTTGAGGTGTGTACCTTTGTGCTTCGCACGTTTTTTTTTACGAGTCCTACTGTCATCTTAGCGACAGCGAGACTAATAAAATGAGTCGAGCTCTAGTGGATGATTTTTAATCAGGGACAATCCTAGGAGGAATGTCTGCTTAGTAGCAGGTGGACATCCGGACGGGTTGACGAGTCAGAAGCTGGTGATATATCTTACTGAGGGAGCAGGCTAGGACTCTATGTAACAATAAGCGAAGTAAAAAGAGACGGTAGCCCGTAGTGCCTAATAATCGGCAGATGATAGGGTCGAAACCCCTCGAAAAATACTAAAAATTACACCCCCGAACATCTGCCCGGCGGGTGGGAGTGAGCTGTAATTGGTTGAGGCCGCAATCACTTTTAATAGCATTTATTATGCGCGACAACTCATCTGGCGCGGGGACTTGATGATTTTTACTCTGCACAAAAGATCGTAGGGGTGGAACAAAAAACACGACTAGGGGAGGTGGAGCGAGGTGGCTAATAATGTGATTATTTACGCCTCCTCCAATGACGAATGTCACCGAACCCCTCGTGAATCGAAGTAGGTAATAAGTAGGTTCAATGGGTAACTATATCGGGCGATACCTATAGTGTTATTTTGTGGTGGCATGACAGGATATGGGACAGAAAATATCGACCCTCCCTATATAACATGAAATATCTACGTGCGATCATTTCGAGTCTTTAATGCATTTAAATCTCTCTCACCAAGTTGCACAAAATATGGGGGGTTTTCATTATATTAAAGACTAAAGGGCATTTTAATTATCACTTATCGGGGGAAATTGCATTAAACAAATTTATAAAAACGCTGCAAATTATTTCACAAAGGTTTATTATTTTTTCAATTGAGTTTGATCGTAGTTTTAGTTGGCTTGCAGGCCCGTCCAGACTCCTCGGCGTGTCCTATTTCGAGTTGCCACAACCTATACTTCTATAATTATATACGCATATTTATATTTCTCGATTTGAGCTCCTATCTATTCAAATAGTTATTGCCTTAATAATATCATTCTCTAAGTACGTACGAAAAGTCGAGAGGATATTTTATTAAATATGCGTAGGAAAAGCATTGGTATTAAGGTATTAACACACAAATATGACCTAGAAAAAAACATGTATTCATACCTCGAAGGAACGCCGTTCCCACCTCATGGTGCCGCGGTGTATTATATGGGTATAACACGTAAAAGTAATAAAATATCCATTCTCCTACACCCCTCTGCTACGCCCCTGGTCACTCCAGCCACCACAAGGTGCCGCGGCGCCTCCTCTCACTCCACCCCCCGCTCACCCCCCTCACCACCCACCGTGATCCCCTGCCAAGCGTGCCAGGAGTGCGTCTAACACTCAAAGCCTCGAAAAAGACACTTTTTCTCCCGTTTTTGGCCCATAGCATCTATGCGAGTAAAGCGATCGGGATGGTTAAACGTTAGGACCAACAAGACCCCAAATGGAATGTGCGAAAGAACGGGTTTTTTAAGTAAATTCTTAGGCCTTTTATGGCCCGGACGGCGAACGGCGGACGGCGGACGGACATTTCAAATTTGGATTCTACGCACCTTGAAACGTAAAGTGACAAAGTTTGAGGGGGGGTTATAAAAATTTTTTGCTATACGATCACATAGGCTTATTATTGGAAATAATAAACCAAAAGAGAATAGGGATGATAGGGCTTCCTCAAGTATAGTAACGTGAATGTATAGAATAAGTTGAAAAAACGAAAACTACCACCGAATCGACGTTATATCAGCATGCACAAACACACACGATACTATTAGTCGGACGACAATAAATTTTAAGGAGACCATCTAAGAGCTAACCCACACGATTCCTGAAAGTTTCATCAAAATTGGTCTATCAACCTCGGAGTTTCACGAGTGTTAATCAACATTAAACTTGCGCATAAGAACATCGTCATTACTCTACCAATCGCGCTACAATTCATAGGGCACCCTCTGGATACACGTAATCAACTAAACTCCAAGTTTGAACAAAATCGGACCCATACATCGTAAGAAATCGACGTTATAAGAAAATCACGATTGCGCTTGCGCCCACGCCATTGTTGATCTGATGCAACTGAATCAAAATCGGTCCATCAGTCTCAGAGTTTCAAGTGTGTCAAGTAACTTTAGTTTTGTGCATGCGCAATGGCCATTACTCTATCAATTGCCATAAATTCATTGGACGACCTTCCTGAAGCATGTAATTACACCTAGCCTCTGATCAGTAGAGCGGCCTCTGAACCTAAGCAAAATATTTCCTTACCTATGGACTTTTTTTTCAACATTTACTGTAAAGCGTAAAATTGCGGGTTCTTGGAACTGTAAAGGTGTTAGCCCTTTTAGGAGGTACGATGCGCCATGTTCTGATCACATATTACATACGGCGCTTGATAACATTTATCATTAGTTATGTGATCGGGCAACATCAGTTTTGTTAAGTGATCAGACATTCGTTTTCATTTTACTGTACGATAGAATTAAAAACTAAAACCTAATGTAAGCAAATAAATACAATAAAACATCACTAAAACATAAAAAAGTTTGGTGGTCTGGACTCTCGCAAGCTCGCATCTCAAGAATACATAACATCAAGTAGTCAATCCCCTAGTAAAAATTCAGATTAATTGGACATATAGATCAGAAAGATGTGTATAGTTTGGTGGTCTGGATGCTCGCAAGCTCACATCTCAAGAATACATAACATCAAGTAGTTAATCCTTAGTAAAAATTCTGTTTAGTTGGACATATTCAGAATGATGTGTATAGTTTGGTGGTCTACATGTATATAGTAGTGGTGGAATACATAATATCAATTAGTCAATCTTTTAGTAAAAACTCAGAGTAGTTGGACATATAGGTCAGAACATTGAGTATAGTTTGGTGGTCTGGATGCTCGCAAGCTCGCATCTCAAGAATACATAACATCAAGTAGTTAATCCTTAGTAAAAATTCAGGTTAGTTGGACATATAGATCAGAATGTTCAGTGTGATGTTTGAATATATTTAAAACTAAAGTGGATGAGAGCATTCCATTTTGAACGTTATGATTGTAGAAGTATGGGACCAATTCGACACTGCCTCTGAAATGACCATGGGCCAAATTCAACCGTCGTTTTTACGACCCTAACAGACTGTGGGCCCGATTCGATATCATCCCTTGCGATTTTGTAAACAAAGGAGGGTTAGTAAGGGCGTCCAATGATGTTTTTGAAATAGTAAAATTTTGCCACCAAATTTTGACTTATCAAACAAAAATACCTACTGCTGACGACGCGATAAATTGATGTGCCATACCTACACTAACTTTAGATGGACTCTATTCAACAAACATTGACAAAACTAGATTGGGCAGGCAACAGTCATGAGTATAGTAAGTATGAAAAGTAATTTATCTATCTGTATACATATCTGTTTCTCATCTGTATACATATCTATAATTCACCCTCACTCATCCTGAGAGTTGTGAGTACGGCCAGATCCTCATTTCTGCCAAGATATTTCCAGCCCGCTTCAGAAAAACTCCGAATTCACGTTACCTTAAAACTGTTTGTAAAATTTACTTTCACTCCAAGCTGACCGAAGGTTTAACCATATTCGACTTCAGTTCCTTCCAAACAAGGGAGTTTTTCGGTTGACAATTTGACACCCAATTCTCGACTCAATCTTTAGCCGGATCAGTTCGAACAGGCATTTCCTACGGTCATATGACACCTTTACAACCGAAGGTATCAAATCACACTACGAACAAGGCGAGGATTGTCGACCTATTGTTTCAAACTTGAACTTATCATATTTCGACGATCCTGTAAGCTTATTGAAAAAAGGCCTACCTGTGCAGTATAGCGATCAAAACAATTGGTGCGAGGCTTCACACTACTTTTCCTAGATGAATTCTATTTGCACGAACAAACATAAAGCGTATGCTATACAGGGTCTCTCCCAATTAGTGGATCAACCCCTCCCGTAATTTCGCAACATAAAATAACGTTCCGCGATCTCCATAATTTTTTGCGAGGAATTCAATCATGACACTTTAGTGCACCACAAAATTGAGGCTGCGCAATCGCAACAACTTTGTTTTTTCAAATAAGTACGAACCCCCATTAGGGTGGAACACGCTTTTATCGGGACGTAGGTAACTGCCATAAAACGAAAAAAAAAAAAAAAAAAAAAAAAAAAAAAAAAAAAAACTCGGCGCTCCGCGCCTCGCCAGGGGGCAAGCCCCCTGGACCCCCGGTTACCTCTATTTACATACTTCGGACGAAATTATTGAAACACAGAATGTGTTTGCGTTGTCGCGCAACCAAGTGACAACCAAACAAGCGTCATTGTTTACTATTCATTTATAACATCAATTTATATAGTTATAGTATGAAACTACGAAAATTGCGTTGTTAAAAAATCAAGCCTGGCTGGGATTCAAACCCACAACCTTCGTCTCACGAAAAAAAAAAAAAAAAAAAAAAAAAAAAAAAAAAAAAAAAAAAAAAAAAAAAAAAAAAAAAATTCAGGCCTGGCCGGGATTCGAACCCACGACCTTCGTCTCACGAGAAAAAAAAAAAAATTTTTCAGGCCTGGCCGGGATTCGAACCCACGACCTTCGTCTCACGAGAAAAAAAAAAAAAAATTTTTTCAGGCCTGGCCGGGATTCGAACCCACGACCTCTCGCTTCCCGTCACACATTTCGTTCCCATCCCGCGTTCCATTTTCGGCTAGTTAGTCCATGGCTAAAACACATTCTGTGTTAAAAAAAAAAGTAGCAGCTAGGCAAATTTCTCTCTTCATGGGAAAAACAAAAGATCATGGATATGCCTAGTCCCTACTGCTTACCAGTTGGTACCTACTACTCAATTGTATACCAACCATGTAGTGCCTTCTTTTCACAAGATTATTCCATAATGGTAACAAAACAATATTAGTTCATAACTTAAGTAATAAATCAGCATTCCTTGACAGTACAATGGCTTAGAGGTCATGAGATGTTGCGATAAAATGAGAGCATTCCAAAAAGTGGCGAACGATTTCCCTACTATAAAAACTATGGGAGTTACTCTTCCCTAGTAACTCATTGGTTGTACGTGAAAAATCAATAGAAATTCTACCTAGCCTTCAAATTTCGAGTTAATAATAATCCAAAGTGCCGGGTCGACACAAATTTTGGTGTCGTTACGCAAATTTTAGAATGACCCCCAGCCCAAAAACATATCCATGTTAAAAAAAAAAAAAAAACGGACGGTAGACCTACGGTTCCTTAATGATTACCAGGACGTTTCCATATTTTTCCGACCGTCACGTCACGGAGAAAATATTGATTTTCTATTGATTTGCACGTACAACCAATGCGTCACTAGGGAAGTGTAACTCCCTTAGTTTTCATTGCAGGAAAATCGTTCGCCAATTTTTGGAATGTTCTACTATTATCACAACATCTCATGATCCTTAAGCATCTGCAGTGTCAAGGGAAGCTGATTTATTACGCTAAGTTATAAACTAATATTACTAAGTAACCATAATGAACTAATAATGTGTGACATTTAAATGATATGATTGTAGAATGATTAATTTTACAAGCGATTGCAATCATGTTCACGACATCAATTATTGAGAATGATCACCTGTGTGTAAACAATTATTCAAATAACCATGCTCATAACTCAGCTTGTTGGCCACGCACTTCGCAGTAGTTAACATAATATGGTTGGATAAATCGAGAGCTTTCGAACGAATGGTCAACGAATTTTGTGGGATGAAAAATGACGAAGTATCATTTCCCTAAAAACGACTCGGTTGTAAGTGGAAATCATCATAAATTGGTGACCGTGATATCGTACCTTGGGAGTGATACTGTTATAAGTCCAAAAACATGAATTCTGGGAAATCGCATTTAAAGATTTTTATAACTTTGTTGGCGTACTACAGACACACCATTCATATTTTCTCGGTTCTTTTTGGTCTGTGTCATGCATGTACCATCTACCTATACTGCCCTACTTCTAATTAGCTTCTCCACCTTTCTGTTTTTGATTAACATAATTATAATTAAAAAATTTTTATGATGTACCACTAACACGATAAAACACAACAAACCTTGATTTTTTCCTTCGTACAATATTGGTACATCGCAAGTTAATCACCAGGTTGCCTCAGTACGACTACTAATCTTTTGGGCGAATAGTGGTGCATTGCAAAATATGTACCGGTAGAACAGTGAAAAACACAAAGAAACTGGATATTACTTGGTTCAGTAGATGTACTTCTTGAAATAGACCAGTATTGCTGTAAAAATAAAGGATAAATACCTGGTTTGTCACATTGATAGTGATTTATGTCGGGATGAACCACTATCACCGAATTTTCCACCTTTGTTCGTTGACAGCTGGAACATGACTGACATAGACCGACCTTTCCCCGACGCTAGATGAAGACTTTGACCAGAATCATACTAGTTTATCCTGCTCTCTACCGATCACTTTTTGTCCTATGATTAAACCGATACTAGCCGCATATAGAGCTCGTCATAATGTACACAGTAGTATATATAACTAAAAACTGCCATTTTTGGAATTATACCAGTATCACTTCCAAGGTGCGATATGACGGTCGGAGAATGGAAATGTGCTGTTAATCATTATTAAATAATAAAATGTCTTTAACAACCCGTGAAATTCGAAGTTTACGTTTTAAATTAATATTATGAATAGAATCATAAAGGTTCATTATTAAAGACAATAGACCAATAACGCTCGAAGAGGAGACAAAATGGCTTTGGAGCTCAATCAGCTGATCAATGACCTCTCATGCGTCAGCGGCCCCTGATACATCTTTATCCTCGCCATGTTACAGATTACATCCACACCAAGTTTCATCAAAATCGGACGTCGGGAAGTGGCATTTAAAACGATTTCAAGAGGACATACATACATACATCAACGGGCAAAGTGAACACAATAGCTAATTTTTCCTTTTTTAAAAGAACATGCGCTAAAAAAGAAAAATTTCCAGTCATGCAGCATGATCGTATGAGCGAATTTTCGTAAATTATGGTACTATATTATGTTACAATGTTTTAAAAATTAAGGTCTTTGAGGGAAAAGAAAATGTTAACTTCTACCAATTTTATGTCAAAAAATCGTTCTCAATAAACAATTCAAAACAGATTTTGGATTTTTAACTTTTTTTTGCGGTTTTTATCGAATTTTAGCACATTCTAATGAAATTTAAGTACATCGTTCGGCATAATTTGCACATAAATTTTTTAATGTTCTATTTTATACGTAATAAACTTAATTTGAGCGATATTCCGCTAAAAAATATAAATGTAACGAGTTTTAGCAATTTTTTGCTATTTTTAGTGATAATTTCAGCACTTTATTGGACTTTGACCAATTTAATGTGCTCAAGAAATGCTGGATAACGAACTCGTCCTTTCGTTTGGAAAGATTGATTTTTTGGCGCTAGAATGGAATTTTTATCTCAATCCTAAGGAGATGAGAGTTATCGTCTGGAAGGACATACATATACATAAATAAATAAATACATATACCTATATGCATATGAAAAAATGTTAAATTCTAGGATTCGTTTCAGAACGTCCCAAACGGATTTCAATGGAGAACATTTTCGAAAATTTTTATTTTAAAATTTTTGGAGCCATTCTAATAGCTATTTTCTACAAAAATTCGCTAAAAGAAAACAAATTTTTTGAAACATTTTAATTTCTATACATCTCTGTTATGAGTACGATGAAGCTAAGTGCCACACCCAAATGGCTGAAGTTTTATGTTAATTTATACAATTAATTTTAGTGTAGTTGCGTCGTACTCAGGGCCACAAGTTACAGAGTTTTTGGCGACTTCAACTTAACTTCACCCTTTACCGTAGTCTTGAGGGAGCAAATGAAGATGCTAACCCAAATGGAACCGGGAGGACGGTTGCCTTAAATTTGATGTCTCGTTAACGGTGGTTGGGCAACGCGATAGGTATTTTCCTCCCAGCTGTCTTGTTGTCCGCTGGTTGACTAATCAATTTCTTCATTTCGATATGAAACACCGATTTTCAATCCTGAATTCGAATTTCATGTTAGTTTCAGCACAAAAATGGGCCAATTTATCATTTTTTAGTTTTCAATTCGTAAACAGGACGTGGATTTAACGCAAAGATAGTAAGCCTCAAGTGTGGAACACCGCGGTTTAGTTGCACTTACAGGTCATTAGTCATTACGAACTTGATATTTTTGGGTTTTCCGTTGGGTATGAACAAGTATGAAAAAGTATTTATCTCTATGACAAAGAACCAGGATTTTACCGGATACAGTCATCAGTGGAGGCAACCCTTCACGCAATGTTCTCGAGAAAATAGCTGAGAGATCAGACGAACTAAGGACAATACTGCGAAGAAGTAGTGACTTGAAACTCAGTTTCTCATTTAAAATATGTGAAATAATAATAAAACAAGGCTCTAATTGAACAAATAGAGCCTGTGCGCAAAAGGACGGATTTTTCCGATCGAGTTGAAGGACAAGTAAAGCTAGACAGCGGAGGCGGACTTCAGATGGCACATTCGGTTTCTACGCGACTTGAAACGTAAAATAACCAAGTTTGAGGGGTGTTCAAAAACCTACCCGCTACATCAATATAATTAGTTGGTAATGAGGCAATTGAAAAGAAAAACTATTACTATTTACTTCACCAGTATTTGAGTAATTCTGAGGTGCCCAGTAGTGTTACATTTACAGGAAGGTTAGGTTGGTGTCGTATGCCTTTAGGTCCCCAAACGGGTGACGTTAAATGAGCCATTCCAACGTACGACGTTGCTAACGTCCCCTCAAGATCACGTACTCTTGGGTACGTTAAGGTGACTTCATGGTCACCAGAAACTCTCTAAGTATGTTGGTACGGACCTCATTCCTGACGCTACTGCCTGACGGTTGGTTTGGCTTCGATTGAACATCGTCGGGATGATATTTTCTCGCCCGTACTCCCAGCGGTTCGTCTGACAGTGACGACTCCCTCAAAATATACGAGTAAATTACCATCTTGAGAGCGCGGGTTTCGTCTTACAAGACGTCTAACAAATCATTTCTCCGCAGACAACGAAACGCTTGCGTACTATTTTAAAAACTAACAAATATATATTTAGGTGAAGTGAGACAAAACGAAGAGAACAGAGGGGAAAGGTTCCGAGGAAAGCCTACAATAATTATTATATTGAATCTAAATCACTGCAAGGTTGAAAAAGTTTCTTTTTAAAATCACGAATTTTCTCATTGACATGGTTTTGTGCGAGCTGCATCATGCAGCAATTTATTTCACAAAATTTATTACTTTGTGCCTGATGCCGAATATGAAATTATTGATCGATTCTACCCCGGGTAAGTGACGAACATTTTTTTGTTAGTCTGCATCAGAAATGTAGAAAGATGCCGCCAACGCATATATATATATATATATATATATATATATATATATATATATATATATTATTCCAGACGATAACTCTCCTTAGGATTGATAATTGAGATAAAAATGCCGTTCTTGCGCTAAAAAATCAAGCTTTCCAAATGAAAAGATGTTCGTTGGCCTACAATTTTTGAGCACAATAAATGGCCAAATTTCAAAAAATGTTCTACGGACATCTGGTGCTAGAGGAATGAACTCCCGTAATACCCTCGTAACTACGACGCTCGTATCAGCTGATATGATCATCCATTGGAATCCGTTTTGTTCAAAATTGGTTAACGAATATCCGGGTTTATTTAGCTTATATACCTTATATATATATATATATATATATATATATATATATATATATATATATATATATATATATATATATATATATATATATATATATATATACGTGTGTGTGTGTATGTGTGTGTGTGTCATTCCAGACGATAACTCTCCTTAGGATTGAGATAAAAATTCTGTTCTTGCTCCAAAAAATCAAGCCTTCCAACAGAAGGATGAGTTCGTTGGCCAGCACGTTTTGAGCACATTAAAATGCTCAAATTTCAAAAAAGTACTATACAAATCACTAAAAATGGCTAAAAACGGCTAAAAGTCGTAAAATTTATATGTTTTGGGAGAATATTGCTCAAATAAAGTTAATTAACTATAAAATAGAACATTTACGAACAAAGTTAAGCTGAGAAATGTACTTAAAATTCATCAAAATTTGCTAAAAAATCGATAAAAACTACTAATCGATAAAAGCTAAAAATTTAAAACCTCAATTTGAATAGGAGATTATTATTTAGAATACGTTTTTTGTCATAAAATTAATTAATAACAATTACCTTGCACTCAAAAAGCTCATCCTTTTTTGCTCATCCTTTTTTGCTACTACTAACTACTACTTGTTGGTTGAAGACTCGTTTTCCCACTCGTAATCATTGAGGTAAGTGTACTAAACACCCCATCCCTGGAAATATGGTAATTGCTCCACAGGCGTACGTACCAGTTGATCTTCCTATTAATCAGATCAGCTCGTTGAATGGGGACTTCTATACCTTCCTTTATATCCTTCACCGCGGAGATTGATAACTGAGCACGCCGAGTTGACAGGTAACCTAGCGACCGAGGTAAAGAGCCCCCCCTCCCGCCACCCATTCCACCCACGCGCCCTTTCTCTGTAATTACGTATTGTTAGTGCCCACCCCCCTTGGTGGTTCATGAAAGGGGCTTTTCAATTAGACGGTGAATCAGAACTGGCCATACCGAGGGGCCTCTCCTGCCTTTGGGGTCGAGGTGCCGCACAGGTCAGGGGTTGAACAAGATTTCAATCTGCCAAACAACTGAAATGGTTACGTCAAGGCCCCTAAGTTCGGACAGTTTTTGATGTTTCTTGCATTTTTCGTATAAAAGGATTGCAATTAAAATACTGAGAAAATTAATGTAAATTCTCTCACATCTCATATTTCAGAATCCGTCATAACCGGTTTTCTAACCCTTCTAGTTTTCTATAATTTTTTATTCAAATACTGTCCGAAATTAGGGCCCAAGTCCCTTAATTTTGGACACACGTGTTTTTTCCCTTTAAAGCGAACTTTACAGGAGTAGATGGTAAATTCGGACACGGGGAAGCTTAAAAAAAAAAAAAAGTTTTCAATAATTTAAATGGAACCAGGACAGGAAAAAGAGGGGTTAAAATGTATAAAAAATAGTTTATCAACAGTTCGTAGTTGGTTTTTACATTTTTCAACAGTCTTTCTCCTCGTAAGTCTTAATACTTTATTTAATAAATGAACTCATGAAGAGATATTGTTTCAAAGGAAATATTGTGTAAATGGTAACTTTTCAAAAATTGTAAATACTCATATACAAAAGGAATAGATAACGAATTTTAATCGCAATTCTAAGAGCCTAGATTTTCAAACTTACATTTTTGGCTTGATAAAAATTTAAACATTACCTACTTATTAATAAAATGAGAGTCTAAAAGGAACAATTGTGGCTTAGTTAATGATAGATCATAACATTTATATTTCAAAATGAACTGTTTAAGTTTAATGCGAAATTTTACTGCACTTTCACATTTCACAAAACTTTGGCGAGGCCCCCAAATTTCTTGAACGAGTAAAGCATTCTGGAGATATTTGAGGTCATATTGGCGATATTTATTGCGGATTCCTGGAACCTTTCCCATTTCCGAAACTACCAGCACATTGTACGATAATTTATTATAGTGGGGGTACACAGAAAACTATTCAGTCCTTTCAGACCTTTCAAACATGGGCAATACTAAGATAGAAAGAATCCCAAACAAACTAATTCATCTATATCCCCCTTAATCACATACTTTCTGACCACCAAAGGAGGTTTTCTGAGGTTTCTAAAATATTACAGAAAATTAATTTCAATACTTATGATCGTACAGCCACTCAACACAAATAACATTTTTAAAATCATAATATAACCCGACTTGCTGAAAGCCCACAAACACGAAACTCCCGCAGTCAGATGATCTAGTCACAGCAGGAAGGTTCGAACATCGAATTACCGCGAGGTTTTGCAAATGTCCGAACTTAAGTGCCCTGTCCGAACTTAGGGGCCTTGACGGTACTTGATTCGGGCGCAGAGTTTTTGGTTTATTACTTTCAATATTGAATCATTTAGCGATTTTTCAGAGAAAATAGTCAAGCAGCATGATCGTAAAAGCAAATTTTCGTTAATTATCGTATTATATAATGTTAAATTATTGTTTTGAAATGTGAGTTTTTTGAGTACAAAGAAATTGTTAACGATTAATTTAATGGCAAAAAACGTATTCTAAATAAATATCTGTTAGTCAAAAATACATTTTGAATTTTTTGGCTTTTTTGCTGTTTTAGTGAATTTTCGTAGAAAACGAAGTTATTGCAATGGCTCCAGAAATTTTGAAATCAAAATTTTCGAAAAATTCCTCTGTCGAAATCCGTTTTGAGATATTCTGAAACAAATCCTAGAGTTTAACGCTTTTGACATTTCATGTCTTATGGCTGTTTTTACATAAAAATAGCTTTTTTCATATGTGTTATATATATATATATATATATATATATATATATATATATATATATCATGTATCATACCAGGCGATAACTCTTGTTAGGATTGAGGTAAAAATTCCATTCTTTCGCCAAAAAATCGTTGGTCAACAATTTTTGAACACATTAAATTGGTCAAATTTCAAAAAATGTACTCGAAAAATCACTAAAAATAGCTAAAAACGGTTAAAAATCGTTAAATTTAAAATTTGTAGGCGTTTATGACAGTAAGGACTTGTCCATGTATACCTCTCCTGATTACTGCCAGCGAGTCATCCACATATCGCTTGAAGAACATGAACAATTGATTATCTTTGACAACCGAGTATTCGAATTTTTGCATTGCTGGTTCTGCTATGAGCGGAAAAATCGGTGATCCCATGGGGCAGCCTTCTGTTTGTTTAAATATTAAGTCTTTCCAACGGAAATAACCGCAGCTGCAACAGAGACGGAGTAGTTTCAGAACTTATCTTTTCAACAGTTTCGTTTTTGATTTCCACGTTTAGTTTGAGTCCATGAGCTCCGCAATGTATTCAATGGTATCGGTCACAGGTACATGTGTAAACAGGGACACTACATCGAAGGACAGTAATTTTTCGTCTTCCTGTATCACCATGTGTTGGAGAACCCTGTTCATCGCATATGTATTTTTCGTGCTGAATGAGTTGTCATGGGTTAATGGTTGAAGAATCTAAGTTAAGAATTTTGCTAGTTTGTATGAAGGGGAATGCCTGAAATCCACAATAGGTCTGAGGGGTCGATTCGGTTTATGAACTTTTGGTAAACCATAAAAGCGCGGAATCCGAGAATTGTTTGGTTTGATGTTTTCGTAATTTTCTTTGTGTATATATTTTAATTAGTGTAAGTTGTAACAGACTGCTTTGATATCTCTTTCATATTCTTCTGTAGGATCTTTGTTCATTAGTACGTAACATGGGTCTTGTAGTAGACCTTGAATTTTGGTTTCGTACTACATCCTTTTGAGAGTCCTGTAGAATTACCGTTATCTGCTGGACAAATAACTGAATTTTTGTGGTTGTCTGATCCATCTTGTTTTTGTGATCTCTTCATTAGGTTTGTTGCTATCTGATCTGAGGATATGCATGGCTCCCGTTCTCAGAGTATTCTTTAATTGTTCCGAGTACGTTTGGCCATCGAATCGTCTTATGAACTTTTCAATGTTCATTGCTGTGTCAATCATCTTTCGTTTTTTGGATTTCTCAGGAAGACCGAAATTGAGACCCAATTCTAAAATCCTCTTTTCTACAACGTTCAATGCATGGTCCGAAAAATTATTATTACCTACAACTTCTTGACTTCTGCTAGGTCTTGAGCCTTCAACCGATTTATTTTGGAGTTTTTCCAATTTTTTCATTTGTTTTTGTTTCATCTTATCGTTCCACATTTTTAGATGTTCATGGATGAGTTTGAGAACTCTTGAGTGTGAACCGGTTCCCAATGCTATAGAACAGCTCTCTGAAAGTTAGTTAATCTTTGTATCAATTTGCTTCAGCTGCTTATAATGTTTTCCAATCGTTACATTTGAATTTGGACTGATATTCTTCTCAAAATTTGTTCGCATTTCCCACCAGCTCGTCATCTGTTCTTTATTTCGAATCTTTGAGGGATAAGGTTCAGTTGTTTTTTATTCTTTATTTTGACCCGTTTAATCTCTTCTTTTTCCTACCTTTCAATTTTGTGTATAGTAGACGCCCCGTGTTTTCTGGTTATATCTTCTTTGAGTTTCTTCCATCCGTCCATGTGTCATCAGTAACAAACAATAACATAGTTTATTGTTTATAGCTTATAACTTTTACTCGTCGTTTATAACTTTTTAAAGTTTATAACTTATAGTTTATTGTTCATATTTATTGTTTGTTTCTGATGATGGCATAACCGTCGAAATCGATTTAACATTTTAACTCTTTATTTTTCGTGGAAATAGACAAAGTTTTGTCACTAACTTCCGCGAAGATATAAGGGCTTTCAGACGTCGTTTAGATGCCTATTGATTTTGTGACGCAAAGCCCATAGCGATTGTAATCTCTCGCTCCATAACCTGACTCCGTCAGCGTTGAAGCGGCTCCCAAAATTACCTAATTACGGAGTTCAATAGGTCTGAGTCGACGGAGTCGGATTTCTCCGAGTTTCTTGAGACACTGGAAGCCCGCGCCCCGATCTTTGAGACGACAGGCGGAGTCAAACGTCTCAAATCTCTAAAGGAAAGGACTCTCCGTCGTCTAGATGTAATTAGTTTATTGTGATTAGTTCTCATTGATGAAGGAGGTGGGAAGTGGATCGCGGATTAATTAGTGTTTCGGAGAATCATTGAGCGACAGCTTTGATGATGGTGAGTTCGGAATTAAGAGACTCTCAATAATTATAACAGAAGAAATTTTGTACTGCCTTCTAGTATTTTGCGACACTGATGAGTGCCATGTGATGGAGGAGTTTTATTGGACCATTTCCCAGTGCTGCCAACGAGGGGATATATCCCCACTTGGGGGATTTTTAAGGGATCTCAGAGCCCCAGGGGGATGAAGTGTGGGAGGGGATTTCTGGAGGATTTTGAGCTTCACTAACAATCCTTGATTTATATTATTTTTTTACTGCCTTACATATGAATCAAAGGTGAATTTCACCATAAATACAAATGAAAAAAATGATCCCTCCTCTAGATAGTTCTCAGAGCAACGGCAAATTACACGGACGGACAGTGCCAGAAATGAACGTCAGTTAGCCAAACCAAATCAGACGAAAGTTAGTGAAGATGTAGGAAAGGGAAGGGGTTTGAACCCCAAGAAAAATGATTTTCTCCAAAATTTCGGGGGAAAAATAAATGGATCTTTTTATATTATGTGCTGTGGGTGTACTTATATTTTTTACTAGTTTACTCACTAGTCACATTTGTTGGTTTACATTTTTTTGGTGATCCATGATGTTGACCATTTTCAAATGTATTACTAGTGTGAAAGTTAACCATCAAATTGTTCTTTTATTGACAACATGATTCACCATAAGTACCTGCCTTCTGTTGGTAACGGAGTTTCTCCGTTTTTTTTTTTTTTTTTTTTTTGTTTTGTAATAATCCGCTCTTTACTTAATTTCTTTCACATTGTTTTCCTTGTTATATAACCTTTTGTTAATAATTCAATTTGTGATCAATATTGTGTGCTTCTAACGGTAACTTAAATTTGGGGGATATTCTGGTTCTTCCTGGGGATTTTTTCGTGAAATTGGGGGGATTTTTTGCTGAAACGGGTTGGCTGCACTGCCTTTTCCGGTAATTCACTACCATTCATTCATTGTGTCCTGCAGTGGCGTAGCTAAGTAATTTCTCATGGAGGGGCAACCGTCAAGGATTTCGTTTCATTTTACAGTTTTGGTATTCATTTCTAGTATTTGTTGTAGAATATACGAAGGACTGTATTATAAACTGTTAAACGTTCATATAAGTAGATTTCCAATGGTTTTTTGTAATGATTTGAAATATTCATATTCACAAACCTACCTATGGATTATTAAAGCGTACCTAAAAAACCGTTTGGAAAAAAAAAGACCGACCTTCTCAGATCTTTACGGCAAAGAAAACCGGTCGAACGCTTACCTTTGTGAACAGTTTTTCAAAATGTTGTTACGAAAATTTTATTGCGCAAAGAAAAATCGCGGCAGGCCGTTCGTATTTTCTCTCTTATGAGAGAAGAGCTACGAGCATTGAAAATTTCAGCTGAGCATTGAAAATTTCTCAGTAATTTCAGTTATTGGTTGGAGTGAAGCTAACTTGTTTGATACCGAATATCAGCTTTCTAGGATGATCAGGGGCGAAACTAGCTTCAGAAGCCACTCACCTGATTGGCATCTCATAATGTGATTTTTATGTGCTTCGTCAGCATTCATGTTTTGTAGTTTTCTGTCATTTTGCCCGAACAGTGCTTTACATGAAACTTAGCAGTGACAACTCATACTGATTTCTCCAACCGAACATCATATATGATTTATTGATAGTATACACAATCATAACAACACCTAACTTGTTTAAAATAGGTTGCGTGACGTTTTTTTCTTTGCGTAACAAAATTTCTGTAACAAAATTTCCGGTTGACCCGTCGACTACGACATTTTCAATGTCAAAATATTATCCAATCAACTAATAATCAGAACGTTGAAAACTGCGATAAATACGAATGAACTGAGGAGTACTAGGCTTATTATACCTATTATTAAACTAGACTTACTGCGTGCAAAATCATTTATATAGGTATGTGGTCGCTTCTCTGCGTTACTTCAGCGCAAAAAACACTTTTTCTGGACAATATAAATCAATTTATTGTATTAAGTACTAGCCGCTCCGGCTCGCTTCGCTCACAAGATGTGGTTGTGTACATGCGATGGTCTTTTCCCCTCCACAATTGAAACATGTAGGGGATGTTGCTCGCTTCGCTCGCAAACGGTAGATCCCTAAGGGTAGGTTTAACGTGTGTATGGAGATATTCTTATTTATGCTGGAATTGAAACCCCCTAGTCATGGACTTTCGTTTGAGCCCACACACGGATTTTCCAGTTTTTCGACCCCTCACAACCACCCTTTACTGAGCAGGGGTTGCGCAATTTTGACGTGACCTATATTTTGAGCCGGAAGTGGGCTGGTCATATTAAAAAAAAGAATCGCGCAAATCGGTCAACTCGTTCAAAAGTTATGGAGGTACATTCATACATACAGACACTTTACTTTATTAATAGAAGAAGAAAATATAAGTATGCGGAATAAAAAACGGGGTAAGAAACCGGGAACGACAAACAACAAAATGTGAACAAAACAAACTCAAATCAGCAATATGCAAGGTTATAATAGAAATATCGCTACAATAGATTATTATTAAACTTATCTATTAAACTATTTCAATCACCACAGAAGGCTTCTATTCATTTATTGTTTCTTTATTGACATTTTATGTCTTTACTTTGGCAGATAAACGAAAAAAGTGTTAAAAAAAAGCGTTAAAAAAGCGTTAAAAAAAAGAGTTACGGTTGGTTTTCTGATGATTTCCGCTTACAACCGAGTCGTTGCTAGGGAAATGGTAGGTACTTCGTCGTTTTTCATCCCACAAAATTCGTTGACCATTCATTCGAAAGCTCTCGATCTATTCAACCATATTATGGTAACTACTGCGAAGTGTGAGGCCAACAAGCTGAGTTATGAGCAAGGTTATATGAATAATTGTTTACACACAGGTGATCATTCTCAATACCTAATTAATATTGTGAACATGATTGCAACCGCTTGTTAATTTCTGATGATTTCATTGAGCTGGTGTTTCGATAATTTGATTCATAGCAGGTGATCCGAATATTGCGAGAACGGTTTGATTTCTGAAGAGGTGGTTAAATCATTTAATAGGTAATAATTTTAATAGACGAGTCTGCAACACATAGGAGTCTGCAACTAAAGACATATAATAATGTCCCAATGTGTTGCAGACCCGTATGCAAGCGTTACTGATGACTATCGTTTACAGTTTTACATAGCATTTGTACATGAGCTTCCAAACGGCCAAAAAAATATGATGAAAAGGCGCCATGTCACTGCTACATTTCTCATCACCTTAAAGGGTAGCATTAAATTCGTTTCCCCGGCAAAGGATGGTATCACTAATCTCCCTCACCAAATGGGTAAATAATTTTTAACTGTGATTTAATTCGTAAATGGTATAATAGAAACGATATACCAACCAACAATCAGAAATGGGGGATCCGATTCGATACTGAGCGCTCACCTACCCCCATACCGCCAAGTTCGCTGCGATCGCGATTCGAATCCGGTTTGTCCCAATAGGTATGGGGAAATTTCAGGTTAATTCAAGAAAATTCCGAAATTCATCTAGCTTTCTTGCACGGGTATTTTGGGAAGAGGAAAAGGGAATTTTCACATTACGAGTGAAGATCGTACTTTTATTGTGATTTCCCGAGGAAAAGCGTGGTAGTCGTAGGATCTGCGAAGGAGGCGATGAGAGAGATTAGAAGACAAAGGGAGGAAGATTAGTGCCTGAGATGGGGGCTTGGGGGTGTCGTGTTGCCTCTTGGCGCCTCTTCACCAGCTTCCTCACCGAGTTAATAACAAACTCGAGAGGAGCTCAAAAGCCGACGTGAGGGCGATTTCCACGGGGGAATGAGTCGCTCGAACCTTCAAGGGCCGTGAAATGGGATTTTCATAATAAAACCCCCGCACTTGTTTGGCTGCCAGAATGCGAGCCATGTTGTTTTCTATTTTGTAATTTAAGGATCGAGGTACATATGGACTCCATATTGTGGAGGAACTGCTAAGGAAGTTCCGGGACGCGAATGATGTTTATGAATTAACTTAATCTTAGCCTTCCTTTAGAGGTGGAAAATGCTTATCATTTTATCGGAAGATGTACGGCATTGGGTGACCTAAGACGGCGGTACTTGGGCGCTGGAGAACTGGGTTGGGAGGCGTATTTGGCGCTAATAGGGTCCGATAATCAGAATTTGTTTAGGTTCTGCTCTGTTGCATGGCAACTACGGTTCAAAGCCATAAATGAATATAGTTTTAATAGTTGAGTTTGATTTAATAACTATTAGACATTTAGTCTTTTTCAGAGGCCGATTGTTTTATTCGTAGATTTGGAAGCATTAGTATTGCTATTGATTAATTTGTAGAATGTACGAGGTTCGCAATTATTAATTGTACAATACTGTTCAAATTAATGGAAACACGATCGACAGACACGCAATTTTACATTTTCACCAAAAATTTTATGAAAGGGGGTACCTACCTACAGCAATTTTGTCACTCAGGGCATCAGCTAAGGCAATGTTAGGAAAAATGAAGTGGATGAAGGAGTTTTTTGAAGGAGTCATGGGTGCAGATTATAAAAAATGTATTGCATCATTCTGACAATTTTGCCTGATTTCTTCGAAATTTATTATTGCAATCGTTTTCACAATTAGAATGGATATTTCTCCAAAAAACGAAGTAAGGTAGCCACTCAGCGGGAACATACGAGTATAAAACTTAGTGAGATCACTAGAACATGTGAAATCAGGTTAAAGGGAGTCTTCAACATTGTGGCTTCGACGATGAACACAGGGTCTGTCATCCCTCAGAGAGTTGGGAAGTGTCGAAGGTAGGGGAAAACTCCTAAAAGGGATGAACCATGGCTGATTATAAACTGTATGTATAATTGTTACATTTTACAATTGTACATACAATTTCTTATCAGTAATGCTTCATTTTTGATAACCTGCACCCATGACTCCTTCAAAAAAACTCCTTCATCCACTTCATTTCCTTCCTAACATTGCTTTAGCTCATGCCCTGAGTGACAAAATTGCTGTAGGTACCCCCTTTCATCAACATTTTAGGGGAAAATGTAAAATTGCGTGCTGTCAGTCATGTTTCCATTAATTTGAACGGTACTGTATTATCATTTGTATCATTATTTTTTGTTATTTGGCTATAATTATTTCTACCTTGACGATGAATTTTGTATTTCGTTTATCCATTAAGGAGTAAGGCAAACTCTTCATCAGACAGTCATCTATGGCTATGATTACGCATGTATATAATTATTATTTATGTTAAAAATTATTTTTCATAATAAAAGCATGTTTTCATTCATTCAATCTTAGCCTTCCTAATGCCAAATGAAAAAAATGGCCTTATTTACAGGAACCCCACTGCAGTCTGTCTCGAAGGGCAGCGATCTCTGACGCCGCGAGATCCGGCGATACGTTTTGTACAAAACATGGCATCACTCGAAGCGATCCTTAGCGGCAACTCGGTCTTAAAGCGGGGTTTGCACGACCCGTTTTGGAGACCCTGGAATTCTTCTTGAGATTATTCATTCCTCAAACCATAATTCCAATCCTAGTTTATTTTTCACCAAATCTGTTGATGACTTGGTCGATGGAAATGACAATATCAGCTCTCGGACTAATTCAGTAATATCGGCTTTGGACTCAATAATATACTACTGGAATATGGTCATTAGAATGTCTGCTGCAGTTTAAAGGTTACGGGAGTTAGAGTGAGTGTATGTCAGATTTGAAGAAAAATTAATGATGAATTTATATACCAAGATCCTGGGGGGTGGGGGCTGCGCCCCCTCTGGATCCGCCCTGAGCAGGAAGGTCACACATGAAATACCAGGTGGCGTCTCTCGGGGAGCCCAGCATGGTTTGTCCAACAAACAATGTACCATGTATTTGCCAATATATGTACCATGTACCTAACATCAAGGGGAAAGGGAAAGGGGGCGGCGAGTGAAGAAAACGGTCCGGCCCGCCAAGCGTCCGCCTTCTTTGAATGGGGCAAGAGACACACAGTCGCCCATAGCTTAGGGCGCAATAGACGACTTATCAACCTGTTATTGTGTTTTTTTCTCCTTATTATTATGACCAGACGTGATTATTGCTCATGGTTAATTCTTGTGCTGACTATAATTGCACTTTCCGATACAAAAAGGACAATGGAATATCGTTTTACAGTTAAGTTAAAAATCATATGACACCGCACTTTAGGCCTAGATATTGTAAAACAAATATATTTTTATACCGTCACCTCATTCTAAACTCTGCAGTAAATACTTTACAAATGAACAATACCAATTGAGGTCCAATTTTAATGTAGAGTTGAAGAGGACGGATGCCATTAGGGTGGTTAAAAAAAAAAAAAAAAAAAAAAAAAAAAAAAAAAAAAAAAAAAAAAAAAAAAAAAAAAAAAAAAAAAAAAAAAGTTCTAGGATTTCTTGTCCCCCATTGTTTTTTTGCTTCCTCGGTATGTCAGGATGACCCTCCTAAATTTTTAGCGAAAAATATTAATCCTAACCACTTTACCTGGGTCGATTTTGGCCAGTTATCGACCGCTATCGTAAACCAACCTCTAAATTGGTGCCGAGGTGATGATTTGAAGGACGGATTTCAATTTTTTCGGGTCAATTTATGGGTTTTTGCATGCGCTGAACACGATGAACTTATTTATTTTATGCTCCGTCCACTAGTTATCCGGTAAACTGGCAGAGAAGTGAAAATCGAACATTTCATCGAAAATACTGTCGC
Organism: Adelphocoris suturalis; assembly: GCA_030762985.1. NCBI lineage: Eukaryota > Metazoa > Arthropoda > Insecta > Hemiptera > Miridae > Adelphocoris > Adelphocoris suturalis. The sequence goes on from CM061044.1 coordinate 88,541,704, forward strand.
CTGGTTAAGAATTGTACTAAAAACATGCTATTATGGTCGGATAATATGCTTTGGCATGTTCTGAACATGATTCCGTTTTTTACTATACTTTTCCGCCGATGATTGCTTCGTTTATCGGCCATAAACCTCAAATTAATTGTAGGGTAATAGACAAATTCACCCTAGTTTCACCGGAAATTATGTCGCGTTGATAATTTAAGGTCCCAAAATACCTTGTGCCGATAAAATTTGGTATTTTCCAGGATACTCGGTACAAAGCCGTAGGTAATTTGGCAAGGACTTGAACCGGCATTGTACTTATTCGCTTAGCGACCCGATACCATTGTACAAGCTTTTACACCTGACCGATACCACTGACAATAGCTAACCCTACGCTAAAACGATCCAATAACAGTTCAGACAATTCAAAACTACGAATTTGACCCCGGAAAACCGATAGAAACTAAGGAATTTTACAGAAAAACGGGAAAATTTAGCTATTGTCTCCATTTTGCCGCTATATTTGGCAAATAAGTACCTACAATGCCGGTTCAAGTCCTTGCCAAACTACCAACGTCTTTGTACCGCGTATCCTGGAAAATACCAAATTTTATCGGTACAAGGTATTTTGGGACCTTAAATTATCAACGCGACATAATTTCCGGTGAAATTAGGGTGAATTTGTCTATTACCCTACAATTGATTTGAGGTTTATGGCCGATAAACGAAGCAATCATCGGCGGAAAAGTATAGTAAAAAACGGAATCATGTTCAGAACATGCCAAAGCATATTATCCGACCATAATAGCATGTTTCTAGTACAATTCTTAACCAGGCGACAGCATTTTCGGTGAAATTTTCGATTTTTACTTATCTTCAAGCAGCGCCCTCTGCCAGTTTACCGGATAACTAGTGGACGGAGCGTAAAATAAATAAGTTCATCGTGTTCAGCGCATGCAAAAACCCATAAATTGACCAAAAAAAAATTGAAATCCGTCCTTCAAATCATCACCTCGGCACCAATTTAGAGGTTGGTTTACGATAGCGGTCGATAACTGGCCAAAATCGACCCAGGTAAAGTGGTTAGGATTAATATTTTTTGCTAAAAATTTAGGAGGGTCATCCTGACATTCCGAGGAAGCAAAAAAACAATGGGGACAAGAAATCCCAGAACTTTTTTTTTTGAACCACCCTAGGATGCCATATATTATTTGATTTTCCGTCACATCTCAGGAAATCTCTACCCGAAAAAGGAAAACTGTTAAAAAGGGAAGTGTAAAGCATTGCACTATTTATACTGTATCCCCCCCCAATTATCTTGAAAGAAGTCAAGAATTTTTGTTTCCTCCAAAGAAGAATTTCCACTTGCTTTTTGCGTTTCAGAGTTTGCTGATAAGTTTTGGTTACGTGTCTGTATTTCTGTGGTAAATCCTGGTCAAGCCCAAAACTATTCAAGTTCAAGACCGAAATTTTCAGGGATTGAGCGAGTTACTTCTACACAGTCCCCTATAATTTGTAATGCCTTGGGATGAACAACAGCTTGTACGCATGCGCAAACGTTAATGTCTTATTACGTTGTTTTCTTATCATCTATTGGTCCGATTTCTTTCAAACTCGGAGAGTAGATGGGCACATGTTCCAGAAAAATTCCCTATGAATCATATCGCGTTTGGTGGAGTAATAACTACAGCGCATGAACAAAACTAAAATTGATCGACTCCTACAAAACTCCGAGACTAATGGAACAATTTTTATGAATTATTCTTATTCAGGGATTGTGCGGTTTAGCTCCCAGACTGTCCCCTATAAATTTCATTGCTGTTGGATTAACTGTAATCTGTGCGCACGTTAATTTCTTATTACGTTGATTCTTTATCATCTATTGGTCCGATTTCGTTCAAACTAGAGAGGTTGTTGGGTCTAGGAAGATGCCCTTTGTATTGTATCGCATTTCCTTGAATAGTAGGTAACTATTGCACATACGAAAAATTGGAATACACACATTCCAATATTGGATGACACTCCGAAACTAATGAATCGATTTTGATGGAACCATCAATTCACGATTTCCGCACATGCAATCATGAATTATAGCCCTAATTTGCATTCTAGCATGTATACACATGTATTAGATACTGTTATATTTTGCATTCAATCATTTCGACTTGTTCTTTGTTCTACATCTAATTCTTTAGTTCATTTTTCAATATTTGAGAAAGCTATACTATCCACCCTACATGGCAGAAATTGCAATTATGGGTTCACCATCGTGTTCAGCACTAAAAAATCTTCAAAATGAGGTGTCACTCTGCAAAAATAGGAAAATACATTTTTTATGTACTTACCCAAACCCCCTTCGCCCCTTTGGAAAGTACAAAAAATTTAGGAATTTTAGCTGCCTTTTATTTCCTTAAAACTTGGTATCAGCACCTCAAAACGCTCTCCAAGTTTCACTTCCATATCTCAAAAAAAGTTAAAGGTGCGGGGTTTACTTTGGGACACCCTGTATATTTATTTAGAAATGAAGTATAACTGTTTAGAGTAGTGAATGTGACTTAACACGAGCTGGTCCACATTGAACGGAACTGAAGAACTCACAGGGGGGAAAGGTTCCAAGTAGAGGACGGGGAGGGGGACTCGACTTGAACCGTACATTATCATACTTGGGTGGTGAGCAAGTTTCGAATGAAGGTGACCGGTTCTATAGAGTCTGTGAGTCAAAATATTCGGGTAAAAATTTTCCTTATTGCACTGCTCGAAAGATTTATCTAATACTGATGGTATTTATACGTAAATGTTTTGGTCCGAATCTTACTAACCAGGAAGAACGAAGAAACAGTTTGACAATCCGTTCGTCAGTTCTTCACCTGACACCGATCTAGCAAAAAAGTTGGACGCGAAGGGAAGAAATATGAGATCCCGACGGACGCCCGCCTTCGAAATATTTCTTGACGGACTCTCTGACAGGTTTAGCAGAATTTACCGACGGGGTATCGGAAAAGGTATTTACGAATCCGGTCCGCTATTGAAGAACGAAAAAAAGTTGATAAATCGAGTATTTAGGGGCCCAACCACGGCGAAGCGATTTAAACGGAGCGGTGGGTAGAAGACGATACCTTACCTGTAGACCATCGCTCTGAGGTCAGCAGGCGAAATTTGGTGAAAAGTGTCTGATTTCATTGGAAATCGTCATTGACCGATATCCTACGATTGTAAGGAGAGTTGAAACACGAGTAAGGAAACCGTGAGAGTACCGGTCGGCAGTTTTTGTGCTATTTATCCGCCTACTATCGTTGGTACCAGTGTTGAGTTACCTACGGAATCGCTTCAGGGCGACCGCAAAAGGTTTTCATTTGAGAGAGAGAAAAATATGAGCCAATTTAGACTGTGGAGGCTGTGTATTTACTTTTACTTTTTATGATGCGGAGCTGAATGATTGAAGCAGGGAGCTGCACGTTTGAAACATGTTGCTTTCAAAACAACCTTTAGTAATAATATTATGAAGCACTCATACACAGTGGCGTAGCTAATCAATTTCTTATAGAGGGGCAACGGTCAAGGATTTCAATTTATTTTATAGTTTAAGTTTTAATTTCTAGTAGGTACTTGTTGTTGATTATACGTAGACGTTCATATAGATATTCAATGGCTTTTTGTTATTATTTTAAATCATGAAAGCTTTCATATACTCAAACCTACCTATGGATTATTACAGAACTTTAACAACTGCGATAAATACGAATAGATACAATTTACAAAAATTAGCATGGCATTTCTAGATCTAGAGAATACGCATAATAAAATTAGGAGCCAAAATTACAGTTAGGTCCCCAAAGTAGGTACCTACGTCGGATGTAGAGTTGTTAAAATGTTGAATAAATCCAGTTGCCGAGAAAATCTAGTTCTGTTAGACCAACTCAGCCTCCTTCCAACTGCATGCGCATACACGTTAATGTCGAGTGTCGAAATATTGCAGAGGGTGTCGAGGATATCAAAGCCTGCACTTGACCAGTCCGTTTCCATGCCCTCTCTATAAATGTCCTTTGAAATCGAGATTCGCTCAGAATCCAACTCATCTTGATTCCCCTGGAACCTGGCCGGTAGGCAATTTTAATTAAACTTCTCTTGTCACTGAGTGTCTTCCCACGTGTTGACCCGGCCTGCTCTCATACTCGCCTTTTCCTAGTATAGAGATCAATTAGTAGAGTACTTCATTACTTTAAGCAGTTCTGAGAGGGGAACGCCTCCAGATTTCAGTCTGACTTGAGTTCAACAGACAAATTAAGCAGATATAGAGTAGATGAATGACTGTTGGTGGATAACAGAACGCAAAATCCGTTCGTGTCTGCTGGTGAAAGTAATTGACACATACGTAGGGCACTTGACAGGACGATATAAATATGGGGTCCTCAATGATTACGCTTACCTGCCGAAAAATGCGGCATTTGGATGGCCCCATCTCAGAACATTTAGGAAGAGAACTGCTGATCTTTACACATCGATCGTTACACAACAATTTTGAGCCTATTTTTGCCGTTTTTAGTGATTTTTACAACACTTTTTTCGCACGAACTCACTTCCATTTTTCACTAACTTCCGGTTTGACATTTTTTTAAATTTAAGTAATTTATTGAGCTAAAAAAAAAAATCTGTTTACCCAACCAATGATTGATAACTACTTGATACTACTGGAATACTTGATTTTAAGCGTGAAATATGTTCTAACGTTTTACCTTTTTGAGTGAAAACTCTGCAAATTACACAAAGGTTTATTGTTTCTGTGTTAGGTAGCCCTTCTACCCAGATCATTGGTCTATAATTATTAAGCCTCGTATATAATATAATATTCAGAACATGGCACATCGTGCCTCCCAAGAAGGTCCCTTTACAGTTCCAGGACCTAGGGATGGGGTATCGGAGAAAAAAATCGATTTTTTGAATCGATTTAAAATCTAACGTTGAAGATCGATTTCTTCAAAAAATCGTGTCAAAAAATCGATTTTTCCGAAAACGATATTTTAATTTTAAAAATCAAGAACCTACCATAGTCCAAAAAAACTTTTAATAAAACGATTTTTCTAAGTGCCTACAAAAAATATCAAACATCAAAATTACCTTAAAGCAAAAAAAAAAAAAAATTAAAATCGCCACACCTCAAAAAATTGTCACTCAACAACAAAAAAAACTACAAAAAAAAAAAAAAAAAAAAAAAAAAAATCACATCTTATCATCTACACTGTAAAACAGGAGTTTGGAGACCAGCCTCCCACTGAGACGGTTCCGTGAGGGAGAAACTAGTTTCCCTGCCTTTGAAAAGAGTCTTTCCGAGGGAACGGATGTGGCCACAGTTGGCACGTATTTTAGAGCAATAGGTGCAACGTAAGGATACGTCTCCTTCAGAGATCTCCAATACAGGAGAGGATCTTCCTGTATTTTTTCGATAGGCGTTTTCAAATACATCGAGAGTTCAGTCTCCAGGACCCCGCAATTTTACGCTTTACAGTGAAATGTAAAGAAAAAAATAGTCATGCAGCATGGAAGATAAGCTTTCGGAGCCACTCGGCTGATCCGGGGCCTAGGCGTCGTCAACTATAAGTCCTGAGGAGTCTAGATACTAAATTACAGCTTCATAGGGTATATAGCGTAGAAATTAGCTTTAGGAGCCACTCAGCTGATCTCGGGCTAGGCATCGTCAGCTATAAGCCCTGAGGGGCCTAGATACTGAATTACAGTGTCATAGGGTCTAACATCTCAAAGATCCCGTGATTAAGGAAGCATGTCGTGTCGCTCGGAAATTCGGCCAAAAGTCGTGTCAATCATTAGTGAATGATAAAACTCAGCTCTTCGAGTTTCAAAATCTGCCCTCCACGGGGCCTCGCCCTCCTGGACCCCCAGGTTGCTTTCCGCTTTGAGCCTGTGGCTGAAATGCTAAAACATGGAACATGCGTCGGTTGGCGGCTGGAGTAAGGCTGATATGTAAATGAGGACTCACAAAACTTTAAAGCGCTTATGATGACTCATTACTAACTTGAAAAGGAAGTAATTTATTGTTATCATTTAATAATGATTAACAGGACGTTTCCATTCGTTTTCGTCACGTCGCGAGTCTCGGTGGGGTTTTCTATTGATTTTCACGTACAACCAATGCGTTACTAGGGAAGTGTAACTCCCTTAGTTAGCCACTTTTTGGAATGCTCTCATTTTATCACAGCATCTCATAATCCCTAAGCCTCTGTAGTGTCAAGGAAAGCTGATTCATTACGCTCAGTAATAAACTAATAATGCTAAGTAACCATAACGAACTAATAATGTGTACAATTAAATGATCTGACTGTAGAACCGTAGGTCTACCGGCCGTTTTTTTCCTTATAGTCATGATGTTGCCAAACTAGCCTTCCACCAAGCGGTACCCTGTATACACCCTGTATAACCAATATGACCACCTCAACCAAGTAAAAACAAAACAAGGATTACAAAGCGGCACAATAATATTGTTTACTAACCATTTATAACATCGCATTAGTGGATTAATATCTCGTAAATAAATATAAAACTACGTCTTCATACTAATCTTCAGTAAAATGAGAGCTTTCCAACAAATGGTTGATTTCTCTGCAATTAACACTGCGGAAGTTCCATTTCTATACCAACGGGTGGGTTGTACGTGAAACTCATTAGAAAATTTGTGTGAAAGTTTTTCGTAACATAACGTGACAAATTTGGCCATTTAGATGATGGCTACGGCTTGTTTCATGCTAAAAACAATGTGAAGATCTCATAAGAAAATTTGTGTGAAAGTTTTTCGTAACATAACGTGACACATTTGGCCAGTTAGATGATGGCTACGGCTTGTTCCATGCTAAAAACAATGTGAAGATCTCATAAGGGAATCCAGAGTAACAGGTACATGAAAAGTGTTAAATTACTAAGAACTCATGTACCCCCATATGAGAGGTACAAGGCCTGCAACCTCTATTCATGTCGACTGCATCGTACGTCTCTTCAAGCATGGCTTTAAGGATTAACACATATATTCATGAACGAAGTCCTCGCGCTAACAATACATCCCGACTTGTCCGAAGAGGTGTCAACATATAGAGTTCCCCTAACGGCCAAGTTCACCTACATAGGTTCCATTGAATGAGTGCCAACTGAAGGGTCTCTCAATAGCATACAAAAGAAAAGTTTACCTACACCGAATAATAGCCGTAGAATCACTACAGAAATCCTCCAGAATCTCTCGAAATATACATGTTGTCACTGCTTGTACAACTTAACGAGGATTCCTACTGTTGTCAGGTAGGTGCGCGAACGGAGATGCTGGTTGTCGAGCGGTAGAAGGATTCTCAAACGGAAAAAGGTTCCATCTTTTCTGCTAAATCGGCTTCAAAAGGCTTTTTTGTCAACAACGCAGGTGTTAATCCTTGTCAGTACGGTTGTTGAAAAATCCTCACGCCCCGGAACGCAAACATCTGCCGGCGGCTCACCTCGCAGTGCAGCGCATCTCCCCATCTCCATCTTATAGGTAGGCTCTCCGAACGGGTAAACATATTTCAGTTTACTGGTTGAGCTGAAGATTTTAATGGCCGTGAAGATTCTTAACTGGAATGCGTTAACTCTGATAAAAGCACAAAGTTTTATCATTTCTGTTTTAGTATTTTATTTTGCTCTGTATCAAATTTCCGTAGAAAATGAAAATACGATAAGATATTGGTGAAGCATTGATTCAAACATTAATTTGATCTGTAACTATATAATAGTTGGCACTGTTGTCAGTGAGTGTATATGCACCAGAAGGTAGGCCGAGAGTCGATGGGGAGGGAGGGGAACGAATGACGAATAACAAAGGTTAAACTCTTGGATTCGTCTCAAAACGGATTTCAATGAAGAAAATTTTCGAGAATTTTGATTTAAAATTTTTTGGAGCTATTGCAATAGCTTCATTTTCTACGAAAATTCGCTAATGAGAGCAGCAATGAATACAGCTCACCGCGAATTTAATTGCAGACAACTGAGAGTTCATTTTGAAATCCAAGCTGCTAGCCCGATAGAAAAAGAAGCGATGATGATTTTATTAGAACCTCAAAAAACTTTAGAATCCACTTGAATGAGGAGTTAAACTATTCCCGGACAACTTAGTTTTACGCAGCCTAATCAAATCAGCCATTTTGAACTGCGTACAAGGACAAGGTAATCAATACCGTTCACAAAACCGGAATGAAAATCATATTAGAATCACCTGCGATTCAACTCTGGAGTAGATTCACATTTTCTGAAGTATTTACTTGTAACAGTTCTAACTACCTCACTCGGAGTGTTCCACAGAACGTCGAATGAACCGATCGCGGTTCAACTCCTCTCGTCATTCGAGATTCTCCCCTCCCCGAAGTAAAAGCTCTCTCTCTCTCTTTCTCTTATTTACTTGGAAAGTTAATTAATTGCCTGACATGAAGTTTAGCTATAACGTTTTCTGCATACTTGTAAGAGTGGGCCGTACAGGCCTAAAAATGTACAGATGAATAAATTAATAAATCAGTCAGTCAGTCAGTCTCTCTCTCTCTCTCTCTTATGTACGTTTAGGAACTAATATTATCTGAATGTTGGTGTGATGAATGGTGTGAATTCACACCATATTGATTTATACCTATACCTAACCCAATTGCAATCTCATATACCTACACCCCAGTGCGGTATTTCATTACCATAATTGAATTGTATTCAATATAAATATCTCGACACAGAGTAGTCAGATACTCCCCCTATAATACATTTTTTGGAGCGTCATTTAACGAAATCGGTATTAAAATAATTCCAGTGATTAATTTCTGTACTATCTCATTTAATAAACCTTATCCTCAACTGCTATAAAAGTTCCTAGAACTAAGAAATTTAATCACGACCATCAATTAGATTGTTACATACCTACCTATACTTCTATTGTGAAGCAAATCCCTCTATTACTTCAATAGCTTTATGCACAATTGTGGCAATTGTCCCAAATTGTGAAGTAAACGCACAATTTTCTATTTCATCCATACGGATTATATTATATTACAATATATTTGATATATTATATTCGTTTATTATTTATATATTATCATTATTATATATTTTTGGGTCTGCATCCTTGTATGGAGAGGCGTTTCAAACTTTCCGTTATGGTGGATTCTGAAGCCGAATTTTCAAACACCAACTCGCCATCCACATACCTTCTCAAGGGTGATCAAGCCACTCGCACCTCCAGGAATTGTGTCTATGTCGGATAAACAGTTTCAGTAACTTTGTTCCAACAAGGACAAAAGGGCGCCCAAGAGGAGCCCAGAGTTCGAAATTGCGTTCCAACAAGGTTATGGGGTTGAGTGAGAGCTCAGTGTTCCAACAGATTTTAGAGCGCACCCAGAGCACAGTGGTCCAAAAGCGGAAAAAACCTCAAAAATGGGAGGGACCCAAACTTAATTTTGTCTTTGTTTTTGGATACTCAGATACTTGTTGAACAGTGGTACGGGGTGAATTTTTCGACTAGTGTACAATTCAAATGTGTGCAATCCATTAAAGTAGTCATTTCGAATATTAATGAAAATTAGCATATTTTCCACCATAATAATGACATGTTTCTACTGAAAGAAATTAACAGCAATAAAAAACCCCTCTATCAGTAGCTTGTTATGTGTGTATGCGAGTGTAAGGAATGATCATGTTAAAGTTGTATCAATAATTAAGGGAGAAATGGAATGTTCAAGTCGTTGCCGCAAAAAGTAAGATTTTCCTACTTTCTTTGGTTTGTAAAAAAAAATCTTTATGGAACTTTATGTTCGCGATGATTTTACGTGGAAGTGCAGAGAGTAGAGAAACAATGGTGAACATTTCATTGTCGGATACGGCCGGATCTGGTATTTATAAGATTGAACGTATAGGCTAAATGGGAAAGAAAAGTAAACACAGAGTTTGTTCAAACATGCTTTCACCATCCTCGTCGTTCGCGCGTTCATTTCAATGTCAGTTCACTGTTGAAAGCCATTCGGTATTAGAAAAAAAAAAATAAAATAATAATAATAATTTAGTAATCCCCTATCGTGTGTTGTGTGAGATGTGTTTCATGCCAGATGGTGAACGGGATCAGTGGTTGCAAACCCGGTTTCTGGAACTGGAGGTACAGCAATTGGCTCAACTGAAGGAAGAAGTGCAAAGAAGATTCCAGCCTAATTTCGTTAAAAAGGTAAAGGACGTGTGCCATAGTTAGGCATACTTTTTTAAAAAGAATGATGATTGGTTGTTAAGGGAGTTTCACGTTAATTTTTCCGAAGCTCAGCAAAACACTCCTATGAAAATTGACCAAGGTGGTAGACCTATCAAATGTTTTGGTGAGTGTGGACCGAAGGCCAAACAATATAAAATACGTGAGTTCCGAGAGTCATATCCTCAAGATTTAATAGATACAGCAGGGGTACTCAAACGGTCGATCGCGATCGACCAGTCGATCGCGAGTGCTTTTTGAGTAGATCTCGAGAAGAAAAAAATTTTTAATAAGTAGGTAACTAAACTACAAAAATTTATTACGTAATAACACTGCTTGCGGCAAAAGGCGGCTTTATCAAAGGAACGCGCGGTACTTGTCAAAGACTTCTCAAAATTCCTAAAAAGGTTTCAAGAATTATTGCCCGAAATAACAGCTTTTCTAGACGAAAGAGGTGATGACACTGAGATGTTGAAAAACGAAAAATGGCTGACTGATTTGGCATTTTTGACTGACATCACAATGCACTTAAACACCATTAACTTGGAGCATCAAGGTAAAGGAATAACTATTGAGATGATTAGCGCAGTAAACGCATTCAAAAGTAAATTGCAACTTATGATAGATCAACTGAAAAGAAAGGATCTGAAACATTTTCCGTCTTTGAAAGCAAGGATTCCTCAGTTGAATTATGATACGTATGAGGCTGAATTATCAAATATTTTGGGACAATTCGAAATGCGTTTTTATGATTGCAGTAAATTGGCAAATGTAGCATCATTTATGAGTTATCCTTTTCCATGTAAAAACATTGAGGAATTAGCTACTGAAGTAGCAAGTCAGTGTAATATGAACTCATGATCTGTTGAAAATGAGTTGGTGCAGATTATATCAGATATACATCTCAAAGCTACAGCATCTGATACAAATTTCTGGTGTTTTATATCTGAAGATAAATATCCGAATCTAAGGCAAATCGCCCTTCAACTGACGGCAATGTTTGGGTCAACTTACTTGTGCGAGTCTGTTTTTGTGAAATGAAGATAATTAAGTCAAAATATCGCAATCGACTAACTGACGATCAAATGTCATCATGCTTGCGATTGGCACTCAGTGGTTACGCACCATCATATGAAAAGTATGCTGAGGACATGCAGTGCCACGCTTCAACATCTAAAGTCACTCCTTAGTTGAGTTTAACACCATGTGTAACTCTTTTGTTTTGTAACAACGAATAAACTCGCAATTTTGAATAACTAAGAGTTTTTTCATTGATATTGTAGAGAAGATCTTAAGTAAACCTAACCCAAGCCTTGACTAAAATAATGTAAATTGTGCGGAAAGCTAATCTATATATGCTACAGTACACCCTACCTAGGAAGGTAGGGTGTATCGTGTATGTACGACAACCCTGTAACACACATACTTGAAGCCTCTCAGAGTCGATCGTAAGTAGTCTAAAAATATTGAGGTAGATCGCCAGCAGTTCAAGTTTGAGCACCCCTGAGATACAGCATCCTCAAATATTGAGGAAAATGAGAAAACCCCAATGATAGGGGGTGATTTGGCATATACTGCAGGGAACATCATTCCAGGAAAACCTCCTTAGTCTCAACTAATAAAGACATTTTTCACATTATCTTGGTTACTAGTATCTAGTATATATATAGTACAGTATCTAGGTTACTATATATTACGCACCTAAGGCCAATTTATAAATATGAAAACGAAAAAAAGTTCACAATTTGAAGCATCTAATTTACTTTTAAATGTGCAGTAAAGTTAGGTTATCTTTATTGTGAAAAATTAAAGTACCTACAAATACAATTAATTCGTACTTTTTTACTTTTCCTGATGGTCAAGTCGCGCAGATTTTGATTTCATTCGATTCAGCAATTCAAAAAACATAAACAAGAATGATTTCATGCTTCAAATTCAATTTTTTTAAATCACATATTAGGTTTTTTTCCCATTTTTAGCCTTTTTGGACCACTGTGCGCCGGGGGTCCCCCAAGCAGCACCACACTTTTGACGGGGTCTCATCGAGAGCTCCGAGCCCTACGCATGCGCATTTTGCAATAATCCACGTAACCTTCTCTTAAACAGTTTTCACCTTCTTTACTACGTTTTTTTTTTTTTTTTTTTTTTTTTTTTTTTTTTTTTCACATGTCTTTCCGAAGTGTCCCAGCAATCACTAAAGTGGGCGACCTTGGAGCTAACCCCACGGCAACTCTGGAGGAGCACCGGAGGTCGCTCTCGAAGCGTTGTTGGAAGAAAGCTAGAGTTAAGCACCCGGATGACAGGGCACCAATCAGCTCCTCTTTGTCCAATGCTTCAGCGAGAAGGTGCTTGTTCGGTACCTTCGGCTACTCCGGCCAGCGATGTTGAGGTCCGGCTGGCAGAACGGGCGTGCAAGTGGTTGCTACGCTCATCGCACTCCTGCACAGTACTTTGAGTATAGGAAAAAAATTCTAAAATCATTCCGTTTGATATTCATGTAATGAGGGCATTTACGGGTCTCCACATACCCCTTCGAGTACGGCTTGATGCTGTTTTCGGTCATAATCTAATCTAGAAAAAGATCATTTTGGAAGGCCACAACTCTTCTTACCTTTTTCGCGACTAGAGTTTTACTCTAATTTTTCATGGTGTGTTGTGGCACTGATAAGTGATACCTCATAATGTCCAATCATTTTTTGAGAGTAAATTTTCTACGATTATGTAGTAGAACTTAAGTACGGGACATTCGCTAAATTCTCAATCGTACGAGTAGTTTTTTTTGTTTTGTTACAGCTGTGATTTTAGAAATAAGACTCTCTTTCCTTATTGGATTGGTGATAGTAAAATCAATAAGTATATCAACATTTTTTTCATCGGAAAATATACTGCTGCAGTTTCTTCCACCCAAAATGGGTCCACGATACCAAATGGAGTCGCACGAGGAAAAAAAATTATGATGACCCTCCAATCAGACTTTTTTCAACTATTCCCGTACAATCAAAGTACTGCAACCTAGTTGGAATCTCGATCACTTGGCGGGCAGGCGTAATCTAATTTTTTTAAATTGCTTTTATGATTTATTTATTCTTCTATTTACTATTACCAATTTATTATTTATGTTTTCCACCATCCATTCTACATTTCCTGCTAATTTCATCTAACTATTTTCTTATCCGAATCCTTTCATCCGTTTATAACCTTTTGTAATTTATTTCTTCTGCTAAACTCGCCCTACCCGATGCTCTGGATCCCTTCCCTCCACTCCTTCGTCTTTGGAGAGGACTCAACCATGATAATCAGAGGGTCCTCAGTTACCTATGGATCTTATCAAGCGTAACGTTTAACGTGGGTACAGTCCCGTAATTTAATGTTTACTCTTTGCAGTATATATGTATACCTCCGTATATATATGGCTCCGCTCAAGTTATGGAGGCTATGAGTATCACACATCGGGCTCTCGCCTGATCACATCCTCCGCACAACCAATGACAACTGTTCCGCCCCTACAGATACACTTCCTCACAAAAGCAGCTCGCCATAAAGGGAGCGAACCTCCGAGCACAATGCGATTGCGCATATGGCGGTTATTTCGGAGGGAGATTCCCCCCAAGAACAATGGAAACAGGGTGACAACATTCGTGAGGGTTGGGACCTCTTACGCGACCGTCCCAGCCGAATCCCAACCTTCTGGACGTAACACTCATATAGTAGGACGGACAACGAGCAAAATGGACACGGACAGTCGCCACATAATAGAACAGTGGGGAACTAGTTCATTTGGTGGCATCCGTCACTTGTCACTGGTTTGAAAACAGATTTCCCGATGTCTCTTTTCTTCGGGACATAATGATTGCCCCAGAAATCATGAATGAAGCGATATACGACCCCGGTACGTAATTTCCGTAGGTTCGTAGGTGGAGTTTCGTCTTTCAAATGGCCGCCGGGTCCCAACTTTACCTGTTTTCGTCAATCTTCTTTTTGTACGTCAAAAAAGGAAGATCCCAATTCTCAAATTGCAGGGATGGTTTATCTTTTTTTCTGGTGGATGAACGCCTATTGAAAGCCCGGACGTCTACCGAGCTTAGGAGTACTTCCGTGCTCGCCCATAAGACTACACAAAGTAGTCCCGGGCCTCGAAGCACGGTGGGGGGGGGGGGGGGGGGGATTTGAAGACAAAAAATGTTTCGAATTTTTGATAAAAGATTAAAACACATGTAACAAAAGAGGTCAGGAAATGTACATTGTGGAAATGGAAATACAATTTTTGAGATGAATTAAATATTTAAAGTGTTGATATCTACACTAATTTTTAGTGCACTTTCTTTAAAAAAAGGAAAAATGAGCTATTGAGTTCACTTTGTCCGTTGATGTATGTATGTATGTTCTCTTAAAATTGTTTTAATTGCCACTTCCCGACGACCTATTTTGATGAAATTTGGTATGGATGTAATCTGTGACACGGCGAGGATAAAGATATATCAGGGGCCGCTGACGCATGAAAGGTCATTTATCAGCTGACTGAGGTCCAAAGCCATTTTTTCTCCTATTCGACCCTAGAAACTGAAATTTGAGAGGTAGGCTCAAGGGCGAATGCTGAAGACGACTGAGAGGTCATTGATTAGGTGAGTGAGCTCCAAAACCATTTTGTTTCCTATTCAACGCAGGAAGCGTCTGTTTCACGCGGATCTCCTACCAAGAATATGCGCTATCATGTGACTCACTTCGTGAGCACTGATCTTCTCGTTTAATTAGTTGGCACTATTGTCAGTGAGTGTATGTGCACCAGAAGGTAGGTCGAGAGCCGATAGGGAGGGAGGGGAACGAATGCCGAATAACAAAGGCTCGCAGTGGAGAACCCTCAAAAATGTCTTGGGGGGGGGGGGGGGGGGGCTCAGGAGCGATTGATCAAAAAACTATGCAGTGATACTTATATAACTACTATACTTGCAAATATTTTTGAATAGGCTTCAGTACCAGATGAATAATATTGTAGTATACACTGTTTTAGAATATTTGATTTATTTTAAGCTTTATTCTATTCAATTAATTTCAGGAATTTAAATAAAATAATTTCGAGCATATTTTCTCATCCTTATCTCAGTAAGTGTTCATTATTCGTGTGATTTTCGGACAGCCATTAAATAATTATATTATTATACAGTTGCACAGCAGCTACTATTTACACAGTTGTTTTGAAATTTTTATGGGATCATTAAATCGTCTTTCCTACCTGTCTTCCAAATTTTAGCAGAGCTACTAGGCCGTGAGAAAATAATGCTTAATGAATTTACGATTGCGCATGCGCAGAGTGTAGAATTGATTTTGGAACAATGAAGCTGATCCCCGCATATACTGAAGCCCATCCCGCACATTCCCTGAAAATGTCACCAAATTCTGATGAAAACTGTAGAAACCATGTCCTTCCCAGTCTCCTCTACGTTCATAATCAATACCTATAATCCGATATATCCAATGTGTCCAATGCTTCAGACATATCTTTGGAAATACAAATAACATGTTCACCCGCAACTAGAACTGTAGACATCTTTTCAATAGTACAAAAGCTATACTGTCGGGTAATTTGTGGTCATTATTTCCATTATTTAGGAAATTACAACTTGGAAAGTAGGAAAATTAGACGGTAATGAGCGTTACCCTTTCGTACAAAAAAGGTATTTTAACTATTTTTAAATGGAAGAAGATTCCCTAAAAAGAAATTGGCATCAACCGCACTCTCCTACGATGAGTAGTTTTCTTTCTATGACTTTTCAAAGTTTTGCACACTGGTGACGTCAAAGCTCCCCCTTCCGCCTGGGCGGGACCCCCCTGCCGACCAGTGTTACGTAACCAGTGCAAACTTTGAAAAATCATAGAAAGAAAACTACTCAACGTATGAGAGTGGGGATAGTATCAAATTTCTTAGAGTGGAAACTATAATTTATTCAAAAATATAAAATGAATGCGTGGGTACCACACATCATCCATTTCTTGAGGGTTTCCTTTCTTGTGTGAACGTATGAGCAGTGCTTTTTAATAGGCAGCAGGGAAATTACATTCCTTGAAGGTTACTAGTTACTTACGGTTACAAAGGTTCATTATTAAAAACAATAAACTAAAAAACTCTAAAATTGTCGTTTCACGACCATATCATATCCTGAGAACTTTTTCAGATTTAAACTTTCAGTTTGCTATTTTCTCTTTACGCACACGAATCGATCACCCAGTTTCAACGATACAGCCAAGTTTATCTCCAATTTCAACTCTTTGTCGGCGCTCGCCCTGTTATTGTTAGCAAACTCATTGTTTGCTAGGAACCATCCTTTCACCCCGCAGCGCTCTCAAATGGGTTCCCCTATTATAAGCTTTGTTAGAAACCCACCCTCCAACCTTCGAGCCCAGGTAGATCTTAACCCTTTACACCCTATCGCACCCACCTACCCTATCCAAAAAAAGACCCTAGAAATAGACAATACTAAGTGATTGTACAAAAAAACCAGATGCTTCTCCGGGGAAGTCAGAAAAGACCGTCAAATGAGGTTCCAGTCGTATTTCAGTGTCATCTTTAAAATCACATAAAAACTCGTTTGGATTTTTTTGTTATTTTTTTCATCTATTGTTGCGCGTGATTGTTTTTTCCTTGGATCCTTCACTCTATTGAGGCGTTGAAGCGGAACCCCCAACCAGCTGTAGGAGGTTGACAGAAGTTCAATTCGGTAAAATTGTGTGATTGAGAGGTTTCTGTACGTATAAAAAAGTGATGAACGGTGTCAGAAAGCGTGCAGGCGAAACACGGAATGAACTGAGAACACCTTTGGATGTTACTTTTGTCACCGACCAATAATACCTGGAATGGCTTGGCACAGTAATGGCATGGTAGTTTTTGCTTTCTAACTACCATAAATCCATAAATGGAAGGGTTGAAATTACCCTTTTACGTCAGAATTTTCTGGAGCGCGAGCGGCCACCAGAGAATTACTTCCGCCTCTCGAATTTAGTTGCGTGGCGCTCCAGATATATGATCGCTTTGCTCTGCCACCCTTTTATTAAAAATTTGACAGCACATTCTAAAAACCTACTAGTATACACCCAAACAATTTCATTACGTTCTGATCAGTGGTTCATGATTTATTGCGTCAGCTGTATACTATAGTTGCGCGTTCACAGGGCCGGCCTGAGGGGTGTGCAACGTATCATATAGCCACACACTCTAACCTTTTGGAGGGGCATAAAATTTGCCAATTTTGGTATTAAAAAAATAAATTTGGCAAATTTTTAGAAATTGATTTAAATGTTAGGCAGAAATATTTAAACTAGAAGGAACTTTGTCACAAAACTATTACAGTTGATTTTCAAGGTAAACCCGAAGGTCTACTCAAATGAGTTCTGAAATGCAGTAGTTTGATGCCCTTGACCTAGGTCCAAGGTCAGTAGAGCTGTCGTCTGCCCGTGTGTTTTATTTTCTTTTACCCATGAGATATGGAAATTTATCTTAGGTCCGGCGGACGGTGATTCCCGCATTAGCTATTTATTCTGAGAGTACTTGCAATATAAGTGTAAAAATCATTGTAACGTGACCCAGAAGCTTTCATTAGTTTATTTAACATAATAGTGGTTTAAGGTACAAGAAAGAGTATTGAACCTATCAAGTCAATCAATAATAAATCAAATTGAGAGACATAAATTTAATGTTCTAAAAGGCGCAAAAGTGCACAAAAGCTGTGATTTTAAACCTTACATTTCAAAAATTCCATACCCCTCTCTGGAAGGGGCATAAAATGTATTGCACACTAGCAATTTTCGCCTTAGTCCTGCTCTGTGCGTACACAACACTAAAACGGTCAGTTAGGTACTGTCTCTCTGGGTTCGTCATCTGAGAAAATCGTCCTCCTCTGTTCCATGTTCGTTAGAAACTGAGAATGAAACTTCCAAAAAAGGGCTATAGCAAAAAAAAAAAAAAAAAAAAATAAAAAAATAATAATAATAATAAAAAATAATAATAAAAAAATAAAATAAAAAAATAGAAAAACGTTATATCTATACAAAATGTAGATCTCAAAAATTTCTTCACCGATTTATATTTGAGTGGGCACAAATTGACGAAAAAGTTTCAGGGATGGTTGTAGGCTGCATCACAATCCTCTAGATTTACTCCTTCGTTGAAAACTTGGAATTCCCTACCGACGTCGCCTGGGTAAACAACTTCGTAATCAAGGAAAACCCGAGGAGTTGGGTATTATGTGATTTGTAGCGATTCACTAAGTACCATCGAGGCGATTAGTGACTCATATTCTGGTGAGTCAGAATGCAACTTTGCATTTTATAAACATTTCGCATTGTAGTTTATAATGCAGTCGAAATATATAATAAACATGAATTGTATTTTGTTAATAACGTTCATTGCGTAGTTATATATTTAGTGAGCAGCTGTATCTTTACATAACTTAACAATTGGATTTTTATAGAATCAAAATGAATTGCGAAGTTTTAGTAACGCAAAAAAATTCTGACGCAGTCGGTAGGACTCGAACCTACGCTCCCAGAGGGAATCTGATTTCTAGTCAGACGCCTTAACCACTCGGCCACGACTGCTCGTGGTAGAGGGTCTGTTCATTAAATATCAGAAAGTTGCGTTGATCAAAAAAGGACTTCTGTTCATTAAATATCAGAAAGTTGCGTTGATCAAAAAAGGACTTCGAAAGGCATGGGTAGGTTCTACCATACTATGTAGTACTTGTTTACTTATACATTTTGTGTTAATACTTATTGCGTATAGGCCATGGGCAAGGGGTGCTAGGGAGTGCGGCTCAACTCCAGATTCGGTATAATTTTTTTTTGCAGATAAATACAAATCTTTTCTGTTATAATAACGATCCTGTACCTAGAATAGTTCCTCAGCGTGCTGTGCTTGTTCGACACCTAATTCTCATTTTTCAAACTCGCTGTAACTATATTTTATTTATATCACGATGCTACTGTCACAGTATGAAATATCACAGAAAACAAAATCTTTAAAAAGGGTGCGGGAAGAGAGAGAGAAGATGAAAGGCAAATGAAGTACCATCAGAATAGATGAGTGGGACTAGATTAGTGATAAAATGCTGAGTAGGTAATGAAATAGATAAGTAGGTGCACTACTTACATAGATGAAAAAAAAATTCTTTGGCGGCTGTCACTTGACGCCAACGTAGTAAAAAAAAAATATATATATAGGTATATATATGAAAAAATAAAAAAATAAAATAAATAAAAAATAACGTAACCAGTTGCACGGCTGTCACCAGACGGCACGACTTGTAATGTTTACGTTTGCGGCTCAACTGAGCGGAAAGAGGGGAGGGTATCACTAATAGGTCAGTAAAGATGTACATCCGTGCTTGCAAAAGGTCCGGTCGTTAAACATTTTTTATATGTTGTTAGGAACTATACCATTAGTAAGAAACCAGATTTGCAATTTCCAAAGACTTGTGCGACCGGCGTTATAGCCAAAAAACAACGAAATTTTCGCACTTTTTTCAGTTTTTGCTCAATATTACTCAATATTACAGTGAAGGAAGCGTCTGACGGGTATAGTCACTCCATACTCGTTTAAAGTATACTAAATTTGCTACAATTTGAGATCAGAGCGAGCTCTGTGCGACCATTGGTCCTCAAGTTGCAGCTCTTCAAAAATGAGCTGTTTCCCAAAAAAAAAGAAAAATTGTCGAAAGAAAACTGAAAAAAGTGCGAAAATTTCGTTGTTTTTTGGCTATAACGCCGGTCGCACAAGTCTTTGGAAATTGCAAATCTGGTTTCTTACTATTGGTATAGTTTCTAACAACATACAAAAAATTCTCAACGACCGGACTTTTTGCAAACACGACCCCCTTTTCACGTCTAACTTGACTAGACTATCAAACTAGAGCTGCTAATTGCAGTCGGGATTGTAAATAAGGAATAATTGTCCCTCTTATCCCTCAACAAGGTTCCTAATAGGAACGTCTCCCGAAATTCCAAAAATGCAGTCACTTGACCGATAGCGCGAGCGGTTGAAGGTTAAAAACTTTTAGGTTTCAAATTACGTACTTCCTGCATATTTGAGTTTTTAACATTTCAAATCAACACGTTTATAACACCCTCAGCTCCCCTAAGGGTTGATGAAAAGTATCTGGTACAAATTTTGGAGCTTCTCAATAACATGGATCTGGGAACAATATCTGAGCCTGTCTGACCTAACTGAATATTTTCTACAAATTATGGTTGCAAGCAGGAATAAGTGGCACGGATATTAAAGAAGCTGCAATTTCACAGTTTCAAATCATCAAAAATAGGTTTATAAGATTATATCATAAGTAGCTGCAGTGCATGAGTGAATGTTGAATACTTGAGGAGAGCTAAATTTTCTCTTTAATCATCTGATTTTGATGAAATTTTCATAAAATGTGCGGGTTAGGCTGTAGATGGCCCCCTAGAAGTTCACCTCAAATCAATAGGTACTTCACTCGGCGTACGCACAATCGTAAATGCTATCAAGAATCATTTTATCATGTGACTCGAATTTCGAGGGTAGTCGAAAAAAAAAACAAGTTGATCATCTCATCAATTTCATCACGATCTTATCTTATTAGTAGGTGGTGAGCATGCGCTAATGTGAAACCCTTGTGACACATAACTTCTACAGCTTCAATTCGATTTTGATGCAATTTTGTGGGAATGTGAGGGTAAGGCTGAGGATGGTCCCCGTCCGTTTCCATTACTCCGAAAGTGATAGTTTTTACTGCGCATGCGCAAATGTAAAATCTATCAATCTTTGTTTCCTTATGACCTATTTGTCCGATCTTGCTCAAATTTAAAGGTAGTTGGGAAATGACGACGTGATTTCATCGCGATTGTATTGATAGCAGTTGCACGCATGCGCGAACCTTGAATCTCTGTAACAACTATGATGTCTACGGTTTTCATCTGATTTTGATAATTCTGAGATTGAATAGTTCGTATTTTACGGTCTCAATGATCTATAACTTTTATGTGACGGATACGAAGAAGCTATGTGACACACCCGACGGCAGACTTTTTGTCCATTTTTGTTTCTTTATTATTTGTTATAATTTGCAATAGACTGAACTATTTTCTTGTAAATAAACCTGTATTAGCAAATTTTCGAAGATTTTAGATGGCTTCAAAAATTATAAAGTGGTGGGTGGGGGGCGGGGGAAGATACGGGGACCCCCTTCAAATCCGTTTCATACATCAAAGAACTCAATTCTAGAACTCAACTCCCTTAAAATGCGGCGTAAGAAATTCGTTCCAACGCAGAAAAATCAGACTTAGCAAAAGACAGGTCAAAGCTTGATGGCCAGCCCGATCGCTCCAAAATTTCAGGCTTAAATTTACAATTGAGTTTCCAAAAAAATGCTTAAAAAAAATCGGTTTTTTGACAACAGGGCATGTGGGATGTCACAGTCGAAAAAGTATTTTTTACCGTCGATTGCGACCACTCCGAGATCTCTAAGATTCATAAATAATCGAGAGAAATCAATCTTTAGGTGATAAATGCCCATAATTGACCACATTTTTGAGTTCTGCTGCGAGTCATTAATTTTTTTTTTTTTTTTTTGCTATCTCGTCACTCGGCTGTCTCTTTGGTTTTATTCAGGACGTGGTTTTTTTAATCACAACAAAATTTTCAACGATAATCTAGGACATTACAAAATTATGCTGAAAAACGTACTTAAATTTCATTAATATTTGCTGAAAAATCTAGAAAAACTGCAAAAGAGTTTAAAAATCCATAATCTTTTTAGAATCGCCGAATGTTATTTAGTTTGAGTTTTTTGCCATAAAATTGGTTTTTTAGCAATTTCCTTGTACTCAAATTGCTGAAATTTCTATACAACTTAACATATTATAATAATATAGGTATTTGTAGAAAATTCGCTCCTAGGATCATGCTGCATGACTGGAACTTTTTCTTAGTAGTACTTATCCAGTTTTTTAGCATATTGGGCGCAATGAGATTCCAAGTAAAATCAATTACTAATTAATGGGGGTCCTGATAATAAATTCTTGGATGATAAAACCGAAAACTGAGGGGCTAATTGGTTTGATTGCACAAAAATGTGTCCACAGCTGCATCCAAGTGAAACACTTTCTGTAGTATTAGGTTGCTAATCAAGAGCTATTGCCAGGTAACTAGGTCATTAAATGTGACATAAGAAAGGGGCAGGATGGGGAGAAAAAAATAGAGCTGGAACCAAAGAGATAGCGAGGTGTCAAGAGGGTTTGGAAGAGAAGGAAGGGATGAAAAGAAGTTATCTGATTGTTATTAAAAGACGGGAGGGGGATGTTGGGAAATCCTCTTAGGCTACCGGAGTTCCCGTGAGCGGGATTCACCAGGTTCAACAAAAGGAGCCGAAGTGAAAGATTCATTCATGAGATGTGCCGGGCGTGGCAGCAAAGCTTTTTCTTCTTTTTTGGGGTTTATTTTATAAGGGATGAGGACTTCTCGGAAGGGGGTGCCCCAAGGAGAGCAACTAGGCCCCTCGCGGTCTGCGGGGGTGAGAGTGACAAAGGGACGTCCCCTGAGCCCTCTTGACGACTTGAAAAGGACTTACAAAATATTTGCCCATAACTGAATAAGATGTCTGTTCTGGGGGAATCTTTTCGGAACGTGCGGCAGGGTGGAGAAGATGGGGCTTTAATGAGGAGTGAGACCTGAAGGAAGACATATTCTGACTGCCACTCTCAATAACATTTGAGGAGGTAACTCATGCTGACCTATCTAAAGGCCAAAGTACAAGACTATTTTAAACCTCACTCAACGCTTATAAGGTACAGTTTAAGTGCTGAGCCCAGTTTAATATTAAACGGTCATAGGGGTTGTTTGGGGTTGTTTGTTGTCTCAGTTCAAAATTCCTTACAGATAGGTAGGTACTTTTCGCTTGGCTCTCTGGACGACTAGAAAATTACTAACAAAATATAATTATAATTATAATCTTTATTCAGTCACCACAAGTGGTACATAAGACGTCAAATAGTACAAATCAATTAAGTTTAAATATATATACATAACAGAAAATTAAAATATATACTTACATAACAATTACAAAAATAGCCTATGGTTCAGGTATTTACAAAATAAACTATCACGTTTTAATGTAATCCTGAAAATCATTGTCAGGTTTTAATATAATCCTTAAAATTTAACTTGAAGAAGTCGTCAATCTCGTACAGAGGATTCTGGACGAGACACTTCCTGACTAAGTCGGAGAATTTTCTGTCGTCAAGTAAGCGGATGTCCAGGGGCAAATGATTGATCATAATCACTCCATGGTACAAAAAGCGGTTCTGCGAGCTGGCCAGCCTGCATCGGGGTATCTCAAGATATATTTGCCCATAACTGAACAAGATGTCTGTTCTGGTGGAATCTCTTCCGAAAGAGGGGCAGAGTGGAGAAGATGGGGATTTGACGAGGCCTGAGCAAACAATCATTCTGTCTGCCACGCTTAAGCCCAGTTAGGAACATCGAAGCTTAAATAACGAAGTTGAAGGACAAACTGTCCAACACAAGTTCTCGCGTCGGTCGGGCCCATAAAGTCGATATTGCATCCACCACTCTCACCTGTAGACCATTCACGCTTACCTACATTTTAATGACCAAATAATACAAATAAAAAAAGCTTTAAATTTTGTTTATTTGAGTGAACCCATTTAGGGTATCTCAATTTTTAAGTATTCCATAAACTGATTCTCGTACTTTATAGCGTAAATTTTGTTACCAGTCCAGGGACCAAATAATAATAATATTAATTTAAGGATATCAGGAGCAATAGTACAGTATTGTGCATGCTATTGGGAAGTTTTGTATGATTTCTAATCAATATTGTAGGGAAGAGCATGCTATTCATCACCCTATCGTAATGCACTACCATCATTATCATTAGCTATTATACATAATCCGTGTATCAACAAAACATTTATTTAAATATTTTATAAATAAATTGAGCATTTGAACTTAGTTTTATTAATCTAAAAATAAAATTAATATGAGTATTTATAAAGACAAAGTTGAAAATATCACCAGCTGTTTCATCACAAAATAGGTACAATGTTTTCTCCATACCGTAGGTACAATACGCTTCCAATGGTAAAGTAGCAGCTTGTGAGTTGCTCTGTATTTATATAAATATACAGAACAAATAACAAGAACGAATAGAGATCCATATTGACAGCACTGTCAATCACTGAGGGTAGCGTCAGGTTGGTGACTAGTAGTTGACATTTGCATTTTCACTTGTTCTTTGATTTATACCAAAAAATGACAGTATAAATGTATTTTACTCAAAAAACTGATTGAGAAAAACCATGGGTACAATCGAATTTGAAAATGTGGAGGACATGGTGAAGCAATATGAAATACTTACCTTGTTAGGAAAATCACAAGAAACAACACCAAAGAAATGACAACACGAGGTTTTGTTGGGTAACCTTCTTTCACAAAAACCCACCTGAAACCTTTTCCCGCTTTTATACTTCACTGAGAAGGTATTTTGTCTCAAAATTCAAAAGGATCAAGCCTGTAAAACACTTTTATGCCTTATTATTTAAACATTTTGGTGAGATGTCAATCACTGGGTCCTTGTCAAACACTGGTCCCTCCACCCTAACAGACTATTTGAATAAGTTTCGGTTGATGTGTTGTCCAACCTTTTGGAGACGTTGAAAGATACCTACGACGGACGCTTTAAGTGATGGTTCATGGAACGAGCCCCCAATTTTATTTGGTTCTCGATGTCCCAGAGAGGCACTCTATCAAATTCCTCGGGTGAATATAGAGTAGAATTTAGCTAAGCCAGATGATCTGGTTGAAACCCGTCATTGCATTCGTCTCTTAATGTCCTAGAGAGGTTCCCTGTCAAATTTCAAATTCCTAAGGTGAAAAGGAGAGAATTTAGCTCACTCAGCTGATCAGGAAAGAGCCCATCATTTGATTATCTCTTGATGACCCACCCCTTATCAAATTTCAATTCCCTTGGGTGAACAGGAGAGAATATTTAGCTTTTTTTATTGTTGTTTTTATTTATTTATTTAATTTTTTGAGCAATAGGTACCGGTAAAAGTTTCCCGGTTTCTTCAACTCCAATATAACCTTAGCTAGGTACGCTAAGACTCTTCCCGACCAAGATTATAAAGCGTTTTTAATATCAATTTTTGATGATCTATCTTTACGAATAGAAAATGCTTGGTCAACCCACCAAAATCGTTTTGGTATCGTTGAATTCGTTATCGAAAGTCCTTTACACCTAAAACCTACCCTGATGATATCTTATATTGATTATTTAAAAAAAAAAGGGATTGTAGCTTCGTTCTAATGAAATTGTCGAAGTGAAGCATTTAGAATGAGGCAAGAAGCAAACAAGGTTTTTCAATAAAATGGAGTTTTTAAGGCTGAAAGGGGTGAGTTGCGAAATTTCTATATAGCCGATCTTTCTCTTTGGTGTTCAAAGGGCATGCTGTGAAAAATATCATCAAAATCGGTTCATAATTTTGGTCGCGTATGAAGGACACACATGCATAATCTGATTTTTATAGACATAGATAATGCGATGAGACTATTTATTTTAATGTAGAGCTTGTTGTGAATTTTGTATGTAACTTGATATCTATCTGCAAGAAATGTTATTGCTCCTAGACCTAGATTGACTTTAACCACTCACAGCCCATGTTATGTAATTTATATCATTCATAGAGCCCCAGATGGGCACTTGAAAATTCCTCAAAACTTTCCGAGATCCAGATACAAAATATACGTACTAACCTGGTTAATAACAACAGGATTTATGCATATTGAATCATTATTAAATAACTCATATGTTCAACAGAATATGTATTTAATTGCTAGTAGTTTTGGTAATAAGCAACTCAATAGTATTATAAATCTGTATGTAAATTAAAGTTAGGTACCTATAAATATAATTGCAATCAAAATTAAATTAGTAAAATAATTGAGGTACCTCTATACTTATAAACTAGCGGCAGACTCATTGCCTGACAACACGGGCCAAGCCTCGCGAAGCAGCACCTTCGTTTCAGGAGTCCTAATTAAGAATGTATTTTGTAATATTTTATATTGTAATACTCATGTAAAATAGGATACGAATAAACTTTTATATTTTATTTGTTCTATGATACAACGAATAAGTACAATTGGGAAAAAGTGAAATCATATCCAGTACAGGATCGAAAAGCAATCTCTACGACATGAATTAACGTCTTAATCACGGAGTAGTAATCATTACTCGAATTATAATGAATACTATTTCAGTATCCATAATTGGTTATGATCAGAGAGTAGGAATCAAAACTCGAATAATAATGGTTACGATCTTTGACGACGTGCTACTTAATCTTCGGAAGTGCTCAATGCTCATTACTTGGTGTTAACAGTTAATTTGCATCGTATGACAATCTGAAAAAATCCCGTAGAGTAAATTGGTAGATCTTGAAAAAGACTATGTTGGAGGGTTGTTGTTGTTGAAGGCTTATTTTGATTAGTGACAAGTGATCATCCCAGTTGTCGGTTTTCCCATGGTAGGTATACGAGCGCACGGGTCCCTGACATCTAATAATCTTATTCAAGTCCAGAAATAAGTGTGCCGAAAATCTAAGTAGATCACGTAAAAGTATGATATTACTACATCGAAGTTATGAAGTACCTACCTATACATTTACACCACACTTCTATCCAGTCGGCGATTTACGGATTCCTTCTAGATGTCTAACAAACCCTTTCCGGTGGTATTTTTGGAACCTTTATCATTATTGACCTATCTTTATCTGCAGAATTGCTGAAAAAAAAGTGCTAAGTTGGTTAGCAGAATAGCTTCCTCACTATTATATAGGCGTATGTAATTAGTTGAAGAACAAAGTACGACTCGAAATTATTGATAAGACGGCGTTATAAAAAATTAATGTTTGCGCATGCGCACAAACTATTATTAATCCAACGGCAATGAAGTGAACGTTTAGGAGCTAGAAGGCACAATCTTTGAAAATTTCATAAAATCGGTTCATTAGTCTAGGAGTTTTGTCTCTGTCGATCGATATTAGTTTTGCGCATGCGCAATGAATATAACTCTACCAATCGTGATATAATTTATAGGGCATTTTTCTGCAACATATCCACATTTACCTACCGAGTTTGAACGAAATCGGACCAATAGACAATGAAAAATCGACGCTATGAGAAATTCACGAATGCGCATGCTCACAGGCTACTGTTAATTCTACAGCATTGAAAATTATAGGAGACCGTCTAGAAGTTAACCCGCACAATCCATGAAAAATTCATCTGAATCGGACTGAAACTTGGTATAGTTTTGGGCGTCACAAGGATTTACCACAGACAGACATCGCAAAAAGCAAGTGAAAATTTTGATTTTGGAGGACAAAAATTTTGTTGACTTCAATCACGAACAATTAATAAAATTAATTAAAAAAATCACGGCATTAATTGTGCGTACATACCTATGTGTGTGTGTGTGTGTGTTTCTGTGTGTGTGTGTGTGTGTGTGTGTGTGTGTGTGTGTGTGTGTGTGTGTGTGTGTGTGTGTGTGTGTGTGTGTGTGTGTGTGTGTGTGTGTGTGTGTGTGTGTGTGTGTGTGTGTGTGTGTGTGTGTGTGTGTGCATGTGGAAAAAATACTATACACTATATAAAAAATACATTGTATGAAAAAACACTATACTTTTGAGCTCTTGAAAAGCTAGCTAACTTTATTATTGATGCTACTGAGTTTATTGAAATAAAATACTAAGCTACTTTCATAGTGGAAATAAGCAGGTTCCTTACCTTCAACGCTTCTTAAAAATAGTAGGTGCTGGGAAAAGCTAGAAATATTAATTTAAAATTATCAAACAATTTCGAATTTTTTAGATTTTTTCGTCGGTATATAGATATATTTATCGAGAAGTTGTACACGTATAGTTCCTATCTCCAAGCGAAGTGAGTTGGAATGGTTTCGGTTTAACCCTTGACACTAATGGGATGGCCCTTAATTGTTTTAACCTGGAGCTAAAACTAATGAGAAGTATCCTTCGGCCAACGCCCCTCATTTTTTAGGACGTCCCTCTGAAGTTATGTCTTATAGGCAAGGCTTCGTTAACAAGAGAAATGCCTATTGGTATTGATAGGGGGGGGGGGGGGGGATCCAAGCATGAGAAAAAAGTATTCTGGAATTGGAAGAAGAAACACTGACTGCTTTCAGTTTTTCGCGAGCGCATTCGGGAAATACGATGGCCCCTTCAGGCTCTGTAATTTATTTTACTACTGTATGATATACATTATAATAGAACGTGACTTCTGAAAAGATTCCATTTATGGTCTAATTATGGATAATGTAGCAGGAGTTTCAAATTTCATTATGGAAGGGTGTGAATAGAGGGGGTCGTAGTAATAAATCATGATGTTATAACTTTACTATTCTCGTCAGATTTTCATGATCATTATTTCGTTAAATTATGAATTTGGTCTGGTTTTGGAAAATGTGTCAGGAGTTTCAAATTTCACCCTGGAAGTTTTTTGATGAAAATTTAATATCGGTGGAGAGGGTTAATTTGGAGGGGGGGATTTCGAGAAGTCATGATATTTTTATTTTTCCTGTTATTTTAACTCTCACCAAAATTATATAGATCCATCCATACGGACGTCCCTGTAATGCATGCATTACTTACCAATATGTTGTTTATCCTAAATTTTTTTGAATTGAGAGAAAAAAAAAAAATCCCCGGCCTATTGTCCCATGTCAACTCACAATGGCTTTACTCTATGCTCAGATGCTCACTACTTATCTCAGTAGCGTAAACGAAAAATCGACGAGCTCGACTTGAGCAACACAGCTGAAAGTCTTGAGGGGGAGCACGTGCGACTAAATTAGGCTGCATTATCGGGTTACGCACGTTTTTATGTCTCGTCCGAAGGAAAAATATCTCGTTAGCCTTCCAGTTTCGGCTCCCCTCCTTCTATACTTATAAAAAAGAAAAAAAGATGTTAGAGTAGACAACTCGTATATGAGTGGAGCTCATCCGGCATTTTCGTCTGGTTATTGGGTAAAAGTGGTTTCCAAACATTTTCGCATGAAAAAAATCTGTCAAGTTGCGTGGGCAGTATAGCTTCCTCACACATTGTAACATAGACGTATAGAATTAGTTAAAGAACAAAGTACAAGTCGTAATGATCGATAAGTCCACATAATAAGAAATTGACGTAATAAGAAATCAACGCTTGCACAAATTACTCCGAAGGCAATGACATTTTATGAGGGGATGTCTAGGTGCTAAACCGCTCAATCCTTGATAATGTCATAAAATCGGTTCATTGGTCTAGGAGTTTTGTCTGTATCGATCAATTTAGTTTTGCGCATGCGCTATAGTTAACCCACCAATCGCGATATATTTCATAGGGAATTTTCCTAGAACATATACCCATCTACTCCCCGTGTTTGAACGAACTCGGACTAATAGATGATAAGAAGTCGACATTATAATAAATTAACGTTTGCGCATGAGCACAGACTACCACTTATGTGACAGCAATGAAAGTTATAGGGGACCGTCTAGAAACTATCCCGCACAATCCCTGAAAATTTCATCAAAATCGTCCAATTAGACTTAAGGTTTTTGCCTGTGTTAATCGATATTAGTTTCGCGCATGCGCAATGATTATTACGTTACCAATATATAATATAATTATAAACGATAATATAATTTGTAGTAGTATAGTATATGTATAGTATATGTTTAGTATAGTAGCATAGTATTTATAGAGCGTTTTCGTAGTACGTAAACCCAATTACCTACCGAGTTTGAACGAAATTAGACCAACAGGTGATGAGAAATCGACGTTATGAGAAATTCACTTTGCGCTTGCGCACAGGTAACTGTTGATTCGACGGCATTGAAAATTATAGGGTACCGTCTAGGAGTTAACCCGCACAACCCCTGAAAATTTCATCGGAATCGGACTGAAACTTGGTATAGTTTTGGGCGTGACAAGGATTTACCACAGACCGACAGACACGGAACCAAAATTGATCAGCAAGCACTGAAACGCGAAAAATAAGTGGACATTTTTATTTTGGAGTACAAAAATATTTTCGACTTCAAGCATAAAGCAACACAACGCAGAGCAAAAAATGTTGAAAGCAAAATTTTCATTTTGTGATGAGAATATTGTTTATTATTATTCGCTCCGGCATTGTTAGTGTCCAAAACATCATATTTTAATCATTCTGTCTTCTCAGATGGAAAATAAAATTCATAGGGATCCAAACACAGCTTGTTGTTACACAGCTACCAGTTTATTACGTCTTTTTTATTCGATCATTATTTTATTCATTTCATGAAATCCCTCGTGATGAAATGAAATAGAGTTAATTTAATTAAATTTTGGACATCCTCTATGAAAACCCACAATCTATAGAATTTATCTATTGGGATCCAAACACAGCTTGTTGTTACATAGCTACCGGTTTATTACGTCTTTTTTAGTCGATCATTATTTTATTCATTTCGTGATATCCCTCGTGATAAAGTGATATAGAGTTCTTGAATTACTTATATTTGCTTCCTGTGTTCGAAGATGAACTCGAAAAAAAATGTATGCCATCTAAAATCAAGACTTTCGCTTGCTTTTGCGTTTCAAAACTTGCAGATCAATTTCGGTCCCGTGCCTGTCTGTGGTAAATCCTTGTCACGCCC
Source organism: Adelphocoris suturalis (assembly GCA_030762985.1). Taxonomy (NCBI): domain Eukaryota; kingdom Metazoa; phylum Arthropoda; class Insecta; order Hemiptera; family Miridae; genus Adelphocoris; species Adelphocoris suturalis. The sequence goes on from CM061044.1 coordinate 88,572,647, forward strand.
AGAACTGTACCCAGTTTTAGTCCGATTTAGTCCAAATTTTCAGGGAATGTGCCTAAGTGAATTTCAATGAATTCCAGTGCTGTCGGGTAAATATTAGTCTTTGTGCATGCGTCCTTGTGTAATGGCGCTAACATCAATTTAAATTTTTACTAGTACTTTATTCTTTAACCAATTCTATACGTACTTCTTACAATAATTGACTCCAAGAGTTCAACCAACTTGGAAGACCTATTTTCGGTAAAACTCTAATTTGAACTCTGATAACTATTCTTTACAGGGTTCAACTACCGTGGCGGAAATCTCAGTATCAAATCTTGAGTGTGCTGAACGCGAATCCGAAGTCCGTTTTTTCCACCTCATCAGGGTTTTGAGATATTGTCAAAATTTGTCCAGTTTTCGCCTAATTTGTCCAATTTTCCAGTTGTTGTATTTGAAGAGTGGGTGGCGTCGTTTCCTATAGTTTTCGACCTCCTGAATCGAATGAGACCAACCGCAGGTTGCTTTGATTGATGTTTACTGAGTTGGAGCACTTTAAAGCCCAAAAACCAAGTTGAGAGCTTGAGAGGAAGTGCCTTACCCAGCGGAACCGACGCTGAGCAATGGCGACACATACATATACGGTATGGTGCGCACAGTACCTACTCAGCTCAGAGAAGCGGCAGCATCACTAGTGAGTGATTTCTTATCATTATGCTATTGTATTATACACGTTTTGTATTGGGCTTGCCCGTTTTGTAAATAAAAAGATAAAGCTGGCAAGTGGAGTGGCTGATTGGAACAGTATAAAGTCTCTTGCCGCTTGAAGAGGGGTGGCTCTTGATAGATGTCAGGAGTACGCCTCATAGGAGTAGAAGGACTGCTGCGAAAGAATATATGCAAAACCGATGGCACTCGTCACTGGAGAAGATTTAAAAGAGTCTGAGATTCTTACCAGCTTTCTTCTGGAGTAAAAATCCGGAACTGAAGGTGGTGCATTCATTTAGGAACATGTTCAACGAAAACGAAAATCAAAGGATGCTCCTCGTTGACGCCACAAAGGCATTCAACACTATGAATCGATGAGTTCTGCACCGTGGAGTTGCAGAATTAATTGGCCGATATGTGCGAGGTTTCTTTTCAACACGTACCGCTGAAACCCAATGACATTGCTAACGGATGGACGGATTTTTTTAATTTGATTTTTAGATTCTATGCGTCTTGTCAAGAAAACCAACAAATTTTTAGGGAGGATTAAACTTTTTTTTCTTGGTCGATTACAAAGGTTCATTATTGAGAAAATAATAAACCAAAAATAAAATGATTACTTTGGTGCTATCAACCTTTTGCGAAGTCATGACCCATCCAAAGCAAATACACCTATAGTTAACATAGTTGATCGGAATGATAAATGAATGCAAAATCAAGAACTTGTCCTGCTATTTCACGATTGCGAACTGGAGTGGCTGTCTGCTCAGCCTACTTATTCAAAATTGGAGTTCGACCATCACCGGAGTGTTCATTTTGTGACCATCAATATAGTGATGCCGAACATTTTTGATGGAAAGCAAATTGTTTGACTCTATAAGAAAACTAAATTTTGATACTATTACAAATTCAATGCCAGCTCTATTCCAATGTGTTTGTTTATTGATCAATCCCGTGATTTATGAAGATTTATATAATTTCATTGCGAATTTTGTGGTTGGAAGTTTTAGTTTAAGTTGAATTTGATTTATGTTATTTCATGGCTGTTAATAAAATGCCAATTATATAATATATATCCTGTCAATCCAATCCGTTCCATAGTTTCTGCACCAAGACGTAAAACCATTGACGCTCATGGCCTCTGTGAGCTCCATTCATACGCCTCCCTACAGCGTTGTTTTTTCCCCCACCTCACAAGTTGACAGGGGATGTTTGTTATTTAGAGGGTGGATTTAATATTAATAAGATAATGAACGTGGGTGCGAGGGCGGAGGCGGAGCTCATGTTCTTCACGCTTACCCTCTGTTTGATCCGATTTCCGTTTCCCCTTTTCGAGGGCTCCCCCCAGGGGATAACAGTTGACACCGACGCTTTGTGTCGACACAAATTGAATTTGGGATTGAAGAGCTGAGATTACTTACTAGAGTATTCGTAGGTATCGCTATAAATTGCACGGCGCGTTGCATTTGAATTTAGCTACAACTTTTCGTTTTTACCTAACTTTTCGTAGAAAAGGGGGGTATTACACCCGTCGGCACGGCGACACTTGGGGGTGGGGATGCATTTTCTTTGCGTTTCATAGGGTGTAGAACACGTTTCCAATAGTCATTAATTTTCAGATCTCTTTATATATATTTGTTTAAGGACAAAGTTTTGAACTGAAACCGCTGGTAATTACCATATTTTGATGTTATGATGTGTTACGATGTCGGAACCATAATATAAATCATAATGATGACAAAATCTTTCTCAAATCTCTCCTATTCACCGTAGGACAACGAAATTTGATAAGGAGCCACTCTGGGACAACAAGAGACGAGCAAAGTGAGGAGTGCCATCCTGATCAGCAGAGTGAGCTAAAATCTCTCGTGTTCACCGTAGGACGTTGAAAATTGATAGGGAATCTCTCTGGGATAACAAGAGACAAATGACCTTACAGGCGCCATCCTGATTAGCTGCACGCCATGACAATCTATTGTCAATGATAACTCCCAAAAAGGTAACGTGCTGCTAAATTGCCCTAGCGGAGCACAGTTACACCGCTAGCAAATGATATGTTGAGATCTGAGGAAACATTGATTAGCAATTGTGGTAGTAAAAAGTAAGTGTTTACAAAAGTAGTCGAGGTCTGTGGGCAATTATGTTTCCTACTGCAATTCAGCTGTGATTTGAGGTGCAGAATTACCAATGTCTGATACAGAAAAGTGTATTTGGCATGGTAGTCAAATTACCTGCCAATTTTTCACGTTCAGCATACAAAAGGAAAGTTTTCACTTGGCTGATTGAACAAGGTTCCACTAGCTGTAAAAACCTTCTGACGAGTATATTGATGTTAGGTGATAGATTCATTGTAAGAATAATATCATATTTTTTAATGTATCCTTTCCACTCTACTTCATGAAAATAGCTACTCTTCATTGTATTTTGGATCTTTATACCCATTTAAGAATAGTTCTTTATTTTTCTTCTCAACCATTGTGAAATATTTGCATAAAGTTAGATGACATAGCAACTCCCCTTAACCGCACAGGACCTAGTTCTCTGGTCAAGGGTATATCCCATCGATCAATAATACCAAATTACTGTTAATGTTATTTTCAAGGAATAACTTACATATTCATTCATTCGTTCATTTAGTGAAAATGCATAGCTTACCTTCGCGTCATTCTTCTCAACAGGGTGGCCGTACAATTTCTGTCCTATATTTTTATAAGTACCTAAAAAGCTGATTCGCTTACATCTTAAAGAAATGCTTTCTATTCCATTTATTTTCATTTTTCTTGCACCAGTAATAAATGAAATGTCTCCTATGACACTACAGCCAACATTACGTTGGAACATTAAAAATCTCCGTCATACTGTTGGAGAGCTTATATTTCTTCCGCTTCTTTTTGTTAACAACGGACATTATGTATTTCGACACCTCAACTCACATTTCGGAACTACATAAAATATAATTTACGCTTTCTTCCTACCTGGCTCAATGGTGATGCTTCAAAGCGATCAAATGGATTTTTTTCGCTTGGCGTTTGAAAGTTTTCTTTATAATATTAGTGGAATAGACTGCAGGTTGATTGGTGTAATCAATTCATAACTAACATTGCATAACTTCTTCAGGTTCCTTTCGATTTCGATGAAATTCTCTGGGAATGAGCTAATTACGAGGCTGAGGGTGGTCTCCAATCAATTTCAAACTCTGATATTTTTCACTGCCTATGCCCAAACGTAAAATCTATCAAACGTCATAACGACCGTCTATGTGCAAACGTGACATCTATCAATCATAATTTTCTCACTGTGTTTAATTAATTTTCAGGATTACAAATAATCTACTATATGTTAAAATGTTACTCCCCATCTTGATTTACTAGTTCTCCTAATAACAGGAAACCCACCATGAAATCGATCAAGTTGATGAAAATATTTCCATGATCTATGTACTCATGTTATTACATGCAAGAGAAAACTATGTTCCACACCTAACTTGGGAGTCTTCTTTTTTCTGGAAGTTGTGAATGTTTGTTCTGCAAAATGAAAATATCCTATAATATATCCTAATAAACTTCAACAAATATTGCGTATAATTTCCACGCATCAGTCATCATTTTCCGCACTAATTGCACACACTCCATTATAAAACCGACGAAGATTGCCGAACATTGATCATTCATTATGAAATCTTGGCTATTTTCTCACTATCACGCAACTCGCAGGTGCATAGTGCTGTCAACACGCCGCCGCACAATTTCTGTGCTATATTCTTAGTATTCTCGCTTTTGGACAACTTTTATATTTACTTGTTGTCAATCCGCAATTTCATTTACTTTATGTGGTTGTATGTGGTCCGGGTGCATATTACGTACACAAAATGCTATTTAAAGTTAATCGAATTTCGTATAACATAAAACTGTGGGTTGTAAGTGAAAGTTGGATGAATCAAGTTCCAATCTTCCTCTACACATTTTTACTATTGTAGAGCATAGTTATTCCTTATGTGCTGCACCGCTGAGGAGGGTTGGTGAAATGACTGACATGGGTATAACTGTTGGTTTCTAAGTTGACATTCTCGGGTCATATTAGACACATTTGCAATGGAGCCTTAAGAATTCTTGGATTCTTGAAACGGCATACGAGAGACTTCACAGACATCCACGGCATAACCTTGCTTTACAATGCGCTCGTCCTCCCTAAGCTCGGGTACGCATCTGTAGTGTGATCTCCCTTCTATTCCACCCAAATCTACTGCCTTGAGAGGGTTCAGAATGAGTTTTTGAGATATGAAGACCGCCATATGCAAAACAACCTAAGTGCCATTTTGTGAGAAATACGTTTTTTAACGGATTCCGACCTTATGTGCCATTAGACAACAACTCATAAGTTTGTGAGCAACAGTAGAGCTTCAAGTGGTTCGTTTATTAATTTCAAACCAAACAAACCTGAGTGCCCATTCTGCTGCACAACGTTACTTTCGTTGCTATGCTTCCTCCACGATCCCCCGATTGATGTTTTTTACACGGGAACGAACTAATAATAAAACAAGTGAAAATTAAGATTCCTTTAATTGGTTTAAGTTAAATTTGCCCACCCCCCAAATGTATTGTAGCAGACAACTGACGTGTATCAACCTTGGAATTCATATCGACGATAGCGATGGAGACTTCTTCTACTTTTAGGACTAGACAGAGGAAATTCGGGGATGTTGCGAAATCGGCACCTGTATTCATAACTACTTATACAGTAAATCTTAAATCGCACAAAACAAAAACAATCTTCTAGTCAGATAACGGAGGGGGGTGAAATAAAAAACAGGGAATTTTGGCCATGTTTGTGCTAAAGTCGGTAAACAGTTTTTACGTTACAGGATGACCATTGCGAAAGACAGCGGTTCTTCAGTCCGCTACCCTTCCTCAAAAAAAAAAAAAAAAAAAAAAAAAAAAAAAAAAAAAAAAGACTGCTGGAAAAAACTGAAGATGAAGGGCGTTGAAATCATGATTCCATGGTTACCTCCAAAAAATCAAAATTTTTATTTAGATCATCCGGTTACCCGTGCAATGCACGGACCCACATCTGCGGGTCATTTTTACCAGGTTCCTTGCCATTCTTACCTAGCAGTCTTCAAGAGGCTTCAACTCAAATTTCAGCAATCAAGTTTCAATTTGTACCTAATTAATTTTTCAACTAAATGTCCCCTCAATACCAACTCATTATAACCTCAATTACGTTGAAACTATCCCCGACCAACATTGCTGCAGTTAATAAGGCGTTTTGAATATCAGTTTTTGAGCAGGTATCTTACGAATAAAAAATGCTCGGCTCAACCCACCAAAATCGTTTTGGTATCATCGAATTCGCTATCGAAAGTTCTTTACCCGTGTACCCGCCCCATCCTAATTTCACGTAAGTTCGACGCATGCCGGCTTTTTCCTTAATTATAAAGTTGTTCACGTTCTTACCGGGAAAGCCGAGTTATGAAGTTCTAGAGGTTTGTGATATTATAGTCTTTGCATTAACCAGGGACCCTATGAATGACCATGTACAATGTCAGCTCAATGGGTCCAGTAGTTTTTACGTGAGTGAATAATACAAACATAGACACCATTAGATTTTTATATACGTACCTAATAGTATAGATTATACCAAAAATGAGAGAAATTGTATGTTTGTATCTTTCCAAACTGTTTTCTGTCTCACTTTCCTTACGTTTTAATTACTTCTTTTAAATACTGTTGGTGCAATAAAAGTTTTAATTACCTACCTACTTCATATTCAACCCTTTCTTCAAGATTTTGTGATATAAGAATCAGAACACAGGCTGAAATGTATTCAATAAACTAAAATTTGACCTTCCTGGTCAATAAAATAAGTTATGTAAGGGCTAATATATAGCCTTCAAGCAGGGAATCCCACAAAGTTCCGTTGACTATATTTCGTTGCCCATTATCTATGAGCTGATGCTATTAAGTAGAAGTCGCTGCATCGCTGATCTCACAATGCTACGCAAAGCAATAAACGCCAGATTAAACTGCCCTGCACTATTGGAGGAAATCCTTTTCCCAGTGCCACATCCCGATCGTTGATTTTGTTCAAAGTGCCCTTTTGTGCCGCAAGGTAACTACTTGATGAATCGGCTTCTGGTGAGACTTCCCCGCTCAGCGAACCTCTTCCTTTCATTAACCCCTGATTTTGACTTTTTTACTTTTTTTTTATCTACTCTAAAATCATTAATTGCATCATCTCCTATTTGATTTACAATATATTACATTTACAAAAATGATGAAAAAGAGATAAACTCTAGGATTCGTTTCAGAATGTCTTAAAACGGATTTCAGTGAAGACATCTTTCGAAATTTTTGATTTCAAAATTTTTGGAGCATTGAAATGGCTCTTTTCACGAAAATTCGCTAACAATGTGTGTAATATTGTGCCCCTCTGCTGAAGGCATGCAGCTCATAAAAATTCCTGCAGCCCAGCCAGAACCGCATTTTGTCCTTTCCTGGAACTTCTCTCTCCACCAGCCTAGAGACACACTAGCTATTGCTGGTAACAAGATCCCGTCCCTCTCCCTAACTTGCCTCCCAGTTTATTAATGTTTCAATTATGCCACCAAGTCCCGTTCCGTTAGCATCTTTTACGAGCCATATAAACTTCTCTCCTCTCCGGCCCTTGCTGTCAACGATTTTTATGGGAAATCGCGGTAGCTCCCTTTTCGTGTCAACACTAACGCCGCCCTTCTAGTTTACTATTATTGTTATTTTTGTTTGCCTTTTCATCTTCTTTCTGCCTACATCTACCTACTTCTATGAACCCTTTTGTCGGCTGATCGGTGGCTCCGGACCGAAGTGAACTAATGCTTTTTACGAGACTTGGGGGTGTTGTAAAGTTGGAACGTTATGCAAACCATCCAGATGACTTGCTTGAGAGGTCGAGTTCATCATACACTATTGAAGATACTGTAATAATGCGAATTAAAATTGGTAATAATAAAATAGAACAACTTTTTTCATGGGTGCTACATGATTCTATGACGTGCTGACATAGGTTTTATGATCTTATACAAACACAGGTACACATACGTGTATTCAATTTAGGTTAAAAATCAAGTTATGAGTGAGATCCAGAAACGAATTTCCTGGTCGATAATTTACACAGGTATATTCACTTTCAATAATTGTTGATGATATTATAGAACACAGAAAGCCAATGGTTATTTGGAAATGGTAGGGCTGATCCTGAACCTCAACCTGTGAAAGTGACAATTTCACCTCGTACCTATATTGTGGGGTTAGAACAACAATAGGTAGGTGGGTAACTCGAATGGCCACTAATGACCCTTCTGGTTGAGGTGCGACTTGAAACTTTAAAAAAAAGTAACTCGAAATCAGCAGTTTAAAGAAAATGGCGATCAAGGTTTTTACTCATTTTGAACTCTTTTAGTTATTATTGTTGAGTTCGAATTGAATATCTGAAAATGGCATCGTGTCGACTTGTACCATGTGATAACTCTCCAAATGAATTATTTCACGAAAGTGTACGAGTTACCTACTTGTTAAAGGAAGTAAAACCTGATTTCCGTTCATTCGAATATGACTGAAGCTGCACTTCTGAATTTGAACATTGTCACAGTCATTCACAAAATTACAATCACGATACTTTTGAAGAATAGTGCTAAAACAAAAAATCATCATGTAACACGGCCCTTCGGGCCTCGCAAGCCCTGGACCGACCGGTTGATTTCCGCTTTGAGCCTGCGGCTAAAATGCTAAAACAAGGAACATGCTTTCTTCCCTTTAGTTCGGGGTCGCATTTTTGTTCTTCTCGCTAATTCGGGGTCGCATTTTGGAGTTTGGATTTTTAGCTTTTTTAATTTTTTACCGATTTTTTAGCAAATTTTAATGAATATTAAGTACATTTTACAGCATAATTTTGTACATAAATTTTTGAATGTTTTATTTTATAGTTAATAAACTTTATTTCAGCATTAATATACCAACAAATATATAGTTAACGATTTTTAACAGTTTTTAGCGATTTTTTGTGATTTTTCAGTAAATTTTTGAAATGTGACCAATTTAAAGTACTCAAAAAGTGCTGGCCAACGAACTCATCCTTTCGTTTGAAGAAGTTGATTTTTTTGGCGCAAGAACGGAATCTCATTCCTAAGGAGAGTTATCGCCTGGAAGGACACAAATATAAATAAATAAATACATATATATAGATATCGGCGCTTGGCGTCTCGCCGGGGGGCTTCGCCCCCTGGACCCCCTAATCGATACTCGGCGCTTCGCGCCTCGCCGGATCTTTTCTCTTTTCTACTGCGTAGAAAACGAGGATAATTTGCTATGCAATTCTTAGCCTGAATTTTTTTTTTTTTTTTTTTTTAAGATTCTTTATTTCTTTTTCATAATACAAATACATAAAAATTGAAAATAAAATATTCTTTAAAAATAATACAGATTGCTTAAAAAATATATATATATATATATATATAGAACCTTATCCCCTATGTGGGCATAGCCCGTGGCAGGGAGATGTGTCGTACCTACCTCAGCTAGGAAAATATTACAAATGTTCATAAGTGTTTACTTATTTTAAAAAGAGAAAAAGAAACACGCTTCTTTTAAAAAGAATACAATAATATTGTTCCAGCAGCAATGGATCGGAGTGCAATGATACAAAACATGTATCCATCCAAGATAGAAAAATATAATAATGAAGTAGTATTGCAGAATTTATAACATGATGAAGTATTTTTTGAGTTTCTGACTATTTTTACAGATTTTATTTAAAAACGCCGATCTCAGGGTTTCCGGAAGAGCATTAAACCGACGTACACCTCGTGCTGGGTATGAGTTATAACCATGAGTAGTGCGAAAATATGGAAAAGTCATAGAATTGCAAGAATGGAATCTGGTGTAAATTAAACGGTTAGGCGTGGAAAAACTTTTTTCTTTCAAGATCTGCTTAATGCAATGAAGCTCCATCAGTAAGGGAAATTTTAAAACATTCAAATGTTTATGAATCAACTTAGTTTTGGAATGTAGCCAGGTACGTAAGGAGAGGGAAATTGGTAGCTTGAAATGTGAACATTTATCACATAAATCAAGCGCTTTCCAACGAGTGGCGAACGATTTTTGTGCGATGAAAACTGCGGAAGTTTCATTCCCCTAACAACGGCTGGGTTGTACGTGAAAAACACTGAAATTGTGACACAATCTATAGCAACTACTCAACTATTCGGTTGTACGTGAAAATCATCTTTAATTTCGTTCCGGACGTTACATAAAAAATTATTGGGGGTCGGCCTAAGAATCGCATAGCAATTAATAAATGAATATATTTATATAGATATTTGAGGTTGGGTTGACCAAACTAGACTTAAGTGGTTTTCTTTATGTTTTATTCATCAAAATCCACAACGTTTCTACCCAGGGGCTGAGTCATGTGGTATAATAACATTTGGTTGAAAGTGGTGGAGGTTCTTTCACCAGATAAAACATTAGTTTTAAATGTAAGAACACATAAAACTTTGACAGATATCGAATTACATAGGTAAAACTGTACCTGTACTGTATATCGAATTACATAGGTAACAGTATTACATAGGTACAAGTATTACTTGGGCCTGAACTGTGTGTGTGTTTTATAGTATAGTCGGGTTTCTGGGGCAGGGTAACTGTTGGTGTTTTTATCTCTTCGGAGCTCCTTCATATCCCTACCCAAGTGATGGTCATACGTCCCCGTCCTGCAACTCGGGCACCCTCTGGGTGAACAGAGGGTGGCCGAATGACCCGCTGGCGATTAGGGGGGAGGCTCATGTCAATGGGTCTCCCGACCCTTATTTCCCGTCTCCCCCGTTATGGATCATATAAACAGAGAGCCTCATAACCCCCGCCGGCCCATTGACCAGCGGGGTTCTAGGAGAGGCGCTCGGGGGCATATCAATTTTTCAAAAATGTTGATTTTAAAATTTTCCGAGCCATTGCAATAGTTCATTTTCTACGAAAATTCGTTAATTACCACCTCAACCAAGTGACAACAAAATATGGAACATCATATTATTGGATTAATATCTTGTAAATAAATACACATTTACTCAAGAAAATTTGTGTGATGATTTTTCGTGACATAAAAACTTGAGGATTTTGACCGCGTAGCTGATGGCTAAAGCATGTTCCATGCTAGTTAGGGTAACGACACCAGCTGTACTTATAAATGCTCAAGACATAACATTTTTCGAACTTTGTAATGTATACAGAGTTTTCCAACTTTTTTCTCTCATGAAACAACACCTCCTCTAACTTTTGGCTGTTTATGAATCCTCTAAATTAAATTATGATTTCAATCAAACAATCAGTAAAGAGGTTTGACCCCAGTAACAGACGGTTTTGTCGTACTGTATGCACTCGTGTGATAGCTGACAGCAAATCGAATGGATCCGAAGTTGGTCAGCAACGTTCGGTTGTCTTCGTTTGCTAGCAACACAAAGTAAACATATTCGAGTAATTCACTGTTATACACTCGCACCTATATAGAGGGGAAGGTTAGGCCTGTGGGTTCGGGGACATTCGATGCATTTTTGTATTTGGTAGACATGAGAAAAATGTGATTAGGTGAGCCTAGAGACGGTTAGGCCTGGGTGGAGGCATTTCAGGCCGCAGGAATGTCTAAAGAAATCTAAAAAAAGTTGACTCAATTTATCACATTGAAAAATGTGAAACCGGGAGAAGCGGGAGTTGTCGGCTATATTCGGGTCCATTCGGTTAACACTAAAAAAATGGCTAGTTGCGGGAGTAGACAAAGTGCTTCTAATTAGGCTCAATCCTATTCGGTTATCCAATAAGTTAAAACTATCTGTACACGTGAGGTGCCTGTCTTATAATACCGATCAGAGACATGCGCATAAGAGCTACGTACTACAGAAATAATAAACCTTTTTTATTTATTTGCGCCGCTTATAAAATATTGCAGCCCTTAAAATTCACCCGTTATTTTCTCACTCATGTACGGGCAAGGTAGCCTAGTATTACAAAAAGAAGTAGTTCATAAAAAATACAAAATATGAATTGAATAATAAATACGAAGTATAAATAAATTATATTTTTCTTGATCAATCACAAGGTTCATGGAAAGCTATAAACCAAAAGGGTTGGCAAATTGCAATCCCTCTTGCTGTACGCTAATTTGACAATTGATTCGGGAGCGTCATTTTCAACTAAACTAATAAAATTGAACCATTAGTTAGTAATCTGATCCTAGAACTTCATTTATGACTCCTAGAAATTCGTTTGGTAATTCTAAACGAGCTTAAATTTGAAATCATCGCTAATTTGATGATACAGTAATTTGAGTGTTAAAAAAATCAACTGATGACTATGGCTTAATAAAAGGCAATTGGTTGTCTCAAAGAGATAAACGAAAAAAAAGTTTCAAAATCTACTGTAGTAAGGTACTTAATCAGAGCAATATTCAGATATAAATTCGTCCCAAGGTTAAAGAAAGGAGCAAAGTTCACAATGATTACCTAATAAATCTTAGTTGAATGGGTATATAGAATTACTCGAAGAAGTTGATGACAAATTGGTTCAAATTATTGAAACATTACCCTTTAAACAAAAGTATTGCCAATATCGCAATTTTGAACGGCGAGGTGGAGGGCGGGATGACCTTGTCTGAAAATACCCGTTGCTTTGTGTTCGTGCGAGAAGAAGAAAATTTTGCCCTCCAAAATCAAAATGTTCACTTGTTTTTAGCGAATTTTTGTATGAAGGGGAGGGGGGGGGGGGGGGTGTTCACATACAGTGTGTTCACACTTAAGATTTTTAACCTCCTAGGGATCGATTCTACAACTAATTTCCAACCAAACGTTCCTCCGTGCAATGTTTTTTTAAACCCTCAATGTTTGGAGTTTTTTCACTTTTAATTCTTTTTTCTAGTGTTTTCGACCTTACATCACTAAAATGGTCATATCTCCCCTAACTAACAATGAAATCTTAAAAATAGATATGTTGTTGGAAAGAGCGTTAAATTTCCTATCTCCCTAAGGTATTTGGATTCTTTTTACAGTACGGGAAAAAATTGGCTAAACATGAGAATTTTTCACTTTTTGAAAATTACCTAATGTTTTTTTGAGATGCGTGCATTAAAACAGAATTGTAAAAAACCGTACGCGTTGCAGGAAAAACTTACCCAAAATTTCAGATTTACAACGGTATAATCAATTTTTATTTTACTCTGTTAATTAGGGGAGAAAATTATGTTTGTATGTTGAAAAACGGGGGTTTTCCCATGAAATTGAGGGTTTTCGGGGAAAATTACCCTAGTTTAGAGTCGGTTCCTACGTATTTTTTCACGCTGAATCTAATTTTAACACATGCAGGTCTCCCCAACCCCATTATAACCGAGTTTTACTCTTCAACTCACGAATTTTTATTTAATTTATTATGCCCAATTTTATGTGTTTTTAAGGGTAAAACTAGTTAGTTAATGTGAAAAACTCGGTTATAACGGAGTTGGGGAGATCTGCGAGTGTTACCATTCGATTCAGCGTGAAAAAATACGTAGAAACCAGCCCCGAACTCGTATTTTCTTAGGGGGTGAATTTTTCACGAAAACCCTCGATTTCATAAAGAAAAAAGCATGTTTTTCAACATGCATACATATTTTCTCCCCCAATTAGCAAAATGAAAGTAAAACTGGCTAGACCGTTCAGAAGCTGACAGCTTGAGGAAGTTTTTTCCGAATAGCGCCTGTCGAAAAAACCCCACACTGAAAGCGGAAAATCGGAAGAAAAAAAAACGTAAAACGTATATTTTAAACGTTTTTTATAATTTTGTAATTTGGCTTTTTGCCCAATTATAATTAACAAAAAAAAAAACTTTATTTTATATCAGGGTTATAGTAAATTTAACGCTTTTTCCAACACTGTTCTTAGTTTTGAGTTTACAGTGGTGCTGATGAGTTACGGCCGTTTTAATGTCATAAGGTAAAAAACCCGAAAAAATTTTAAAAATGGAATTAATCGAAAACAAAGCATATAAAATATCTCTAAGAGGACCTTTCGGTCAGAAATGAGCTCTAGAATCGACCCCTTGATTTTTGCTCAAATTTGGTGTAGACACCCTGTATAGACCAGGGGCATGCGCATAAGAGCCAAGGACTATAGAACTAATATACCTTTGTGAAATAACTTGTGGCGTTTTTACGAAATTAATCTAATTTTAAGGTACTTAGATGCCTCGGGGCGATTGATGGTAGGGTTTGCGAATGCGCAAACCTTTATTATTGCACTATTTGGCTATCATAATAGCATGAGAACAAAATTTTTATTACCATTCTAACTAATTTGTATTTAATAATTTTGACTAGAAATTTATTATTCGACTAATTCTATGTAAGCTATAATAGAAGCTAATTCTATGGAATTCTACTGACCATCCAACTTGGCGGGCTTTTAAGAATACTATCATTGATATTATCAGTTTATTGCTTGATTCCCAGTGGCGCAGAATAAACAAATATTATTTTTATTTTTTTAGATTTATTGTGCATTTTTATTTACTTCAATTAGAGAAAATCTGCATATCTATTTATAGGTGTTGTTTGAGTCGTCTGGTTGATAGAATTTCCAACAAAGCAAAGAACAAGACTGGCAGGTGATGACACCGTATCGGGTAATATCGTAGGAAAAGGTCAAAGCCTTGCAGATGGTGGGTGGCTTTCCGCTGATACCAGCAGCTAGCCGTCCACAGGAGTTCACCGACCGTGGGGGCGACGCGTCGGATTTACTACTGCTGACACCAGTAGAGCATTCAGCGAGAAACTCGAAACTTCCAACTCGAACCTCCACAGATCTGGAAAGGTAATACCCGGTAACATGTTTTTCTAGGCATCCGATACCCAGGGAAAACGCTGAGAAACGTGAGATGAGCCGAGTAATATTTAATAGAGTATTGAATTCGTTCATGAAGAAAAGTGCGTACCTATGTCTGAGGAGCCTGAATCAAATGCAGTTGGGCTGTAGATTGGTCTAGGGCTACAGGTACGTAAATGCAGATCTGTCCAATCTGTTCGTTAACACGGTTCGGTTCCATAATTTTCGAGTGCTGGCATATCTCGTTTTTGATCTACGAATCGGATTATGAGCCTTTGAAGATCCCTCACTGCAAATTTTCAGCTCAAAACTCCAAATGATTGGGAAAATAAGAAAATGATTTGACCTCATTGATACGACATAGGTGGGTGACATAGGTGCCCCTCAGGTGAGCGCAGGAGTGAGATCGTTCCCATATGACGACATTTAGCTTTCTCTGAAAAGATGTTCTGGCAACTTCAAATGATCCGATACCCTGCAAATCGCACCTTTTTTGAAAGCTATCGACAAGCTGTTCTGCTGATGGAATCAAATAAAATGTTTCAAAATGCATTACATGGGTTTTGCCGCGTAACTAAACAACTGTTCAATTTGTCTCCTGGAAAAACCTTGTTTGGTTACACGGCGACACATATGCACGTCTTATGATTTTCAACTTAAAAAAGAACGATTTTGCCATCATTATGATTTCGGCTCCTGGTCAGCTGGCTTACCGGTTGCCCAATTGTGCAAAAATATACTCTGCCCAACCGTTCAGTGAAAAACGGAAAACTCTAGGTGCCCTGGGTGCCGAGTACTCGAGGGAACGGATAGGTGGACGGACGGACGGACGGACAGGCGGACAGACCAACAAAGTTTGGTAACGCTAAAAAAAGGTGAAATTGCTCATTTGGCTCAACTTTGTATGCGTGCATTTGACCAATACAGTTTTGAACCTCATTGTATTTGGAACATCCAAAACCAATAGTTAATAATACATTCCCATGGTTCACGTCAGATACAATGCCCATGAATGTTCCAATATTATTTCATGAATGATTACAAATGTCGGCAATTTTTATAAAGTTCGGTCTGGTAGTTTTGGAAAAAAGCTCTGGACGCCGGACGGACGGATTTTTAGGACGTCCCTCAGAAGTTAGGTCATACTGGCAAGGCTTCTTATTTAAGAGGGACGACCTATTGGAATTCATCCAGGGGGTGAGAGGCAATCCAAGCATTAGAAAAGAAATGACCACATACAAATCCGTTTCAGACCATTCTAAGACCGAATCCGTGAAAAAAACCATAGACGGTGTACTTTGTGTGTGTGTGTAACAAATTTTGTCGACGCCACCCAGTATATAATTCTCAACCGATTTTCATGTTTCTTATTTGGTTCGATTCCAATTTTAGATAAGTTGTGCAACAAATTTTGGAAATATCGGATTTACTGTCGAGATGGGGGTGGAGGGGATAATTACCGATTTTTCAGGCGCTTCCCAAGCTTCAAATCTCCACCGATTTCCGTGATTCTTTTTTTGTTCTACCATGAATTTGGTCTAGTTTTGGATCACATATCAGGAATTCCGAGAAGTCATGATATATACATATATATCCCCCTCTTATTTTAACTATGACCAAAATTATATAAAATCCGTTCATGGGAACGTCCCTTTAATGCATAGGTACGTTACTTAGGCGGTTAAACAAAATTTTTTTTCTTCGATTACAAAGGTTCATTATTGAAAATAATGAACCAAAATTTAAAAAATAACCGAAATCAATCCTTTTAATAAAACATGGATTAGTAGGACAGAAAAATCAAAATCTGTGGCTGAAATTTAAAAATAAGGAAAACATATCGTGATGACGTTGATGAGCAAATTTTAGAAAATACACCTGTTTTTGAACGACAAATTTGTGTGTAATTAGTGGTCGGATCAACTTGGAAATTTCAAGCCCATGTTGCATTTACCATAATATATTACAATGATGTTTCAGCACTTGGTTGAATAAAACATTTTCGCTCGTTGATCCTTTGTGTTATTTTTACAATTTACTGGTAGGTAGCACCATCGTAGTTGGAACATGATTTGAGACGTCTCAGTTGGCGAACCCTTTAATATTGAGGGTTTTGATATTCTTCAACATTCTCCAATGGAATAATTATAGATTTTTATGCGAGGGGCGAAGTCTTGGTTCTATCAAAGAGAACGTGGCCACTTAACCGTTGTTATATCTACTGAAGATTGTAGATCAACCCCCAAACACCGGGCATTGCGTCAGGTTAATTACGCCAAACTACGTACAAAACAATTTTGGACGAAGTGAAGGGGGACCTTCGTAATACGACTCTATGGGGATTGATTATTGGCGAAGGAGGGAGACAGTTGATTAGTTAAATGAATCGTGTCTAATGAAGATAATTGATAGGGTGCGGTACCCCCAAGGGTGTGACGGCTACCAACAGGGAAGGGTCGGCCTAACTAGGACCCTGCCTACACCACGACCAAGTATTTCATTGTTAGCAAGTGATTGTAGTTCGTTGGTATTTATTGTTAATGTTTGCTAACATATCATTATTGTTGTTTACTTCACAATAACAGCGGGAGGCAACTGTAAATGCTCCTGAGATTTGAATGGGAGTATGTTTTAGTGCGTCTCTCAGCTAGCCTCTGAGCACTGAAGTTCCTATTCATTTTAAGATATTCAACTTTAGAGCAGAGCTTAACTGGGTGTAGTAAAGTATAATTGGGTACTACTTGAAAAAAATAAAGTTCCAGTCATGCAGCATGGTCTTAAGAATAAATTTTTGTAAATTATCTGATTGTATATTGTTAAATTGTCTTAAATTTTGAGCTTTTTTTTTTTAGAAAAAGGAAATAGTTAATTACCAATTTTATGGCAACAAAACTCGTTCAAAATAACAACCTGTTATTCAAAAAGAGGTTTTGGGATTTTAGTTTTTTTGTCAGTTCTTATCGATTTTTTTAGCAAATTTTATTGAAATTGCAGTACATTTTTCAGCATGATTTTAAGCGTAAATATTGTAATATTCTAATTCGTTGTAAATCAATTTTTTTGGTTAAACTTCTGCTAAAAACATATATTTAACAATTTTTAGCCGTTTTTAGCAATTTTTAGCGATTTTTTAGTTCATTTTTTTAGAATTTGACCAGTTGAATGTGCTCAAAAAGTGTTGGTAAACGAACTCATTCTTTCGTTTGAAAAGCTTGATTTTTTGGCTCAAGGTCGGGATTTGTATCTCAATCCTAAAAAGAGTTAGGTAGATTTTGGAATGGCGCGCACACACACACACACACACACACACACACACACGCATATATATATATATATATATATATATATATATATATATATATATACACATATATGTGTGTGTGTGTATGTGTGTTTTTCATATATAATATATATATATATATATATATATATATATATATATATATATATATATATATATATATATGTGTGTGTGTGTGTGTGTGTGTGTGTGTGTGTTTTTCTTATTATATATATATGAAAAATCGCAAACTTCAGGAATCGTTCCAGAATTCCTCAAAACGGATTTCAATGGAGAAATTTTTCGAAAATTTTGATTTAAAATTTTTTGGGGCTATTGCAATAGTTTCATTTTTTGCGAAAATGCGCTAAAACTAGTCCAATTAGCTGATTAGACTCTGTGGCTTATTTCAACGTAGAATACGATTTTTCTGAGACCTTGCCAAAGTTTTCATCAAACTACGACACGTAACAACGACATAGTATAAAAACCCGCTGTAACCGTAACTTAAGCATAAATATAACCGTTGTTTCGTGACCTTCGGAGCTAATTTCTTCGCTATTCAACCTAAGAAGCTCAAATTCGAAATGGGGCTGAAAAACGTATCCTACTCTCCACGTATCCTACGTATCCTTTAACCTTTAGGTGCAAGGTGTTCTTTTGTTCCTATTCAACTTGAGATATTAAACTTTGGAACGGGGCTTCTATCGTTGTGATGAAGTAGGGATTATTGCAACATGAAGAATCAATCTTCATCAGCAGAGTGAGCTGTGTAGCTTATTTCATTCCTATTCAACATAAGACGATGAACTTCTCAACCGGGATCTCTGGTTGTCGTAGAGTAGGTGTAACTACATCTCTTGGTTCTACTCTAATCAGCTGAGTGAGCTGTGTGTTTAATTTCGTTCATTTTCACTTAAATTGACCTGAATTAGTTTTTAGTCACAACTCTTCAACTAATAGATATTTTTGAAGAAATTAGTTAAACTAATAACTAATAGATGATTTTTGTATAGTGATTAGTTACACGCAATGAAACTAATAACTAATTTAACTATACAAAATTTAGTTCCTACCTGTAACTGATTACTAATTAAAGTTATTAGTAATTATTAGCGAGAACAATAACTAATAGATAACTTTTTGTTGTTTACATCAAAATCAAAACCAATCAAAATGTAGTGAGACATTTTTTTTGCGCAACATGACTTTGTGCTATTTTTAATGTAAAACAACAATATCAATTAGCGTTTGTATGTATTTTGACAAAAAAATCCAAATATGTCCACTATTTTGGCGCATTTGTAAGAAAAAAACCAATTAAGAAATTCGCTCATATACTCATCTTAAAGCCATGTCATCTTCCAAGAAAGAAATGTTTTCGCCACAAGCAGGTAAATTCGGAACCAAATTTAGTTATTAGTTATTATTCGCGCGAATAGCGGCTGAAAACTAATTAGTTTAGTTATTATTCGCGCGAATAACGACTGAAAACTGATTGGTTATTATTGTTTTATACGAATTAGTCGGGATGCGGCCCAGGGAAAAATATATGAAATTACTTCATTTATTATTTTATTGACATTTTGTTGACTTGGTGAACCTCTATATGTTTCTGACAAATCCGTTATTCGGATGTTTATGCATCTTTTCCTGGTCACACCAAAATCTGAAGATGTCCTCAGTTAGAGGAAGAAACATCATCAAATAAAATAATAAATGAAGTGATTTCATTTATTTTTCCCTGGGCAGCATCCCGACTAAGGGCCACTTTCACCAACAACTTATAAAGCGGAGATTGGCCAAACTCTCGAGGATCCTTGGCGTCTTTCACCAACCCAAAATTCGTTTAAACCAAGATTGGAATAATCGAGTTTCCCTAACGGAGATTCCGGAAACTGTCCAATGAAAAATTGGACAATTTGAAACGACAGTTTGAAAACCCGCCCATGTGTCCGACATATCAAGACAATAAAGCAGTGAATCACAACCACGACCGATTATTACCCGCGCCGTTTTTTATCTAGTTACCTAGTTACTATCTACTCGCAACTTTTCGTTGACTTCCAACAAAGAAAGTGTGACACATCATTTGACGGAAGCAGGACGGTCCTCGACCTTATTTAAATGTACATAAGTTATTTTATGTGGTATAGGTAGGTAGGTACATACTGTACAAGGGATAGCAATTCAACATCGTATTATAAAGTGCAATCATCATCGATTATACTTTATTTTCCTACCATCCTACATCAATTTCGTATTATAATTCATCGATTTGATGGTATAAAAGCCTTTTTTCCAACTTATACCTGTTCGAAGGGAACTCCAGGTGAGTGTCGATAAGCTCGAGGACTTTCAAAAACTGTCGGTTTTGGGAGCCGGAATCTCCGCCGAAATTCGACGTCGTCCAACCGTCAAAATGTGGAATGCGCCGTCGGATCGTCCTTGGGCGTCTTTGCAGGACATCGTCCTCATCCGAGGAATCAAATTAATCCGAGCGATAAATCGCGTGAATTCATCATCAAAAACTTGAATAACAATAAACTATATATAAACTATAATAATAAACTGTGAACCAAACTGTAGAGGTATGAGGAATCAGCTGTTGGTGCGCGGCCATTTTGCTCGATATCATTTTATCACTAATCTGAGATTGGCAAGAGTTAACCTAATTCGTACAAAACAATAGGTACTTACGGCCGACCTAACTACCAAACTGATTGGTTATTAGTTAATACTAGTAACTAAATTGTGTACTTACATTAGTTATTAGTTACTAGTGGTAACTAATCGAATAACTGGATTAGTTACTCTGAAAAGAATAACTAATAGATAATTCGTTGTAGTTATTATTCGCCATTGTAATAACTAATTCAGATGTAGTTATTGGTTAATAGTCCTAACTAGTTTTTCTCAACACTGCTCTCGGGGTGTGGTGGCGTAAAATATAACAACACGGTGACTACTATATAATCAGCGGAGTGAGCTCTGTCACTAATTGGACTAGCGATGCAATCGCAATGTGCCGCAGCGAAGCGTGGCAGGGTACAGCTATTAGGTATAAATGTTGCGTCCTGGGCCCGGTTGCACAATAGCTGTAGTAATACAAGTAAATTTTACTAGTCTAGAAGTTATGATATTACAAGTACTAATATTTTCTGTAGCACAACGGTTCACAAGTCACTAATAATATTAGACGAATTTTACAAGTCTTGGTAGGTAGGTACCGAAAATATTAGCCAACTGTCCGTCTAGGTGTTGGCAGGTCCAAAAAATTGTAGAAAGAAAGTGTGGTTTATAAAGCGTAAGGTTATACAAATACGGGGCTCATCGTTAGTATGTTCAGACATGAGAAATTAAAATGGGGAAATAGTTCTACTATACGTTTGGTACCTACTTTTGTGTCTTACTACTCTATGGCTCTTGTATATCGAACAGTCTTTCAAGGATCGTTAAGGATTTGCTGGTCTTCTTCTCTTTAATCTCCATCCAGGACGTTGATTTAATATGCGGTCGGTAAATCCTTGAAATAAAGGGTTATGGTGGCAAGGCATTGTGTCATATTGCTGTTGTAACGTTGGGATCACCTCGCTCACTATTGGTATACTCAGATCTCGATAAATAACCGAGTTTGTAAAGTTCCTATCTGCGTTTGTGGTTAGACGAAGGGCTAAATTTTGCTGAGTTTGGATTTTGTTGACTTTGGTGGCACTAGGTCATCCCCATAGGGTACATCCATACTGCCATATAGGTCTGATCATGACTAGGTATATAAGTTTTTTATTGCATAATGAGAGTGGAGAGTTTGGTTCAATAATTGGTTTTAGGAGGTTCACACGACTTCGCAGTCTTTTGACTAGTTCATTATTGTGTGTTGAATGTTAATTAATGTTGAATATTAATTTGCTGTCAAGTTTTATTCGAAGATACTTCTTAACACTTGAGCTTGCTGGCACTAATGGTACGGTTCAGAGTGACAGGCATTACTTGGAAATTCCTCTTGTAGGTGATCTTGTTTGATTTCTGGACGTTTTTCTTAGAACGCCATTTATTGTTCCACTCCTCGACCTCAGAAACGTGTTGCTGGAGGTTTCTAGTAGCGTCAATGCCACATCTAGACCGTGATAATATAGTCTGGTCATCAGCAAACATTGCTAATGTGGTATTGGGAGAAATCGGTACTTCACTGACATATATCTAGTAGATAATGGGGAATGGGACTTTTGCTGCAATAGACAGCATTTTACATGGAATGGTCGACTCGTGATGAAAGACCGAACCAACCATATCCAAACACCAACTCACATTCAAAATCTATTGGATGCAAAGAGCTAGAACTCTATGGGAACAAACTAGGTGTCTACCTCATAAACGGGCGTATAAAAAGACTAATTCTGACCTCAAAAATGCCTCTCGAGGTTTTTGAAACGGACAAAAAATGTAACTCGTTACTCTCACTGGATGTTCAAAACGGATCTTTCTGGCGTAAAGCTAAATTACTGAAAAAAAAAAAAACCCTTCAAACGATTTTTCCGCTCAAATTAAATAAAAAATGGTGCTCCACGCCTGAAGAAAAGGCCTCTGTGTTTGCAGAACATTTGGTTGAGCAATTCTCCCTAAAACCAAGTGAACTTCATCGATTCCATAATCATATTGTTGAACAGATATCCCAGCCTCTCAATACATTTTCAATTTGGTGAATTTTTCAGCCCCCCAAAAATGAAGGATGCCATTCAACGATCTCCAACAAAAAATTCGACAGGGAGCGATAAAATAACACAACCTCTATTAAACAAACTGCCTAGAAAAACACTAGAGCTACTAACTCAAGTATACAATGCAATCCTACGAATCACCTACTTTCCCTCGAAATTGAAACACACAAATCATAATGATTCCGAAACCCCAAAAAGATGAACGAGACCCTCGGAGCTATCAACCCATTAGTTTAATATCAATATTCTCAATGATCTTCGAACGACTAAAGTTGACGAAACTGCTACCACATTTTACGAATTTTATCCCACCATTCCAGTTCGAATTCCGACAATCTCATTCTTGTCAGCGACAGCTCCATAAGGTTATTAAGGAAATCTTTGAAACCTATATGAGAACCAGGAAATTCGCCTGAGAATTTTCCTCGACACCAAAAAAGCCTTCGACAAGATTTGCAATCCGGGGCTTGTACATAAGCTGAAACCACTTTTGTGTCTTGCGTTGATATTTCCTTCAACATCATTAGGATCATTATGACGGGGTGGTATGAGACTAATTTTTAGTCTGTAGGCTGAATCGCTAAGCATCACAGAATTTTGAAATGCACCATTGGCTTATATAAATAAGAGGCAGTTATGAAGCTCACGTATGCCATGTACCTACACAGCCAGGCTATTTCGCATTAACATACGGTGATTTCCGTAACAGTCGAGAGTATCTTCATGACGTTTGGATGTGTTTATATTGATCACTGAACCGTGATGAGCTTCTGTTTCCCTAGGAAACCCAGTAATACGATCTAGAAGTCTGCTATATCTTCAATCTATTCGTATCAGCTGACATATTCCAATGGAATTCTTACTTCACGAAATCAAGTTTATTATATCTTTTGTCGCCTATAGATGGAATAATGCAGCTTAGGTAGGTATTTTATCTTTATCTCATTCATTTTCATTTGGTGGGTGCCTACGTCAATGTTGTTATGATTAGCTTCTTATATGTACTATTTTACTGATTTTAATTTATTTTGTAATTGTGGTTTATCATGAATAAAGTCTCTCTCTCTCTCTCTCTCTCTCTCTCTCTCTCTCTCTCTCTCTCTCTCTCTCTCTCTCTCTCTCTCTCTCTCTCTCTCTCTCTCTCTCTCTCTCTCTCTCTCTCCTCTCAGATATCAGCTCTTGCTAAATCCAGAAAGAGTAGTAAACTGAATTTCTCCTCGCTAGGCGTCTACGCCTAGATTATGTATAATAAACTTTGCTTAATGGTTGCACACAAGTGTTCTGTATAGAAGAGCTATCTAACACAGAAAGCATAATCCTTTGTATAATAAATTGCTACATTTTTTACTGTAGATTTGAAATTTGAAAGTGAGTTGAGGAAGTGTCGGGGTTTTAAACAAAGGATTTTAGCATAACTTTGAATTCTAAGTAAGTTGTAGTACTGCTTATCATTACGGTATTACTGAAGTAGGCAAGTATTATCAGAATATGAGGACTTTTCTAAATAGGAAGTACATAATGTGACAGTGGAAGGAGTCAGCTCTCAGCTGATTCTCAAAGATCGTGACGACTGACAAGAGAGCTCCAACGCGTCCTCATAAATGGACGGATAACTAGCGGAGGGAAGATGCTATCGGTGACAAGTGACAAGGTGCTATCAGCGACTGAAAAACGCTCCCCTTCGTCCTGTCACCTCCAATACGAGAGAATAGAGCTCGGGCACCCCGCGCAACTGTGCAGCGGGCTCTTGTTCAGGGGCCCAGAAGGCTTCCCAGATCCCAATCTTTCTACAAATCTATTCAACAACATTCCAAAAATGTTTTCCCACAAATCCGGACTCTGTTCAAATTCGGAATGTTTGTGAACGTACCTTTGGAAGCCTTACTACCCTGAAAATGTGCAGCGGGCTCTTGTGCAGAAAGCCAAAAGGCTTCCAAGATTCCAATTTTTCTACAAATCTATTCATCAACATTCCAAAGATGTTTTCCCACAAATCCAGATTCCTTTGGAATTCGAAATGTTTGCGAACTTATCTTTTGAAGATCTAATACCCTGAAAATGTGCAGTGGACTCTTGTGTAGAAAGCCAAATGACTTCCAAGATTTCATTTTTCTACAAATCTATTCATCAACATTCCAAAGATGTTTTCCCACTTCTTCGAATTCGAATTCGAAATGTTTGCGAACTTATCTTTTGAAGATCTAATACCCTGAAAATGTGCACCGGCCTCTTGTGCAGTAAGCCAGAAGGCTTCCAAGATTCCAGTTTTTCTACAATTCTATTCATCAACATTCCAAAGATGTTTTCCCACAATTCCAGATTCTGTTCTGTTACGACTCGTACCTAAGCACTTTTCACTCCCTAGTCTATGAGGTCCTTTGGTTTTTCAAGAAAATAAAAAATACCTGTACATATTTAGCTTTGGATTTTTGTGATGATTACTTTTTTGTTAAAAGAGATATTGACTATAGACTACACACTAGTCCTTCCAGAAACATGCCCGCGAGTGAGTCGCCTGCTGAGCTTAACCTGCGAAAAGGTCTAGATTTTTATATATTGTTATAATTAAAAATAATTTTAAAAAACTACACGGAGAGAAAGTTTCAACTGGTTTCAACAGTTTGAAGGGATAATACCAAGCTTTATAGAAATGGACTTATCAAAGGTGAAATATATTGAGGGATATCCTTATTTAAAGATTTACCAGATCTGTCACTTTTGATAATTTCGAATTTTTCAAGTACATTCAACATTTGGACAAAATGAAGAAATTCTACAAATTGTCTATTTGTCAAATCAAAACTGAAATTATGATTGGATTCCTTAAGGTGTTTTGCAAATGTAGACCTACCCTTATTTTCCCTGAAATCCTCCTGATGCTCTTCTATTCTTTCCCTGAACTTCCGCCAGAGCAAGAACATTTTAGTTTATAAACCCCACTTTTATCCTGAACATTGATTTTGTCTTTAACGGAACCTAGTAATGCGAGTGATTTAGTTCGTAGCATCTAGCATTATACTTATTAATATATTAACATACATATTAAAATCCGAAAACTCTAGGATTTGTATAAAAATGCCTCAAAACGGATTCCAATTAAAAATGATGATAATAATTAAAAAATTCCACTGGCCTTACCCGGCTTACTCACAGACAAATGCTTAGAGCAGAAGCTCGAGATGTTGTGTGTGGGTGTGGGAGTGATCTGTCCATCCGCCACTTTCTGGAGGACTCCCCAACCCTTGTAAGCCTCCAAGTCCTGCATCAGCCCGCTCAGTGGGTTGTCGTTTTATCCGGACCAGACAAGGTCCAATCTCTGTTGTTGTACATGAGAACCACAGAGCTCTACTACGTGATCTGTGATATATTTATATACGTCTAGTCATAGTTTTATTTCACTCTGCTGATTCTATATAGTAACATGTATTTAGTTATAAGCCTATTCTACACATAGTCTTAGCTGTATTATTTTATTCACTTGAAGGGCAAATCATCAAGGACATCTTAAGGAACATCTTAAGGAAGGGTCATCACTGTACCCCTCGTCACCTCCCCCCCCCCCCCTCCGATTTACCAGTTGAGTCCATGATGGCGCTCCTTTTTAGTAGTCACCTTGTCGTGCCACTTGCAGTGTCCCTTTAGGCCGCTGATGACCCTTTTGGTTGAGGTTCGGCTTAAACAAACAAACAAATATATATATATATATATATATATATATATATATATATATAATATTTAAAGTCAAAGAAATTTTTACAGAAATAAAGAGGAAAATGTTTTTGATATTTCGAATTAGTCTTTGTCAAAATTAGAAGAAGAAAGAGTGTTTTTGGAATATTCCCTGGAACCAATCTTGTATCCAAC
The DNA here is from genome assembly GCA_030762985.1 of Adelphocoris suturalis. Classification (NCBI taxonomy): domain Eukaryota; kingdom Metazoa; phylum Arthropoda; class Insecta; order Hemiptera; family Miridae; genus Adelphocoris; species Adelphocoris suturalis. The sequence continues at coordinate 88,599,063 of CM061044.1, forward strand.
GTTTCATGGTTGTTATTTTGGAGTTACTCAATCATTGATGTTGAGTCCAGGAGGCCGATTTGAGCCCAGTACCCACCTATGGGCCCGTTTGGACTGTTGAAGTAGCCGGTCGTTCGTTTTTTCAGGCATCTTTTTCAACACCTTAACACCGTAACATTCGTCGAAGGTGACTGCTGGACCGTGCGTTCTTGCATGCAGCTTTATCTGGGACTGAGTCAAGGACATCTTAAGGAAGGGCACTTCTTACATCACTGTACACGCACATCCGTGACTGACACTCTGCTGACCCTTGGCCCCCCCCCCCAAATCACGATTTACCAGTTGAGTTTCATGATGGCGCTCCTTTTTAGTCAAGGATGGCAACATGGCTCCCCTTAGAATCGTGCCACTTGCAGTGTCCCTTTAGGCACCTTGTTCAATGCCGCTGATGACCCGAATGTTTTTGGTTGAGGTTCGGCTTCAACAAACGGGCCCATAAAAAAAAAAAAAAACTCCAAAATGTATATATATATTCCAAAAACACTCTTTCTTCTTCTAATGACAAAGACTAATAATCATGAATAAATATTAATATAAAATAAAACAATAATATAAAAATTAAAACATGAATAAATAAATAAAATAAAACAATAAAAAAAATTAAAACAAAAATTTAAAAATTGAAAATGTTTGTTTAAACAATTTTGGAGCCATTTCAATAACTTCGTTTTCTACTAAAACTCGCTAATGACGCTTGATGGTTTGACGCATGTGCAGTGCAAGCTATTACTTTTGAGTGATGAAATTTATAGAGAACCAAACTCAGCCTAGTTCGCACATTCTTTAAATTTTTCGTCGAAATTTAATGAAAACTATAGAAGTAATGGTTGTTACAAGTATTTGTGGGTCGCGCATGCTTAGCAGCTAGTTATAAAGATACGGTCGAATTAAAATCGATATGGGCTTATACAATTTTACGAGTATTTGTCCGACTAACCTCCGAATTTGAGCGAGATCGGACGGCGACAACGCTGTGAGAAAATGATGCATTATGGATTTTACGTTTGCGCATGCGCAGTGCGATGTATTAATTTTTGAAACTGATAGCCCACCTGCAACCAAATCTGCACAATTCCGGAATTTTATATCGAAATCTGATAGAAACTGAAGAAATTTGCTTGTTACAAGGATTTTCGGACACAAGACACCAGGTGCGAAACCTAAATTGTTCAGAGTGATTTAAATCGTAAACTTAAATTTTGGCATTTTATTTTCGGTAAACATTTTCTAATTTGCTTCGACTACCTTGGTTGACTTGGAAAAAATACAAGGATGCACATCTACAACACAATTTTTGACTTCTCGAGAGAATGGTATCAGGACAAAACTAAAATATAAATTAGTGACTCAGAGAACTTCGAGCTGGTTATTAAATACGTATGAATGCGATGATTAATGTATCACTATACGTATTTCACTAAAAAGGGATCCCAGTGTTATATTCATTTACATCGCCCGTTCACAAACTGGAAGCATTCATTCATCTCAAGGTCAACGTTATTTTTGCTTATTGTTTGTCGAATTTTTCCTTTAGAATCACGAAAAACTCGAGGACACTAAATAACCAAGGATATCCAGGAGATACGTCCTCAGGCTTTCACGAAAACAAGGCGAAACCTAAATATTTTCCCCGCTGGTCATGTTTTTGATTGTTTCGTTAATAAAATTAACAATAACCTCACATACTTTTATCATTTAGTTGAAAAATACCGAATTGAGGGGATTTAATGATTTGATCCATCATTATACGGTTTTGAGATTTCATGTCAACGGACCAATACTGTCATTAGAATTGCCATATTATCTCGAGCAATACATATTATTTAAAAAAATATATTCTCTATCAATTTTCAGTTTATTGTCACTCATAGTAATATAAGTCATGTTTCATCATATAAAAATTTCACTAATAATATAATATGGATAATAAACCTATAATTTAGGTATAAAAAAGTTCCATTTGCAGCATGATCGTATGAGCAAACAAATTTTCGTAAATTATCGTATTGTGTCCTGTTAAATTGTTCTGAATTTGAGCTTTTTGAGTGCAAGGAAATTGATAACTATCAGTTGTATGTCAAAAAACAGTTCTAAATAATAATCTCCTATTCAAATGGGGGTTTTGACTTTTTAGCCTTTTTGCAGTTTTTATCGATTTTTTAGCAAATTTTAATGAATTTCAAGTACATTTTTCAGCACAATTTTGTAAATACATTTTTTATTGTTTTATTTTATAGTTAATAAACTTTATTTCATTTTATTTTTTAGCCATTTTTAGTGATTTTTGGGTACAGTTTCTGAAATTTGACCAATTTAATGTGCTCAAAAAGCACTGGCCACCGAACCAGCCGTTGGAGCCATTTGGCCGTGCATAGAGATGACAAAAGACAAACAAACGGAGTTTCATTCTTATAAAATAGTATAGATAGAGGTATTGCTCAGTAACCATAATGAACTAATAATGCGAAAAGAAGGCACTACATGGTAGGTACTAGTGAGTATTAGTAGGTACTTGTAAGCAGTAGGAACTAGATGTTGCATACACTTCTGATCTGCTGATTGGCTCCTAAAGCTGATTTTTATCATATTAAATTTAATCTCGGAAGCTGAAATCTGAAACAGAACCGGTATGAGATAGAATAGAATTTCGACGTACGGAACCACCAGAATCTGCTGAGGTTCCTAATGTCCATGCTATTCGTCGTATGTAGACAACTTTGAATTGAGCATATTGACCATTGAAGTTTAATAAAGAAGAAATGGCTGTGAAGCATATTTCTACAGCACATGAGTGTTGAAGATATTTGTGCAATTGAAACCACCATTGATGGTAACGAACACTGCTTGTGTCTTTCTATATCACACCAGGTACATCCACTTGTGACGTTAGAAACTTCTTTGCATTGAAGTTGATGGAATACAATCCAAAAGCAGCAGTTTTTGATTTTGATAGACTTGTAATAGGAGCAGTTGGTATTAAGCATCAATAGATCTGCAGTGTACGATTGACAATGTGAGGACGACACAGATCAGCTGAGTGAGCACGGGAGCTCAATTCTCTCCTAACTGACCTAGGAGGCAGATCATTCTCAATTTCATCCTTTGGTAATTGGAAAAATAAGAGAACTATTAAAGGAAATGACGTTTCATTTCTCCCATTCAGGGAAAATTTTCAATTTTGGTTAGTCAATTTAATTTTTGATTTTCCAACATCCCCTTAATAGTTCATTACTCTTCTTCTTCTTTTTTTTTTTTTTTTTTTTGACGTAATATTCACTTCAGTGTACATGAAATTACCATTGTTTCCAGCAGACGGATCACATACCATGCTGTAATGTTTATTTCAGAATTATATGCAGCAAAGCAAATCGTAAATATTGTTTTCTTCCTCTTCTTCTTTCTTCAAATACGACCTACCATTCTCCTGAGACTTCGTAAAACGTTTTGAACAGGGGAGAACCTATGCGGAAGATTTGCCAGAAAAATTATAAACTCTTTCGTGAAAATTTGCATTTATTTACGTAGTAATCACCAGGTTTTTTTTCTCATCTCTACCACACTCTTGACATTTGAAAACAAACTGCTTTAATTGGACCGGGGATCGCGGTGACTTTTGATCCTTACTAGTTTGTGGATAACTGATCTGGCCCTCGAAGCGTTTTTCTTCTCTTTGAAATTCCCAACAAGCCGGTGGTTTAGGCGCTGAGACTTGACATGGACACCTTGTTGTGACATCTCGCTCCTGTCAAAATTGATTGCCCCGTCCCCCTTTTTTTTTCCCAACCACGTCACGAAGTCGAGAAAACCACTTTCGACTTGTCACTATCGAGACGGTTTGTGGACAAATGTGTTAAAAACCGTTTTCTGACAAACTCAGTCTAGTTCTCCTAATTGAAATTACTCAACGGAAAAAAAGAACAAAAAAAACACCTTTTTCGTCTGCAGCCCACCGCCTTGTCCCGAGCTTAATTGGACGGTCCATCACGTGGTTACCATGCCAACTCTTTCCTCGTTTTTGTCAAAATCCCTCGATAATGATTCCTCCATTTCTCGGCCAGACTTATTCACCTATTTAGAAATCCTCCTAGGTCATTCTGAAGGGTGAAAACGCCTTTTGATTTATTTAACCCCATTTGAGCAAACGACCCGACCCTTTAGCGAGGAGCAACTCGGTATAATGTTGTCTCGACTAAATAGACCGTGGAACGTTTTCAGTTTCAACGCAATACTTTCAGGAGGTATTAAATCATCATTAAAGTAGTGTGTGTCAGTTGGGGGCCTTTTTTGGAGGAAAATCGCTATCTAGTTCCCGTTTTTTTCTCCGAGGCGTCGAGGAAGTTTTAAGTTTTTGAAAAGGTTCACGGTGTAAAGTTATTTCTCGTTTGAGAGTTGTTCCCAGGATGTTTTTGAGAGGTGATTTGATCCAAGGAAGTGGCGGAGGATGTGCTAAGTAGATACCAAACGTGTTGGGTTGTATTTCACATTCAAGAGGGAAAGTATCGAATTCCTCCAATAGAATTTTCAGATCCCAAAACTATTGGATTTTAGACATTTAGATGTTTATTTATTTGTGCTGAACGTACAATTTCATATGGTAACACGTCATGGAATCATATAAAATTAATTTACAATCAAAAATTGAGCTGAAAACAATATTTAAAAAAATGCTGTAGATCCCCTATAACTTTCACGTTTCTCAAATCATTAAGTACTCCATTCTGCTCATGCTCTAAAATAAATTACTTCAAGCATCATTTTCCCGTTTACCTATTATGTGTACCTGCCTAGGTACCTTTGTTCCTCTTTCATATTTGCCTTTTCAAAATATTACGAAAATGCCTCGGCCTGGGATATTTTGAAAGTCGTTTTTTGTTATCGATGTATCTGTAAAGTGAACCAACGAATTTTGAGGGAGGGGGAAGGGTATTTTTACCCAAATTTTCGTAGGAAAGGGGGTATTACAGCCGTCGGCACGGCGGACCGTGTTGGTGGGGATGCATTTTTGTGTGTATTTATATATGTAGGTATATATATATATATTCATTTATACATATTTATTTATATATTTATGGGCAAGATTTTGTGCTTACTACTCCTCCGATTTGGGCCAAATTTTGATATTGTATTACCATGCCGGAACTTGTGCCTCGCTGACATTGGTGAGGATCAGCTGACTACGAGCAGTGATATCAATCATGATGATGGCAAAATCGTGCTCAAATCTCTCCCATTCACCTTAAGACGTTGAAAATTGATACGGAGCCTCTCTAGGACATCAAGAAACGAATGAAATGACGGGCTCTACCCTGAGCTCCAGATTCGCGTGGCGTTTTTTGCAACATGCTCCGCGAACCAACGGCACGTAAATAGGAAAGAATTTCGTAAACAAATTTTCCACTGATTAAGTCAAAATTACTGTTACCACGGCTCACCTAGCGACAAATAATCGTCGGAATTTGTTCAGTGAAACTTGACTTTCGCGTATGAAGCTTCATTTTTCAATTTACCTATTTTTCTATCCGAAAATTTGGTTCTACTTAAGCAAAAAAGCGTAATTTTTTTTTCTTGGTAGATCACAAAGCTTTATTATTGAAATAATAAACAGAAACAGGACGGAATACGGTTATCAAACCATGTTCCAGGCAAGCTTCTTTAGCGCTGTTTAGGTGGCTATCCGTTAAAACTCCTTTATAGACCAAAACACAACGTAAGTAGTCGCCAGTCGTTATCCGGTGCTAGTTCCTCTAATTGTTTTCAATTTTTGCTTGTTCAAGTTCAGAAGGGAAGCGGGACATCATCGCGATTTCATTCCGTTCGCATTTTCTTTTCTCTCGTTTTTCCCGATTCTTTTTTTTTTCTTCTTCTTTTCTTTTTTTCCCCTTCCGACAGCTTCCGGCCCCAATTTTCCACCAACAATCACAGAGGCGATCGATAAACAAAGGAATTAACCTGAAGGTGTGCGTTGTAATACGATATGAGGGGAAGACCCCCCCACTCGTCACCCCTGTCGAGTTGACTTGGCAACTCGACGCACCTTATCCGCCTATGGCCGGAGCGTCCGCTCCTTTTTATCGCTTTATCCTTGCACAACGTCGAAAGACTCTTGACGAAGCGATGTGAATCTGCTAGGAAATTGCCGGAAAGCAGGGTGAGAATACGTCGGTTGAGTGATGTGAATCGGATAAATCTCCGGAGGATATGATGTTCAACTGGTTATTTAACCGTTATCATTTGCCCTCATACAGGCCCGTAGAGAGGGCCTTGGTGAGGGGGCCCGGAATTTTCATCAAAAATAAAAGAGATAGAGACGAGTGAATTTGAAAGAGAAAACATGTCAAAGGGGACTACTATCTACCTACATGTAAAAAAAATCTTCAATTTTCGCTCTTTAGTTGATCCGAAATATTGTTTTTTGGGGGGGGATTTCCTTTTGTACTTCCCGTATTCATTTTCTCGTATACGAAAATGGCATTTCCGAATCGAAAAGAGGTTTTCGTAACGTGGGAACGCTTTTCGGAACGGAAAGAATCAGCTTTACTCGTGCTCAGCTTTTTCGGAATCGTAATTACGAGACAACTTGACCTTTCTCAAGGATAACACTCAAGAATAACTTAGCAACTATAATGCAGTTAGCATGGACACACACTTTCACCCGACAAAATAGCCCGACTTTTCCCCTTGCCGTCTTTTGTTGTTGGTTTAACCTTTGTATTTGTCTTTCTTTCGTGTTTTTCCCCCGCACCGCAACCAGAAGGGTCATTAGCGGCATTTTTTGTTCTTTCTTTCGACGTTTCATGAAAGATTTCAGCTAATTCTTTCTCAAGATTTCGTGTCAAGGTTCAATTTACACGTTTTAAAGATTCGTGTTCTTCACGGCTGAATCTATTTCTATGATGTAGGGGTAAGTGGACGTTGTTTCTTAATTCATGTTATATTTTGGAGAAGTGATTCACTACAAGTGTCACGTCTGTCTCAATGTCTTATAAAAGTTCTCTTTCTCTCGGGCTTACGAAAACGCTACAAGAAATCAATGCGAAAAGGTTAGCATTCATCGTGCTCGCTCTAACAGCTTGTTTTCGTGTTTACGATAAATACCAATACGAGAAATACAGAAATTCTCAATTGATTTTGCTGTAAACAAAAAATTGTTCAACAGAAATGTACACCGAAAGCTGATCTATAAATAACTAAGAAATGCATTCCTGAAAAGAAAAGAAAGATGCATTCCAGAAAGAAGTCGAAAATAAATTCACTATTAGGTTCATTTCCGATCGAAAGTTTCTCGTATGTAGCTGTTTTCTTTAAAACTCTCAGTTTTCATGTTTTTTTTTTTTTTTAATCTCTTTTTTATTTTTATTCTTAGAAAATTACTAATGGTTATTACTAATGGTGCACTAAATTTCCTTTCGTGATTTAAAGAATTTTAAATGGCTTGAAAACATGATTGACTAAAGAAATTTTTGCGAGTCTCAAAAATTAAGTTTTACCGCGTTTGAGCTCAAAAAGTATACTTCAATTCTACTTGCTGGTGATGGGAAACTCTTAACCTGTAAGTATTTTTTAAATTTATAGTAACTTTTACTTTGCTAATTAGGGGAGAAAATGATGTTGTTATAATAAAAAACGTGGCTTTCTCCATATAAATCCATTGGTAGTTTTCTTGAAAAATGACCCTCTATTAACCAAAGGGTTTTTTGGTGGAATCGGATGGTAACACTATCAGATCACTGTTATAAGTTTTGCACTTTACTTGACAATTTTTGAAATTATTATTTATGCTCAATTTGATGTTTGTTGTTCCTTTTTTTCTTTTTTGTCAGGGTAAATTAGAAAGGTTATGGAATTAAAATCACATATGGACCCTAATACGTCCATGATCCTCGGTAACTCAACAATAAATAAATAAATACACAAATAAAATAAAATCAACACGACCGTGAAATGCAAAGTAGACTAAAAATGTTCTGTTTCGACTCGATTTTATTCAGTCTTCTTTTATTGTAACTGTGTGATGCCTGACTACGAGTATAGAATCATTAATCGAGCAGAAGAACTACCTAACACAGGAATAATAGACAATGTGTGTCTGAAAATTTGCCTCTTTTAAGGGGCTCTTGGATTTTTTGCCCCCGGGCCCGGATTTTCTCCTCACGGCCCTGCCCTCTTAAACATCCAAAAAGTGGGTATTTATGATTGTGAATCAAATTAAATTAGGAGGTATGGTAGTGATGGGAAGGTCAGAAATCTGTCTACTATATCAACTACCTAAGCACGTAAAACTTATAAATGGGATCACAGAAGAAGAATCACGGACAATTAAAAGAGACCTGAACCAACGTTTTGGAATATTAAAAATCATACAATCATATAATCATCATATAATTTTAAATTAAACTCCTAATTTCATGCCCTAAAATGATTCTAGGAAGATAATTTTGTATGCCAGTAGAAATAATATCATTTATTTTTCTCCAAATTTAGACCTAGAAAACCTTCCTTTGGTTTTTGACCATTTTTTTGTTATGTGATCTTAAATGGACTAGTTTGCGACTCTAACATGTGGGTATATTCAGAATCAGCGGGAAATTTCCTATAAGAATCCGTCAAGAATAGAATTTTTTCCAACCCGACCCCTATAACGAGTCTAAAGCTGACAATAGTTGTAGTGTGCTTTCGTTGACACGAGTGAGTAATACTGTCTAGCTACCTCAATAATTTTTTTTTTTTAAGTTTGAAATAAATCATTTAAAAATTTTAAATCAATCATTCAAAAATCGTTTCGATTTTCACGTGTGAAGCAGTAGCCATTAGAGAGTGTGGATACGCCTTCCGCTTACAGTGTGAACAGCCCACCGTAATTACGGATTGTCGCGGCGTCTTATTAAACATGATTTTAAAGTGTATATACTTCAGACTTTACTGTGTGTTGTGAATTCTTGTAACTTAGTAGAAGCTTCCTAAATAAATCCAAGCGTTGGCCCAAGTCTGACCTAGTTACACACCTCAACCGTCTGGTGGTAGACACATGCATAAGAATTGGGGTACAGGTATAAAAGAGAGGTGAGACTATGTCGACCATACATTCTATTAGAAACTTTTCTTGTTTCCTTTTTACCTAGCTCCTACCTACCTTATTACCATCACTTGGAGAGCACTGTGATATTTGTCGCTTAACTCCAAGTCCTTTATCCACACAGAGTGTACGATATTATATAGTAGCCAAAGTCTGTGGCTCCATACCAACAGGGCGTGTGGTAATAGTCATCACTGAACTCTCTGCCTTCCTCATATTTTGTACTGACAGGCACATTCCACCGAATTAAGGTAGGCAATTTTCAACCTCCGTCTATGGTGATACTGTGCTGCTGAGCTCTTCCTATTTCTACCTATCTCAACTTTATATTTCGTAAGAGTTAAAATTAGGGTAATTACAGAAGCATGGTAGTCAGCTTGAACGTTCAACCAAAATTTTCTCTTTTGCAAGTACATTCCCGACACTATGTATATTATATTCTTAATTTCATCACAAATTCAATCTTAATCAAGCTTTTAATCTCTCATTTCTATCCATTCCTGTCAACCAGAATATATTAATCCATCCCCCGGCTTTGATTCAAGACTAATAATTTTGATAGTGAGGTTCTTGAACAGCAGCCCACCAGTTTGACGTTGACCATTAATAATTATATTTAACCGATTTTGATATCATTAATGGTATAAGTATCGTAATATGGGTTGTTCCTGAACAAATGGGAAGTCAAAATGTTAAAGTAAACAAAATAGTGGCTTTCAAAAAAGTGTTTAAAGGATTTTGCACGTTCGCTCTAGCACCCATCCTACTTGACACAATTTTAAATGTGACCAGTTCATTTTATGGGAAATTTTGCCTACTTGAATTTTGAGAACACATAGTTTTTAAGATATTAGCAACGACAAAACTGAAAAAATTTCAAAGATTTCTGTGGTTTTCACAGGGTTTTGAGCAAAACTTGTGTACACAAACCTAAGATTCGGGTTCAGCTACCCAAAAAACGTACTGAATAAAGGTATAATTGAACCAATGTATAATTACAAATATTCTGCAAAAGACCCTTTTTTGGTTTATTTATTTATTTATTTTTTTTTTTTTTTCATTGTAATCGGCCAAGCAGGAGTGGCAACTGATAGAAGAATAGGCGCATGTGCACCCCCAGTCAAACCAAAATAATAATAATGTTTCAACATTTCTCTACTCTCATTTGAAGTTAGCTAGTGACAGAAGACGGGAAATCTAAATCTACGCGCGAAATAGAGAAGGTTGCGGTAGGGAGGGGCTGAAGGGAGAAGCTCACCAAACCTGACCAATCAGAAGCGAGTGGGAGCAACAACTCCTAAGTGCTCAACCTGAGACTTGACCGCCTATCTCCGGACTGAGGATTTTCAGTTTGAATTGAAGCGGGCATGTGAGATTGACCAATCAGAGAGCCCGTAACATCCAGAGATGAGCATACTTAGGGGCATGCTCTTCCGCTAGGTAGCGACACCGAGAGTACTTTCTGTTCTCCTTATCATTTTTATCAGTCACACTTCTTCTATTTTTCCCGGTGTTATTTCATTTAGTGTTACGATTTTTTGAAGTTATTGAGTGTTGAGTAGATACTTTTACGATGAATAATTCAGTTGAGTTCATCAAGTTGAACTGGTCCCATTTGTCAATCGAAGAAAAGTGCAGGATTCGCAATGCTGGCCGCCCCTTGCCATAACTACTGGGACTAACGCAAACTTTGAAAATCAAAAATCGTTCTGATTCGGTCCGTAAGTTCAACCCCTATAATGTGATAGATTTTATTTTTATATTCCCCTTTATTTATCTAGATGATGACTAACCCTTCTCTTTCCCCATGAACCTCTCCTCTCCCTTTCCTTCCCCTCCATGGCAAGATTTGCTTTCACCTCCACGATGGTTCTTGCTGGGCGGGTATACATTTCAGCTATTGCAATCATTCCTTTGATGCTTAAGTATTTCAGAATTTCGGTCTTCCATAGGAGAACATTTCTCGTGTCTGTTGTACGTATTTAGTATAAAATCTACCGTCCGCGCGAAAGCCCTTGTTGATCTCTGTGCGCCCCCTGAGTTTCAAGACAGGAGCCGCCACTGCGGACCAAGAAAACTTTTTTAAACCCCCCTCCCCAAAAAATTGTTGTTTTATTTCAAAATGCATAAAATCTAAAAATTGAATTAAAAAAAAAATAATGATAAAAATTCTTCCTAAAGCTTTTCTCCAAAACTGCTGGACCATTAAGAAAATTTATGAAATTTGGCTGAAAAATCATAAATTGGCAGGAGATGTGCCAGTAACAGTGGCATCAATTTTGATCAACCCTAAAGATTAGTAACTAAAGGCTGAGACATTGAAAAATAGAGATCTCGAAAACTTTCAAGGAAACGTTAATGTTTTTTCTGTTGTCATTTACATATATATTTTCCCAAAAAATCGAATGATATCATCCGGAATGCCGCATGATTTTCCGTTCTCTCACTACGAGGTATAAAGGAGTAGCGACCCTATGATTTTTCGGGCGAAGTAACTAAGTTTGACCAAGACCGCTAGGTAGTGTTGAGCTTGCAGCACGCAGGCGACATCACGCGGCAAACAAGCCGCTACCACGGTTTTGCCAATTCACGGCACTGCATCATCATCTCGTGTAAGGAAAGTCTGTTTAAGTGTGTTACCTATTTGATTTCATCAATTTCTCTTCAGTAGACACGTTAGATACCTACCTAATGATTCGTTTAATAATATAGACAGGTGTTCTGCGTATGAGATCTAGACAATGATACAGAAATAATAAATCTCTGTGTAATAATTTGCAGCGTTTCTAATTTGTCTGGCCAATACGGCTAATGCCTATTAAAAAGAAGGGTGAAGGGGGGGGGGGGGGTTCATAAATCAATTCTGTCAATAAATTATCAGCAGATTCGGGCTTTCCCCCTTCCAAAACCCCAAAATTAAGAAAACCCGTTCGAAAACGCCACCGTTTCTAGTTATCTGCAAAGATTGCCTTCTCAAGCCCACACGTGGCCATTAAAATAAGGCAACTGTTTTTTCAGTGCGTCAACTTTTCAAACATTAAAGTAACCCAGTGAGTTCATTGTTAATTGCGTGCAGTGACCGAAAACTGGGAGAAATTCTATTATGAAACACTCCAAAGCTTTTTTGGGTTGTTAAGACCATATTGAAATTATCATTGTTGCCAGGCGGAAAGTGTTTTCGCTTGGCAATCTGTAATTTGTCGACAAAAAGTGACGCAGACTTTTGTTTGTGGCCCAACCAGACGCTCTGGCACCGAGAAATATAATTTATTTTCGTCGAGTGAAGAATTAGCGTTGTGTAACTCGTTTGTCCGCAGTTTCTATCCGGCTCTTTTTTCATTTGGGTCAAATCGTCTGTCTCAAGCAAATGGCTAATCGTTTACCTACGTTTGAAGTGACCACTGCGAAAAAAAATGAAAGTAAATTTTCTGTAGAAATACTATGGGTAATCAATACCTAATATGTTTATTAGTTTTTCCTTTTGAAGTGATATGGGTAATCAATACATTGTTTATCGTTTTGTTTTATCCCCTCACCCTCCCAATAATATACCCTTGTTATTGGCTAAGAAATTTGTTTTAACTCCCCCTCAAAATTTGTTCGTTTAAAATGCATTGAACCGAAAAAACTGTGCAAATTAATACACAGAGGTTTATTTCTTTTAATTTATTTCATTTATTTTAATTTTATTTATTTTTATTTTTGGAATTTAAGCCGCGTCTCAACCGGAAGAGTCTTTCGTGGCAATTAAAAAGGGTGTCAATGGGACACTGCAACGGGCACGATTCTAAGGGGAGCCATGCTGACCATCCGTCACTAAACGGATTGCCATCACGGACTCCACTGGCAGATTGGAGAAAGAGAAATAATGATAACTAGCAAAGCGGCATCGCTGTACTTTGCCTCATGGGAAACGGCGATGATCACTTTGTAACCCCTACAGCGGATAAAAATACCCTGCAATAAAAACTAAACTGCGACTAGATGATCCTTACATACTATTGATAAATATATGATGATAAATACTATACATCTTAGTTACATAAATGTATGACTACATGCACATAAATAAATAAATATATGACGGATCAGAATATAGTAGTTCGTAGTAAAGCTCAGTGGCTTTCAGGTACACCAATAGGGACTGAACCTTGTCTGGTCCGGACAGAACATCCGCCCACTGAGGAGGTGCATTCTGGAACCTGAGGTCCATGAGGGCTGGGCAGTAGACTGACAACGAAAAAAAACGAAAGTTCGAATTTTTGAGGTGCTCAAAGCTCAGATGATTGCATCAGATGCTAGGAACAACTCCTGAAAATTTCAGTCCGAACCGATAACCCCTTGAGGTCTCCTAAACCTGTTTTTTGGTAATTGAATTATCGATTTTAGAACACTAGACGCTTAGGACAAAAAGACGGTTAAGTCATAAAAGATCCATGCGTCTGGACACTTTTTATACTCTATTCCTATGTTTTCGGTGTCGCGGAACACGATGACGCCATTCTTGCAAGCGCAGAAGCTCTATTTCTTTTGATATTCAAGAAATCAGTCCAAATAAGTGATGGAAAAAAAGGCATTTTTTGCCGTTTTTACCTAGTTTTGACTGGGAAAAAAATTGTTTGTGGGTCTTTTCTGCTTCGGACCTTGTTTCCTGGCTTTTTCCGAATGTAACAAGACCAATTTCGTCCTATAATATATTGTCCTTTTGGAAATATATGCTCAAGAGCCGAGTTAGCTTTTTTAATGGTAACCGCTCTATACTTACCAGTGGCTGCGAAATCAAAATTTAATGCCCTGAAGCCCTTTTTATCACATTATTTTATGTTTTTGGGCTCGTTGAACATTACATGCTAGTAGTGGAGGCGTAGGACTCGTATTTCGGTTAATAATCAAGAGCTAGGTGTCAAACATCGTTGAATAGAGTGCATTTTTCTTGATTTTCAAAAAATCAGTGGACAAAATTAATAGAAATAAGGGATTTTTCGCCGGTTACACCTAGTTTTGATTGGGAAAAACTATTTATGAGTGTCTTCTCTGCCTTGGACTTTGTTCTGTGACTTATTCTGAATATGACAAGACTAAGTTTGTCCCATAATACATTTTTCTTCTCGAAATATCAGCTCAAGAGCCAAGTCGACTTATTTAATGGTAATCGTTCTATATTCAATAGTGGCACTACTACTTGCACGTAATGTTCAACGAGCCCAAAAACATAAAATAATGTGATAAAAAGGGCTTCAGGGCGTTAAATTTTGATTTCGCAGCTACTGGTAAGTATAGAGCGGGTACCATTAAAAAAGCTAACTCGGCTCTTGAGCAGATATTTCCAAAAGGACAATATATTCAAGGACGAAATTGGTCTTGTTACAATCGGAACAAGCCAGGAAACAAGGTCCGAAGCAGAAAAGACCCACAAACAATTTTTTTCCCAGTCAAAACTAGGTAAAAACGGCAAAAAATGCCTTTTATCCATCACTTATTTGGACTGATTTCTTGAATATAAAAAGAAATAGAGCTTCTGCGCTTGCAAGAATGGCGGCATCGTGTTCCGCGACACCGAAAACATAGGAATAGAGTATAAAAAGTGTCCAGACGCATGGATCTTTGATGTCCTAACCGTCTTTTCGTCCTAAGCGTCTAGTGTTCTAAAATCGATAATTCAATTACCAAAAAACGGGTTTAGGAGACCTCAAGGAGTTATCGGTTCGGACTGAAATTTTCAGGAGTTGTTCCTAGCATCTGATGCAATCATCTGAGCTTTGAGCACCTCAAAAATTCGAACTTTCGTTTTTTTCGTTGTCAGTCTACTGGGCAGTCATCCAAAAAGTGGCGGATAGGCAAATCACCCTCACATATCCCTCACATAACATCACGAGCTACTGGATCTAGCAGATGTCTGTGAGTAAGACGGGTATGGCCTGCGGCTACCCGATTGATCACTATTCGGTCCCTCTTTTGAAGGTGGGTCACTAAGGAATCAACCGGGCAAAGCTCCTGAAGGACTCCACGCAGACCAGTGATCTTGCCCTGCCATTGCTCTAACCAGATGGAATTGGCTTTATGATGCAAGTAGGCGATTTGATCCTCAATGCGCATAGGTAACATTTCGATGGAGTCATCACCAATGGCTCTCCTTGCAAGGGCATCAGCACGCTCATTGATGTGAATGTCTGGGATGTAATACTGAACTAGATTACCCTTCTGCTGTGACAATTTACTAATTGTCTTGATTAAATTTCTTACTTCCCTACAATGTAGGTATATTTATTAAGGTTATGGGTTATTAATTGAGGTTCAAAAATTAAACACTTGGAAATTTTAACACCAAATTCTTTAAATGACGCTCCAAGGGAGTTGTAAAGAGGCAAGATTCTGTGATGTCGAGATATATTGAATACAATTCAATAATAGATGGTGAGGGTAGGTGAGGATAGCAATTGGACTATAGATATAAATCAACAGGGTATGGGTATCAAGTGGGTTAACTGCTGTACGCACAATGAGAGAAGCTTATACCTTATCTGTAGTATCTTCTAGTATGAAAGGGGAAGCTGACGGACTCGGCGTTCTTTTGGGAACGTTTCGAGTAACAGTTCCTTTAAACTGAACTGTTACACTACTCAGATCACTGATCTATAGGTAGTTATTAAACGTAATCTGCCATACATTATCTAAATATAACTACATAGACGTATAGACACCTGCGAGGAGATATTAAAGAAATTAAGTAAAATACATACTCTCTACTTGTCCTTCTGTACGTAACAAGAGCTGATAACCAAGTACCTTCAATAGTGGGGTTAAGTGTCCCATTATGGAAAAGTGCTAAGTATGGCGATATACGATTTATCAAAGTGCGCAAGTGCAGATTAGAAGAAGATTTATTTGTGTTAAACATCGCGTTTTTCACTAGAGATTGCAGTACAAAATTTTGTCACTATGAAACAAATATTTACACGAGGACAAATAATATTAATAATACAAAAATAGTTTACTAACTGATAAGGGGAAAGAATAGTTAATTGGAGATATTGGTTATAGTCAAGCCGCAACAAATCCCTCATTAATAATAAAGGTTCTTTAGCGAGGAACCGTCTGCAGAAACCCAGCCAATCCCCCAATACCCTATATTAGCCTCAAAGATGAGTATACATTCGATTGCGGGACAGATCTTACATAGAAAAACGGAAGTCAAAACGGAAGTGTGGGAGTCCTTTTTGATAACCATCTGTTTCTCTGACCATATTGAGAACATATGTTCGCGAGCCATGAAAGTGCTTGGTTTTATAAAAAGAAGTACCAGAGATTTCTCAGATCCTGCTGCCTTATCGATGCTGTATACTTCGTTGGTCCGCCCATTACTTGAAAATGCATCTGTGGTATGGTCTCCATACTACCTAAATTCAATGGAGATGATCGAGCGAGTACAGCGCCGGTTCCTAAGATCAAAATGGGCAATAAATGGGAAGAGTTTGATCCCTTGGAAATGCTGTTACCCCATTCTTATAATTGTTTTGTTGTGTTATTTATTATTGTTGAGAATTTGTGATCTATTTTTTTGCCATATAAAGCTTGTTTTGTTTGTTGTGAGATTAATGTTGAACGTAGCATTGTTAGTAAAATCTAGTTAAAAATTAATATTAATACCATAAACTGTAAATTGGGCAATTTTGCCCGTAAATAAAATAAAATAAAATAAATAAATAAATACATTGAAATATTTCGAGATTAAAATACAGGGTCCCGAAAAATTTGCTATGCTCATCTTTGAAGAATTGGCAGGAGGATACAGGTGTACTAGCGTGTCCTGGCTGTACGTATTGCTTACTGACCAACTCATCGAACCATCGAAACGACATAGTGGAGAAATATTCTACGCGATTTGCACGCCTGTGCAGAAGGGGGTGGGGGTTCCTTAATTTTATTTCGATGTGAAAATTCCGCATACATGGGCTCTTCGTTCTTAAAAATTGTGAGGACATATCCTGTATTTGGCCCCTTTGTTTTCAAGGGTGGAAAACAAGAATATGGAGTCAAAATGGACTAATTCTCAAAAAAATGGGAAAAATTAAGAATTATTTGAATTTTTACGATTGCGTACCTAGTGCAAGTTTGATCCCTCCTGGAATTAGTTAAATATTTCTGCAAAACGGAATTCATCTGCTGAATATGCCACCTTAAATCGTTTACTTTTCGCATTTTTTGCCCATCTCAGCCGTTTGGCCGTGCATAGCATGGACAGACAGACAGACAAACAGACGGAGTTTCATTCATAAAAAATAGTATAGATCTCCCCATTCCACGATTTTCTGATCGAAGATGATTACTGCAAAATTCTTCAGGATGTTCAAAATCAAGTGGCAGCCAATACTTTTAGGAGCTTAATAATATAACCAAGCAATATTTTTGTATAACCGGTCTTAATCCACTTGTCTTTGAGAGGGAATAAAATAATTGGAGTTTAGTTTCCAAAACCTGTATATATATTCCCTTTGGTTGGAGAAGATGAAGATTTGGATATAATCAAGTTGAGCAGGAGCCGCGTATTCCCACCGTCGCGTCAGCCGGTTTTTCAACCGCACTAGAAAGTTACGATTTTTTTGAAACTCGCACATTGCACCAAGGAACCTCTCAACACGAGAAATTGCAACTATATGATATGAGTCGTACATACTCATATAATGAATGAACTGTTACTCACCACTGCACATATAATGAACTTTGACCGAGTTATGTGCTGTTTACCTCTTGATAACGACTTTGAAATGGCCTATCTGCCCCGGGCGGATCGCAGAGGATGTTATTATTTTGAATTTATCTCACTCATTACCCCGAGAATAAGAGAGGAAAGTCCGTTTTCCGGACGACTCCGGAAACGTCAAGAAATTGCTATTTTTTGTAAAAACTACATTAAAAACAACTTTTTTCAGAAAAAAAAGTTTACGCTTTATTCAACACTCTTTTATCCTTGAATGAGCAACTTCCATATCCAAATTTACCATTTGCGAAGACTCTCCAATTAATACGAATTTCACGCCATTCCCATGTTTACCGAAAGAATTTGAAAAAAACGCCTTATTTTGCTCTTGTTTGAAAAACCCTCATAAACCTGAGATATATAGAGCAAGTTAATCTAGTTTAACATCCAAATATAAATTTCAAAAATTTCCCAATGTCGCTTTTTTGTCCGTTTCGTCACACTGTGCGCCGCCATCTTTGCCTGGGAGAACTTCTCCAGGTGTTCTTTAAGACAGTTACCAATCCTTCTCCACTCTGGAAAACTTATCACCATAGGTGCTCATAAGATTCACAAGATGAGTTTAAGTGTATTTACATTGAGATTTCGGTGTTTCCTGGTCATATATATCACTCTGTAATTCATTGATTTATATTTTTTATTATTCATGTATTGAATATAAATTTAATCCATGAGCTTAGTGGCCATTAATGTTGAAGTGAATAAAAGAATAGAAGTGAGGAAAAAAATTCCAATCATGCAGCATGTTCGTATTAGCGAATTTTCGTAATTTAGGGTACAATACTATTTTAAATTGTTTTGAAATTTGAGCTTTTTGAGTGCAGAGAAATTCTTAACTCTTATTTTTATGACAAAAAACGTAATCTAAATAGTAATCCGCCATTCAAAAAGAGATTTCGGACTTTTTGCTTTTTTTGCAGTTTTTATCGATTTTATAGCAAATTTTACCGAAATTTAACATTTTTTACCGAAATTATAGCAAATTTTACCGAACAAAACAGTTTTCATCAATTTTATAGCAAATTTTACCGAAATTTAAGTAAATTTTCAACCTAATTTTGTAAATAAATTGCTTAATGTTTTATTTTAAATTTGATAAACTTTATCTGAGCAACATTCTGCTAAAAATTATAAATGTAACTTTTTAGTGAATTTCTTATAATACATTTCTCATAATCTATTGGTCCGATTTCGTTCACACATGTGGGTAGTTGGGGATATGTTCCTAATATATTACTGTTTGTTATACATTGTAATTTGTTCTTCAACTAATTCTTTGCATCTATATAATAGTACATGAGGAAACTATATTGAACGTTCAACTTGGCGGACTTTTTTTCTTGGTCGATTACAAGGTTCATTATTGAATATAATAAACCAAAAATTAATTGGTATGTGGGTGTAATCAAATTACGTAATTGTTTCTTGATTCTCTGCCTATTAGTCGAGTGTCGTATTACCAACCCTATTGAACGTGTCTTGGATTAATAACCGAACCTGATACGTCCATGAGATCGTTCGCAGTCAAGAAAAGAAATAACAGTTTAAAAATAAAAATTAATATACCTAGCTTCAACGGTTGTTAACTAGCCTTCTTGATGTTTTTCAAAATGTTTTATTGCCGCCGATAAAACCCCGTGGACTTTTCATGGATCATCAGTATTTTATTAACTATGAGAAACAGGGTTTTCAGCCATAACCGAAATCCACGGCGTCATAATTACAGGACCACCACTTCTTATTGGGCGATATTGACAACCATGATTGTCTTCCGTTGAACTTATGTTCTCTAAGCCAATGATAATATTTCAACCCCCTCCCTCCCTTCCACCCCCATCATTCCCAACTGTCGAGGGACTAACCCATTTTCGTCATCGTATAATTCGGCCAAATGTTTCTTTCTTCGCGGTGCTCGAAAAAAAAGAAACGATTTTGACAGCTCAATAAATAGTCGGTCAATAAATTTAATAAGGCGGCCAAGTAATTGGTTTTTTCCCCGGCGAAAGAACACAATGAGTCGTAACGTTTGTTATAACTCTTCCACAGCTGTGTAACCTGATGCCCTCATACCTTCCATAATTATTTTTATGACTAGGGGAATAAATGGTTAAATCGGAAACGTTTTTAATACTGCTGAACAGATAATTATTATAGTTGGGTGCTACCGTTTTCTTTATTGCGTTAAAAAGAAAAATTATCTAGGATAGGCGACTTTTTTTTCCATTTTCATCTATAGTTGGGCGACACCCGAGAGTTTCTGTGGGTAGATAATTAGTGCGGTGCGAGGCGGTGACGCAATGCTCTGATAAGTGCGATCAATCGTTGATAGTTTATGAGAGAATTATGAGAGAGTTGCGTTCCGGGACGAGCAATCAGGGTGATAATTCCAAGAGTAAAAAAAGGAGTTGTGAATTCCTTTGCGATCATCTACAGCTTTAATAACTGTAGATCATATGTCAGGCCTATTATTAGGAACGTATCCAACCAGAACTAATCAGAACGCACGCAAACATGGATATCCTAATCGGTAATGTATATTTTTTAGGATGTCTATCTGAAACTAGGTCTTTTAGGTAAGGCTTCGTAAATAAGAGGGACGGTCTAACCGAATACAAGTCTGTTTCAAACCACTCTTAAAATAAAATAAAAAAACCAAAATAATAACAAATAACGTGTGTGTGTGTGGGGAGTGCCTATGTCCACGCACCGGTGAAGGAAGGCGCCGCACAGTGTGAGATTTCCGCATTCTAGGAGGACAAACTTGGTAAAAATCGCCGGAGTGTCAATTTTTGGTGTTTATTGGCTTGATACCGTCAGAGCAAGAGGTAAATGACACTTTTAGTGAAGATGGAGTGAGGTTTGGTAGATATATTACTGTGAAATGAGGTTTCAGGTCCTAAAACTGAAAGAAAATCGCTCAGAACCAGGGGGAAAAAATTGCTATGTTTGGTAGGGTTTTTAATTCAAAACATTACTTATAAGGTTGATTTCATCATTTTTTTGTGAGATGGTAACAAAAGAAGTAGGTACTTTTTCAAAATAATTATCAGTATAAAATTAATCAAAATCAATTGATAGAGATTCACGTTCTTTTCCGGCAGATATTCTGAGTTTCTTAAGTTCTGTTCCTCGTTCTGGAGAAGCAAATGACACTTTCTGGAGTAGTTTGGCAGAATCCCTCTTTCCTAACAGATTTAACTGCATACTCATGGCAGCTGTAATTTCGTCATGAGTAGTTTTATTTACCAAGCTCCTAGCCCTTCGCCTTCTTTTTTTTTTTTCACTGCATTCTGAAAAGCCTTTTAGAGGCCTCCACACATGTTTAGATGGCGAAGGTACTCGACCTTCGAAGAGAGCCTCTGCATGATTCCGGGAAAGAAAGTTCAAAGTCTTCCTCCAGCCAAGAAGCATTGTTGGTGAGAAATCGACCGTGCATGCGATGAGCATTGTCCCACAGTGTCTCGAATTTTGTCACCAGGCACCTCACTGAATTCTTAATTGCCTCCATTTGGTTGGTAGATTGTTTCTCAGGATTAGTTTTCACTAAAACTGCTTCATGTACATTTTCGAACCTGGATGTCGAGGCACTACCTATCAAACCAAATTTGATAGCTTGAATGTCTGGGTCATTCTGGAAAAAATTACATTTTTGATGATATAACTAAAAGGGGCAAAAACGGGCAAACTATTTCTTTTGTTTCTTTTTATATACCTGTTCTATATCGGTCCTAATTTTTGAACTGCACGGAATAATGCGGAATCTGTACTAAATCTCAACTTGAATACTCTCAAAGTTGAAAAATAAGTGTTTCACAGCTAGTATACATAACACGGAATGTAAAATGCTTATATTACGGAATATTTCGAAAGTGAACAAGTGTATATTTACTTGATAACTTGTATGAAGAGCGGAAAACAAAATAATTGTCACAACTTCACTTGAACTCGTTTGGATCCCGACTGAATAGGAACAAAGAAAACGCCTTGTCTCCAACAATTTTATCTGTTTGTTGTGCCTCATGTTTCGACACGTCTCACGCGTTCCAGAAAGGTCCGAAAAATCGAACCTAATCGTTTTCATGACCTCTGATTACCCCCCTCAGCATACATCATAATATCAACAATCAAGAATGACTTTTATTTTTTCTTATTTTGTCCTCCTAGATTGCAAAATTCTCACACTGTGCTCCGTGGGCTTGGAATTGTCTATCAGCCAGCATCCAGTCTTTACGCTGCCAGTAACTCACTCTTGGGGCTCGAGCTGGGAGGTCGCCCGTACTGCTGCTGGCCTTGATTTCGTCTGGCAGCAGTTGTTTTGGTGCAACCCAGCAACACCAACTGCT
The DNA here is from genome assembly GCA_030762985.1 of Adelphocoris suturalis. Lineage (NCBI taxonomy): Eukaryota > Metazoa > Arthropoda > Insecta > Hemiptera > Miridae > Adelphocoris > Adelphocoris suturalis. The sequence continues at coordinate 88,621,276 of CM061044.1, forward strand.
TCGAAGTCCAGCTCATCTTCTGAGTTCGCTGCTTTACTGCATGAGTCTGTAGATGAAAAAATAACGCCAACAGGGCTTTAAATCCTACAATTCCCAAAGGGTAGAATGGGCTTCAGAGGTATTCGGTCTCGCGACTTTCGCCACCTCCGGTCACTGTCCGGTGGATAGGAGAGCCATCTTGGTGATGTGTTCAAGGAGTGGTCGCGGAACAGTGACACTCTTGCTGTGCCTGTCGGGGTAAAAATGAGAACCTGTATCATGTGGTACAGCAGTGTCCACGGACACTTGGTGGTTACATTCTACGTCATGATGCGATTGCCAAATAGATTGCAGGTGCAGTGTCGTCATCCAGTGATTGAGATGTTGAAAGAGAAGGACTATATCGTATGCCGAATGGCCAGAGAAAGAAGCCGGATATTGTTGCCATCAAACCCGATGGGTCTGTCATACCCAGTTAGTCAGTCAGTAGCAGCATTGAGATGAAGCAGACCTGGCGAACTAAAATTGAGAAGTATGATAGAAATGACTTGCATCAAGCAATACCTGAGCTCAGGGGTGTAGATTCAGTAGATTCAGAGGTACCGTGGGCAGTGCTGGTACCCCTGACAATAAGAAGAAGAAACAAACAATTAACAAATAGAAGTTAGCAAGGAATACTGCATGAGAAATCAGTATACTGATGTTGAGTATATGCACTACATTTTCCCCCTGTGAAATATGTGTTTTGTGTTTCAAGTTAAAAATGCCTCAATTAAATTAGCTCAGTCAGCTGATCAGAAAAGACCCAATCAATTCAATCGTTTCTTAGTGTCCCAGAGAGTCTCCAAATGTAATTTCAACTTCCTAGGATAAACAAGAGAGAATTTAGCTCACTCAGCTGAACAGGAATGAACCAATCATTTCAATCGTCTCTTAGTGTCCCAGGGAATCTTCCTATCAAATTTCAACTTCCTAGGATGAACAGGAGACAATTTAACTCACTCAGCTGATTAGGAAAGAGCCAATAATTGCAATCGTCTCTTAGCGTCCCAAAGAGTATCCCTATCAAATTTTAACTTCCTAGGATTAACAGGAGAGAATTTAGCTCACTCAGCTGAATGAGAAAGAGCCAATCATTTCAATCGTCTCTAAGGGTCCGTTCGACAGAACTTGGAAACTCCGAGTTTCCTTTAACTCCCTCGATTGATCGAAATTCTGGAGAACCCCAAAATGCGTTCGACGAAGTCGATATCGGAGTGAGTTACAATGTAGAATCGATTATTCGAGGAAGATCCATAGAATTATAGATTTAGCGTGGATATACGAATAATTCCTTGAGAAAATGCAGTTTTGGCGACATTTTTGGCAACATTGTTGTAATAAAACTACGTTCCCCCTCCTCTACTGTGATAACACCGATAAATTATTTTCTTTTCGCTGCACTGATGGGTGGCATTTTTGGCTGTGGTAGTCTCGGATTCTTTGGTTTTAATCACACTGGTTTACTTAAGAGCTTTAGCAATCAAGCATTCGGGATTTTTGAACTAATATTTATGTACCTCTAGCCTGCTGAGGTAGGTAATCGTTCCCAAGAGTCCAACCAACCAAGCCTGGAAGATTCGAAATCTATCGATGATTGAATGTATGAGGATACCTGTCTACGAGCATGTTTCATAATTTCCCTATAATTTACGTATCTCTTGGTAAACTGTGCTCACCTACGCAAGTAGTTTGTTTCCGGAGAGTTTTTGTCATCGCATTCCCTTACGTCAGACAGGACCCCTTGCCTTTTGGTGATACTACTACCTACTTCTTGCCGAAACTTGGCAAATTCTTGAAAACATCTATCGATAGTAGTTACTAAATTAGTTTCAAAATTCTCAGAATGGAATTAATTTTACAATAATAATTGGAGATTTTACGTTTTACAAACCCAAGGGCGGGTATTCCTCATTCGTTTTCACCCTTAACATCCAAATTAGAAGAACGATTTCTGACAGATCGTGGTCGATGATACTAATCTTCGATATCATTAGTCTTCGATCATCCTTGTCGTATCATCAAGAATTGATGATTATAGTGTGAAAAAAATAAGAATGAATTTAGGTAGGTTTCTTCAGAAAGATCGATGTGGAGTAGGTGTAGAATCAAGGAAATACACGACGTGTTGAAGCCATATTGTATTTGCGCCCGCTCTTTCTTTACTTCGCCCGCGCTTTCTCAACCAATAGGAAACGAGGTAATGCCACAGAGTCACAACAACACCACAGGAATCGGGGTGTCAAATTACTCCCCCCCCCCGAAAAAAGGGTAGTATCGAGGAAAAAATCGAATATCGCATTGTCGAAAGCCAAATTCGCTGAAACTCTAGAGTTTCTCGCGAGTTTGAGGTTACCCAGTTCTATCGAACGGGCCCTTAGTGTCCCAGAGAGTCTCCCTATCAAATCTCAACATCCTAGGATGAACAGGAGACAATTTAGCTCCCTCAGCTGAGTAGGAATGCGCCAATCATTTCAATAGTCTCTTAATTTCAACTTCAGAGATTAAATACAATAGAAACAATCAATTTCGAAACTGCAATCGAAATTTTGACAAATCCAGCATTGTCAGTGAAAAACATCTCAAGCTTTCGATATGCTTTACTCCATACAAATCTATTCAACTTCCCTCGTAATGTTAATGATTGGGACGAGTTGGGATCGCACAGTGTTCAACGTCCGACGACATGACCGAAATTATGGGCTATGTCTAGTACATCTTTTACCTTGATTTTGGGACTACTATTTGATTGATTTTTATTCCTCCAGAAGAGTTTTCCTATTTTCAGACTAATACTCCATCAATAACACTTAGATCCTCAAACATCTCCAGGAGTGTTTTTGCTGCTGGTCCCTCATGCAATATCATGTCCCAAGACGTCCGCTCTCCTCTTTCAATCCGTCTATAAACAACTCCGATGGCTGAATCCCCTAACTGTTGTGCTTTCCAATCGTCTGCCAAAATCCTTATCGGTGATTGCCTTACCATTGCAATGGCTTTTTTCCTTTTGCTTCTGTTCCAACCAGTTTGGCATTCCACATCTAAGCATGGGCGGCGAGACATTGCACCAGCATTGAGAAGTTTGGAACCAGCTCGACACTCTATTCGATAGTTGTAAGGCGCAAAAAACTGTAACCACCTAGCTAATTGGCCATCAAGGTTACGAAAATTTTTCAGCCGCTGCAATGAAGCATGGTCAGACCTCACTAAAAATTCTTGTCCACTTTCCAATCCAAAAGAGTGAAAATTCTGCAGGGCTTAACTGCTCTTTTCGAGTGGCACAACAATTTCTCTCTTGCTTCGACCAGCATTTACTGAAATACGAAAGAACTTTTTCTTCCCCATTCTGGATTTTAGAGAATACAGTGAATCCAGGTTGATCATTTGCTTACATGTCCACAATAAACAATGCCCCTGGCATTGGATGTCCTAGCACAGTTGGTCGAGTAAGTGCCACCTCGATATCATCAAATGCCTCCTGACATTCCTATGACCATTCGAAATCCTTGGTGCTATCCTGTAGTGCTTATAGTGGACTCATTCTCTTAGCGAAGTTCTTCACAACTTCGGTTGTAAGAACACATGGTTACAAAAGTTTTCAGCTTCTTGACATTAGTTGTAGTTGGCCACTCCATTATTTTCCATGTCTTTATTAGGTTAACAGCAATACCATCCCCGGTTCTTTTCCGTTAATTCACTACCATTAATGTTTTGGTCTGGGATTCCGTTAATTCACTACCAATCATGTTTGTACTTAAAGTAGGTATGGTTTTGGTTTTCCCCTTGGGTTGTGCAAAACACCTCGTCCTTGTAAAAACTGCACAGCGCGTTGTTTGGTATCGCACTCACTAGCAATTCGCAACATGTTCATGGCTACTGCTACCGCAACAATGACTGTCTGGACTGGCCGCCCGCCGCGCCGCGCTGCTCCTATCGCTAAGAGATAAGATAACAATTGCACGGCTATGAAAACACAGAACACGTATTCTGATGTTTATGGAATAGTTTTGTATCGAATAGCTTATATTTCAATGGCAGTGAATTAACGGAAACCAAGAAAAATGTTTGGTAGTGAATTAACGGAAAAGAACCCCATCCCCCTAAATAGGTCACTTCCCGTGAAAAAAGGCGGCATTTATTTGGGTTGAGTTTCACCTCAGCTAACCTTAGAACCCTAAATATCATTCCAAGCCATTTTTCATGTTCTTCAAATCCAAGGTTTAATTTTTTAAAACTTCATCCAAATCCACTTTTGTGCGTCCACTTTGGATCTCTTTGTGTAGAATGCTTCCCATAGCTCGTTGAAATGTTGCAAGGGCATTACATGATCCAAACGGTATAGTAACAAATTACCACAGCCCCCGAGGTGTGCAGAAATGGCACCTAAGGCACCTGCCAATTAATAGCAACTCTGCAAATTAAGCGTAGACAATCAGGAACTACCTGCTAGAGCCCCTATTAGCTCCTTTATTTTTGGCAGCTCCTTTTTTGTTATATCGTTTAATCCCCAAAAATCCTCACAAAAATGTGTTGACCCATCCTTTTTTGGCACTAACACCTTGGACTGGTCCATGGGCTTCTGGATGGCTCAACAAGTTCAATATTTTCACTCAGTTTATCAATCTCCTCCAGTCGATGAGGAAGAATCCTGCTTGGGGCCTGCCGAATATTACATCTATCTTAAGGGTACATCCTGCTATCTTCCCTCATTCTTTTCTACTCCTAGTAAACACATCCTGGTTATCCAACAACAATTAGGCTATTGTACAAAGCTGAACAACATCCAGATTTTTGGTCGACAAGATGGCCTGGTGTCATACCGTGATCCTCACCACATGTGTTTGAAATGTCATCAAAAGAAGACAAAAGTTCCAGTCATGCAGCATGATCGTAAGAGCGAATTTCCTTAAACGATCAATAGTATTATAATATGTTAAATTTTATTGAAATTTGAGCAATTTCAGTAGAAAGAAATTGCTAAAACCCAATTTTATGGCAAACAACTCATACTAAATGAAATTGGCAATTAAAAAGAGATTTTGGATTTTTAGATTTTTGTTTTGCAGTTTTTATTGATTTTTTAGCAAATATTCATGAAATGTAAGTACATTTGTCGGGATAATTTTGAGCAACAATTTTTTAATGTCCTAGTTAATGGTTTACAATTTAGTTTTGACTGAAATTCTGCTACAGATTATAAATTTAACAATTTTTGGCCATTTTTAGTGATTATTTTTAGTACATTTTTCAAAATTTCACCAATGTAATGTGCTCAAAAATTGTTGGCCAACGAACTCATCCTTTCTTTTGGAATGCTTGATTTTTTGGCGCAAGAACGGGATTTTTATCTCAGTCCTAAGGAGAGTTATCGTCTGGAATGACACACACACACAAACATACGAAAAAGCGCAAACATCAGAAATCGTTTCAGAATAACTCGAAACGGATTTGAATGGAGAAATTTTTCAAAAATTCGGATTTTAAAATCTGCCGAGCCTTTGCAATAGCTTCATTTTCTACGAAAATTCGCTAATTATGGGGATTCTCCCCATTCTCATCCAGTCCTACCATTCTGTATGTTTCATAGGTTACCTTTCAAGCATTTCCCTCCTGCTACCACAGCATGTTTTGGAATTTTGGTGTTTCTCACCCAAATCTTCGATTTCAATGGCTCTTATTAGATCCCCCCCACAACGTCTTGATACGTGCGTGTTGTTGACCTAGCGTCCTTGTAGAACGTCAGAAACACTGAAGGTGACGAAAGATACCACCACTGTCACCAAATGAACTGATCTATGTATATATGTGGTCAATAGCATTGGACCTTATATATATATATATATATATATATATATATATATATATATATATATATATATATATATATATAATATATATATATATATATATATATAGATACAAAATACAAACTGCGAGTTTTTATTGGCAGAGATAAAATAACATTTTTTTAGGGACTACAGGGTGAAACCGGATAAGTGACGAAAATTTGTTGTGTTCATAAATTGTTTGCATCATAAATGTAGTAAAATACCGCCAACCGCATATTTTTATCTCAATCCATACTCAAGATATGATATCTTTAAGGTTTTTTTTCAGGAAAACCATGTTTCTTCCTGATAATTTCTCCATTTTGCCTAATTTAATTTTAACTTTTGACCTCTTTTTTGGAATCAACGTAGAATTTTCTTTGATAATAGTGTACTTGAGTACTTAAAAAGTACCATCCGAAGATCTTCACTTCAGCTCGAAAATATACGATTTTGAAAAACTAAAATTTCTGAAAATCCTTAAAACTTTACTACTCTTAAAAAAAAAAACTGGAAACTGGCAAATCTCATGAAAACTGCTTCAGAATACTCTTTCCAACGATATAGTCAATTACACTTTTACATTGTTATTTCGGAGAGAAAATTATATTTTAATGTTGAAAAATGTAGGTTTTTCAATGAAATTGTTGGTTTTCTCGAAAAATGACCCTCTATGAACCTACAAGTGCAGAGTCAATTTCTACGATTTTTTTTCCACGCTGAATCGAATGGTAACGCTTGCAGATCTCCCCAACTACGTTATAATCTAGTTTTACACTTTAGTACTTTAATTAACTATCTCATAACACACAAGCATTTAAGCGTAACGAACAAATTAAAAATTTGTGAGTTTAAGTGTAAAACTCAGTTACGTTATCATCAAACTCGTAGATTCAAATAGGGTCATTTTTCAAGAAAACCATCGATTTGATGGAAAAACCACATTTTTCAACATTAAAACATAATTTTTTCTCCCAAATAACAAAGTTAAAGTAAAATTGGCTATATAGTTAGAAAGAGTATTAAATGAAGCAGTTTTCATGAGATTTTCCAGTTTCCAGAATTTTTTTTTTTTTTTTTTTGAAGAGTAAGTAGTAAAGTTCTAAAGATTTCCAGACATTTCATTTTTTTTTTTTTTTTTAAATTTTTTTTCAAAATTGTCTATGTTTGAGCTAGTGTGAAGGTCTTCGGATGGTACGTTTTAAGAATCTACTTACACTATTCTTATAGGAAATTTGAAGCCGAATCCGAAAGTCAGGTCAAAAGTTAAAATTAAATGAGGCAAAAAAGGAAAAATTCGAGTTTAAAAGGAAAAAACACGGTTTTAATTAAGAAATCTTATAAAAAATCATATCTCGAGTACTGATTGAGATAAAAATATGCGGTTGACGGCATTTCACTAAATTTATGATGGCCGAAAAAAAAAATTTCGTCACTTATCGGTTCTACCCTGCATAATAAGTCGTAGGTGACTCGTAGCAGTATTATAATTATACTTTGTTTGATGATTAATGACAACTGATCTGATGTGTAGAAGAGCTTTCTAATACGAAAATAAAACGTTGTGTAATAATTTGCTGCGTTTTATTTTTACCTACGTCTTGTCAACCGTTTACATTCATTTTTTTATTTTTTGACTAAAATTAGTTATTCAAAAATTCTTTGCTTCCATGCTACAGTCATAAGAGAGGAATCTGTACTGCCCACCCAACTTGGCAATTTTTTTTCCCCATTACTTTGAGCAGATGTTGAAAATGAGTTCTGCTAAAAACCACGTATCCGCAGAAAGGAACCAACGTTTGCATCAGGTAGATTTTCTCGTTCGTGGGCGCGCTGAGTATCGAATTACCCTATACAGAATTGGGAAACGCCTCCCTCCCTGTGGAGGCCCAGGATACAACCAACGGGCCCTGAAACCCACTTCCATGGGAAATCCAGCCCTCATTATACAAAAAAAATAAAAAACGAAAAAAAAAGGCTCCCCAATCCCCAGTTTGTTGTGTGCTCAACAATGGGACGTTCTCCTCCTTCCCGTGCATACGCACAAAGGTCACAAAGGTTTATCTCTGTGTGTATATATATATCTTCAAATGGAAAGATGAAGAGACGTACAATAATGGCGAAAGAGCGAACCCCCCCCCCCCCCCCCCCCCCCCCTCCCCCTTCCACCGCATTCTCGTTCCATTCATAGCACCATGCCAAAGTCATTTGAAACATATGGCCCGATTTGAGTTTTCCTTCTGCTAGCACCAACCTGTAAATTTGTGGGTGAAAAATCCAGACTTGAAGCTCCGCGAAAGCGTCATAGTAAATTGACAGACTCGTTGAAAGGTTCAATCTAAAACGAGAAATTATTAAATTATGTAAAGGAAAAAACACCATGCAGATATTTCGTACTTTCATGATAAAGAGCAAGGATATTACGAAAAGAAGACCCAGCTGGTTTGACTCTCATAACTTGCAGCGCTCCCCAAGAGGCTGTGTAACAAATTTCAAAGCTCTAAGATGTACAGGAAAGAAGTTACTTTTATCGCTCGCACAGCTGATCTGCCTTCCTCGCAATCACTTCCACAGGTCTCCAAAAAGCTGTGTACCAAATTTAAAGGCTAGAGGTTAGCTTCATTGCTCACACATTTGATCTATTTCCTCACAACCATTTTCAGCGGCTCCCACCCAAGAGGTTGTCTACCGAATTCAAGGGTTCCAGATTGTACAGGAGAGAAGTTAGCTTCATGACTAGCACATCTGATCTGACTTCCTCGCATCCACTTTTAGTGGCCCCCAAGAGGTTGTGAACCAAATTCAAGGGCTCCAGGATGTGCAGAAGAGAAGTTAGCTTCATGACTAGCACATCTGAACTTGCTCGCTATCATCTCCGCAGGTCCCCAAGGGGCAGTGTGCCAAATTTAAAGGCTCTAGGATGTGCATGTGAGAGGATAGCTTCATTGCTCACACATTTGATCTACTTCCTCAGAACCATTTTCAGTGGCTCCCAAGAGGCTGACTACCGAATTTAAGGGCTGTAGGTTGTACAGGAGAGAAGTTACTTTTGTCGCTCGCACATCTAATCAAACTTCCTTGCTATCACTTCCACAGGTCCCAAAGAGGCTGTGTACCAAACTTAAGGGCTCTAGGATGTGCATGAGAGTGGTTAGTTTATTGCTCACACATTTGATCTACTTCCTCTTTCAGTGGCCCTCAAGAGGCTGTGTACCGAGTTTCACGGCTCTAGGATGTACTAGGAAATTACTTTTATCGCTCGCACAGCTGATTTGACTTTCTAGCAATCACTTCCACAGGTCACCAAGAGTATGTGTACCAAATTTAAGGACTCTAAAATGTGAATGAGAGAGGTTAGCTTCACTGCTCACACATTTGATTTACTTTCTCACAACCAGTTTCAATGGCCCCCAGGAGGCTGTGTACCAAATTTAAGGGCAGTAGGATGTGACTGAGCGAAGTTAGCTTCATTGCTCACACATTTGATCTACTTCCTCACAACCACTTTCAGTGGCCTTCAAGAGGCTGTGTACCAAATTTCACAGCTCTAGGATGTACAGGAGAGAAGTTACTTTTATCGCTCGCAAAGCTGATCTGACTTTCTAGCAATCACTTCCACAAGTCACCAAGAGACTGCTCACCAAATTTTAGAGCTCTAGGATTTGAAAGAAAGATGTTAGCTTCATTGCTCACATATTTTGTCTACTTCCTCAAAACCACTTTCTGTGGCCCTCAAGATTTCACAGCTCTAATATATACTGACGAGAATTTGGCCTTAAATCAACCGAAAAGCGAATTTTGTATCGTTTTTCGATAGTTTTCGCAACACAGAACCGACTGAAATCACTATAAACGCTTTCGCGACGCCCTTGACGACAGTACGACGTCAGTCATTACGAAATCATCAAAAACCGAGTTTTCAATAGTTTTAACGATCTCATTATGCAAGTTTTAACCTCACTTATTTGATGGATCAATAAAACTTACTATATATTTATAAGAAGGGAAGACGAGTACATCATACTAAACAACCAGTTTTTCAAACTTCCTGAGCAACCTGGTAAGCGGACCAACAAGTTTATAGTAGGTACTAGTACCACGGTAATACTTTATTGTGATCGATGACGTTGCTTTAAACATTCTCCATCTAAAGTAACAGTAATCTGTGTGTATCGGCAGTTAGCGAAATGTATAACAATTATTTGGCAGATCAAAGTCGGTTCAATTAATACGACGATACGAACTAAATCAGTCGCGAAGAAGTTGTGGAAACCCATTTCAAAACGGCAGTTGGCGAAAAAACGTTGTCAATTTCCACGAAAAATAAAGAGTTACGATGTTAACTCGATTTCGACGGTTAAGCCATAACTGAAGACAATTAGAATAACTGAAGATAATTAACAATAACTGAAGACAAATTAGAAAGGACACAGCTTTTATAGTCACAGGTGAAGGGAGATTGAATCCCATTGGTCAAGAGAAAGGAAAGTGGCAGAAGGTACAACTAATTGAGTGCAAAGTGAAGGAAGCTTACAGCTGATCAGATGAAGTGGAAGGGGGAAAATAACTCAATATGGTTTCAACTTTGTGAAGAGATCATTCCAAGCTCTATAGATATGCACCTATCAGTTTTGAAATATATTGAGGTATATCCTCATTCAAACATTAATTTTTCAGATCTGTCACTTTTGATAATTTCGAATTTGCCAAGTGCATTCAACATACCTCTTTTTGGACAAAAATGAAGAAATTCTACAAACTGTCTACCTATCAAATCAAACTTGTAACTTTGATTGAATTCCTTAAGATGTTTTGCAAATGTAGACTTACCCTTATTTTCCCTGAAATCCTCCTGATGCTCGTCCATTCTTTCCCTGAATTTCTTACCAGTTTCACCGTATAGGTATATAATATAAGCTCCACTTTTATCCTGAACATTGATTTTGTCCTTAACGGATCCTATTAATGCTTTAAGACTATTTTTAGTTTTAAAACCTACTTTGTAACCTTTCGATGATAGAATTTTTCCAATTTTATCAGAAATTTTCCCATAATAAGGTATATCGTATATTGCTTTTCTTCTAAATAGAGAAATATTGTTGCTCTCAAAGCAGATAAAGGTCATTTTAAATAAGAACTGTCGTGTTTCGAAAACTGAAATTTCTAGAAGATAATAATTGTTCAAATCTTTCATCTGACCCAACATCCAAATTTCAAAGATTAATTCGAAAAGTTAACTAGTCAGAAGATTACTAAAAAAATAAGTTCATTCCAAGTTTTGTCGAAATGAACCCTCATGCGCCTAGGTTATCTTGTCTCCCTAAAATTCATAAGGAAGGAGTGCCAATGAGATTGGTGGTGTCTTAAATTGGTGCTCCAGCTTAAAAATTGGCTGAAAAACTCAATATTTTATTTAGAAACAAAATCAACTTTCGACCTCAACATACAGCACTAAATTCTTATGATTTGTTTTCCAAAAATCAAGGACATTCAGATGCCTCCAAATGCTAAACTTGCATCTTTTGTCGTGGTTAGTATGTTCACCAATATCTATGTAGCTAGTTTAATTTGATGTATGTTTGTATGGATCAAAATTACTTTTAATTTGTGGGGAAATGTTATAAACAGCCAAGGGTTGCTATGGGTCCTCCTTTATCTTCTCTGCTTGCAGATATTTACATGGATTGTCTTGAGCAACAAATATTTATTACTTGTAACACAAATAATCTTCTCTATTGGTATAGATATGTCGATGATATCATCATTCGATGGAAGGGCACAGAAAGACAACTAAAGTCTTTTAACGAAAAAATCAATAGATTAGATCCCTTTATCAAATTCACCCTCGAATTAGGCGGAAATATACTCAATTTTTTGAATCTGTCCATCTCTTTGGTAAACGAAAAGCAGGATTTTTCAATTTATAGAAAAGATACATAATAACGATGTAACTACCCATAGTACTGCAAATCACCCTTTAATCCATAAGTACTATCTATTCCAATGAGTGAACAAAATTTATCAAAAGATAAATTCAATACCTATCAAAAGCATAGCAGCTAGTAACGGATATGGAGGATCTCTCGTTGATACCATATGGTATAAGGTTCTTCGGCAACATTCTATCATCGAGAGGTTACAAAGTAGGTTTTGAAACTAAAAATAGTCTTAAAGCATTACTGGGATCCGTTAAGGACAAAATCAATGTTCAGGATAAAAGTGGGGTTTATAAACTAAAATGTTCTTGTGGCTACGAATATTGCGGTCAAACTGGTAGGAAATTCTGGGAAAGAATAGACGAGCATCAGGAGGATTTCAGGGAAAATAAGGGTAAGTCTACATTTGCGAAACATCTTAAGGAATCCAGTCATAGTTGCAATTTTGATTTGACAGGTAGACAGTTTGTAGAATTTCTTCATTTTCGTCCAAAGTATGTTGAATGCACTTGGCAAATTCGAAATTATCAAAAGTGACAGATCTGAAAAATTAATGTTTAAATGAGGATATACCTCAATATATTTCACCACTGATAGGTGCATATCTATAACGCTTGCAATTATCCCTTCACACTGTTGAAACCATGTTGTTACTTTCCCCCTTCCACTTCATCTGATTAGCTATAATCGCCCTTCACTTTTTTGGCACTTAATTGGTTGTACCTCCTGCCCCTTTCCTTTCTCTTGACCAATGAATTTCAATCTCCCTTCACCTGTGAATATAAAAGCCGTGTCCTTTCTAATGTTTCTTCAGTTATTGTTTGTTACTGATGATGATTCCGTTTTGAATACGACGATGATCCCCTTCCTCTTCATACAATGTAGTTCTCTTACTCCTCGATTGGCCATCGATTTAAAAGTAGGCAATCTCGCCAATCCTTGTATTTAGTATGCCAACCACCTCGCTACATTTAAATGTAGGTCTAATGTGGCGGACCAGGAGATAAAGGGGTGACAAGCGAGGCGAATGCCACACGCTGCGGTACTAAACCATCCTTGAAGAGCCTCACCCTTTATTATGTCCAAATATGAATAGAAATAAGGGTTTATATTCCCACAGAAGGGTTGGGCACACATCAGCCTTCACCCCCTACGGAGCAAATGCATAACATTCAAGTTGTATTATTATATTTTCTCACGCAGGGTCGTGTAATGATAAGCAAGTTTGAAGTTTCAGGAAAGCTGAATTTACTTGTTACGTATCTGGTGTTGTTAGGACCAAAAAATATTTACAGTGTGCCAAAGTATGCATTCTATCCACCATCCTAAAAAACATCAAAAACTGCAATAAACACGTATTTTTGAGGTTTGTAAGAATATCTTGACCTACTGATATTGACAACGATTGTTGACGACATATCGCCACATCGAATCGGATATCTAGCTCTGAATGTCGCCCAATTGATTCAACACGTCTAAATGCATTGAAATTGACACTGTACACGCATTTCAGAGGTGTTTAATTCGACGTCGATACAGCATATTAGGTGTCTAAGGTGTCTACCAACCAAATTTTAATTTGATAGCTCAGAAATTGCTGAAAGTCTGTTCATGAGACCGCAAATGTCTCAACAAACTTAATTACTGCAGCTCCCATCCGATTTTGATGATATTTTCCGGGAATATGAGGATTTGGCTGTAGTTGTTCCCTTCTCATATAATACAATACATATAATATATAATACATATAGTACATAATAAAAATATAATACATAATCAATACTTCACTCTACGCATGCGTACTGACGTTCGCCCTTCAGAAGGGTCTACGTGTAGAAGGTGAAAAAATCGTCAACACGACAGAGAATCGCGAAGCGACTTTGGCAGGCAGTACCTAGCAGGTTGGATTTCAACTGATTCGGCTCGATCTTGTTCTGTTTTCAAGTTATAACTGTCATTGCGTGTGATGCTACGGAAAAAGTTAATTTGGTTTGGAGAAAGTTTAATTTGGTTTGGAAAAGGTTTAATTCGGTTTGGAAAAAGTTTAATTTGGTTTGGAAAATGTTTAATTAGGTTTGGTGTGGTTCTCGTGAGAGCTGTGTGGAAAAACATTCGAGAAAAGATATATCTTTTCAAACATGAGCGGCGAAATATGGGCCAAGCCACCGGTTCTTCCAATGTTACCACTGCAACTTTAAAACCAAATTTAAAAAAGCCCTAAAGCTTCATGTTGTCGTCAAGCACATCAAGAAACGAAAGCAACCCAAATCGCCTGTTCACATCTGTGTCCTGTGTCGTCATTTCAAAGTGAGGTACGGGAAGAAATTATACAACACTACGTGAACATCCATGATGTTCCTATCATTCAAAAGTTGGTTAACTTCGAAAAATTCGAAGATTTTGATGTTTGGAAACGTTGGAACATTGAAAAAGCTGACGTCTGCAAATTCATTGTCCCTTATGGTGCTAAAGGAAGGAAGAAGGATCATGTGCAATATTACTGTTGCTCCCGTGATGGCGTTTTCCATTCCGAGGGCATCTTAAGGTAATGGGGTCATTCAAAATTGGGGGTATTTGTCCGGCCTTAATGAAGGTAGTCACGGGAAAGGAAACAGGCGTCATTAAATTGACTTTCATTCCCTACCACGTAGGCCACGGTCAAGAGTTGGGGCGTTTGAACCTGACCAAGGGAGAAAGAGCTGAAATCGCTCGTCAGGTTGCTCAAAAAGAATGTCAACAATCGGGAATGGTGTCAGACACCATTCCCGATTTTTGACATTCATTAGGTACTCATAGTGGGTCGATCTTGACTTCATTTGGAGTTGCTCAAAATATTCTGTACCAGGCCATTCTAGATCGGATTAGAACGTCGAAACGAGATGAGCTCCAGCAAATTCCCCCAAAAACTCGGAAGGACATCTGGAATATACAGGCTAACTTTAAACTCGGTAAAGCTCTTCACATCAAGGACTGCACTAGCGTTGTAGCCTGGATTCGGCGCATGGAGCGAGAGACAAATATGGTGTGTTTTTATAAGCCTCGGGGTGTGGTTTTGCCATCCCATCCCCAGCTTCTCGAAGATGATATGGTGCTTATAATCTCGAGTAATACTCACCTTGAAATGCTGGAAAAGTATGGGACTGACTGTGTCTGCTTCGATGGGACTCATGGGCTTGATCCATCCGAGTTTGAACTCACCACTGTTCTCGTACTGGATGAACTCCGTCAAGGATTCCCTTGCTCATTTATGTTTACCAGTCGGTCTGATAGTGAAGTCATGTCATTGTTCGTCAGCATTTTGAAAGTGCCAGTGAGCGACATTCAACCCAAATTGTTTATGACTGACATGAGCCTCATTTACATCAATGGCTGGAAAAGTTGTATGCCTGAGCCAACGAACACTCTGTTCTGTAACTGGCATATTGATCGGGCTTGGCGTGAAAACTTAGCTAAAGTAAAAGGCTCTGACAAGAAAAAAGAGGTATACCTGGTATTGAGATCTTTAATGGAAGAGACTGACGAGACTGCTTTTCTTCAACTCGTGGGGAAAGCCACACAAAAATTTGACAGCGACCCAACTATTTGATATTTTGGCAAATATTTTAAAGAGACTTACTCTGGAAACATGCAACAGTGGACATATTGCTATCGAATTAATTGTGGTCTCAACACAAACATGCCTCTGGAAAATATGCACAAAATAATAAAGTACCAATATCTCTTAGGCAAAACCATTTCTGCTTTACTAAGATAGCCCGGATGAGAGGAAAGTTGCCGTCCAAGATATATGCTGTCAGGAAGAGGCATGAGACGGCTATTCAAATGTCATGCACTGCTATGCCTTTTGCTGAGGGATGGCTCGTTACATCTACATCAGGCCTCGATATGTACATGGTTCAGAAGTTGACTAATACTGACTGTGACTGCGAATTGGAATGCGATGAATGTAGGATTTTACATGTGACTGTATCGATTCAATGGTGAAATTCAACATGTGTAAACATAACCACCGTTTAGTATTTTCCCCGGCTGCATTCCCTCATACAATCGAAATGTACGAAGAAAATCTCGAAGATGTTACAGCAACGAATTGGTGATGAAAGTGGATGACAACGCTTCCATGGAAGATCATCATTGAAGAACTTACAAAAAATTTGTGCAAAATCCAGTGAGATCCTGGAAAATATGCAAACTGATGGGCATTTGGGAACATTTTGCTCCCCGTCGTCTCAATGCGATATGTGCGAATGAAGATTTGAACTTCGTTCCAGCGTAGTTTACCAAAAGAAGTCAATCTAATTATTGTTTGTTTCTGATGATGGCCTAACCGTCGAAACTTTTTTCACTAACTTCCATTTTGCGATTGGTAGATTAATAACTATTCCGCAAAACTAATGATATATGTTTGTACCCTAAGATTACCTAATGTACCGATTTTGATGAAAATTCGATGATTTTGCTAACCTCAAGCTTTTTGATAACCTCAATAGGTGTTGGTACTCTGTGTTGCCAGATCAAAAAATCAAAAGTTCGTTACGGAATTCGTAAAAAATTCGATTCTGACTCACAAAAGATTGAGAAAAAAAGTTTCATACCAACTTATGAAAATCTAGAAAATTTAAACTGTTATAGCTGTCAACACATTTTTTAACAAACTGCTGTTTAAATAGTTGCAACACATTAACACTAGGTATTTGGAGTATCTTTAATCAGTTGAAGTTACGGAAAATTGTCAAAAGCACTTTGGAGTAATTTTGTACGTTCAGAGTACGAGCTTTTTGATTCGTACACTCTAAAAATGTTCATACAAATACGAACGTTCGTATATCTGGCAGGACTGTCGGTATACCTATACTTTAGATGAACATGAATTATAGCCCCATCTCGTAGGAAAAATATATTTTAGCATGTCTAGGCTTAGGTATGGTACTTAAAGGTATTACTTTTCTATTTTGCATTCAGTCACTTTGACTCGTACATCTTCTTCAACTAATTCTATACCTACGTCCATTCTAGGAAATGTTAGGATACTATACTACCCACCTAACTTGGCAAACTTTTTTCTATGAAATTTAGGTAGATACCTAGGTATGATTTTTTTGCAAACAATTTTTTTTAATCGTAGTTTTACAACAATTTAACATACCTACCTATATTTATGAACATTGTATAAATTTTATTCTGTGTTTTACTGGTTTTTAGCGAATTATTAGAGAAAAAATGAGCGACCAATTAAAAAAATTTTAAAAGTGTGTTTGAAGGGGCGGGGACAAATCCGCCTAGGTACAAATCTGTTTCGTACGTCAAAGAACACTATCCTAGATTTTAACGTCGTATATATACCTACCTATACCTATAGAGTATATATCCAGACATTAATTCCTTTTAATAACGGCGTAAAAAATTCGTTCCAACGCGGAAGAGTTGGTCTTGCCAAAAGACATGTCGATTTGCTCGATCGTTCCAGAATTTCAGGCTCAAATTTACAATTTAATGTCCCAAAAAATGCTAAAAAATCGGTTTTTTTACAAAAGGGCATGTGGGGTGTCACAGTCGAAGTATTTTTCAGTACTGAGTGGATTGCAACCTTTCCCAGATCTCTAAAATTCATAAATAAGTGAGAAAAATCAAGTTTTATGTGAAAAATGTCCATAATTGACCAAATTTTCGAGTTCGGCTGCTTATTTTTAAATTTTCTTTGCGATCTCGTCACATGGCTGTCCTTTCAGTTTTATTCAGGACATGGTTGGCCTCAAAGATCAGAATTCAAGTGCCTAATTTAATGTTATCTACAACTTTTCTTTGAAAAGTTGCTCTATTGGTCATGCTGCACGACTGAGTACTTTTATTCTGTTTAATAAAATTCTAGATATAAATAAATATACCCTCTGAGCGATTAACGAGATTATAACTCATCACACTAGGTGTATAGGTGTGTCTGCGTGATGTAAAAAATGGACGTAGGTACGTTGTTCGTTTCAGAATGCCTCAAAACGGATTTCAATGATGAAATTTTTCGGAAATTTTGATTTAAAAATTGTCTGTGCCATTGCAATAGTTCATTTTCTACAAAAATTCGCTATCTTCAAAAAAATAAAATAAATAAAAATCCAATACCTATTTTTTGAGTCACCAAATTTTGGTTGGTATGAGGTTTTTTGCCATAACACTGGTTTTTAACAATTCGTCCCTACTGAAATTGTTCAAATTTCAATACAATTTAACATATTTGACACGGTATGTGATTTAAGAAAATTCGCTCAGACGACCATGCTGCATGACTGGAACTTTTTAAAATTTTTGGAGCCATTGCAATAGCTTTATTTTCTACGAAAATTCGCTAAAATGAATTACGTAAAGGTAACTTGGAAGATTGTAGTTTCAGTAGGGAGTGTGTTGTATCGCAGCTGATGTTGTATCAAACTGTATGACTCATTACTGCAGGCCAAGTACTTGAGAATTTCTTCAATCCTCTCGGTCCGTATGTTTCCTTCTCTGTCTCTCTCGTTCTCGGATGCCCTTTTTCTGCAGGATTTTTTCAACATAGACAGCTATCATTTTAGCTACCACCACCTACGGTGTCACGTCCTGAGGCAGCACTTCCAGAGCATCCTGACGCTCTCTCCAGAAAGTGTGATGCACATCATTGTCTGCTTCCTAGCAATTTGGACATACACAGACGTTTGTATTTCCCATTTTATGCTGGTAGGAGTAAAAGGTCATTTCCTGAAAGCACTAGGTATGTTAGGATAAAGTTCATTTTAGCGAATTTTCTTAGAAAATGAAGCTATTGCAATGGCTCCAAAAATTTTAAATACAAATTTTCTTCACTGAAATCCGTTTTGAGACATTCTGAAACGATAAAATTTCCTTTCTAGCGCCAAAGCTTTCCAACCGAAAAGATGAGTTCATAGGCCAGCATTTTTTGAGGACTAAAGAAAAAGAAATCACTAAAATTGGCTAACGACTTTTTAAAATCGTCAAATTTATATTCAAATTATATCAATTTTATATTGATTATATATCAAAAGAAGTCTATCAACGATGAAATAAAACATTAAAAAAGTAGCGACAAATTTATGCTGAAAAATGTTCTGAAATTTCATTAATATTTGCCGAATAATAGATAAAAAATACAAAAAAGGGACCTAGTGCCATAGGGTAGGTAATATTAGGCAACCCTTTCTGCAAAACTAGAAAATTACGTTTTTTACAAAATGCTTAGTTTTTTATCCTGCATTAATTTTTGGGCAGCACTTTGAGCCTAGATCCTGAGTAAATGTATGGCCGGTAAATTTGGTTTGAAGATTTTGGACCGATGAGTGGTCCAAAAATGGATACAAAAAAGGCGTGCCATATTAAGGCACTTTTCCCTAACTGTAGTATGGAAAAAAAACGAAAATTCGCTTTTTTTCACCTCACACATCGGTTTATTATTTAGCAACTTACGGTGGAGGAGAGGGCGAGCGCTTATTTAATGAGGCGCCCTCGGTTAATACAGCGGATGATATACTGGCCACCCAGACTTTTTTTCCTTGAAATTTAGGTAGGGGACCTATAGGTACGGTGACCATACGTCCCGATTTTATGAGGACAGTCCCGATTTTAAAGCCTGTGTCCCGGGGTCCCGAATTAGGAAAGAAATATCCCGATTTTCACCATTAAAGATTTTTTTCAAACCAAATAATCATGAAAAGTTATTAGCTTTATTTTAAAATGAATGATTAGAACCGTGGAATTTCTTTACACCGCACACAACATAACTAGTCACAGGAGCAGTCTGGAGACCCAACTGTGTTGGCCCCCTCGACCTCAGGGAAGGTTTCTGCCACAGAGGCAGCAAACGAATATTTGATTCTTTACAAAAACTTGGTTGACAGAAAAGAGTCTTTATTTCTACCAATGAAAGTAAAGGAACTTCAAAGAAACAGTGTTGCTGCAGGAAATGCATGCGATTTACAAGAGGTGAAAAATACAGTAGGAACTTTTTATGACCACTGCATTACTTATTTTGATCTTTGGAAATCAAACGTTGACAGCTTGAATCAACTGTCTTGGATAGACCTAAAGAAGCAGCTGAAGTGGGAAGAACTACAGGAAAGTTGGGATTTGTTTCAAGATAGGCCACCTCTCTCGCTTGATGATTTGTTCAATGAGCTTAGTGTGCTGAACACACAGCTTCCTGATGTCGTCCTAGCTGAATGGAAAGAACAAAAACTATCAACTGAGCAACGGTGGCTGACTTTATTTCAGGACTTGTAGAAAAACGAAATAAGCGTTCCTAATCTCAAAACTCTGGTAGAATTTTTTCTTTCTTTACCAGGAACAAATGCTTCAGTCGAGCGAGCTTTCTCATTGATAAACAACTTTTGGACCGCAGAAAAATCTTCAATGGCACTAGGCTGTGTTAAAGCATTACTAATTGTCCAAATGAACAGTTCTTTGTCGTGTGTTGAAATGTACGACAAAATAAGAAAAGATGACTCCTTGCTGAGAGCACTTTCCTCAATACAGAAGTACGACTGGAGTAAAAAGAGTACCCCTGGCCCTAGTGAAAAAATATAACAAGAACAATGATGTAAACAGACTGCTCTGTTAACTTTTATTTTTTCATTTTTTGGAAAATTAATGTTTGTTTATTTGACTATAAAAACTTACCTGTTGTTCGTGAAGTTCAGTTTGTTCGTGCAAAAGGTACACATTCTTTCTGTGTATGAAATAAACTTCTTGAAATTATTTTGTCATGTAATTCTTAGTGCCACATTCTTTAATGAATATTACATATTTTTAGTTTGATACGAAGCTCTTAATAAACCAATGTTTGAATGGATGAAATAGGCATAAAAACCAACTTTTAAAGGATAAAAAATTCAAACTTTTACGGGGGTGGACCCCCGGACCCTCCTCCCCATGGAGGGTATTCTATACCCCTCACACCCCCTTGATCGTTCTATCCGTCCCGATTTTGCTTAAGATAAATATGGCCACCGTACCTACAGTGCCATACCTACTAAGAACCCCTGGTGGTTCATACCTATTAGGCACCCTTAGGAACCCTTTGAACTAGAAAATTACGTTTTCTACAAAATGCTTAGGTTTTTTATCCCTACAGCAATTTTTGGGCACTTTGAGCCAAGATTCTGGTAGATTATGAGTACATGTATGACCGGTAAATTTGGTTTGAAGATCTTGGACCAACGAGTGGTCCAAAAAAGGTGTACCATATTAGGGCACCCACCCCTAAATGTGATACGGATAAATAACGAAAATTCACTCATACGGTCATGCTGCATGACTGGAGCTTCTTTTTTTCATCTCACACGTCGACTTATTAACAACTTGTGGAGGGGAGGGGGAGCGCTTACATAATGGGGCGCCCCTCGGTGAATACAGCGAGGGGAGGGGCCATCGGGTTCGGAGGGGAAAAGTAGGCCACGCCCCCTCAGGTGGAGGCCCCCCCACCCCTCCATCCGCTGACGAGGTAGTGGGGGTGAGACCACACGAAACGCCTCGTAAAGACTCGTCGGAACTCGGGAGTGGGGATGGGCGGAGCGGTGCGGGGGCGGGGAGGGGGGTTACTCCCCCGTCTCGCCGGCAATCGCCGAGAGTTCGTTCCAAGAGCCGGAACCCCGCGGGTCCACACAAAAAAGAGCGACGTCGAAACATCTTTTTTTTCGTTTTATTTTATTTTTTTCGTAGACGGGAATTTTTTTTTTTTTTTAATTTGGTTGATTTTTTTTAAATTCATTTTTAATTTATTTTACTCTTTTTTTTTCGTCGTCGATTCGCGATGGAAACCGCCGATTTCGGCGATCCCCGGTACAAGTGCGACTACAACGGGAAGCGCGGGGTCTCGTTCACGCCCGAGCAAGTGTCGACGGTTTGTGACGCCCTGCACCAGGCGGGCGATTGTGAGAAATTGGCTCAGTTTCTCTGGTCCCTCCCTCCGAACGAGCTGCTGAGGGGCCACGAAGCCGTCCTCAGAGCCAGGGCCCTCGTCGCGTACAACCGCGGCGCCTACCACGAGCTCTATGCCATCCTCGAAGGCCATGGATTCGATCCCAGGTAAGATGCTCAACACTTAAGATAATTTTCAAACTCTCATAATACTAGGGAAAGCTATAGATTATGTACCTACCTATATGTCCATTCAATCCAGAAAACCCCTAGAGTAAGTACCTACATCGAATCCCCAGTTACCATGTTCACCTTAATTTTGACATTTTAATGTCTCTGCTTTGGCGCAGAACCACGAAAAGCATTGCTGTTCGGGAGCGACAGTTTTTAAGATTGGCAAAATTTCCTGTTTCTCGCTTACAACCAAATCTTCGCTACGGAACTGTAGATATCTTTGCCATCTTCCAACGAACAGAAATCGTTTGCCAGTCTTTGAAAAGATCTTAATGTGCACTAAAATATTACGCAGCTTAAGCCGCATCGAAAATAAAAGCAGCTAAGCTAGGCGCAAAGTTATTAAAGAACTGTAAACAATCTGTAAGGTATAATGAAGTGATTTGACAGTTTAGTACGAAGGCGAATGTGGTTTCTATTGGTTAATGCAACAAGCAGTAAGCTTCGATACTACAAAACCGCGTTTATTTTCATGGAGGAATGTTAACCTATATATTGTTCATATTGAATTTAACTTTGCGTATAGCTTAGCTGCTTTCATATTCAAAGTAATTTACGCTTCGTTAGATTTTAGCATGAAGTGAACACTATTTCTGCCGGATGGAAACTGACGGAGTTACATTTCTCTAAGAACGGCTCCGTTGTAAGTGTAAATAATTTATTAAAAACAACAACTTTGTGGTCCGTATCGGTTCCCAATCTTTGGTAAATAGGTATGTAGCCAGAAGGAAGGTCTGCAAACAATTAAGCCGTTGCATTCGATCTATTTTGATACGAGTAGTATAGATTTTGTCATAGATTGGTATGTCCAAATCCGGACATGTCCAGTATGTCCGTGGGTTATTCCAAATTTTCGTCCGACAGTAGAAAACTGTACTAATTATTATTGCACAAAAGTTTATTATTACTGTATAAGAACCTTTGTACGCGGATCACTGGTCAACAGTATTATACCCCGTATACCTATGATATATTATCGAAACTCGAAGCTTCGCGGCTCGCAAATGCGTTCACCCCTTTACAGCGCCTGGACTCCAAAATTTTACGAGTTTTGACAACTCCACCAACCCGCCATATATAAGAAATGCGTAGACTGTATCCTATTGATTTGAAAATATGTATGTTTCTTGAACATACTTGCACATAAGATCCTTAATTACAATTACCTAATGCATTTCAGTAAGTTGATTAAAAAAGAAATCAGTGTCAGAGGACTCACAGCTGATAACTGGTATTCCAAATCTCGTGAAATTATTATCAAGGTGTCCCAAGGCGCTAAGTAAATTTCAAATTTCAGGGCCGCAGTTCGATTAGAAAATAAATTACCATGTGATGTCTCTCAGCTGATTAGTTCACTTCCATACCTTGTAATTGAATTCTACGTGTTAATTTCCATTACTGTAGGTTGATAATAAGGACAGAAGTAAGCCTCAGAGTTCCTTCAACTGATCAGAGCCCCCACCCCCACCCCAATACTGTGTAATTGCATTCTAGATGTCTCAAAAAGAAGCTCCATTTCAAGTTTCAGCACGATGTCGATTACGAACCAAATTAGGCCCAGGGGTCCGTCAACTGATCTGGTGTAGTGGAATATTCCAAATTAAATTCCAAATATTCCAAAAAGGAGCTTCATTTCAAATTACAGCACCGTAGGTTATTTAAGAAAGGAATTAGCGTCGTGGATCTCTTAACGAACCACCTTCGTAAACCAATTTGCTTAACTTAATTTCGTGGTAGTCAATATGTTAACGTTGATAATATGGGCTACTATAGAGAATTTCCAAATAATTCGTTTAAATAAAACTTCATCACCTATGATCTAATCAACTGATGAGTCTATGATCTAAGTAGACTGGTTTTGACATACTGGCTTTCACCTACTGAAAATTAATGAGGTACAATAAATCACCTACCTAAGCTGCACAATTCTATCTGCAGGTGGCGAAAGTTATAAGTAATAAACAAGATTTCGAGAAGTGATAATTCCATTGGAATTATATCAGCTGATATGCTGTAGTTTTCCAATCGATTTTTAACTACTATGTTTAACCAATTGCGATTCACTCCCTTGTTCATGTAATATTTCTTGCTAATGTTTTATCCCTTAGGGAAAGCAAAAGAATAAACGCTCAGCGGCCCGGGTGGTTTTATTCGATGCTTTGGGATATCTATTGTTGACAACCAAATTGTTATCTTCATCTTCAATATTTCGTTATCTTCATTATTGTTACCTATTGTTATCTTGAAAGTTTTCGAGATCTCGATTTCTTAAATGGTAGAAATATACCCTTTTGTGTTGATCCACTTGATTCCGAGTATCTAGGACCAACTAGACGCCAAATATGATTTATGACCCGAGTTTCATAAACTTTGGTCCTATAGTTTCGGGAATATACTCTGGACGACGATCGTGTTTCCGAGTCTACCTATATGGTCTCCAACTTTGGTTCCCTGTCAGTCTGTGTGTGTCTGTCGTGTGTCCGTAATTCCTAGTAATGAGCTTATTTTCCACGGTTTTCATGTGTTTTCCACAGTTTTCATCTCATGCGCAATCGTAAATTCAACCAAGCATCATCTTCTCACTAGCTGTCCGATCTCGCTCAAATTTGGATGATAGTTGGGGAATGATGATTTGATTACCCCATATCTATTTCAACATGGTTGAATATAGCCTGCGCAAGCTCCAATGTGAAATCCTTGTAACGACCTTAATTTTCACAATATTCATCCGAATTTTGATGAAATTATCAGTGAATGCGTGGGTTAAGTTGTGAATGGTCAAAGGGCGTACGCGCAAAGGAACGAAAATTACATTTAGTATCATTTTTTCGGTTCTTAATTGACCAATTATGACGTTTCACGCCATTTCTTGATTTACTCTTTTGCACCATGGAATTTTTCAAGATCAATTAAAACTTTTCAATGATCTAGCTATGCATTCATTCATGATACGTAAACGACAAAGCTATACACCATACCAAACTTAGCAGAGGTTTAATGAATAAGATTTTTGAAATCTACGAATGTTGAAACGCAAACCAACAAGTTTTGAGGGGCATTAAAAAAATTAGTTTTTCTTGGTCGATTACAAAGGTTAATTATTGAAAATGATAAACCAAAAATCCCTAGGGAAATGTAACTCCCGTCAGTTTTTATCCGACAGGAATGTTTCACCATTCGTTGGAAAATTTCAATTCACGCTAAAATCTTGCGTTGCCTAAACCGGTCTGAAAATAAAATCAGCTTAACTGCGCAAAGTGGTAAATTAACTATAAGCAACCCTCGAGGTGTAATATTGTGATTTGGAACTAACCAGGCAGGTATTTGTTTCATTAATCCGCAGAGAACAATGAAGGCGAATGTGACTGGGGGTATTGATGTACTTATAGGTTTTAGCAAATTTTTGTTGAAAAATGAAGCTATTGCTTCGGAAAATTTTAAAATCAAAATTTTTGAAAAATGTCTTCATTGAAATTCGTTTTGAGGCATTCTGAAACGAATCCTAGAGTTTAACGCTTTTAATGTATGTAACGCTTAATGTATGTATAGGTATGTATTATGTATGTATATATGTATGTGTGTGTGTGTTTGTGTGTGTGTCATTCCAGACGATAACTCTCCTAAGGATTGAGATAAAAATTCTGTTCTTGCGCCAAAAATTCAAGCTTTCCAAACGAAAGGATGAGTTCATTGGCCACCACTATTTGAGCACATTAAGTTGGTCAAATTTAAAAAAGTGTACTTCAAAAATCACAAAAAATGGCTAAAAACTGCTAAAAATCGTTAAATTTATATTTTTCGGTATAATATTGCTCAAATAAAATTTATTAACAATAAAATAGAACATTCAAAGATTTATGTACAAAATTATGCTAAAAAATGTACTTAAAATTCATTAAAATTTTCTAAAAAATCGACTGCAAAAAAGCTAAAAATTCAAAACCTGTATTGGAGTAGAAGATTATGATTCAAAATACGTTTTTCGCCATAAGGTTAATAGTTAACAATACCCTTGCACCCAAAAAGCTCAAATTTCAAAACAATTCAACATTATGCAATAGGATAATTTACGAAAATTCGCTCATACGATCATGCTGCATGACTGGAACTTTCTTCCATGCACTAATGATCCCTAAGGTTTTCAAGAAGTTGTTTGAATTGAAGTGACGTCATTAAAAGCATACCTACCTATCGTTTCCCTCGAAAAATCTGGCAAAGCGTGGTGTCAATCATTAGTGAATGATATAAAATGTCCATAATTTTTCCGTTTGGTTAATGAAACAAATGTAGTGAGCTTGAATACTGCAAAAACCACGTTATGATTCCAGGAGGATTGTTTATACCTATAGCTTTTTCAAAATGAATTCGTCCTTTTACAAAATAAATTCGGCCTTCAAAAAGATGGACCAAATCGTGAAGGCAACCAGAAAATGATTTGCAGACACCTTTTCCCTTTTCGAAGAATAATAATTTATTGCATTGGTTTGCATAGTTAATGAATATGTAATTGAAGAAATTTACGTTTACAAGGAATTGTAAACGTACACAAGAAATTTGCAAACGTTTGCAAGAAATTCATACAAAGCCACGAATTTTAGAGTTTGGTTTATTATTTTCGACTAAGGGGAAAAAGGTAACCCTCAAAATATGTTAGTTTACGTTTAAAGATACAAAAATCTTTAAAAAAAAAAAAAATCCGTCCGTCCACCGTACGCTGTCCAGAGCTTTTCTACAAAACTACTGGACCTAAGTTTATGAAATTCGGCTGACAAATCATACATTGTCAGGGGATTTGCCAGTAACATCGGACCAATTTTGATCAACCATAAAGGGAAGTAATCAAGGGCTGAAATATTGAAAAATCGAGATCTCGAAAAACGGCACTGCATCATCACAGCTCGTATATAGAAAGTTTAGATGGGTTAACTAATTTTATTCATTTCTCTTCAGTAGGCGTCTACACCTATGCAGACACATTAGATACCTACCTAATGATTCGTTTAATAATATAGACAGCTGTTCTGCGTTGAAGAGCTGTGCAATACAGAAATAATGAACCTCTGTGTAATAATTTGCAGCGTTTTTTTCCCCCTCAATGCAGAGGCTGCCCTGACGCTGCTCTAGAAATGAGGGAAAGCATACGCATTACAAAGTTGGTGATTACAGGAATTTTAGTCTGATTTTTGCGCACTTGCGTAAAGACTGCATTCCGACCTCCACCGTTTTCCCGAGCCCCAGACACCGCTGTTACTAAGATACCTTCAAGATTCGGTCCCTCTTTACGGAGGACGAATTCATTTGGTAAAAGGACGAATTCATTTTGTAAAAGGGCGAATTCAATTTGAAAATGCTATTGTATAGTACGTACTGTATTCATGATTACCTATTTATAGTCGAGCGAGACGCTAATCATGCATTCCCAAGCTTTGAATAAACCATTGCAACGGGTCGCGCCAAGGTAAGTAACGCAGGAGAACTTGGGCCCTCTCCCAACCTTACCCTCTCAGCTCAAAATTAATTTTCTTTGCCCTGAGTCGTCTGATGCTAAATTAATAATATATGTAACGGTAGATCGATTCTATAGACAAGCTATAACTAGGCGTCAAAATGCATGTTTTCGTACCTTATTTTTCTCTCCCATCTCACTTCATTTTTTTTCCCACCCACTTCCACCAGTTCTCTACAGCCAGTTTTTTGAAATTCGAAACATAGGCTACATTTGACCTAACGAAGTGCCTTTTGGGGTTTTGTAGCCGCTACGAGCAAGTCCTGATCAGCTAAGGGAATTGAATGCTCACCCGTTCACCTTAGGAAGTTGAAATTTGATGTAGAGAAACTCTCAGGGACATCAAGATACGAATAAACTGAGGGGATCTTTCCTGATCAGCTGAATGAGCTAAATTTTCTCCTGTTTACTCTAAAAATCTGAAATTTTGTAGGGAGACTCTCCGGAATATTATGAATTGATGGGCTCTATTCTGATCAGCTGAGTTAGCTAAATTATCACCTATTCACCCTAGGAACGTGAAATTTGAAACGTGAATTGATGGAGGTCTTTTCTAGGGCATTCAGGAATGAACAAATTCAAGGGTTTTATCCTGATCAGCAATGTAGGCTAAATTCTCTCTTGTTCATCCGAGGAAATTGAAACTTGACAGGAATCTTCTCTCGGTCAACAGAAGTCAAATGAAGTGACTTAGTATGACCTGAGCAGTACATCTTAAAAAATCGATGATATAACACATTAACGTTTGCGCATGCGCACAGACGATTATTTATGTAACGGCAATGAAAGCTGTTGGGGACCCTGTAGAAGCTATGCCGCACAATCTCTGAAAGTTTCATCAAAATCGTTCTATTAGACTCGGAGTTTTGCCTGTCAATCGTTATTAGTTTCGCGCATGCGCAATGATTATTACTCTACCAATTGCAATATAATTTATAGTGCATTTTTCTGAAACATATACCCAAACATCTACCGAGTTTGAACGAAATCGAACCAACAGATGATGAGAAATCGACTTTATGAGAAATTCACCTTTGCGCGTGCGCACAGGCTACTGTTGGTTCGACGGAATTGAAAATCATCGGGGACCGTATAGGAGCCAACCCGCAGAATCCTGAAAATTTCTTCGGAATCGGACTGAAACTTGGTATAGTTTTGGGCGTGACAAGGATTTACCACAAACAGACAGACATCAGACAGACAGACAGACACGGAATCAAAATTGATCAGCAAGTTCTGAAACGCAAAAAGTAAGTAGAAAATTTGATTTTGGCGGACAAGAATTTTGTCTACTTCAATCACGACCACAAAGCTTCCCTATCTTCAGTAATGAGGAAGCAATAGCACTACTTAGGAATATACTGATGTATACGCAGGAAGATCCAGCAAACAACCCCCCTCCTCCTCCTAATATTAGAAATAATATAACTTATAATTGAATTATATTATAACTTGTTAAGGATATCGATGGTACATTAGCTAATTATGACTAAAATAGACGTAAACTAGCCGTCACTGCAATGACGAGACGCGCTTGATAGGTTACAAAATAAAACTTTGGCCCCTATATTTGCCCCTCCCTACCTTATCCTGTCCAATATCAATCTTCTTTGCCTTTTTATATCCTGGGAGAGGCATGTCCCCTGAGTGTCCTGATGCCAATTATGTAACGGTAGATCGGTTCTATATTTATAGGCAAAAATTATGCATCAAAATGCATGTTTTCAGACTTTCTTCTTTTGTTTCTCGTCTCGCCTGATTTCTTCAGCCAATTTTGATGAAATTTGAAGCGTAGGCTACATTATATAGCCTGACGAAGTGCCTTTTGGGGTTTTTATCAAAAATCTTTTGATAATAATTACCTGTCGCTTTTCGGTAACGCGGTTTGTGTGTCAAAGTAAATAGTTTTCCTACGAAAATAAGGCGCTTCATGAGTGGGTACTATTAGCACTATTATTAAATAGTAGCTACTATATATTGTGAAGGTTGCCTGGAAATTCGAAATTCGAAAGGGTGACTCTCTGGATAATTAGTAGACGATTGAAATGATGGTTTCTTTCCTAATCAGCTTAGTGAGCTAAATTCCTTGCTGTTCACCGTACGAAGATGAAATTTGATAGGGTGACTCTCTGGGATATTAAGGGACGGTTGAAATTATGGTGTCTTTCCTAAACATCTGAGTGAGCTAAATTCTCTCCTGTTCACCCAAGGAAGTTGTTGATTGATAGGGTGACTCTCTGGGACATTAAGGGACGATTGAAATTATGTTGTCTTTCCTGAGAGCTAAATTATCTCATGTTCACCGTACGAAGTTGAAATTCAGTAGTCCATGGAATAATGGTATCTTTCCTAAACAATTAAGCAAAATTGTCTCCTGTTCACCCTACGGTATTGAAATTGGATTGCTGATCAGCTGAGTGAGCTATGTTCTCTCCTATTCACGATATACGAAGTTGAAAGTTGATAGGGTGAATTTCTGGGACGTTAAGAGACGATTGAAATGATGGGCTCTTTCCTGATCATCTGAGCGAGCTTAATTCTCTCATTTTCACCCCGTCAGATTCAAATTTCTACTAGACTGTATTACTACAAATGCTAATACGGTAACTGATCACCAAAACATGGATATGTATCCCGAGGTTGATGACTCGTACGCAAGTTGTCGTGATTCTAATGGTTCCTGCTTACCACCTTTCTTATAAATTTCCACCCCTCCAAAATCGTTCACCAATTATTGGAAACCTCCAAATTTATTACACGTCACTGCATCGTATGCTACTACCTTCCCACTCCTTCCTACTGGAAACCACTAGTACTGGTAGAAACTAAGGTGATTTGTGTTTTCAGTTTGATAATGTTGAGTGACGAATGGATTAAATTTTCGTCTATTCAATCTAGGAAGTTGAATATGATAATGAGCCACTGTATAACTACAAGATGCGAATGAAGTGACAGGCCCTTCCTCCGTGCTCCTGATCAGCTGAATGAGCTGAATTCTAACGGAGCACAAGAATACAAATAGTTGTAAAATAATTTTTTCATTTACAATGAATTTCATACATTTCAATTTAAATCTATTAAAGGATGTTTTCCGGGTATTTTTTAATTTTAGGCATTATTTATTTACTTCTTTTTTAACTGAGTTTTGGATTCAACGCTTATTGAAACTTGAACCATAAAATTTTTAGGGGGAAGGGGGGGGGGGTTACAATTGTTTTTTCCTGGTTTATTATACAAAGGTTCATTATTGGATGTAATAAACTAAATAATCAAATGGTAACCTCCCTTGGTGACCTCTGTTTTTTTTTTTTTTTTAAATTTAATTTTAGTTTATTTTTAAGGGAAACCCTAATGTTTATGGCAGATTTATGACTCATCACTCGATTTTCTAAGTGAGGAAAACTAAGCGCGATTACGAGCATAATGTGAAATATAGAGTGTTTGGATATATAGGTATATAGAAGCTCACAAGTGATATTTTATTTTGGGTTATCGTTTTGCTTTGAATCATATAGATCATTTTGTTGATATTCGCAATATAAAAACTTGGAAAAACACCGAATAAGCTAAAATTTAGTACGCAAAGCGGGTTGAGGGAGTGAATTGTAAAATAGTTTTTTTCTGGTGTTTTTTCGGTCTTTTTCCAGGTTGGTGTTGCGAATATCAATAAATGAACATCGCAACACGTTTCACCATGAAAAAATACCCCTAAACCATGTATCACATGTTGCAATTGAAAATCTCCAAAAACTCGATATTTGGCACTTCGCGTACATTTTTGCGAACTCAAAAATTCGGATGACGAGCCATTTTCCTCAAATTTCATATAGATTCCGAAATCACAATTAAAAAAATGGGTTTCTGCATCTGAAAAAACAAAGCTAGTGCCAGTTGTCATATTTGAGATCTACGCTGAAAAATTAAAAGAACTTTCCATTTGGTATGTTTTTGTAACACATATACCTACCATGGAATTTAGAGGGCGACTTCGATTGCTATATAAAAACTAACTGAAATTCATCTTGTCATTTATGTAATCTTATTGTAAGCGTCCAAACATATTTTCAACTTTCGCTTCGCTTCTTCTGATTACACCCGTGCTTGGAACCTTCCACTTCATACCTTTAAAAAAAATAGCAAATCTCAACAGGCTAACTTATTTCAGACCCATTTTCAAGCTTCCTGTTATATCTAAAACGTTTGAATGGATGACGATTAGCTCATTTCGCTTCTGAATAAAAATAAGTTGTTTAATGAGAGTCAATCGGGGTTTAGATAGTGTTGTAAATGTAAAGAATGCTGCTTTCTTCTTAGATGTCTCCAATGCTTTTAGTTTGGTAATTACCAGCAAAAACTCAGCTCTGTCTGTCATTATCAGCCTAGAAGTACATTGGCTCTTTTCTTTTGGTTAAATTTTGAGCCCGCGTGTTTCTGAGACATTTTATTCATTTTCCTTATCAACCTCAAGTTTCCTGTTATAAATCCACTTTTGTGGATGATTTGGATGACCAACCATCCAAATGTGAGCACTGGTAGGCAGATGATAACAAACTTCGTCCTGAGTGATTTAGTTCGTTTTAGTTTTGGTTCGTAGAAAATAAACTCCATGATAACTCAATCGCGACTTGTGAAGGAGGATATCACATCACACTGAATGACAGATTACGAATCGGCAATAGAGGAACAAAGATGGTAAAAACTAGTCATCTTCAAGTCTGGAGGCCGAACCCTCTCCCTGCCTCCCTCTACATCCATATCCAACCCCCCCCCCCCCCCTTTAATTACCGAAATTCCAAGTAACAAAAAATGTTGTTTTTGACAAGTGTTAATACGAAGCATTTTAATTCACTTGAGTAAGTGTTGGTGGAGCACGAAGTAATTTCTCCTTGCAAAAATTCTCGATTACACCAATACGGAATCGCACTGTTGATTATACCGTTGAGAAGTTGATCGAAGTGTACAGTGGGACAGTTATCTAGGATTTATTTAAAAAAATAGTGTCTGCTAAATAAAAATCTAGAAATTTATTATTTTAATCTTGATTGTTTAAACAGTTATATAAATTAGTGAGCACCATTTCATCTAGAAATTAACGCTGATACTGAAAATGTGGACTAGGGTGGAGAAAGGTTGAGTTAGAGTGAGAAAACGCTGTAAATTATTACTCAATGGTTTATTATTTCTGTGTTAGGTAGCTCTTCTACGCAGACCGTTGGTCTATAATTATTAAACCCCGTATGGAATATATTATCAGAACATGGTGTGGGTGCATCGTGCCTTCCAAAAGGGTGCACACCTTTACAGTTCCAAGGCCCCGCAATTTTACGCTTCACAGTAAAAATGTTAAAAGGGACGAGGGAATAGAATTTAATGGAATTAATTTATGCGCACGCTCATATGCTCCTATTAGTTCGACAGCTATGGAACTTATAAGAGAGGCAGTTTAGAGATTAATCACATAAATTCTTGAATTGTCATCCAATGTTGACTGCAGTTTATTCTTAATAAATGTTTGCTGAGGCCCTGGTTATCTTGCGTTCCTGTTGGAAACACGAAATCGAATTATTTTTAAAAACTGTACGGAGCAAGTACGTACAAAGCAAACCGATGCGCCACAGAACGATAAGTCATTTGGATGTTTTTGTCGAAAATTATAAACCAAAATTATATTTTTGTGACGGAAAGCGTGAATTTGTCGATTAAATTAATTTTAAAACTACCTTTAGCTTGAAGAAGGATTGTGGTAGCAAAGTGCGTCTGTTGGCATTTTCTTTTTAGATATAGATTTATCAATTTTTTCGACAGATACAAAACCCCAAATAATACAATAATTTTTACCCTAAATAAGTAGGCTCTCTAGTTATGTTTTTTTTTCTTCTCAATTTAGAATTATCCTGATCAATTTTTCTGTTTTCTTCTTGAATATTTATCATAAAATAATAACAAAGTACCTTCCTATAGCCACAACGAGATATGGTGTGATCTGTTTGATGTGTCGTTTCAATGCTTGTATTTGATGAAAACTTTTCTTTTTTTTTTTAATCTACTTGAATTGCACGGAAACAAACTTAATAAAATGTTTATCAACTGAATGCTAAGCACTTACATGACGCACGATTTTTCAGTAGTTTTTGCAACTTAAATAATTCGGTCGGTGTCCATTTCACGGCCCATGAAATGAAATCCATTTGTACATAGCCCGTTTATATAAAGTTATTTTCGAATTTTATGTGCGTCATATATTGTATTATCATCTGAAAGTCGCAGATGGAGGGTTATTCATTACTGTGCGAGAAAGTATCTGAAAACCGCATCATATAACAATGATTTTATTTAAAATCATAATTCTATGCCATTTAGATGTTGTTTATTATTTTCATACCTATAAAGATGAAAGTTACATCCAGCAATTTTATTATGTATTTTGCATCATTATTTTAGATAGACAGTGCTTCTTTTTAATCGACTACGAAGAAAACCAATGAGGAATGATCATAGTCTTCTATAGAACAGAAATAATATATTTTTACCCTTTTCGGCAATTTTGTAGGCACTTCGATTCAAATTTTACCTCACTTTTGTATTTAAAAATTTTTGCTCCTGGAACTGATTGCATAACGATCCTTGACTTTATTGGGAATGAACGGAGATTGAGTAATGAATTTTCTCAACCTCAATATTCGAAGGTCTAGAATTCGAATCTATAGAAATCCTACTTTACACTCAAAAATAGATCTGGCCCTAGATTGTAAACAAGAACCTAGCTTGCGATTTGCTATTGGATTTTCATGGAACTTTCGGAATTGAAGATTCTGATGATTTTCGGAGAAAAATGCCAAAACTATTGGTTATAGTAGGTACTATATATGTATCCTTTCTAAGTGTATTGGGCACGCAGATTCAGGGAAAAAAAAAAAAAAAATATTGCACTTATTTGAATTCTGCACGTTAAATTGTGCTCACTTGTGCCATCTCTTGAGTCCCATAGAAAAAGCCATTTGTGTTTTGGCTCGATCTAGGTAAGTCACCCGTAAGAGCAGCTTTCATCCACTTCTCGGCTAACACTTCTGCCATTCTCTTCCGCAAGTTGTTCTCTTCTATCCATCTAGGATCTCTAAGTGAGCTGTTAAAGTCTTCAGCAGCAGCATCATCTTGGGGTTAGTAGTAATCTGAGTTAAACTGAAGTGCGAGGCGCCTGGGTTCAGTGCACTGTTATCGAAGTACGCTCGTTTCTCTTGACATCTGATTCTTTGATAACAGTCACCAGTCAGGGTTTTTATTTATCTACCTCTACCAGAACAAACTTTAAACCAACTGAGCTCCATGTCATGCTTGGCTTTTTCGTAAGATGTTCTCTGTTGGGCTTCTAAAGTCTTCAGCAGCAGCATCATCTTGGAGTTAGCATCATCTACTCTATCTCTACCTTTCATGTTGATCCATTTCGAGGGTTTCCCTATATCATACACAGTGGCCTGAACTGAAATAGCCTCCGCGAAGACCGAAGTGGTTAGTGGCTGTTCGCACCAAGTTTTATAGTGCCAAACCATCTAACTTAATGGGTAGCTCAAAAGATCTAAGCTCCAGGGCCTTTTCCTCTACATGAGTAAGTATGAAGTCTCGTGGGTGCAGAACATGATATGATGGGTGCCGTTTTTCAATGGATTTATTCTTCTGTGAAAGCCCGCATAACTCATTGCAGGAAAACCTCACTCCTTCGTAAGAGACTACAAGCAGGACATATAGCACTGCCTGATGTGGGCGTTTATTTGTTGCAGAAGAGAGTTGTTTGGTTTTATTAACCACTTATGTGATATCCAAGAATAGATTGGAAGTACTCAACATGTGTGTTTGTTTGTTCAAATATGGATTGGGCATTTTTCTCTAGGCCTGGTTTACTGATGAGAAAACTACAGCTGGCTTCTGGATAGTACACCCGCTTGGCCATCCTTTTTCTAGACGTGATTGTATTTAAACCTTTCAGTTTTTCTATGCACGCAGAATAGTCTGCTTACCAATTTTGTTTACCGCTGATGAGAAAACGAGTAGGTAGGTACCGATTGCCGGATCAGTATCTCCAATGGATCCCCATCCATACCTTCTTGGATGGTGCCAGAACTTTGTCTGGAAGCGTATAATTGAAAAATCAATAATTGGTAAACCTAAAAGTCTTCCAGCGCATTCCACGTCAAGACTTTTGCCTTTGAGAATATGGCAAAGGTCAGACTCTTTGACTTAATTTGCTATGATTTGATCGTTAATTAACTTTGATTCAATGTTCTAGTGCACACACGATTTTCCAGATGCCCACTACATAGCTGAAGTGAGACTGGGTCGGAGAAAGTAGACTACTCACAGTCTTCATTATTTGGGAGGCAGTATAGGGTGGGTCATCCAACACCCCTGGATAAAAATGTTACGCGAACACTTGCACTTGTTCTAAAAGCTCAGAAAAGTAAGAATTCTCAAGCAGAATTTAGCGCTGCTGGCATTCATTCAGCTTTGCCTGTGAGAGGATGGTAAAGATGTGATGGAGTCAAACGCAACTCCTGATGGTCGTTCACCTTCATTTAGAAAATCTGGCTAAGAATTTACGAGATGAAATAGAGTGTAAGGTCTTCAAGCATTTTCATCTATTCGTCTGTATGAGCTTAACTCTCTCCGTGCCAAAATTGAGTATAAAGCCTACAAGTATTTTCGTCTATTCATCTATATGAGCTTAATTCCTGTTCGAGCTAAGAAGTTGAAATGCTATAGGCTTCTATTGATAGTGTTTGATAGTTTTGAATAGTGTTCCATGGTTTTGAATTTTACTCGTTTAGCTATAAGTGGCAGCAAAGGGAGGTCCGGGTTTTTTCCCCCGCTGGTTTTTTCTTTTTTTCTTATCATGTTGTTCTAGTAGAACGATCTTTAAGGACATATGCACAGTATTTTGATTCGTGAAGTTTTCAGTTTTAGATCATACTCATGTGGAGGAATTCGAAGAAAAATGATTTCAGGTCGATTACATAACTTTTAATATAAGAAACTGGGAAATGACATTCATAATAACTTTCCTCCTGTATAAATAAACAGTCCTGACTTAATGTTCGAAACAGCTCTGTGGAAACCACATTGAGGTCTGAAACCCTACCAAGAACAAAAGCAGATTGAGTGACCTCTCCATTCCGTGAATGACACCAATTCTGTGGACGGTGCTCAGAAAATGCCTAGAATAAGAATGAGGCGTGACTTTTTCCCGAAATTACCGCAGAAATATTCTCATACCTGGCGAAGAATTGTATAGAAAAAGATAGGTTAATTGTAGAAAAGGATAGAAATAAAGAAGAATATAGGTAAGTCATATCGTAACATATGTCGTCATACCTGCAAGCTACAAACGGTTTACTCTGCAGATCGATGATAATGTCATCAGGTGCTGGAGTAAACATTGTATGAGCTGCACTCATCGATCAATTCCCCCTTTCCGATTACACACTCGATATCACAGCTTTAAAAGAAAAAAAAAAGTTTTGATAGATACACAAAAACCGGTAACTGAACTATCAGAGAAATAAGGTGGGATGATAATGTGATAAGAATAACAGGTTCATACATGCCATACCACTGTTAAAAAGTTTCAGATCCACAAGCTTCATGCACTTCCCACTGAGAGCATGGGGCAGCACATGTCCTATCTCGTCAACCATCTGGCCAGCAATTTTTTGAAACGTCAGAACTGTTAGGATATCAAGAAGTTTCTAAAGTTGCCTGGCAGTAGATTTCGTAGAAAACCGAAGAAAAAGTTTAGAAAAAGGATTTGTAGAAGGACTTACAGGTCGTCCTATCCGCTGAGAGCTGACGAGCCTCGGATAAGGTTTTCTCCTTGGAACAGACAGTCTCTGTCCATATCATTGATCCACTTTCTGTCGGGGCGTCCTCTTTTTCTTCTTGCATCAACTCGAGTGCAATAGACCTTGGCATTCCTCTCCTCTACCATGCATTCTTGCCTGCTGTCTGCTTTTAATACGATTTTGGAGGGTTTCCACATCCAAAAGGTTTGGTTTCTCACTCGGTCGCGCCGAGTCTCGCCCTTTATTTTTCTTAGGTACCGCATCTTCATAGCTTGTATTTGGCTATGGGAGGTCTGGGTTAGAACCCAAATAAACTGCACTGTAGACAGCCAACTTGGTCTTCTTGTTTTCTGTCTTCTGGCAAAGTAAGCCATTATTAATTAATTTGAAAAGCCTCCCAGTACGTGCTTCGAGTATCCGGCTATCAAGCTCATACTGCATTTTGCCGTTCTAGCTCAGATGACAGCCCAGGTACTTGAAAGCCACCACCTGTTCCAACTTTTGACCATCAAGAGAAACCCTGTGCCTAGTCACTCCATCTCCCGAAATATCCATGGTTTTCGACTTTGTGGTGCTAATTTTCATGTTTAGATTCTACACCTTCTCCTTCCATACTTCCAGATTTAATTGGAGGTTGTTAGCTCATCCTGAAATGATGGCTACATCGTCTGCAAAAACTATTTCTGTTAGGTATAATGGATTTAGCTTGAAGTGCCCTAAATGGAATTTTCTCACTCTGGCTCTGCATCTTTTAATCAGATTGTCTATCAAGATTATGAAGATTAAGGGGCTGAGGCCCATGCATCCCTCCTGTAGATGAAAATTCCTGACTCTTCATTCCCTGTTTGGACCTTATTTAGACGAGTGCTGCACAAAAATTTTACAGCAGATGTTAAAGCTGCACTCACTCCGTACTCTCTCAGTATTTTCCAGATTTAATCTCAAGGCACTTGGTCAAAGGCTTTCTCCAAATCAATAAAGCAAGATGGAGAGTTCTACCGACTTCAGCTGGTTTCTTACTGACTTGTCTGGCAACAAAGGTAAAGTCTTGAGTACCTTTCCCCGGTCTAAACCACATAGGGAATCTTCCAGCTTAGTTTCCATTCTTTCATATTGCTTACCCGGGAAACTTAGTAGAGATATACCTCGATGGTTGCTACATTCTTGGTTGTCTCCCTTCTTGTACATCGGTATTATCATCGAAATACCCCAGTCCCTAGGTGCAAACTTAGATTGGTAGCATCTATTAAATAAGTGTAGTAAAACTTTTTCTCCAGCTGTCCCCATTAATTTCAGCATTTAGGGAGATGTGCTGTTTATTCCTGCTGCCTTCGCCATATTCATCTTGTCAAATCTCTTAATAGGGCATTCTTTTTCATTCCTCAGGCTCTTGGGAACTTTGTAGAACAGTTTCTGGTTATCCCTATAGGAACTTTCTATGAAACTTCCAAACTCTTCCCATGACTTGCGTTTTGCATCTTTAACCACGTTCTTGCTATACTTCTTTTTTCTTTTTAAACCGGATAATGTTCTCGTGTCCTTTGAGATATGTACCGTTTCCAAGCTAGTTTATATTCTTTGATATTTCCCTTTAATGATTCTGACCACCATCTTGTAACTTTCTTGTGTCCTTTAACTTTACCACGACCGCATGCTTCCATGGCACTTTCAAGAATAATCTTCTTAAAACATGACCATGCTTTTTCGATGTCGGAGGAAAACAAAAAGGTTCTTTTCTCAGTTTGTATTTGAAAGTGACAAGCCTCATAAACTCCGCTCAATTGTACGCCTCTTTCAGCGTACCAGTCCTGATCCTCTATTTTGTCTTCTTTGAGTGTCTCTTCCAGGGTACTTCGAATTTCATGCGAAGGAGGTAATGATCAGTACCATGTTCCAGACTTCTGAGGACCCTAACATCCTTTACATGGTCGAAATGCGATCGAGAAACATGAATATAGTCGATTATTGAAGCTTCGATACCAATGAATTCTTTCACCACTGTTCTTTCTGAGGGTTGTCTTCTCCACACCTGCCAATGACTGGACAAACTGGGCTTGGTATTTTGCCAACTCTGCCATTTAGGTCTCCTAAGATCCCTGGGTTTCCTTCTGCTTGGTCCAGCCGCATCTGTAGCTCATCGTACAAATCATCTTTCTCGCTCGCCTGAGCACAGTCAATAGGGGAATAGGCCACAAATATGCTCCCGTCACCCGATGTGCAACCCTTGAAGCACTATATTGAGAATGTAGAGGGAGTATTTACATCTTCTCCCTCGAAGCGGGAGGGGAGCCTACCCAAAGGCTTCAAGGGAGAGGTCCAAAACCGATTACAAACAAAAGTCACAATGATAAAACCGGACTGAAAAAGGTAGGTTAACCGTAGAAAAGGATAGAAATAACGAAGAATATAAGTAATTCATATCGTAACGTATATTGTCATACCTGCGATCTCCAAATAGCTTACTCTGTACATCAATGATACTCGTACCTATTGATATCAAGTGCTGGAGTAGACATCGTATCAGCCACGCTCATCATACATTTCCGCCTGATCTGGGGGGTCTAGACTTCAAGATTCCGTTCAAGACTTCCCAAGGGGCCTCCATTCCAAATTTCAGCTTCATAGGGTGTAGATGGTCCCCTATCAGTTTCATTGTTGCCATATCAATACATCGCTCTGCGCATGTGCAAAAGTAAATTCCACCTAGCATTATTTTCTCACGCCCTAGTCTTTCAATCTCTCTCTAATTTGAGGCATAGTGGGAGAAGACGATTTGAGCATTTCATATTAATTTAGAGAAAACTATTTTTTAATCCCCACACGAAAGACCTTAAACAAAAGCTCAAAGTGGGTAAAGTGGATCTGGATAGGACAGGTCCATTACAAATCGACTTATTTGTCCATTTTTCAATGAGAAAGAAATGTGTAAGGACACATTTAAAAAATGGGTTTTAGATATTGTTGGATAAAACAATAAAAAGAACTCCAAGTAGGGTGGGCAGTATAGCTTCCTCAAATTTATCATGGGCGTATAGAATTAGTTGAAGAACAAAGTACGAGTCGAAATTATTGATACGTCGACGTCATGAGAAATTAATGTTTGCGCACAGACTACTACTAGTCCAACGGCAATGAAATTTATGGGGGAACGTTTAGGAGCTAAACCGCAAAATCCTTGATAATTTCATAAAAATTGGCCCATTATTCTCGGAGTTTTGTCTGTCGATAAATTTTAGTTTTGCGCATGCGCTATAGTTACTCCTCTACAAATCGCGATATAATTTATTGGGAAATTTCCTGGGATATACACTCATCTACTCCCCGAGTTTGAACGAAATCGGACCAATGGATTATAAGAATCGACGTTATAATAAATTAACTTTTGCAAATGAGCACAAACTATTATTTACCCAACAACTGCAATTAAATTTATATGGAACTGTCCAGGAGCTAACCCGCACCATCCCTGAAAATGTCATCTAAATCGTTACATTAGACTCGGAGTTGTGCCGGTTTCTATTGATATTAGTTTGGAGCTAGCGCAATGGTTATTGCTCCCCCAATCGCGATATAATTTATAGGGCATTAGCATAACTAAAGCATACCTATACCCAATGGCCTACCGAATTTAAACGAAATCAGGCCTACAGATGATAGGAAATTGACTTTATAAGAAATTAACGTTGGCGCATGCGCACAGACTACTATATATCAAACTGAAATGAAATTTATCGGGGATCGTCTAGAAGCTAACCCGCACAATCTATGAAGATTTCATGAAAATTGTTCCATTAGACTCGGAGTTTTGTTTGTGTTGATTGACGCCCTAGTAGTCCGATCTCGCTCAAATTTGGATGATAGTTGGGGGATGACGATTTTATAATCCCATATCGATTTCAACATGATTGTATGATTAATAGTTACTACGCATGCGCCAATATGAAATCCTTGTAACAAGCCTATTTTTCACAGTTTTCATCCGATCTGGATGAAATTTTCAGAGAATGTGCGGGCTAGGGTGTATACGATCCCCTATCAGTTTCATTGCTTCCAAATCATTACTTCACTCTGCGCATGCGCAAACTAAAGTTCCATTATTGCTTAATTTTAATTATCCCATGTCTATTTCAACATGCTTCATTAATAGCTACTGCGCATGCGCCTATGTGAAATCCTTGTAACGACCTTAATTTCTACAGTTTTCATCTGACTTGGATGAAAATTTCACGGAATGGGCAGGTTAGGTTGTAGATGGTCCCGTACTTATTTAATTTTTCTCATCTCATCAGTTCATTCTGCGCATGCGCAAATGTAAATTACGTTGATTATAATTTGTTGTTTCTTAATTGACCAATTATGATGTTTCAAGCTAGGTACTTCTTGATCTTCTGTTTTCGCTATGGATTATTTCAAGATCTATTTTTTGAAATCTATACTTTCATGATGCGTAAACGAGGAAGCTATGAGCCACACCCAACTTGGGTGTTTTTTAAATTTTTCTTTTTTTCTTTTTTCGTCTTAATTCGTCCGAACTAACTTCCCGCCATCGAATGTTGACTATGATAACAGTGATCTCCATTTATTGTTCTGTGATTTTTTCATCTTTCTTCATGTTTGTCTCCCGTTACTTTAGTCAAGTTTTTTACAATAAGTAGTTGCGGTACATGAGAAACAAAATGGTAGAAGGTTGCGTACGATGTCAACAGTGCCGGAATGTAGGCATGTTTTGCTATAATGTTTTTAATAGTTTTATGTTGTTTTGATTACTTACTTCTATATAAATGTGACGTCATAGACAAAACAAGAAACTAGGGACTACGAAACAAATATCAAGATGATAATAATAATGATAAAACGTTTGCCTAGGTGGGTGGGCAGTAAAGCTTCCTCACAGATTGTAACATGGACGTATAGAATTAGATGGAGAACAAAGTACGCGTTGAAATGACTGACAGTCGATGTTGAGAGAAAATAATGTTCGTGCATGCGCACAAACTGCTATTAACCCAACGGTAATGACATTTATAGGGGAAAGTCTAGGAGGAAAAGTGCATAATCCTTGAAAATTGCATAAAAACCTTCATAAAAATTAGTCTTGCAGTTTTGCCTGTGTCGATCAATTTTAGTTTTGCGCATGCCCTATATTATTACTCCACCAATCGAGATATAATCCATAGGGACTATTTCTGGAACATATACTCATCTACTCCGCGAATTTGAACGAAATCGGACTAATAGATGATAAGAAATCGACGTTATAGTAAATTAACGTTTGCGCATGCGCACAGACTACTATTCATACGACGGCAATAAATGTTATATGGGAACATCATCAAGCTATCCCGCACGATCCCTGAAAGTTTAATCAAAACCGTTCCATTAGACTCGGAGTTTTGCCTGTGTCAATCGATATTAGTTTCGCGCGTGCGCAATGGTTATTACTCTACCAATCGCGATATAATTTATAGGGCATTTTACTAGAACATATACACAATTACCTACCGAGTTTGAACGAAATCGGACCAACAGATGATGAGAAATCGACGTTATGAGAAATTCACGTTTACGCATGCGCACAGGCTATTGTTGATTTGACTGTATTGAAAATCATAGGGGACTGTCTAAGAGCTCAAAATTCCTGAAAATTTCATATAGTTTAATAATATAATATATAATAATAATAATGATAATAATAGTTTAACAATATATAAAAGTTCGTACAGTTTAGGGCGAGACAAGGATTTACCACAGGCAGACAGGCAGACAGCCGGAACCAAAATTGATCTGCAAGTTCTGAAACGCAAAAATTAAGTGGAAATTTTGATTTTGGAGGAAAAACATTTTTTTGACTTCAACAATTTTGATTTTGGAGGAAAAACATTTTTTTGACTTCAACAACGAACACAAAGCTTCCCTACCTTGGTAGTGAGGAACAAAAAATGAACAAGGTCCCCTCCCCCCTTCTGTCACCCATTTTCCGCGATGGAGAGAAACGTTCTGACTGTCAAAATATGCAGCCAGTGTATCCACTCATCCGACCTTGTTCTGAAGATTCATTGCGATGAATTCGTACGAACAGAAGTTCGTCAGAATACGCATCCAGGAATAGCGATAGCCCTAATTTACACTTTTCATTCTGACATTCCTGGGGTTTAAATAGAAAATCCCTATACTGCTGTCCAATAGTTTTTAATGTAATAACGCTGATGTGAGTTTCATTGAAATTTATTCAAACACGATACGAAATGGTGAGACTTGCAGATCTCCCGAACTCCGTTAAAACAGAGTTTTACACTTTGACTAGCGAATTGCTTCCGAGTCTACCTAAAGGTAGCGGAAGCATTGTTTTCAATTTCGGGAGAAAATACATTTTTGGTCTCCAAAATCAAAATTTCCACTCGCATTTCTCGTTTTAGACCATTCTGATGGTTCCGTGTCTGTCTGTCTATTTGCGTGTCTGTCTGTCGTGTGTCCGCAGTTTCTTGTAAATAATAAGCATAGTTGCCGCTAATGACCCTTCAGGTTAAGATGCGGCTAAATTCTTAAATAAATAAAAATCAAATTAAAAACAAGCTTATTCTCCAAAGTTTTCATCCGATTTGGATGAAATTTTCAGGAAATGTGCGGGTTAAGGTGCACACGGTCCCCTATCAGTTTCATTGTTCCTGACCGAATGCTTCACTCTGCGCATGTGCAAATGTAAATTCTACGTCATCATATTCTCACGCCCTAGTCGTCCGATCTCGCTCAAATTCGGATGATAATTGGGGGATGACAATTTTATCGTCCCATATACATTTCAACATGATCGTACCTATCATTAATAGCTACTGTGCATGCTGCATTGAGAAATACTTGTAACGACCTTAATTTCCACAGTATTCATCCAATTTAGATGAAATTGTCAGTGAATGCGCGGGTTAGGTTTTTAGATGGCCCCGTACTTATTTCATTGTTCTCAACTCATCAGTTCATTCTATGCATGCGCAAACGTAGATTATATTGAGTATCATTTTTCGTTTCTTAATTGACATATTATGACGTTTCACGCTACTTCTTGATTTACTCTTTTCCACTGTGGAATTTTTTAAGATCTTTTAAAACTATTTAATCATCTATACATGTTATACTCAATTTTATGTGTTTTTAAGGGTAAAACTAGTTAGTTAAAGTGTAAACTATCATTTATTGAAATTACTTTTGAACGCCTAAATCGGTCATTTGTCCCACTGGGCTTAGAAAGGTTCTTCTGCTAGATATATTGTCGAGATGGAGACAAATCCGGAATATCGAAAGAAGAGAAAGAACCACGCGTCTGCGACTCCTATCTCTACGAGTAG
This sequence comes from Adelphocoris suturalis, assembly GCA_030762985.1. NCBI lineage: Eukaryota > Metazoa > Arthropoda > Insecta > Hemiptera > Miridae > Adelphocoris > Adelphocoris suturalis. Next base: position 88,665,865 of record CM061044.1, read on the forward strand.
GTGAGTCGAGCACGTAGTTGCCAAGGGAATGGCTGCGACCGTAACGATTATTATCTTCCGACCAGTTGCTATTTACCTGAGTGAAGTCGCATAAAAATATTATTTCGCCCGCAAGGAAAAAACGCAGGATGAAAGTGGGAAACCGACAATAATTGAAACGGTAGTCGGATGTTGTGTTATTAGCTATGTCCCCACAATACTGAGGCCTAAACTCGGAGAAATTGTTTTCTTTCGACAACGTCGCTACTGTAAATTATCGCCCAGATCAAACGGTGCGGCGCCAATAAAAACGCGTTAGCCTGCTCGCAGTAAAAGGCGCTTGGCTGACTTTAATGAACCTCATGAGTAATAATGCAAGTTTAAAGCCACGGGAAAAAGGACGGTAATATCGAAATAGGGACGTATTGCTCCGTCCTCTATTGTCAGGTTCGATCAGAATCCCAGCCGCCTACCGGTGTTACTACAACAAGCCTTCTGCTGGAACATCTTTTTTTGCTTTCCTCCGTCGAAGCTCCCGAGATTCCGAAAAAAATGGATCTGATCATCGTAAAAACGCGTCGTTAAGATGTCTAATTTTATTTCTAAACTTTCCTCCGTCTGTAAAGACCGAAAGCCGTTTGAAAAAAGAAAACAAAAAGTGCGATAGACGAAATAGCGATTTCGTAGTGTTGCGACGATGGGGAAAAGAGATGATAAAAGTGCGAAATCGGAACGATGTCGGGGAAAAAAAAAAATGAGCGAGGAATAGCATAATTGTTGTAAACCAAGCGAACGTCTCACCTTTGACGGTACCGCACTGTTGTGGAAACAACTCAGCTTCTGGCGCCCTTACATATTCCGTCTGTATTGTACCCATCTACACGTCAATAAAAGAAAATGGAAACCCGGATCGAACTTATCAAGAAAATAGGCGAAGTTTGTAGTGGTTGCGTGTGATGGGGCATGAATCTGACTATAGATTGCAACGTTGAATTTGTGGAACATATGGACCAATAAAGCCCTGGCCGGACGATAGCCCTACTTGGCCAGATCTAAAGTACTGTAGCCTCCTACTGCAATAGCTGGTCATTACGCCGTAGCTTACCTAATGATCTGATCAACAAACTTTAAGCCAGTAGCACTAACTAATCACCGGACTTTAAGCCTGTAGCTCTATCTACCTAAGAGCCAGATCAACCATAGCTAAACAATGTAAATAAGGAAACTAACTAAAGAATAATAACTCATAGCAATAAATGCAGAAGGAAATGCCGAATCAAAGATGCCTTATCGTGAAAAATAAAATATGAATTAACTTGAGTGGCTAAGAAGGTTTAGGAGAGGAGACTTGTGCTTGAAAGATAGAGCAATATGTGATCCTTTGACTGGGAAGCAGAGGTATTTTACCCTGTGCCCCTCTAGGAACCTTCCCTTTCCACGTTAGCTTTCTCCCCTCTCTGCCTCTGTTACTCAGTCAGACTCATATCTTGTTTATTGGAAAAAAGTACGAAAAAAATAGGGCATGAAAAAGTTCATACAGTACAAAGTTCATTCAACGACAAGAATAAAACTTATCTGGTTCAACATTTCACCAAGTTGTTGTTCTGTTAGATTCCATCCTATTTAGAAAGTCAGTGCCTCAATAATTTTGCAGTAGGTACAGTACGCAATCGCGAAGCTGAATGAAAGGAAACATTTCTCAACGGAAATCGTGATCTTCCTCTTATTGAAATGGACTTGCTTGGCTTTGGTTTTATAGTGCATGAATGTCAAAATGTTATTCTGTAGCAAGTTCTTAACTGTAGAAGTTCTTCAGTCGAGAATGTTTTCTGTTAGCAAACTATAATTTTGAGAACTATTGAGTACAGGTTGTAACCTGAAACTGGAATTAATGCTTACATATTCTCTCCTCGGAGAATAATTATTGCTTCTTGATTGATGCAGAAGAGAATGCTTCCATGCAAGAGTCTTCTCATTTGCATGCATGTTGTGGTTAATAAACGTCTTTGGGAATCCATTCATGTAATGAATTTTCGTTACATTGCAACATCCTTAGATGTCTTCTCTCACAGGTATCTATACTATGGCTTTTCGAGCAAGGTTTTCCTGCCTTCTCACTAGTGGCGCTTTCATAGCCTCTTGGTGACTCCATTAAATCTCATCAAGCACTAGCTTTTTATTAATAGAGTACCTATTAGGAGACAACCCGAATCTGTAAAGCTACTCCACTCAAAGAATTCACTACTTTCCATGACTTCTGCGAATCTCCGGAGATATTCACCGAGAAATTTGTTTTGAACCATTTGAACTTTGACTTTCCAAAGTGTTCTAAAATCAAATCTGTGCAAATACTAATTGACAAGTTCAATTTCGAGGACTTCACGAGCTTCTGTACGTCTGCAGACTCTTTCATCACCAACATTACATCTGCCAATTCTATTCCTCACTGTTGCGGAATGAATTGTTATCGGCGTTATTCTAGAAATCATGTGCCTGTACAAATCATGTTGGGAAAGTAAGCGGGGAAGAATTGTATAATTTATTGCTGCAAACCAGGCGAATGTCTCACCTAAGACGGTAGCACACTGTTGCAGACTCATCTTCTGGCGCCCTTACATATTCCGTCAGTATGGTAACTACCCACCCATCATTAAAGAAAATCAAAATTATAATCGAGCTTATGCTCATTGAAATAATACAAACAGCTCATACAGAAGGCATCCTTCTCACATAGTTTTCTGGACTTTATGACTTTTGGATCATGGCTTTCCTGCCTCCTCACCAGCAGCGATTTCATTGCCTCTATCCTGGAAGATACCAACTTTTAATGAATAAAGTATCATTTCGCAACCCGCATTGGTATATTTACTTTACTCAAAGAATTTTCAATTTTCGAATTCCATACTCTTGAATTTTGGCTTTTTCATAGTTCTAAGATCAACCATTTCTTTTTCTTTTTATTCCCTACCCTTACAATGTACCAAGCTAGTCTCGTATAAGGTTGTTCGTGATGACCAAAAATCCAGCCAGAATTTTTATGATGCTTCAACTACACAGACATGAACCGATAGGTTGATGTCATGGGAGTGCTGATTAGTTTTCGAGGGTAGATATTATAAATCGGATTATGATCGTAAATAGAATTACTACTGGGTCATTAAAAATGAAGATCCATGAGAGTGTTTAGAGTAACCCCACGCTCGTTCAATATAACATTCCTCCCATCCCTACGTTCATCGCCTAGTTGGCTGGTCATCATAGAAATAGGATATCTCCCATGGGGCATCCGGGATAAGCTGAATCGAAATTAATTAGATCCACCAACCCCTGAGCTGTGGAGGACGATCAAGAGTGTATCGTTATGAGACTACTATGAATCACGGTTTTCATTGTACTGCCGGATGATTTGAATTAGAGCAGATTTTTTTTTTCCTACTAATCATTGTTTAATGTTTTTTTTTTTTTTTCCAAAAATCTCTGATAACCTGTGACAATTCTTCAACTAGAATCATTGACCATCGATCTTGTTTTTAATTTCTATATGATTATTCCCAATTACTAATGCATACTGTCGTATGTAGCTACAAAGGAGCATAAGTTCTTCCCCAGTGAAACTATTTGAGTTGTACCTTTACGAAGAAACCTTGAAGGTTTTCCAGCTGACATATCCTATATTGAAACCCATAATACTTCACGCCTGCATTTAACATATTTGTTCTTCAGAGAAGTTGCGTTTTAAGGGGAGGAGTGTGATGGTTCCCGTATCCCGTCTCATCCTGAAGAGTGCGAGTGTCTCACGGCCTATCACGAATGAAAGCGCTGTTGTGGCTGTGATTAGGGATATTCCAACCTCAAACAACTCAAGAAAAGAATGATGTTTATATAATGCACTATCAAAGTATCAAAAGAGCTGTCAGCTCTATCGTTATTGATGTCGAATTTGGTGATGTGGGCTATTCACCTCCGTTGAAATTCGTCGTAAACGGCTACAATTAGCCAATTCCGATGTTGTACAAAGCTTCGTGTCCATTACTTACATAATGGCATTATCCATGACATATGTTGATGGAAAGGACTCATGAAAGGAGAAGCATAATTTTAAGAAATTATGAAAATATCATTGAATAGTAATTACCTTGGGAGTGTATATAAAAGGACAAGAGCAGAGTGTTTAATAAGAGTAGAGTATCTGGTAAAAATAAACCATGATTGGACCATCTCGACTTATTCCCCCACAATCTTTGTTAGGTAAATTAATTGAAACCAAATTAAAATTGTAGCAGTTATCTAATTGTTACGCGCCGGATTTTACGTTTGCCCATGCGCTGAGATCTGGCAGACATTTGTCTGGTCAAAACGAAACAAAAACTGCTGAAGGAAATTCCAAATTTGGAGTTTTTATTTTATTTTATTTTTTTAAATTTTTGAAAGTGATCTCTATTCTTTCGAAATATGTAGACTCGGGCCAAATTTTTCATTATAATACAGCAGATTATTATTTAAAAATAGGTTTTTTTAAAAAGAATTTAAGCCGTTTCTCAACCGGAAGGGTCATTAGCAGCAATCAAAAAAGGGTGTCATAGGGGTACCACAACAGGCACGATTCTAAGGGGAGCCATGCTGACCGTCCGTCACTAAACGGGCAGATCGGAGCTGGAGAAATAATAATAACAATAACCAGCAAAGCGAGGCTCATGGGATACGGCGATGACCACTTTGTAACCCCTGCAGCGGATATAAATACCCCGTAATAAAGACTAAACTACGACTAGATGATCCTTACAAATACATAAATACTATTGATAAATATATAATGATAAATACTATACATCTTAGTTGATAAATACTACACATCTTAGTTAAATAAAGATATGACTAGAAGCACATTTAAATAGATATATCATAGATCAGAAAATCACAGTTCGTTGTAAAAAAAAAAAAAATAAAAATCTAATTTCATAAATCGTATGTTGGTAAAATAGTATGTTGGTGATAGTAAGTAATAGTATGTTGGTGCTCGAACTCTGGTACAATATGTCCCGGAAATAGAAAAAAAATAATATGAAAATTACGGCCCATTCGAATGGCTCTTCGCTGAGAACCTTGGCGAACTGAACTGTCAAGATTGGCAGAGGCTGGCGGATGTGCAGACGAATAGAGCTCAAGGAAAAAGTGAAATCAGAATCTGATCTTCTTCAGGGAGCTGAGGTTGAATGGGGTCTATTAATGTAAAACTAACAAAGGACAGAGTTGCGCACATGTGGTGCGTGTAACCTGACGATCTGGCACTATGGCGGGGGCTGCTTCCAAGGCAGGCTCCAGCATCGGAACCGGGACGGCCTGCTCGATCTCTACCTGGTAAACGCCTTTTGTGCCGATTTGCCGAGCGTATTTTTCGGCATGTGAAAAGTTTATCTTGGGCGGTTTTCAACGTGCCCCTTATTGTTTGTCCAGGCATCGTCTCTCTCGAACAATACAGGAAATCTCGCTGGTTTAGGGAATGGATCTTCATAGTTTTCCCATCCTTTTCATCTGAAAGCCGTCTAAAACCTCTCCAAATCTCATTATTCGGTTCGTTGAGGCGGGGCGGGCGTCTGCCTGCATTTTGACTTGCTCAGCTTGGCGTTTAGCCCAGACGTCCGAGAGCGGGCAGTCTCCTTAACTGTCATGTTGTTTTCTTTTGCCAAGAATCGCCCGTCGTCTAATACCAGCATCTATTGTTGGTACTTTCAGGTGGAATTCTTTCATGCCCTGTCAAACTCACCCAATGCAGACTGCTCTATTTTTACTGTTTACGAGGCCACTTTACTTCATTGCAACATGGAAATAGTGGGCTCTGTAATTGTCCTGTGAAGAAGGCACTTTATATAAGTTTAGTGACAAAACAGTTGGATTTTTTTTCCAACTTTTTACTTTGGCAAAACGGTAGGTACATACTGCCAAATTTATTATTTAAAAACATTAAGCATGCTTCATCTCACCTGTATTCTACTTACATTAGTTGTACTGGTGTTTTATTGTCCATAACCACAGAGGCTTTTCTCCTTTAGTTCTGTATGAGAACCATTAAAATTGGGGTATCATTTTGTATACTCACCGAAGGCTGTGAATATCATCAAAACCATTGAAGTTATTTGAAAGGATTTTGAATATATATAAAAGAAATCCCAAAAACTACGTTTTTTATGTCTTATATTGCCTCTAAATTACGTACCTGATAACCTAGTGCCAAACGAAGTAAGGATATACTTTGACTTTATCTGCTGTTCCTTTTGCTTGTAATACACTACAGACTGCAATTATGGGTCTGTTTAATGAAAAAATTTTAGGGTTGTTCCGTTAGGCACATGAAGTTTTCTGAAAAGGTTTTAGCGTTACTTTGACATGACGCATCAGCTTTAACGGTTGATGAAAGGGCTACCAGTTCAGGTTCTTCAAATTCAAACTATGAGCCAAAATACCAAAAAACCAAAAATACCATACCATACTAATACCAAAAACAACTGGTGCGAGGCTTCACACTAATTTCCTTACTTGTATTCTTTATAGATGGATGCTAATGTGATAACAGGTCGTATCTTAGAAAAATGACTAAGTGCTAAAAGCAACGTTTTTCAGTCGATTTTTCGGACCATTACCGTTCCTAGAATAATTTTCTGCTCATGAGAGGTATTGGATAATGATTATTATCCCTAAGAAGAGTAACTTCTGTGAATTTCATCGAAACCCTTTTAGCCATTTTGAAGGAAAGGCCAAAAAGGTACAAAAAACGGCATTTTCAACTATTTTTGAAGGTTATTTGCTAATTACCACCCTCAGAGTATTTTCCCAGGTATGAGGGGTATGGGATATCATTCCTACCCAGAAGAAGAGTAACTCTTATAAATTTCATCAAAATCCCTTGGAGAAAAGGCAAAAAGTGCTAAAAACGACGTTTTTTCACCTATTCTGATCTTCCCCCCTGATTTTCCTGATTTTTTCAACCCCTTAGAAATGATTATTTTAAGCTGATTATTCTACAGTAGCTACCTCTTGGGTAACGGAACCCATCCCCGAAATTGGAATTTTTTATGCCTTACCCTAAGGTCGCAATCGTGCACACGAGCTGCACACACACACACACACACACACACCCCCACACACACACACACACACACACACACACACACACACACACACACACACACACACACACACACACATATATATATATATATATATATATATATATATTCTTTTTAATGACACCTCTCAAAGGCTGAGGGGACACACCATTAACTTTTGAAAATAAATAAATAAATAAAAGAAGTGGGGAGGACACTCAGGTACATACATACACACATACATACGTTTTCATGAAACGTATAGATAATGGGCTCAAGTTGAACGGGATACTCATCCTAGCATATCATCAGGATGATAGCAAGACATTCCCTTCACCCTTCATGACTGGATCTTTTTGAAACTGCCTTCTTCACTCATGGTGTTCGGTTTTTCTCCCCTTACGAGCTGGCAACCCTGTACATTTACCTACATGTAATACACATAAACATACGTGTACATTTGTACATGGTCCACTTTCGCACTACATCTGTTCGTTTGTTCTGAAAGGATTCCGTTTCTAGTGGGCCGGAGTGATTACCTGGATGGGTTACCGAACATCTTGAACACGATGACGGGTCTGCCGCGTCCCTCGAGGCCTCCCTACACGACCCGTGCGCTTTTTCTTAGCCCATCCCATCTCTCGAGATCATCCTCAGCTGATAGCCCTTTGTAAACATATAATTGCGAAGAGGTCTTCCTTAGAATAACAACCAGGGCCCTCCTTAACTCCTCTTCTGCATCGTTAGCTCCGCACAACAAATAGACTCTTTGTCGAGGGAGAAGCTCCAAATCCACTTTGAGGGACGAGTCGAGTGGGTGCGGATGTTGAGAAGGATGATTCACCGAGGTGACAGCTAACCTTTCAAGATGTTCTTGAAAAAACCCATAAGATGCTACAAATAGTGCCAATGGGTAACTTTTGCACAAGTATCATCTCTATTGTTTGTCCCAGATCTTCATTTTTTAAGAGAACCCTCGATATAATGGGGGTTCCGGTCTAACAAGGTCGGTCCGCCGCTAGGTACGCTAGGGGCGAAGAACCTAAGTAACATGGTGGTTGATACCTTGCGTCACCCCTTTTCGCTCTACAATTTTTCGTTCCCCGCACCATCAATCTCATCAATACTTGTCAAAAATGATAATTATATTATTATTAATAAAGGTTCCAGTCATGCAGCGTAATCGTATGAGCGAATTTTCATCTTTTTATCGTGCTATATCCTATGTTAAATTGTTTTGAAATTTGAGCTTTTTGAGTGTAAATAAATTCGTAACTATTATTTTTATGACAAAAAACGTATTCTAAATAGGGATTTGCTATTCAAAAAGAGATTTTGGATTTTTAGCTTTTTAGCAGTTTTTATCGATTTTATAGCAAATTTTAATGAAATTCAAGTAAATTTTTCAGCTTAATTTTGTAAAAAAATTATTTAATGTTCTATTTTAAATGTGATAAACTTTATTTGAGCAATATTCTGCTAAAAATTATAAATGTAACAATTTTTAGCCGTTTTTAGCCATTTTTAGTGATTTTTTCAGCACATTTTTTGAAATTTGGCCAATTTAATGTGCTCAAAAAGTGCTGGCCAACGAACTCATCCTTTCGTTTGGAAAGCTTAATTCTTTGGCGCAAGAACAAAATTTTTATCTCATTCCTAAGGAAAGTTATCGCCTGGAATGACACACAAACACACACACACATTTATATATATATATATATATATATATATATATAATATATTATATATATATATATATATATATATATATATATACAACAACTTGTGTCCGTCACGACTGCTCTTATAGGCTACAAAGGAAGAACAGATCGGTAATTAAGTCCTTCAACATTAAAACATACTCGTAAATTTCTCCCCTAATTAACTCAGTAAAAGTAAAATTGACAATACCGTTGGACAGAGTATAAAATGAATCAGTTTCCATTAGATTGGCCCAGTTTACAGTTTTTTTTTTCTTTTTTATTAGTAACGATTGTAACTTTTTAAAGATTTTCAGAAATGTCATTTTTTCAAATTAGTCGACTTTGAGCAGCTGTCATGGTCTCTAGTTGGAACTTTTTAAGATTCTAAGTTCACCATGCACATAGAAAATTTAACGCCGATTCCGAAAATGTGGTGAGAAGTTAAAATTAAACGAAGTAAAATGGGGAAATTTGAGGTTAAAAGGGAAAAGCTCGGTTTTTCTTTTAAAAAAAGAAAGAAATCTTCTAAAAATCATATCTCGAGAACGGATTTTTGATGTAGTTTCATGGAAAAAAATGTTTTGAATCTATCAGCAGGTCACCCAGTAACGTAGTTTTCGTTTTGAACCGGGTTGTTACACATTCTATGATTTCTCGAGCTTTTTGTAAGAATTATTTGATTTTCCACTAATAAAAACAGGTAGGTGCTATTCATAAACTATAACTGCGGTTGGATGAAACTGCACTCAAACACGTGTTGTTCATTGTTGAATCCAGATTATGGATTTAAACAATGGGTTTGAGGACCGAAACGTAATCAGTTGATGATTAGCCCTTATGTTTACTGTTATATTTATATCGCTACCTGACAACAGTTAATCTGTGGGTGACGTCCAGGTAAAACCCGCTCAAACGAAACCTTTGCGATTTGTCACGATCCTTTGAGTTCTCATTATCTGATAACGCCTCATCACGTGGGCTCATACGGGTTGATATTCTTTGAAGAAAGAAAACAAAAATTGTAATCTAGCTCAATTGTAGCAATCTGAAGGTGTTAAACTACCTGGACGTGACTCTTAAATCATCAGTGCACAATATCAGTATTTAATTAAGCAGGTGCCGTACATAGTCAAATTTTGATAGCTCCCAACTCATTGTGATGGGTTCATGGATCGCCAGGTTTTGGGTGAAACAGATTTGACATTAAGGCATATCTATTGTTCGAGGTGAATGCTTCCGGTTGCCTTCTTTCTTTCCTTTTCCGAATTGTTGATATAAAGAATAAAATTGCAGGTGATTCGCTTAGGTTTTCTTCTGGAAGTTAGCTGGTTCTTGGAGTATAAAACGTACATTTTACGGCTGATTCGAAAAATGGATCTACAATAGCCATATTATGCATTGAACCCCCAGAACATATAAAATTTTGTTTTATGAGTATTTTATGTGTTTCGTGCCATATACCCACGTGTTATTTTGCTTATCGTTATGGAATTTATGGATTCAATAGACGATATCCTCTTTGAAACAAAGAATGTTGTTAATTGTTGAAGTAAGACGAATCTTGAAAAGGAAATTTAGCCTAAGAATTAGAGCTCATCTATGTTCAACTGAGCGATTGTTTGGAGAAATATCGGTATCCATGAGATATGCAGCGTCTTATGTTGCTTCCATGGCAACTAAATGTTTATTGGACTACCAAGGAACACTTCTACACAATCTTGGAAACGGTTTAAAGCCTTTTGAGTGAATTTGGCTCCATGACTGAAGTAAACTCGTTGCCCCGGACAAAACTACACTAAACTACTGCATATTTGTATGACTCTAACCTTATCAGTTCCAACGCCATTGGTCCAATAGGAGCAAATTCAAAGCATATCCGTAGCGTCAATTCCTGCTATATTACCTACTATAATCTCCCACATATATGTTGGATTTTTTCAATTATTCAGCAGAAGGCAATATTGCTAATTTTAGAATATCCTTCACCTTTCTGTCTTCCAGTTCTTTTCTTCCGATGCTTCCGTGGGTATTTTGTAAGGTCTGATCACGAATTTTTCACAGCAAAACGTCCTCCTGTGAAAACCTCTTTTCCTTCGAAATTTGAGTTCACTGCGATTCCGAAATTGTATTTTTGAATTACTTGTTTTAGTAGTACTTACCTCTAACTAATGTTAGTGTTGTTTTCAACTGTATTTGTTTATGTGGAAATGCTTGTTTGAGTGTGAAATGCTCATCGTTCTAGAATCCATGCACCCAGACATCCATCAATTTGTCTCGGTGAATTCTGCTACCGTTGTTCCAGTTATAAATCTTTTCAGCCACGACATTCAAGATTAGATGTGACTGTTTACCCTTTTAATAACTATCGACGCTATACTGGTCACGTTTTCCACAGCCGCTTCTATGAATTCTGCTACAGCTTAAAAGATGAAATCCATTGAGTTTGCATTCAGAACCAATAGAGACACAAGCGCCTGGATTCTATTACAATCATAACGTCTTCAGAAGATGCAGGATCTCCCCCAAATTATGCCATAATTCTGTCAGTCCCATCTCATTCCTGTCAAACTTTCCACTCCACGTCCCGACGCTTCGTAAATACTACGGATTTCCGAAAAAGAGAGGCATTTAAATTCCACAAAATGAGAACCTGATTGACCATTCGCGTGTTTACATTCTTCTGGAAAAAGATAACCGAAAGTCGTTCACTGGCATTATTAACTGCGAACTGTCGCCGTCCAGACGTTCAATAACGTGCTTGAAAGCCCACAACAGTAAAATCTCTATAAAACCCTCGCTTTTTTCAGTTATTCTCTTTTTATAGGACGCCAGAATTCACTAAGCCTTGGGAGGGTTTTTACTGTCTTTTTACTGTCCTTATATGCGGCGTTAGGAAGTTTCGTAAAGGAACTGGAACGAAAGAAGGAAACCGCTCTTTCCCTGTAGTTTACGTCTCCATCCGAGAATGTTGGCGGGACCATCAATAGTTCCCCATATTACGATACTTGGATCTTCATCGAGGTTTTTTCTGTCGTTATTTTACCGTAAAAGTCGTCGCGCGGCCAGACGTCAAAAATCTCGTAAAAATGTAAACAGGCGCAAACAAGTGTGGCGCTAAACAGAAGGTTCAGACGGTGTAAAACGACGATGTTGATATACGGCAGCTTAAAGCACACATTTACTAATAACGATTATTCATCACACTTTACACAAGGGTTCGAGAAGGCACCTAATATTTTGGTCACAAATTTATAATTTTCTTCATATTTTATTCTGTAGGTATCAATATTGATGCCGACTTATTGCTTGAAACAAGGTTACGGAGTATGAAGTATTAAATACGGAATTGGCCTTTTATAGGAGATATTTTGTATTGACTCACTGTGGTTTGAAGAACTAAGTGACTCTTCTTACAATATGAATGAAACACAATATTCGATTCTAATCCACAAGAATGCTGGTGTATTGAGCAAATCACAATATGATATTTTTGATACAGAGTGTAAAAATATCGTGTACCTAAAATCACCAGAAGTAATCTCTATCAAAAATCCTTGCTGGCTCCAAAATCATATTGAACAAAAGACGAGCGGGAGAATTAAAATGTACTAGAGTGTCATTGTCAACCGAGAAACACATGTCATTGAAGATCTGTATTTCAATAATTGATAAGGTAAGGTACGTATTGCAAACTTGTGTCATTGTGAAAAATACTGAAATTTCAGGAATTTTATTTTATTTCATCAGCTAGAAAATCATGCTGTGAGCTTTCCAAAACTCTGCAATATATAGGGAATCGGGTGATTGGAAGTGGCCGAAACAACAGGATAAGCTGAATTACGTCTCCCCCCCCCCCCCCCCCCCTCCTAACCATGCACCCACGTCCCACTGTGCACTGCAGTGGGAAGAATGATTAATCTAGGTCGAAAAAAGTCATTGAAGCAAACGATTTGTGAGCCATATATACTTCAAGAATAAAGTTTATTTATTTATACCTGTGAATGAAAGTTTGTTTTGACAGGAACTAAAGTTGAAGGATGGAGGAACAGCTGCTCAAACAATTAATTTTAAAACAATTTAATTTTTAAATATCAAACTGGTGGTTTTACACTACAAATCGGAGGAAATCGTAGGCTTTTCACATCAATTCACACTTCAATTTGAAACGAACAACCTCCTATTTGATGTGAAAAACCACCAAATTGATTGTAAAACTCCCAATTTGACGTGTAAATGCCCCAGGATTTGTCTTAGTGTCTGGTTTTTGTATTTATTTAAACTTCTAAGATGACCAGGAGAGACTTTGTCTCACTCAGCTGATCAGAATGGAGTCCGCTATTTGGTTCGTCTCATAATGCCCCAGAAAAACACCCTATTAAATTTCAACTTTTTAGGGTGAAGAGGAGAAAATCGAGCTCACTCATCTGATCAGAATGGAGCCCGTTAATTACTTTGTCTCATGATATCCCAGGAATGCACCCTATTACATTTCAACTTTCTTAGAGTTAACTTGAACAGTAGATAGTCACTTAATCTGCTCGTGGTTAACTTCATTTGTAATGAAAGCTTCGCATGCTCAGTGTGATGCAACTTACGGTTGAGGAGCAGCAACAACTGGTAGAAAGTAAACAACTTCCCTAATTACGGTGTTGTTTAGTTAGATGACCGTGTTAGGATTTTACCAATTTAGGATGTTACAGCTGGTTTAACGGATTTCAATACGGCTAAAAACCATCTCAGGAACTAGCTGGTAATTTTACTAAAATTCTCATTCCAATCGGTCCAATCGTTTTAGTGTCGTTTCGTTTGCCACATACATACAATCACTGATCAATATTAATTTAGATCCCCTGAGGTGCCAACAAAAAAATTACTATTTTCCTCCGTCACTCGGTAATATTTTACATTGACCACAATAAATAGAAGATGTTTGTCTAATGAAATTTGGCTGCACGGACCTCTCGTACCTACTAAACATTTAAAACAAGATAAAATCCACCAATTACTATGAGTTATGAGTCGCAAAACGTTTTACCTACAAAACAATTAGGCCACACAATAACAATGAGCCTGTTGTCAAGGTGCCAATCAATTCTTTAATGGTGTTCCCCTCGAGATTGTTAACATTTATACTTTTGCTTTAAAAAAAAGTCGTTCCTAATAAAAGTTCTTCCAAACAACTTGTTCAAATGCGCAATCATTTGGCGATTGTCTTGTTAAATCGTATTTTTAAATATTTTATGTCGTTCGTTGTTAGCTATATTGCATTTTCCTATTATTACTATTATTGAATCAGCTTCGAACAATATCGGAAGAGTATGAATAACAATAATCATAAAAAGAAGGGATCATAAAATACCGTGATAAACTTAGAAAGTAGGCAGTATTTTTTCGGATAACAACCTTTCGGTTGACGAAAGAGATAAAAGTTTGAATTTGTTTATAATGCTATCTCATGAGTTGTCTTTTAAAAAGGACGATATTTCTTTGATTGATTTTTGAATGCTCAAAATTGATAGTTTGAAATATTTTAACAGCTAAACAGAAATTATGTTCAAGTACTTGGGAATTGCAGTTCTGTGCTTGAATGTGATTTTTGCTTCCGAGATAAACCAAAGGTAGTGGCCCAGAAATCACTTTCGCGAGGTGAAAATAAATGATCCTCCGATGTCAAAATTTCTTCTTGTATTTTACGTTTTAGACCATCAACTATTTTGGGACTGACTCCTAATCCTTATAACAAGCAAAAATGCAATAACAGCGATATAGAATATTGAAGATTGTGGGGTTGGGCCCCTAAACGGTCCCCTTTGAATTTAATCATATCTAAGCATTGCGTAAACGTATAATCCTACTGGCAATAATATTTTAGATAGTTTTTACACTTTAAATCACCTTGACATAGGAATATAATCCTGTTACCAATCATAACTTCTACAGTTTTCGAATTGCAGCCCCGTTGACAAAGGAATGTAATCCTCATAACTTTCACATTTTTCATACACTTTATAGCCCAGCCCCCTTGATATAGTTATATAATCCTACTATCAATCATCACTTCTACAGTTATCAATACACCTAACAGCCCCCCTTGATGTAGGAATGAAATCCTACTACCAATTATAACATCTACTGTGTCCTTACTTTTTACAGCCTCCTTGATATAATCCGTATGATATAAAACGTAATATCCTACTAGCAATAATATTTTGGACAGTTTTTACACTTTACATCACCTTGACATAGGAATATACGTAATCCTATTACCAATCATAACTTCTACAGTTTTCGAATTACAGCCCCGATGACAAAGGAATGTAATCCTCAAAACGTTCACATTTTTCATACACTTTATAGCCCAGCCCCCTTGATATAGTTATATAATCCTAATATCAATCATCACTTCTACAGTTATCAATACACCTTACAGCCGCCTCCTTGATGTAGGAATGTTATTTGAAATGGGTGAATGATAGAGGTGATGACGCATGATAACATTTTGTATGAAGACCTCCAATGCTCCCTGCCCATGCTGCCAGACCGCGAAGATGTCCTCCTATATTTATACCTTTCGGACTAGATGTTTTAATGGACTACGTAATGTACCTTCGTAATCCAAAGGCCCTCACCAAAGTGACATGGCGGAAAGATTGAGAAGCCTCACACCGTAATGAGATTTCTTCGCTAACAAAATCTACCCGCAGCTGGGTTATAGTCTGTAATTTCGTGAAGGTTCTGATTTTGTCAATGAAACCTAACACACCTAATATGAGAAAGAATCCTCTTAAAATCGATTGAATCTCCTGTTGACTTTCCAGATTGCCCACCAGTACCCCAATTCTATGATATTGTGAGATAATTTTGAAATATGGTTACAGTTGCCTGAGGCTCTTTTAATCAAGGACCATGTGATCAAAAAAGTAGGTGGATAAGTTATTACTTCAAAGTCCTGCGTCAGGAGGGTTACACGAAGGTTATCACTGTATCCTGTTGACTTTCCTGATTGCTCACCAATACTCAAATTCTATGATATTGTGAGATAATTTTGAAATCTAGTTACAGTAGTTTGGGGCTATTTTAATCAAGGACCATGAGGTCAGAATAATGGATAAGTGGTCAGAAAAGTAGGTGGATACTTCAAAGTCCTGCTTCAGGAGGGTTACAGGAAGGTTATCACTGTATCAGCAATAAGATTCAATGAGGAGGGGGGGGGGGTAGGTATATGGAGCCAAGGAGTTAAGGATTAAATATAGACAAATATTTTTTTAAGCTTAAAAGCTAAGGGAGATATCACCCGAATTCTGGGAAACTGATTGAATCCTCTCAGGAGTTATTTTTTTAGGATGACCCTTGCACTATTAGGATCGCCGGTGCACAGCTTTTAACTTGTTAGATTAGATATCATCCATTAACTAGAGGGAGGTACAAAATAGAACATCAGCCTACGAGGTCAAGATCACCAAAGATAGTTCCTTTTGTCAACTAGATGGACGTGCCCTTGTTCCAACTGCCCCCCCTTTTTCGCGTCGTCTGTGACGACAAGCGGAAATTTCGCAAATCCTTTAAACTCCTTCAGCGTGTGAGTAACATGCTCTGAAAGCGGAGTTTCGCCGGTCCTGAGAGATCGTTTTAGATGCTCTTTAGATTACGGAAGAGCCAAATGTGCCGCAAAAGCCGGGACCTGGAGTACACCGGGTCTCAATAACATAAGCGCATGGCTTTTATGTCTAGTACAGCTTGTAAATGGATAGTCTGGGTAGTGAGGTTACTGGTTTTACTCTTTCAGCAGCCCGAAAAGCTAAGGGGAAATTGTGTATTCTGTCTGAAGTGTTTTTTCCTACAATAGGATAAGAATACCGAAGATAAGTCTACCATAAAATCTTTTCTTGAGCTAATCCATACTAAATTCATAACGAAATACATTTTGATTGAGATGAAACTTTCCACGATTTTGTTGCTAAATGATCCTTTAGAACTTTCATCGTGTGTGTGCGCATGCGTAAATGTAAAATCCTTGTAACAAGCACGGTTGCTCTACGTTTCATCCGATTCCAATGAAAATTTGAAAATGCTACAGATTTGAAAATTTGAGGAATTTTCCCATGAAACTCAACGCGCACGAATCAGTAGACGCTATTTTATATTGAGAAACGTAAAATCGTAGGTACTCTTGTGCCTAGCACTCTTGTTATTGGTGATGTATTTGTCAGTCAAATAAATAGCATATTGGGTCTCAGTACGTCTATCTGTTCGTCTACCTGTTGTTTCCACAGTTATTGCCAGCGAAACAAACATCAACAGGAGTGCAAATTAGAAAAGGTTGTATAGCAAGGTTGTTTGTTTCATTGTAGAAAATGGAGCTATTGCAATGGCTCGGAAATTTTTAAAATCGAAATTTTTGAAAATTTTCTTCATTTGAAACGAATCCTAGAATGTGACATATATATATATATATATATATATATATATATATATATATATATATATATATGTGTGTGTGTGTGTGTGTGTGTGTGTGTGTGTGTGTGTGTGTGTGTGTGTGTGTGTGTGTGTGTGTGTGTGTGTGTGTGTGTGTGTTCAACACACACAAAAAAAAAAAAATGTGTGTGTGTGTGTGTGTGTGCTCAAGGGCCGGCGTCGGGTAAACCTGGGCGTCCTCACCATTTCTTTTATTTATTTTTTTTCATTTTTAACTTTAATAGTGTCCTCCTTTAAGGGGAGATTTGTAAGAAAAAAAATAAATAAATAAATAAAAAAGTGTATGTGTGTGTCCTTCGAGACGATAACTCTCGTTAGGATTGAGATAAAAATTCCGTTCTTGCTCCAAAAAATCAAGCTTCCCAAACGAAAGAACTAGTTCGTTGGCCAGCAATTTTTGAGCACATTAAATTGGTCATATTTCAGAAAAGTGCTGAAAAAATCACTAAAAATAGCAAAAAACAGGTAAAAATCGTTAAATTTATATATTTTTAGCAGAATATTGCTCAAATAAAGTTTAATGACTATAAAATGGAACATTCAAAAATTTATATACAAAATTATTATGTAAAATGTACTTAAAATTTGCTGAAAAATCGATAAAAACTCCAAAAAAGTTAAAATTCTAAAATCTCTTTTTGAATCTGAGAAAATTATTTGGAAACAGTTATTTGCCCTAAAATTGGTAGTTAACAATTCATTTTCCCTCAAAGTTCTTAAGTTTCAAAACAGTGTCACATAATACAGTACGATAATTTACGAAAATTCGCTCATACGATCATGCTGCATGACTGGAAATTTTTGGGTAAACTATTGATCTCAGAGCAAGCTATCTTCTAATAATGAAGTACAAACCGTTGAGTAATATTTCTTATATAGATTTTAACTGTATGATTTGATTTTCTTTTAGTTCACTTTTAGCAAATTGTCGTAGATAATGAAGCTACTGCAATGGCTCCAACATATTAAAATGACAATTTTTCATGACGATGCTGACTGACTGAAACTTAATCTCTATATTTCCTTTTGTGTTGACGCTTGTTTGACTATCTGAGTAAACAGGGTGTTTATCTGTCTATCGACTATATGGGAGGTGACAACTTATGTTTCAGGTACCACAACGAGCTGCAGCAGATGTGGTTCCGAGCCCACTACAAAGAAGCGGAGAAAATCCGGGGGCGGCCGCTGGGGGCAGTCGACAAATACAGACTTCGGAAAAAGTTTCCCCTCCCCAAAACGATATGGGACGGCGAAGAGACGGTCTACTGTTTCAAGGAGAAATCCAGAAACGCCCTCAAAAAGTGTTACGAACGAAATAGGTGAGTGTGAACCATTAGAATAAAATTAGGATCGAACAAAGAAAAAATCTTGAAAATCGTTCAGAACTGTAGCCTGCTGGGCAGCGTCGTCAAAATTTGCCACACACACATTCATACACGTAGCCACACCTTTTTTAATATTTCATCCCTTCAATTCTACCCTTCTAGGACCAACTAGGAACGATATGTAATTTCTGATCCAAGTTTCATGAACTTTTTTTTGAACTCTACTTATCTTGAAACGTAAAAACAACAAATGTGGGGAGTGATGGGTGGAGGGGGGGGGGGGGGGGTGAAAAAATGTCCTTGGTCGATTGCAAAGGTTTGTTGTTAGAAATAAGGAAGCAAAAACTATTTGTGCACGAAACACTACAACAAAATAAGTTTTCAAATTACAGGATTGATATATTTTTAAGTAACTATTGAATAAATTAATACTATTAGCCTTTTACTGGGTCTTTTGATCGGTCTAGTTGGTAGATACATTCCTGAATATCACTTTAACATCTTGGCCGTAACATACAGGTTACAGTTCCCTGTTAACTTCGGTGAACACGGAAAAAATTAAACTCAAATATTTTGATGCGTATCAAAAGCATCGTTTGAAGATTCGTAACATTTCATACGCATATTTTCGGAATGTTTGAGACGAAGAGTCAGCAACATGACCGTGCAAATTATGCAATCTCTAAAATGTCCGTCCCAATTATTTATTGGTCATACTAGCGAAGGATCTACAATACAGCTCAGTCTCTTCGAGTTCGATAGTTAGAATCATTCCTATTGTTTATTATAAAAACTTTGAATCTTATTGTTGTTATTATTATTTATGTTCTCAGCAATAAAATGGATGTTAGAAGGCATTCTCGGGCAAAGCCAAGTGCACCCCTTATTTATGAAAATGTTAAAAATTCATGTTTTTTAATGTTGGCGATGATGTTTCTCTTGTCAGGTACCCTACGCCTGATGACAAGAGGGAACTTTCGAAACAAACCGGCCTCACCCTTACGCAAGTCAGCAATTGGTTCAAAAACAGGCGGCAACGAGACAGGACGCCTCAACACCGAAAGTAAGTGCATTTTGAAGTTTCATCAATTTACATTAAGGCCTCAATGAACTTTGGAACTAACGATTTCTGAAAGATATTCTACAATAATAACATGCGTTTATAGTGAATACCTCTGCAAGTCACGGAAAAACATTGAGTTTAAAGGCGTTTTTGCTAGCTAGGAATTCGCACTGTTCCTATTTTTACATCCCATATTTAGGTAGGTACTTTTGAATAAGGCCGCATCGAAATTGGCCCAGCTGCTTTGATGTTATAATGGATTTTTATTTAACTCAGTTATTAACATATTACTGGCATTAGTGTCATTACCAATTTTTTGGGAATTGCAACAGCTAAGATATGATTGTCGTATAATTCTTCCGGTACTTCAGCCCATTGTGAGCCCGAAAATTCTCTTCCATCTTACTCTATTCTCCGTTATTCCCCGCACTTCCATGGTCCTAAGGTCACCGCCAGCTCCGAGAGCCACACCGTCCCCTGTTACCATCAATTCTAGAGTTCATCACCTTCTTTGTAATCCTCGCACCAGGCATCCGATACGTATGGCTCATCCATTGCAATCTCTACCCCTTTACGAATCGAACAATATTTTCCCCTTTTATCACCTTATCTTTTTCTGAATTATGGCGGATTCTCCATACGCCGCCCGCCGCCATCGCTTAAGATACCGAAGAATCACCTGAGTATTCCCAGTCAATCCCCAGTTGACTCTAGGATCCAAGCCCCACAACTAGAAGGCGGGACCTGAATAATTTGCCTGAAGCAAAGTACGCCACAATTTGCTTCTGAACGTCTTCATTCACCCGGTTTTTTACTATTAAGCACGTTACTTAGATACTAAAACTCCTGTGCACATTCAAAAGTCGTACCATGAATGGTAATATCTTCAGGGTCCCTCTGGCTTTGAACTTTTGTTATTCGCATGTTTTCGGTTTTATCAATAGGTACTTGCAACCATACCAAGTTTTCCGATTTCCTCCTCCATCTTCACAAAGAGGCCATCCAAAACTTTTAAGGATTTTAAGCGATCTACGAAATGAAAGCTCAAATTTCAACGATTTCCATCTTTAAAGAACAAATGATCGAACCAACATTTTTGTAATTTAAAGTCACTTGGAACCTGAAATTGCCCCAATCACTTTCAGTAATAATGATGATCAACAAATAGTTGCCCACTTCTAAAAATAGAATTATTTTTGTGATACAACCACGAACTACATGGTTATATTCAATATTCGGTGGTGGCCTAATGAATCGTACGAGCTAATTATGCAAAGTGAAAAATATTTGGGACTACCTGTAGAATGCATGTAGGTCACAATATATAGGATATTTCAACACCCCCCCCCCCCCATGTCAAAATCTCCCTTACACTTACCCAACTTTGCATCAGACCCCTCCTTTCGTCAAATTAGACTTTAGGCAGATGGGTCATTCATTCTTCTACCCCGGCAACTAAAAGGATTTTAGAGATTTAAAAAAAGTCCATGAAGTTGCTACCGATTTTGCTACTTTACGGGGCATACTCAAATTCTGCAGGGATTGTAATGGCACTTTCCTGAACAGACAATCATATGCCTGGACAGAATCTATGAAATGCAGATTTAGGTCTAGTTCATACTCAAAGATCTTCTCCAGGATCTGCCGGACTGCCCCTCTCAGGTCCCAATCCAGCCTGGCACTCTCCCTGTAATGCCTCTAGTAGACGTGAAATAACTTGAATCTACCACTGAAATCGAATTTCCTAATTACAGAATTTTTTGCACGGACGATATTGTTAGAGTTTCCCCGATTTTGTTCAGGCGTTGTCGAAATAAGCATTTGAGTTATTTTTAGACAAAGAAATAGGCACTCAATCTAATTGTAAATGAGAGTCGTCATTATGTGACTGAAAATAATCTATCATACTTCATTCAGACTTGACGAGGGAGATTTTAAATGTTTCAGTGGTATTAGCAAATACTAATACAAATCGTTGCCAAGAGTACGATGTTTGGTAAAATAGCATAATAATAATTAACTACAAAAAAAGATCATTAAATTTTATAATACTTATATAATATAATTGATATCAACTTTGTTATTTTATATGCGAACCCCCAGTTTTATAACTCGATTTTTTAAGTGTGCGCAAACGGGCGCAATTCCGCTATAAAAGTGCGCGATTCCGCTCTAAAGTGCAATAAATGTGATATATTGAGTTTTGAAGATATTCAATTGCCACCAAACCACGCCTCCACACCCACCCCCCCCCCCCCCACCCCCCCCCCCCCCCCCCCCCCCATGGCTACATTTTAGTACGCTTTGTGATTTGTGGAAATGTGTAAGAAAAGTGTAATTCTGATCAATCGTTCGGTGTTTTCCCAAGTTGGTGTTCCAAATATCAATAAATAAACATCAGTACGAGGTTCATCACGAATAAATACTCATGTATTTCATGCGGCAATTGAGTACCTTCACAAACTCAATAGTTCACATTTATTGCACTTTTGGAGCAGAATTGCGCCCGTTTGCGCGCACTTAAAAAATCATGTTACTGGGTCAATTTTTCATGGACTTTAACGTAAAATTCAAATCTGCAATTAAAAAAGGGAGAGTCAATTGCACACATAAGCTCACGTGCGCAATG
The DNA here is from genome assembly GCA_030762985.1 of Adelphocoris suturalis. NCBI lineage: Eukaryota > Metazoa > Arthropoda > Insecta > Hemiptera > Miridae > Adelphocoris > Adelphocoris suturalis. The sequence goes on from CM061044.1 coordinate 88,688,145, forward strand.
CGTAATTAAGTCATTTTTGTGACTCTTACAAAAACTATTAAGATTTTTAAAAAAATTTATTTTTTTGACCCATTATTAACGATTTTAGCAGGGAGGGGGGACGTTTTTGGTGACACCCTTGTATATTTTATGACATCAAACCCCCTCCACCTTATCACCATCCTATAATTTTATAATAATTTTTGTTGACTATAGCTATGAAAAATTATTGCAGAAAAAAGGTGGGTTTTTGGACATTTTTAGTTCTCGGTGGAAAAGGGTTAAACAGCTTAATCTTTTTGCTAAATAATGTCAGTATGTATTAATATCAAATCTGTGTAAACAAAAATTATATTGCCGACTTTATGAACGCGCACGTAACATCAACGCGGCTAGTTAAGGGCTTAGAAAGACATCGGTCGCATCGAAATCGGTCCAGATTATTGACATTATTTTAAATAACAGAAGCGAAGAGATTAAGTGGTTTAAATGAAAACACGTAAAACCTTTTACACACGAAACGCGTTCCCAGATTTTTTAGTTAGAAAATACGATTATAGATCGTCCGGTGACAATATTTTTCATTTCCGTCTGATTCTACTTTCTACCTCACTTGTAAATGAACGGATAACGTACTGAATAGCTTTCAAGTAATAGCCTTAATTTTTTTAAAACCCTTCGTAAAACGTCAATCCCATTATCATTCGTTTTTACTTATAGAGCCGGTATTGTATTAGTAGGTACTTATTCAAAACGGTTTTCCTAGTTTTTAAAAATAATTGAATTACAAAAGCAAGGCCGCCTTCAGGTTCTTTGTCTTCCGCCGCAATTGACGAGATTTATTTCGTTATCTTGGGGCCCAAAGTGAGAAAAACTGGGAGCTTATAAACTTAGTGAGGGGGATTTAGCGTTGGCTCTGTGACGTTCGAAGACTTTTTGTGTTACTTTTATTTTCTTTTATCGAGGGACCTCCCCGTGGAACGCAAATGACAGTGAGTTCTTGATTCCAAATGGCCTCATCATCCGTCGGATGGATTCTTTTTCGTTCGAGTTGGTCGCTCGAGTTCTCAACCACAATTTATAATATAGACGATGTTACGGACTCGGAAATTAGTATTCATTTGATCAAAATGTTCGACTGCAAACGGGAGAATTTGACCAGATGTATTACTGTTGGATTTTGATGAATTCGGTGATTGTGAGAGTCGAGCCCCTAGATGGTACCCTATGAATTTCATCGCAGCCTCCAAGTACATCAATATCTCCAATTACATTCACCTTTATTGTTGTTGCGAAATATTTTTGTGACAAGTACAATAATGACATCTCATTCATAAATTGTGAAATAAGAAGCCATTTCCCAGAGCCATGTCCTAGAACTGAGTTACTCTGAAAAGGAAACCTTACATCAAGGCAGTTTACAGTAAATAATCGTCGAAAAAATGCCATTTAGTGAAAGTTTGCTCAAAGTTCGTCAAGAACAGAAAGTGTTTGGCGTACGAAACTTTGGTTCGTACGGAATCCGAAAAGTTCGTATCTAGCAACACTGCACGGTTAGAACTGGTGATTATTATTACAATGGAGAATTGTCATGGTTATTTCTTCCGAGTCTACCTTTAGGTAGCGGAAGCATTGTTTTCAATTTCGAGAGAAATAAAATGTTCGGTCTCCAAATTCGAAATTTCCACTCACATTCTACGTTTTAGACCATTCTGAATAACATTAGTTCCGTGTCTGTCAGTGTATGTGTGTGTCTGTCGTGTGACCGCACATCCTAGTAACAAGCTTATTTTCCACCGTTTTCATCCGATTTGGATGAAATTTTCAGGGAATGTGCGAGCTAGAGTGTAGACGGTCCCCTATCAGTTTCAGCGATTCTGACTAAATACTTTGCGCATGCGCAAACGTTAATTCTATGAAGCAGGTGGTTCATGGTCCCCTATCAGTGTCATCATTTCTGACTCAATACTTCACTCTGCTCATGCACAAACGTAAATTCTACTAAGTATCATTTCCAGATGTGAAATCCTTGAACGACCTCAATTTCCACAGTTTTCGTCCGATTTTGATGAAATTGTCAGGAATTGCGCGGGTTAGGTTGTAGATGGTCTCCTATCAGCTTCATTGTTGCCAAATCAATATTCACTCTGCGCATGTGCAAACGTAAATTCCATTAAGCTCCTTTTTTTCACACCCTAGTCGTTCGAATTCGCTTAAATTTGGATGATGGTTGGGAGAAGTCGATTTTATTACCCCATATCAATTTCAACATGATTCATCCTTGTAACGACCTTAATTTCCACTTTTTTTATCCGATTTTGATGAAATCGCCAGTTGATGTGCGGGTTAGGTTGTAAATGGTTCGTACCTATTTCATTGTTCTCAACTCATCAGTTTTCAGTATCGGTTTTTCGTTTCTTAATTGACCAGTTATGACGTTTCACGCTACTTCTTTATTTTATTTACTCTTTGCCGCTAATAAATTTTTCAAGGTCATTTAAAACTTTTCAATGATTTATACATACAAGATACGTAAACGAGAAAGCTATGTGCCAACTTTTTTTTATGAGCTCAATAAATGAGGGCATTCTGAGAAGGAACTTTATGGTGGATATCTGACCAGTGACATGCCTTTTTGAAATTCAGTTGCAAGATGCCCCCCCCCCCCCCCCCTCTCACAACCTTCTGTCTTCCTACCCGTTTATTAGCCAAACTATACGGTCTTTGGAGCTGAAAATTGTGCCTAGGGGGTTTTCAAGTGCGCTGAATTCGAATCTGAGACAAAAAGTGTGAAATTCCAACATATTAAAGTTCCCCATTTAGAGTTTTCGTTAATTTTTTTGCTCGAACGTAAGCGTTCAACATCTCCGGTAGTGAGGAAGCGAGAGAACCCAAGAAAAGTAGAGCTGACTGCCGTTCGAAACGAGCCAGCTCGCCGATTCCGCTGGTTCTACGCGCGTAGTGTTTTTTCCTATCGCCTTCCCGAGACCGTTGCTCACTTTCGTCCACGGGGACTTTTTATTCCGCATCGTCTTCTAGGAACTACCTACCTTATCAGTAGGAACCTTCCTTGGTCGATTAACTGTGAGAAACTAGGCCACTACGTATAGACAGACCTTCAAGGATGCTGCACGAGCAAAATTTCGACGCTACCACGTTTAGCACGTTTAGTAATTCTACTATATACTTCTTTTTGTTACCTAAATACTAAGTTTATAGTAATTTACCTAAATACTTTTAGGAACCTCCTACCTTATCAGTAGGAACCTCTTGGTCGATTAGCTGTCAGAAACTAGGCCACTACGTGTAGACAGGCCCTCAAGGATGCTGCACGAGCAAAATTTCGACGCTACCAAGTTTTGTAATTGACCTAAATACAATACATCACCCCAAAAAGACACTTCCCGTACAAAAGGTGTAAAGCCACAAAATGCATGATGTCATCCGATTGGCGCCAAACCAATAGTTGGATGGCCGGACAGTTGTGCAAAAACCCAATCTAGCTAGACACAATCAAAATTTCCGACTTGAAAGGTATGGTCTTAGCATCTTGTCATGCATTCCAATAGGTCTGGGACCAGGGGAGCTCAAGGCCGTTATGAATTGTTTATGACCTGTCGTCTTTGTTTGTTAGGAGGGGAGGGGAGGACAGTCAATAATAGAGTGTTTGGGGGGGGGGGGGGGGTTTCGAAACCACGTTCTGCTACCATATAACAAGGTGATGGAAAAGGAGTAGTTACCTCTTCAAAGGGTAGAGGCAATTAAGCTGCTACACCCAGAGGATATCCTGAAAGCTGAAATGCCCAGGAACCATGCTAAGATATGGCAGTTACAAAAATCAAGAAAGAGGAACTACCCATATTCATCACCGACATCTGCCTTGTTTATCGCCCCGGATTAAGATTAATTGATTCTCAAAATATTACTACTGATGGGCCGTTTCTACCACCTACTCTATGGTTCACAAGGTCCGTGCATTCTTTCATGTCCTCTCCTGCAAACATTGACAGATACACTGCTCGGGCAGTGAGGGTGGCAAGACATTAGGACATTCCTCGATGCGAAAGTACGCATTGGAACATCCCCTTAGGTGAAGGAGATGACTCGAGGTAAATCATTTTAATAAGAAGAGAGACGGGAAGAGATAAGATAAACGGCCTAAAACACGGTCACAAACACGGGACACGATCCCCGGACGCCCATTCCTTGTTTCCAACCCGTAACCCCTGCGCGTCTGACGGTCCGAAGCATATAAAAGGTCTCAAGAAGAAAAGACACGGGTACTTAACAAAAAGGTAAAAATAACGAAAAAAATAAAATCCAGAACACGAAAAAAAAGTCTTTAAAAAAAAGGAAATAATAATATAGGAGAGGGGGGAGGAAGGTGTTGTTTAGTGGTTTTATCAGATGAATCGTTTGAGGACCACCTGGCTAGCTGCGAGGACATCAGCCTGGCAACAAATTACTTGAGGTTGCGCTTCCCCTCTCGCCCCATCCTTTTTACACTCTTATCAAACGATGTTCAACACTGATTCAAGAAATATGTGAAGTTGAGTGGAACCCGGGGCCGGGAGAAGGTTTAAAGTCAGTGACTTCGTGTAAATCACGAGTAACTTTTTATTTTCGTTGTAGTTTTTATTTGAGCGTGGAGGAGAGGAGAGCCAAAGTCCCCGTTCTTTAATAAAACGTCTTCCGAGGACGGAATGGGGGGTTTTAAGAAGTTTGAACAAGTGGAGATTTCAATTTTTTTACAGACGTATAGTACAAAAAAAAAAAAAAAAAAAAATCTATTCATGCATGCAGCATAACTAAGTGAGCAACTTTTCGTGAATTTTTCATGTTTTATATTTTTTATATATATTTGAATAGGTACTTCAAATTTAAGACGAACTAAATCACTCGTAATGAAGTTTTGAAGGGCACTGAGGTTTCACTCCGTTGCGTTTCACTCCGACTGAAAAGAGTGGGTTTTCACTCCACAACAGCCATTCAGAATTGATTTTTCGCTCCCGACTGGGGCTTTTGGGGTTTCACTCCCAGCTTTGAAAAAGAATCGGACCAACAGATGATGAGAAATCGACGTTATGAGAATTTCTCGTTTGTGCAGGCGCACACACTACTGTTGATTCGACGGCATTGACAATTATGGGGGACCGTCTAGAAGCTAACCCACACAATCTCTGAAATGTCATACCATATATCATCGGAATCGAACTGAAACTTGTTATTGTTTTAGGCGTGACAAAAGGGTTTACCACAGACAGACAGACACGGAACCAAAGTTGGCCAGTAAGCTCTGAAATGCCAAAAGCAAGTGGAAATTTTGATTTTGGAGGACAACAATTTTTTCGACTTCAATCCCGAACACAAAGCTTCCCTAAACTCGAACCCCCCCCCCCCTCCCCTTACCGCAACATTTAAAATTTCGAAGCCATCTAAATAGCTCATTGCTTCTTTGAAAATTCGCCGAATCCGGTCACACAATCACAGGGAGTCGTCAATTAGATATCGTACCTTATTAAATATTAAATGAATATAACATTTTTAAATAATACGGTAAATGAACTTTTCACCCCATCTTCATTTTCGCTGAGTTCTCTTGGTATGTTCTACTTGCCTTTATCAACAGCGTTATCCTTGGAATATACGTAAAATTGCAGCAACTGAAGGGCGTCAACAATTAAGGTTAAATAGGTTTAATAAAATAATTTGTTTTACCTTAGGTAGGTAGTTGAGTATATGGCCCAGGATTTTATCGCAATTGGTAAAGTAATAACTGTTGCGCATGCGCAAAATTAAACTTGTTTGACATTAATTGACTGTATAAGTCAATTTAAATGATATTTTTTGCTGTGATTTCAGTGTTCATACTTTGTGATAAATCATTCATACGGCATTTTATAAATAGGTGTGTGTTTTAATTTTATTATTAGAACCACCATGATTATTGATTGCTAGCTTGGTAAATTTTAAAAATTCATACTTATTAATTTTATTTTCCCTCTTAAACAGATTTGAAATCGAATACTACCCTCACCACGCGCTCTTTTGATCACGGTGAGTTCTTTAGAATAATTAGATTCTTTTAAAAAATCGTCAAATACAAATAAGCTAAGAATGGGTTAACCCATTTCGAAAGCGACTCTTTTAAGTGAAATTGACGTTTCCGCATGAGCAGAGGCTACGATTGACCCTAACTCACCAACATATTAACATTTAATCAAAATCCGGTGTTAATTGTGGTAATTATGGGTGTTACCGATACATGTAGGCACAAGCAGACAAACCTATACCATTGTTCAGAGTGCTTCAAAGTGCAAGACAGGTTCGATTAATTTTGAATTTGAGAAATAACATCTTATTCTTCATCAAAAGTAAATTTCCAAAACCTTGGTAGATTTTGTAGCAATATTGATGATAGTATGAGCTTAAAATGCAGTGCTTTTTCACAAATCACCCAGTTTTGTAGTTCACTTTACTTTTAATATCGCTAAAAACCGCAAACATATTTGTTCGTTAAAAGTGGTTACTAATTTGCATTTCAAAGTTGAAAAATGTAAATGTGTAAGTGCCGGGGGGGGGGGGGGGGGGTAAATAGATTTTCATTCAAGAAACACAAAAAGTATTGTTGGTAGTCGATATTCGTATAAATTCATTATTGTTACATTACAAATACATTTTGCAAGTTTTGGTTGAAAGTATGTCAATAATTTTCGAACATTATGTATTTATGTAATTTGTTGCAAATTTCCAAAATTACAAGTCATTGCAATACCAAAGAATATATTTATGTCAATATATGTTGAAATTCGTATTCAACATTCTAAATTCAAAATAAATTTGAATGCTGAATTAAGGCCAACTGGAGTATGGTGGACAGTACCGATTAAGTCACCTAAAAATAACAATAATTCGAGGATAATTCTGTTTTATCCGCAGAATTACTGCAATTATATCTTGATTTTTAGGGACATTAACGCCACCACTACCATGATGTCCTCGATTGATAACCGTGATCTCGACGGTTGAAGTAAATTATGAACTAGGTATAGGAGAATTCTATACAAATGATCTGGTTCTTCTAATATTGAAAACACAGTATTTCAAGTAACTTTTATATTTTAAAATCAATCGACAAAACTACTTTCTACAAATTCAACAATACCAAATCGTTTGTTTCGTTCTCAAGCAACAATCACATATATATGTTCACTTGCGTCCATTAGGTTCGTCTTGTAAAAAATGAAGTTTCACAACTATATAACTTTCTAAGCTTACACGTAAATTCCGAATATTCGCCCACCTAAATTAATCGTATTGATTTACAATCATTTGGTAAACCACACAGGCTTCAAAATTCGTCGTCCTTTTCTTGTAGTATATAGTATATTTTCTCTCTTCGTTTCTTCATTCTTCTCTTTCTTATGGGACAAGAGAAGTAGCGGAAGTGTATGAATGCATGTGAAGATAGACATGCTTCATTCTTTTTTTTTCCCCTACGCTTTAGGCCATAGGCATTTCTGCTATTCGGCCTCTTGCAGCCCAGTATAATTTTGAGATCTTCGACCAGTTGGTTTCGTCAGGTAGGAATGTATTTCTCAGGACCTCAAGTTGAGGACAGTCAAGGCGATCCGCAGAGGTCGCAGTTTGGTTTATCCTTCACCCGAATCCTATGGAGATGTGCATTAAGATAGTCATGGTCAGTCATATGTCTGAAACCTGCCACAGACTCAGTTCTCATAAGACGCGTAGGGACACGGTTCCCAACCTCAAACAAACTTGTCCATCTCTTGCCTTCCGCCGAGCTCCGTTGTATCTCCTGCATTCTTTCTTTTGTAGCATACTTTATACTTCGTTTTGCAGATCGATAAGCAACTGGCATGGGTGGCATTTCCGTTTGAGATCCCTCCTTAGCAAGAGCATCAGCTTGTTCATTGCCCCAAATGCCACAGTGGGATGGAATCCATTGCAAAGCAATGTTGATGCCATTTTCCCATAGCTCCTCGATTCTTCCTCTCGCACAGATAACATCATATGACTCAGCTGCTGAGTTTGAGCTGAGTGCCTCAACAGCTGCCTGGGAATCTATAAGGATGACGGCGTGTTGGCGTTGCGAGTTAAATATCAGATCCAATGCAAGAACCACCGCACGAGTCTCACCATCAAAGTTAGTAGCAAGTTTCCCAACAGGGGCCGAAATTGACCCAACAACCGTCAACAAATTTCATTCACACCAGTCGATGGAATTTCATGTTCAGTCGATGGATTATGTGTTCCTCAGATGAATGCTTTCGTGAAATTATTGAATGAGTACGTATTGAATGAGCTGACGTATGGAATCGACCTCAGACGGTGGTTCGAGAATGGCTAAGAATCCGTATCGCTATGGTTACATTACGTGCATCTAGCATGTGAACTATCACATCACATCTAGTACACATAGTACATATCTAGCATCTAGCACACGAAGAAGATGGAGTAGTGCGGAGCTTGGGTTTGGCGACGGAGCAGCACTTCAGTTAGCCTTATGAGAAAAAACGTCGGCCAAGTTGGGTGGACAGTATAGCTTCCTCACACATTGTAACATGGACGTAAAGAATTAGAACAAAGACTCAGAAGAACAAAGACCGAGTCGAAATGATTTAATGCAGAATATAACAGTATCTAATTCATGTATATACATGCTAGAATGAAAATTAATTAACGGAAATTTTTTGTCTAAAGGCTAACCCGCACAATCCCTGAAAATCTCGTCAAAATCGATTCTTTATTCTCAAAGTGTCATACATTATTGGTTTTGCGCATGCGAAATAGTTACCTATTATTCAAGCGAACGCGATAAAATACAAAGGGTATCGCCCTGGACCCAACAATTTCTCGAGTTTTAACGAAATAGGACCAACAGATGATATGAAATCGACGTTATAAGAAATTGAACTACTATTAATCCTACGGCAAGGAAACGTATAGGGTACCTTCTAGAAGTTAACCCGCACAATTCCGGAAAATGTCATCAAAATCGATCCATTAGACTCGGAGTTTTGCCTGTGTCAATCGATATTAGTTTTGCTCATGCGCAGTGGTTATTACTCCAACAATCGCGATATAATTTATAGGGCATTTTGTTAGAACATTTACCCAACTACCTACCGAGTTTGGACGAAATCGGACCAACAGATGATGATAAATTGACGATATAAGAAATTCACGTTTGCGCATACGCAAAGGCTACTGTTGATTCAAGGTGGCGTTGAAAATTATAGGGGACCGTCTAGGAGCTAACCCACACACTCCCTGAAAATGTTATTGGAGTCGGACAAAAACTTGGTACCTACTATAGTTTTTGGCGTGACAAGGATTTACCACAGACAGACATACAAACAGACAGGCAGACACGGAACCGAAATTGATCAGTACGTTCTGAAACTCAAAAAGCAAGTTGAAGTTTAGATTTTGGAGGGGAAAAAATTTGTCGACTTCAATCACGAGCACAATGTTTCCCTACCTTCGCAAAAGAAGCGAACGAAAGACAAACAATGAAGAGATCAAAAGGACTGAAGAATCATCTTAGCCAGCTCAAGATTTTTTAGACATACCTGACGCACATTCAATAACAATAAACTGAATATAAATTTTATATTATAAGATACGATATTACTGTTGGTTAATCCTGAAACCCCCCATTCAAATCTTTCAAAATCGCCCGGGCGTTTTGTATTCACATTACAAACTGAACCGTAATGGTCTTGAGGTTGTTATTCACGTCGCGTTTGTTTACCAACTCTCTCCTGAATTTCGTTCTGATGGGAGATAAAGGCGTCAGGAAACGTGGGTGTTCCCTCTTACAAATTGAAGAAGCGTTCAAAAACTGCAGAAAAAGTTCCACGTTGATTAAACGAACTATAAATATATATTATGTAACAAATACGTATTTGTCGCCAAGGGTTTCACGTTTGAGCATGTGCAGCGGCTGTTATGGATTTGGCAATAACGGGTACCTGATCGTGAAACGAATCGTAAAAAACCATTTGACGTTTCATCCACAACTGGCTTTCGAAGTTCCAGCGAAATCGGGTTAGATGGCCAAAAATAAATTGTCGTTTGAAGACAAGTATTTACATATGCACAAGAGCTAATATTGATTTATGCACATCATGGGTAATCATTTAGGGCATAATCCGCAAAATCTATTGTAATTGCATCAAAATTGAATGGAAATTGAGAAGATTATTCGTGTAATGATCTCCGTACACGCAGACGCAAACAGTCCAAGAACCGAAATTGGCCGGATATCACGGTATAAAATGTAAATTTTGAAACATTTCGATTTTAGGTCTTCAATATCGATCATCCCAAAAGGTGAAAACAAAACTAAACAAACTTAAAAAAACCGTTACCTTAGTAGAAAAAAAATTATCACGTACTAACAGAACGAAAATTTTGAAATTATCATGACTTTGTGATATAACCATGAAAAAACCTTGTAGCTTTATATTGTCATGGAAATGAAACTCAACAAATTATTACACAAAGATTTATTATTTCTGTATTAGATAGTCCATGCATGCAGATCAACTGGTCTATAATAGTTAGTGAACGAAGATACATTAGCTATGTAAATACATAGATAGACATAACTGCATAGACATAGGCGTCTACTGAGGAAAAAATAATTAAAATAAAAAGAACACCTACTAGCCTCCTCCACCCCCTCCCCTCACCCAGCCCCTTACTAGTCCCTTTGTATATAACAAGAACGGATATCTAAGTGCATTGAAATCTAAATATATCGACATTGGCTTAAAAAGCAGCGACTGAAAATTAATGAGATAAAATAATATACCTATGCCTATATGCGTATACAAACAAGTTTAATCAACAATAGAGCCAACAAAAAACAACCTGCCCGACACCGCAGCTCGGAGCAAAGAGAGTACAGAGTGATCTGTTTTTTCGTAAAACAAGGCCATTAATAGAGACTTTTTGTTCTTTCCGTAATTTTCTGCCCGTGTACGCGAAAAGACTGAAATACCAATTGCGCATGCGCAAATTTGCGTGGAACTACGAGTATTTCTTCAACAGTTTTCGAGATCTTGGTTTTTTAATTTTTCAGTCCTCAAATTCTACGCTTGATCGAAACTCATCCCGAGGACCAACAAGATCCCATATGTGATTTTTGGCCCAAGTTTCATAAACTTTGGAGAAAGGCTCTAGGCGGCACGTAGACTACAATGTTGCATTATTGAAGACAGTAAACCAAAATAAACAACGTATCTATAATAACATCGTATTCTACCTAACGAGGTACTATTTTTATTCATTATACCTACTTACCGCTTGGTGCACACTAACTTTATTATTAGTATGTATTCATATGAACACTATTATCAACAAGTAATCATCTGCACAGTGATAAGAAAGAAAATAGTTCCTAGGAAGAAAAGGCACGAGTTAGTACGAAGCATATATATAAGGAAATACGTTATCGTCATGCATTAATTCAATATGTCAAGTCAGCATGAAAGCATGGGACGATTTGGATCCTCATCGAGTTAGGGTAGATATACTGCGTTTAGTAGATATACAGGTTTCTTGTGAGAATGACTCACTTAATCAGCAGAAAGGTCAAAATTGGGTAGAGATCCTCAGATCATTCTTCGTTTTATGGGGCTCTCAACATTTTTGGGCCCTTGGCGCCCACCACCTCAGCCACCCCTTGAAATCAGTCCTGAATATAATATGCTGATGAAGTAGACAGTTGTGTACCAATGGTTACTAAGAACGCCAGAATTGATTGAGAAATTATTCAAGATGGAAGAGCCGAGTGACTGATGTACTCGTCGGTTCTCCACGTCACCCACGCATTTCAGCTATGCGCCCGAGCCAGCCGCGCGTCTGTATCGGTTGACAGGAGTGTTTTTGTCGTCCCACGGCCACCTCCAAATCCCACTGGATTATCTCCTGTGGATATCTACTGTCCATTCACGAAAACTCGGATTGTGTGTAAATGAGGGTTCATTGGGAGGGGAAAGATATCATGGCACCTTCTAGTGGGGCTATCCGATGTCATTGAACAGCTTCATCGCTTTGTGGTTTGCTCTTTGCACTAGTGAAACCTCTAGCTACTTAGATATGCTCCGCAACTGAACTTAGTCGCGCATTGCTCTGATGTACAGCATTTTAATTCGTAGCCCTTATGGTACGTAGTATATAATACCAAAGTCCTCGAATAAAGTTTTTGTACTTCCTTTCATATTGATCTGATATAATGTGGGATTGGATGCGGAAATGAGTGGGACGATGCGATCAGTTGTCACACGTCTAATGACGATCCAGAGGCAAAGCAAAACTACGTTTTTCGTCAGAACTGTCAGGTTGTTTGTAGACACTCTTATCCATTTATTTCTTCTTCAAAAGTGCTTTAGAATCCCTGATAGATTTGGCCATCGAATGTTGTGACTCCCCAGATTAATTGGATTAAACCCATTCCCTCAAAGTAGGTAGATTAAGCTTGAACTATGGACAAAGCAAACATTTCTTTATCCTCTTTTAAACGTATTACAAATTCCGAAACACTTGCCGTTTTTTAGCCAAATTTGGAACATTTCCAGACGGTCGGCTTAAATGTAGGGTAAATTTCATTGGAATCGCTTTCTAATCTTGAAACGCAAAACTTCACTTTTTTTAAGAGGCAGGTACCTCCTCCCCCCACCCTCACTAGTTCCAGTTGTGCGGCATCACCATACGAGCAATTTCTCAATATTTTTTTTTTTACGTCGGTATATTATGTCAATTTGAGCAAAGAAACTCTTAACTATCAAATTTATGCCAACAAGGTTTTCTAAAATAATATTCTGCTATACAAACCAATTTTAGGATTTCTAAAAATTCTTTGCAGTTTTTATTGACTGTGCAGCAATATTCACTCATATTTTCTACGCAATGCCAAAGTAAAAATTCCTTAAAGTTCTCAATACATAAGTTCAAATTCTAAGTATGGCTTTTTTGCATATTTTCCTGAAATTTTAGCACTCCAGTGGGCTTTAAAAGTGCTATTCAACAAACTCACCTTTGGAATACTATACTTTTTTGTGAAACAGTGGATTTTTTAATCTTAATAAATTATACGGAGGATTTTATCTCAAAACTGATTCCCGTGAACAAAATTGTATTTTATTTGTAAAAATTTGAAGCCAACGCAATAGTGTTAGTTTCTGAGATAAAATTAAATTTCTTAATAGTTTTGGTATTGACTGTGATGAACCAAAATACGATGATAGGGTGGTCTTCCATTTACCCTCAATCGAGAGGAAGGTACGCGCCAAGAAGAAGTGTGAATCTTTATCAACAGAACCCTCCCCTAAAGCTATGGCCTTCTGGCTTTCTACCTAGTTTTTTCCATGTTGAAATTTTTTCCATTTATTTTTCCATTTCGACTGAAAAGCCGACAAGATTTATATTCTACTCGAGGGGAACCTGCACACGTCATGTTTCGGTTGGTGGACGTAAAAACGCAAACCAGAGTAGAGGGGAAAAAACATTTCAGCCGTGACTGAGTTTCGAAGGCTTAAACTGCGGGGCACCCGTTCCTGGGATTAGCTCTAGTTAACGAGCACGAACGAGGGCCCCCGACAGAAACTGAGAGACAAGAAGAAACTCTTGTCACATGTTCGGCACTTTTGGGGGCTTTCTTGGATGATTTGTCAGGTTGTCAAGAGGGAGGTGCGAGCCGGTGGCAATCCCTAAATTTTCGGACATTACTTCTCTATGCTCAGGTCCTGGCTCACTAATCACTCGGAGTCGGTCGCTCCTTTTTTTCTCGAAATCACAACACGAAGGGGGCCGAGAGTGGACGTTTTTATGGCTTTTCTGCTCCATGTGTTGGCGCAGTCAACACGGATCCGAAGATCTTACAATCAAGTGCTAAGCGGTTTAGTGGTAATCGCAGTGTTAACTACTTTGCAAATTGTTACACAAAGATTTATTATTTCTGTATTATATTGACCTTCGTTCCACAACACTTGTGTCTAATTATTAAATGTAGTTTATAGTACATCATCACAATATATAACTGCCGAGGGCCTACATACCTACAAGTGAAGGTTTAAGCTGAAATAGTATAGCCAAACGTCGGTTACTTTTGAAACTTGGTTCAATCTACTGATCGCGTTTGGTATGTTTACAGGCCCTTATCACTTTGGTTTAGGAAACTGAAGTTTATACGTCAAAGAAAGTGAAGAAGAAGACAAAGAGGCAGTATAATCTCATACAACTACAAGAATAGTTATAGGTCTATGTGAAAACCACAGATTTTGGACATCGTTTGTTTCGAACCTTGTGAAAGGGGGAATGAATGTGTTGGTTTTACATGTTATGATCAGGTTATTGATATTCAGCTGAGTTCAGATTAGTTGAGCAGATCAGCTTTTTTTAATTCTTCGAGTGTTCTTTGCAACAGTCATTTTTCTTGTTCAACTGAATCATTTATATATTTCATGTTATCGGTTTGTCCTATCGTTTGATGAAATTACAGGAAAAGAAAGAGTCACAAATTTCAGTAAATCCTGTGAAACTATTTTATTGTACTTCGTTAAAATTATTCCGGTATAATAAAAAACGTAAAAAAAACGGATGCTGATGATAAGACAGCAAAGTAAAAGAAATGGGAACTAATAGCTGTAGAATCCAACAGTTCCTCTGCAATCCATTTTCGAAATGAGTTGGGCCTTCCTGGAAGATGCGGGACTGTCTTGAAAACTCCTCATTTTCCATAATTCATTCATCATCAGAAATATCTCCTGGTCTGTACCACATTTCTTCATAATATAATTCCCTGGACAAATTATCCACTAAAAACCCGTAGAACTGAGTTAATCAGCCCTCAATTACCGTTCAACCTTAAGCAGGAAAAGGCAGGAAAGAGCTTAGCTCTTTCACAAACTAAGAGCGCCGTACACAAACTTGTACACCTGGCATAAACTACATTCTCCGTTTTCACAACATTTTAAACGTTGAGTGAGATTTAAACCGGTTTCGTACCCCTGGCCCATAGAAGTAGGCACTTTCCGAAGAGAAACTAAGAAATCAAATTAAAAACCCTCACATTACCATCCTCTCTGTATGTAACAAGAGCAGATATCTAGGTACAATAGGACTATAGAATCAAAGCCGACCGTTTTGTTTCTACTAACTACCCCATTTATCGATTTTCAATTTTTACAATGTAGATAACGCTGGTTATTAATTGTATTCACACATCACCTTCTAGAGAATTTAGCTGAAGAAATCAAAAGTGTGTACACACAGCAGATTTTACCATCTTCGTTTTGTATACCGTTTCTGATTTGATTATCCCGGCCGTTGCATGGAAACCAATAATTTTCCCTTTCTTTTAGCTCTCGCAAGAACAGTAAAGTGTAAACGATTTCAGAGGGTTGCTATATGGAAATTATAAATCATTCGTGAAAAAAGATTGTAGTGGGTATAAAAGTAGGAACCCATAGGCTAGTATGTAAATCTGTTAGGGTATAAAATCAATACCCATGGGACCCGATTTTTTTCTCGATACTACCGATTTTTTCAGGGGGTTTCGTGACACCCCGATTTGTGTGGTGTTATCGTTATTCTGTAGCATTACCTCGTTTCTTATGGGTTGAGAAAGCGCTGGCGAAGTAAAGAAAGAGCGGGCGCAAATACAATATTGCTCCAACACCGTTTATTTCTTTGAAAACGTACAATCTCCAATTATTATTGTGAAACTAATTCCATTCTGAGAAGATTGAGACTAATTTAGTACGATCGATAGATCTATTAGAACTTGCCAAGTTTCGGCAAATAGTAGGTAGTAGTATCACCAAAAGGCAAGGGGTCCTGGTCTGACGGAAGGGAATGCGATGACAAAAACTCTCGGAAAACAAACTAGCTACTTGCGTAGGTGAGCACAGTTTACCAAAGAATATAAATTATAGGGCAATTATGAAACATGCACGTAGACAGGTATCCTCATACATTCATTCATAGATCGATTTCGAATCTTCCAGGCTTGGTTGGTTGGACTCAAGGGAACGATTATCTCAGCAATGTTATGTACCTTTCCATTGGTCGATATAAATTTGTTCTGAGAAGATTAAATACTGTCGGAAATACCGAGTTAGTGTGTCCAAGTTAGCATTCCTGTGTTTCGTATGGCCACCAAGTCAATTCACACAAGTAGATCAGCCAAGTACCCATATCCGCTGCCGATCGCACGTCTGAAGGAGCAAGAGAATTTCGATACATGGAAATTTGCAGTGCAGGCCTACAGAAGACTTGGGTCTGTGGGATTGCGTCAGTGTTTTCGACCAGCAATGATGAAAGGCAATCAAGTACTTAGCAGTTTGGTGGTAATTGCGGAATTGCAATGTTAATTACTTTGCAAATTATTGCACAAAGGTTTATTTTTTTCTGAATTTTATTGTCCTTCTGTCCAAGTCTATAATTATTGAACGTAGTTTATCGTACATCATCACAATATATAGCTGCATAGACTTTAGCACTTTCCGAGGAGAAACCAAGAAATTAAATAAAACACCCTCACATTACTAGTCCCTCTGAATGAAACAAGAGCTAATATCTAGGTAATGTGTTATGTTAGAATCTAAGCAGAACTTTTTGTTTCTACAAACTACCCCATTTATCGATTTTCTATGTTTACAATGTAGAAAACACTGGTTATAAATTGTACACCCAAAAAAATCACTGATCATTTTATCACTTTAAAAAATCTGTAAAACACGAAACACAGTTCAAAAAACACTTCACTATCTACAGAATTTAGCTGAAGAAATCAAAAGTGTGTATATACAGCAGATTTTACCATCTTCGTTTTCTATACCGTTTCTAATTTAATTATCCCGGTCGTTATTTGGAAACAATAATTTTGACCTCCCTTTCATTTAGCTCTCGCAAATAAAAGTTTAGTGTTAACGATTCAGTGGGTTACTATGGAAATTATAAATAATTCGTAAATACTATAATAGCAATTTTATATATATATATATATATATATATATATATATATATATCATGAAAAAGCGTTAAACTCTAGGACCCTTTTCAGAATACCTCAAAACAGATTTCAATGAAGAAATTGTTCAAAAATTGGTATCTCTTAAATTTTTTTGAGCCATTGCGATTGCTTCCTTTTTTGCGAAAATTCGCTAAAACGTGTTTTTATTTTAATACTGTGTAATCATTGTAAATATTGATAGATAAACGCAGACTAAAAATGACATGTTTTTAGGATCATCCTGTGAACCACTATTTGACCAGTGAAATCCGAAATTCGCGGGTTTGTATTATCCGAGGAGAACTATCAGTTTGACATCGACCTTTTGAATGAATTCAGATTGTTCTTCTGGTGGGCTAAAAAGGTTCATAATAAATCGCTGGAAAATAAATTAACACTGAAACGGATTTGATTCAAATCTGGGGAGTAACAAATTTTGAGATGAACCCCGCGAGAAGTTGGACTTTCGAAGCTGAAAGGTAAAAGAAATAAAAAACAATAAGACTCTCGCTGGAAGGAATTACGAGGGAGGTGAGTCGAAAACAAGGTTCAGCGTTAAATGGTGGAATTTACATAAGGCTCATTCGGGCTCACGAGATGCGAGTGGGAGGGTGGGGGGTAATGAAGGTGGCAGAGCTTCAGACTTCGGGCAGCGTGGAAATTTGTTAGAGACTGACCCAGTACTTTAGTTTTATGTATTATCTATTCGCGTTTTCGATTAACGGTAGTTGCGCCACCATCGCATCGATAATGGTGGGATAGACCCTGACTCGACTCAACTCGCACAAGGCAAATTAGCATTCCTTCACTGAATATTTACTAATAAATCATGAACAACAACTGAAAACACCATTTATAACGGTCATGTCCATACACTAGACAACAAAACTAAGTACTAGAAGTTGACTAAGAAGTTCAAAAGGTTTATTTTTTTTAATTATTTAAAAGTAGAAGTAGCAAGAAGGTGTGGGTAGGGACACTTACATCCAGTAATGGGTTTTACATCGCAATTAAAAGTATTCAGTTAGTATTTTATTTTAGATTTTCATAGAAATGATTATACTAGATTTGATTTTATATAAATTACGCAAAATGCACAACCGATTAAAAATTAAAATGCTCAGCATATAATATTGTGTGGTTTCTTAGAACCATTTATACACTTGCTCCACAAAGTTTATCAATTAATGAACATTCACACTATAACTGCAACGATTTTGCAAGATTTCAAGAATATATTCCACTTCAAATGCACAAGCGAACCTGGGAATAGCAGATCATGCAAGCATGTACCTAGTACCAGTCTTGGTTTTTTGATAGGTTCAGAAAACCTATTCTTATTAATATTATTTAATAAAAGTGCAGTGTATAGAAATGTACTACATTTACAAATTTAGGATTTTGGTTTGGCAGAATCTTTGTGTTCCAGTTTGTACCAGGTAGTTTTGTAACGTCTGTTCGTGAAACAAACGAGAGCTCTTGTGTTCTGGTCGATGTTTTTAATCCAAATTTGCTCGATTTCATATTGCCTGGCATATTCCTTAACGATATGTTACTATTCTAACAATCCTCATTCACATAAAGGTAAACTTCAAAACTTTTGCGTATGATGATAGGCATGTGTTACGTAGATAACTCTTCCTAATTAGGGGGAGGGAGGCACCATCTAACCAATAACGATTTCTAATTAGGGCATACATCACTGTATTTTAAAAGTTTAAAATGCTTCAAGTACCAAGACTCTTTTCCCATCGCAGAAAAAACGAAAGAAAATAAAACGAGAGAAAACAAAGTCTCAAAGAATGTTAGGTACAGATACGATTTTCAATGACATGAGAGTCGGAGTCAAGATCTAAATACTTAGTTCACGCTCGCATCCTTACTTGGAATCGCGAATCCACACATATCTCTCGTCTTATGGATGCGCAATGCTTATTTCTCTACCAATCGCGATATAATTCATAGCGCATTTTTCCGGAAGATTTACCCAATTTCCTACCGAGTTTGGACGAAATCGGACCAACAGATGATGAGAAATCGATCTTATGAAAAATTAACGTTTGCGCATGCGCACAGGCTGCTGTTGTTTTGCCTTGATAATTATAGGATACCGTCTAGAAACTAACCCGCACAATCCCTGAAAATTTCATCGGAATCGGACTGAAAATTGGTATAGTTTTAGGCGCGACAAGGATTTACCCAGACAGACATACATACAGACACAGAACCAAAATTGATCAGCAAGCTCTGAAATGAAAAGAGAAAATTTGGATTTTGGAGGACAAAAATTTTTTCGACTTCAATCACGAACACAAAGCTTCTCTACCTTCGACATTGAGGAAGCAAAAAAGTGCATTACGCTAAATTGTTACGGAGGAGCATTACGGGATCCCTCGAAGCTAATTTCTTCCTATCAACCTACGGATCTGAAATTTGAAATGGAGTTCCTTTGGGATATCAATCTTTTCAATTCTATTTAATGAATTAAGCCGCACCTCACCGCACTTTGTTCAAGTGACTGGATCCAAGTACGGTACTGTGACGGATATTTCACATTTCATCTTGTCGATACCAGGTTGGTCCGCAGACGCCCACCGTGCCCGCCAGCGAGCACCACATGTGCCTCCTCGATCCCGTGATCTACACCTTCAGTTTCAGTTCCCGATCTTTATCTCTCCTCCTCCTTTCCTTCATCACTCTCTCCCTTCCTCTCTTTCTATTTTGTCCGCAACCCCCCCCCCCCCCCCTCCTTGCCAACCACATACCTGTCCTCTTCTCCTCATGAGGTCCTTTTTTCCGTTTGTTGGGTCATTCCGGTTTCCCTCTTTCTCGGTATCTCTCCTCGTTCCAGCCTTTCGTCTTTTTTCCACGTCCAATTAGCCTTTGGGGCAATTCCAACACCTTCCGTCTCAAGCTTTTGGCGGCGAACTGTACGAACGATCTGTATGAGGATTTGGCTGATTATGAAAAAAGTTCCAGTCATGCAGCATGATCATATGAGCGAATTTTCATAAACAACCTTTCGTATTATAGTTTATAGTACCTACGCTAAATTGTATTGAAATTTGAGCAATTTCAGTAGAAAGAAAATTTTAAAACCCAATTTTATATCCAAAAAACTCATACTAAATAAAATTCGGCGACTCAAAAAAGAATTTGGATTTTTAGATTTTTTTGCAGTTTTTATAGAGTTTTCTGCAAATATTAATAAAATTTAAGAACGTTTTTCCGCATAATTTTGAGCGAACATTTTCAAATGCCCTAGTTAATTGTTTAAAATTTAGTTTTGACTGAAGTTCTGCAAACATTACAAATGTAACGATTTTTGGCCGTTTTTAGCCATTTTTAGTGATTTTTAAAGTAAATTTTTCAAAATTTGACCAATTTAATGTGCTCCAACATTTTCGGCCAACGAACTCATCCTTTCGTTTGGAATGCTTGATTTTTTGGCACAATAATGGTATTTTTATCTCAATACTAAAGAGAGTTTTTGTCTGGAATGATACAGATATATACATATACATATATGAAAAAGCGCAAACTTCAGGAATCGTTTCAGAATGCCTTAAAAACGGTTTTCAATGAAGAAATTTTTCAAAAATGTTTATTTTAAAATTTTCCGAGCCATTGCAATAGCTTCATTTTCTACAAAAATTCGCTTAAAATGGCGATGTTGGTTTAACAACGCAGAATGAAGAAAATGTGATTTGCCAACTGACTTTACACAACCTTAATTTAGTTTAATAATGCTGAAAACAGGAGAAATTAAGTAGGATACACAAAAAAAGTCTGCCAAGCTAGGTGGGCAGTATAGCTTCCTCACGCATTGTAACATGGATGTGTATCATTAGTTGAAGAATAAAGTACGAGTTGAAATGACTGATAAGTCAACGTTATAAGAAATTAATGTTTGCGCATGCGCACAGACTACTATTAACCAAAGATAATGAAATTTATAGGAGAATGTCTAGGAGCTAGACCGCACGATCCTTGAAAATTTCATAAAAATCGGTTCATTAGTCTCGGAGTTTTGTCTGTCGATCAATTTTAGTTTTGCGCATGCGCTATAGTTATTATTCCTCAAATCGCGGTATGATTCATATGGAATTTTCCTGGAACATGCGCCCATCTACTACCCGAGTTTGAACGAAATCGGGCCAATAGGTAAGAAATCGACTTTATAAGAAACTTACGTATACGCATGCGCACTCACAACTTTTTATGTGACGGCAATGAAATTTGTAGGGAATCCTCTAGAAGCTGTCCCGCAGAATCCTTGAAAATGTCATCAAAATCGTTCCATTAGACTCGGAGTTTTGCTTATGTCAATCG
Source organism: Adelphocoris suturalis (assembly GCA_030762985.1). Taxonomy (NCBI): domain Eukaryota; kingdom Metazoa; phylum Arthropoda; class Insecta; order Hemiptera; family Miridae; genus Adelphocoris; species Adelphocoris suturalis. The sequence continues at coordinate 88,709,503 of CM061044.1, forward strand.
ATATTAGTGTCACAACGGAATTACTGAGTTTTTGTTTTATCATTAATTATGAATTCGTTTCATAATGTTATAAACTAGAGCTTCTAGCAACTAAAACTCCGTGAAGAGTCAAATCTAGACTCATTGAATTTGTAAGTTTGGTGCGGTCACGTACATTTAAGTTGCACCCAGAGAACGAATTCTTACATTTTTGGCATCCAAGGAGTTTGGATTTCCACGCTGGTAACCATACCAGATCATGCTGAACGCCTGTGTCACATCAATGTGTGCTATTTAGAAGAGATTCTGTCTTTGAAGCCATTTTTCTTCAAGTTTGTTATTGCTCTGACAAACTGTAAGAAAGAGGAGAACTTATATTTGTCTGGTCTCAAGAATACACAATTACTCTTCTAAATCTGGACCACATCATTATCAAAGCTACAACGACGCTACATTTCAGTGCTCAGCAGTTTCCTGAGGTCGAAGACTTTTCAAGCCGACCGCCGCCTGGTGTAGTATGTCCCTTCCCTTCTGGTGGCTTCTCATCTCATTTTTCTAGTATTTTCATTTTCCACTGTTTTCCACACCTACTTGGTCGGTGGTGTCGAGTTCCCATTTTCTCACCGAAAGGCACCACGGTGTTGTCTTGGTGCTCGGATGCTGTTCCTCGAATCCGTTCTTTCATGGGAATCAATGAACAAACCCGACTCCCGGGCTTTGAAATATAAAGACAGAGGAGATCAAATGAGCGGTGCAACGAACTTTCATGGGAGAGAGTGACACAATGCAATACCTTGTACACAACTCATATTGACCACGATGAAAGCATCAGTCTTATACAAATTACAATACCGATTTGTAAAGCACCTCACGAGAAATCTGCTCATATCAATTTTACGGAAATGTACATAACAGACGACAGACATAGATATCAGTCATGTTGAATGGAATAGAAATTCCTTATGCCAATACAGCGAAGTACCTATCGAGCATGTCGTTAACAAACAATTTTATGAAGAAGAAGAATTGAATATAAAATTCAAAAAAATGAATTGGTCGCTCGGCAGTTACTCCAGACTATCCCTAGATAAAAACGGCTGTCATGTAGGGTGTGGCACAAAGCTTCCTCGTTTCCGTAACATGAATGTATAGAAGAACATTGAAATGTTTCAGATAATCTTTCAAGATTCCTTGGTGGTTCTTGTGGGGTTTGAGCAAATCAATCTTCAATCAGGCAATAAGATAATGAAGCATGATAGATACTACATTTGCGCATGCTCAGAAACTACCAGTTCTTTGGGAACAATCTACAGTCTAAACTGTTAAGACCCTGAACTAAATTGGACTGCTAGAACGTGTAAAAATTATGCTTGATGAAATTTACGTTTGCGCATGCAGAGTGAAGTATTGATTGTTAAGCAATGAAATTGATCGGGGACCGTATATAGCCAAACCCGCACATTCCTTGATGATTTCATCAAAATAGAATGAAAACTAGAAGTTATGCTTGTTGCAAAGATTTCACATTCGCGCAAGCACAGCCGCTAATAATGATGCTGTTGAACGGAAATTGATATAGGGTAATCAAATTGTATTTTTCTAACAACCCTCCGAATTTGAACGAATTCGGACCTCTAGAACAAGAGGAAAGATGATTGATTAAATTCATGTTTGCGCATGGAGAGTGAGGTATTGGTTTTTGTGCAATGAAATTGATAGAGAACCATCTACAGTCTATCTCGCACATTCCCTGAAAACTTCATCGAAATTTTATGAAAACTGTGGAAGTTATGCATGTTGCAGGGATTTCGGACACACACACATTTACACACACACTCATAGACACACGGAACCAAAGTTGTTTAAAATAATAGGGCAATGGCGAGTCCGCGATTATATCCCTGCAGAGGTGTGCGAAGAGAAAAACAATCTTCAATTTCCTTACTTCCCCTGTAAGGGAGCGTCACGTTTATTTAAACGACTGTACCGGCTTCGGTCAGTTAGCATAGACCATCTTCAGCAAGAGAAAAAAGGGAAAAAAGCTCCGAGCATCCTAGGAGCAAACAAAAATAGGCATAAACATTAAGGCTAACTAACATATGGAAAAAAAGAACATACCTTTAAGGAAACAGTGTTTTGTTTAAAATCATCCAATAAGAATAACTCATGAGGGGATTGGCAAAAGTTGTTTAGAATGGTCTTTAAAAAAAACGAGTGCAGATTCTATGGCCTGTATGTACATATGTCATTCAGCTGAGGGGCTGTTCGAAAAATACCAAAATTAAGATAATTCAAACGTTTCAAAACATGGTGCAAAGAAATATTGTTAACACTCCCTGGTAAAAACTTAATGGTGACCTCCATCGGTATCTCAAATAGAAACTGTTCATGAGGTGATCAAAATCTTTTCGGCGACAGCGAAAAGCGAGAGTAATTATGCAAAATTACGGTATTGACCTGAATTACAGTATTGACCTTCCTCCCTAAATTTGACCGTAAGCTACCCAAATAAACGTGATTGAATATGACTGAGCGTCAACTAAAATTGCGTGCTAAAAGTTTTACTCAACGCTTTCCAAACTGTTCCTCATTACGAGACAGGCATTAAAATGGGGAATCCAGCATTGAACTCGCGAGTCGTCAAGAGAAACGCAAACCTGACGTAGGTACCTACCAACTTATAAGTGCTCGCGGCAACATTTACAACTCGGCAAAATTAACAGCATTTCTCGGCAGTCAACTTTACGGCGACGGGTATAAATTCAGAGGTCTATTAAATCATTTCGTTTAGGGCATGTTATGGGGTTATCTTCGCTATGTCACCGCATCCCTCCTTGATGTTTGATTCGGAGGTATGTAACAGATGGGCGAGGTTTTATGTCTCTTGTTAGTTGGGGAAGAACATCACAGTGACTAATGTTTTAGATACTGACGTGATGTAGATTCTTGCGAAATGCCCATGCGAGGTATTAGTGATGCTCTTGTGTTGTGCCCTGTTACATCTAGTCACTTGCGATGGGAGTTCATTTCACTTGAAGGACTGCGATCGACCTTTTTTCCTGACAGATCCTTAACTGCAGTTCACGTTCCTGCTGTCCACTCTCCGGCCTCCAACACTATCAGGTGAGAACTGCTCTTTATAGCTCTCATCAACGAATCCTGATTCTCCGAGATCGTCACAGTTCCGTTATGACCAATCACAAACATCCACAAGGAATTGAAAGATCCTTAAAGTAATTCCAGCTCCTAGATCCCATTGCCCGTTGTTGAGAAGCAGTTCTTTTCGTTCCAATTGAAAACCGTTGGAAACTGTAGTTCCCAATGAAAACCACATTTTCAAGTCACATCTCAAACGCAGCCTATGATTGGCACGAAAAGATTCGCTCCCCTCAATAATTCTCGAATATCGGAGGAGATAACCGTTTCTTCGTTAGGTCCCTACTTCGTGAGAACTCATTCCCAGTTCGTGCCAATGATAGGTAGGTCCCTACCTATATAAAATCTGATCGTTCTTTCTTCGCAGTTCCTAGTCTGAGGTATTCCCCTCAAGGAGCTCTGTTAATAAAGAATTCACATCACTACTTGTAACATCCTTTATGAATTTTATGTATTTGGCATTTTAACATTCAATTCCTTGAGGGTTCTCACTATTTTCATATTCTCAAAATTTTATTTTAAAAATATTGTTTTTGGACAGACAAAGTCCACTGTTTTTGGTCAGACCAGTACAAGTGTGTTCTGTATTAACCTTCCAATAATTGTGTGGTTTAGCAACTGCTGCAACCCTTCCAACACCAAGGAACTATTCTTTATTTGATTGGTTAAATCTATGTAACCAGACTCGTCTCCATCATTAGAGAAATGAAAGGCATAGGTAACTGGTATTGGGGCGAAAATATTGTTCAAAGAAGCCTATCATATTGAACTAGGATTTTCTATGTGATTACTATTCTTGTTTCACAATGTATTTACCTATTTCATTTTGAACCCCTTTGACATTGAAAGTTAATCGAATTCAACGAAAAAACAAGTTTTACTCACGATACGAACTGTAATCGTATTAGTTTCTTCAGAAACTTTTATCTTAAAAATTTACATTTAAATTCAATTTAATTTAAAAAATTCAATTTTAACGACGAATATCACTGAGATCACTTCTCCACTTCTTTTTACTGAATCATTCAGTTTGAGAAAATTTTTTTAAACTCGGATTCATCGAAAACTACGGTCATTGTAAATCTGCTAATCATGAAGGCAGAGAGCTGTTTACGGTTTGTTCATCTTTGATTTGACGGCAGTAGGACATGAAAACATGAGTCCCTTGTCCTGCAGTCTTAGCAGACAAACACCATGATCTTCTTTGCACGGTTTCTAACGTAATAGATCAAAAGAAACCCCATCTTTAAGAAACGGTATGAATTCAAGAACATTATTTACAAAATAAATATAACATTTTACTACATTTTTTACCAAAATAATGACTCGCCTGGTCAATGTCTTGAAGAAGAATGTATTTCCAACACACTTTTATCCAACTTTACAATAAATTCTTTTTCCCAACAGATACCAGCACTGTTTTTGCACGTTCTCGTCCATTGGGAAAAACTGATCCTAACCTTTTGTTACATTTATGTATACATAAAAGCCATCGCATTCAACTTATATAATAAAAGAGCTCACATCAAATCTGCGTCACAAATGGCTTACTGGAAGAGAATTCACGCCATGATCTCAACTACGCCAAATGTTTTTCGTGGGTTAAGCCAACCAAGTAAATCGAAATTGATCGTAAAAATTTGATATGTTAAACTCCTAAATAATTGTATTTTTATATATATACTACACAATATAATATATTATACTGAAGTTATTGCTTTGTTGTTTGTTAGCCAATTTTCTTCTAAGGAGAGTTATCGTTTGGAATGACAGATATATATATTTGTACAAAAAAGTGGTAAACTCAAGGATTTGTTTCAGGATACCCCAAAACGGATTTCAATAAAAAAACATTTCGACAATTTTTATTTTAAAATTTTCGAGCCATTGCACTAAATTTGTTAAAGCCCTAAGTAGCCCAAATATACAAATCTAGTTTGTGACGTCCATTCCTGTTTTTCTCTGTTTCTCAACTGTACAAAGTAGTATGTTTATGTTTATTACTATTTAGTTGTACTAAGTAGTATGTTTGTACGTACTTACTTCTGTGCAGAGAAGGTTCATACCTAATACATTTTGTAACTTTTATTAGATAACTCATGGACAAATCAATTCGTGGTTATTTTGACATAGAAATGACCTACGGTTGGAGATCAGGGAAATTTATCGAGACTTCTCTTAGCTACGTTAGATTTTTTTACCTTTTCTCTGTCAACTTCTCGAGACGATAATCAGAGGGAATGATCAACAAGGGAAGACGAAGTGGACGGAAGGAGACGCGTGATATTGATGAGATGGAAGGTCGCGTCCGCCCAAATGAACGCGGCATAGGAATCTCCTTTATTAAGCACGACTCAACGGAGGCATTATATATATATATATATATATATATATATATATATATATATATATATATATATATATATATATATATATATATATATATATATATATCAGTGAGTGATTCTCTCCTGTTCACTTCAAAAACATAATCCTTTGATGCACGGCCTCAGCCTCTACCTCCACCTTAATACGCATTCTCGACCTGATAAAGGCGAATTTCAAAACCTCCGTCCTCGTAATTCGCAGCTCGAAAAACCTCATTTCCATCGTCGCATCTCTGGACATTCAAAGCGTTGAAGAGAAAATAAAAAAATCAAGATAATTTTTGCAAGGCCGGGGTTCCTGGGAAGAGTCTTGTAGGAACGTAACTCAAAAGTTCGAAAAAAAGTTAAATATATATAGATTCGGACATCTTTCCTCAAACTCTCAGCTGGACTTTTTTTTTCATCAAAAAATATTTTTACTTATTTATAATTTAAAGGTAGAATACTTAGGTATTGATTAATATAGGTAGGATCCTAACTAATAAAATTCAATTTCAGTCACTAGAAACAACACATGTGACACAAAAAATGTTGAACACTACGAAATTTACAATTATTTAATATCACTACTGAAATTGCTGTCCTTATGGTCACAGATCATTCCAGAGAGTTGCTAACGTTGACGATAGATTGATTGACATTTATATATGAATCTGTACAAATATTAGGCCATAAGGCCCACTCCTCTATATTTGCACAGAAATACTTTCGAATACGTACGAAATACACGTCATTGATTCCCTGTTCGATTAATTCTTCATATCAACCTAATTATCCTTACTAAACCAAATTATTCTTTAAGTGAGGGAGAGATTATAACACTTTCTCTCTACAGATAGATTACCTTGAATAAATACAATAATACTACATAATTTAATTAAATATAAGTTTGGAAATAGTTCAGCCAACTATAAGAATTCGTTTCAAAATAAAGCAATGTTAAATAAACCTATTAAACTTATTTAAAAAATTATATTTTAATTCAAATTCTTACAGATATTTTAAGTCTTTATCTTGGTTGCATAAATCTTTCAGGTAAACCTGTACATAATTTTTTTAAATATTATCTAAGGAAATGGCTCTAACCTTATCAGGCAGTGAAAAGTATACTGAACTTCGAAAGCATTTTCTGTATTGAATACCACATTGTTGATTAAATACCACCGAAGATAACCGTCAGAAGGTTTCAATGTTTCAAACGCCAGCGTAAGTTTTCTTGCGAATACATTGAGTTTTACGGTCCTGTGGCAACTGCATGGTAACGATTGCCAACCCGAAACGATTGTCTTCCGATTGTACAATTAATCAGTAGTGACTAAAAAATTGAATAGATTTGCAGATAGAATTTACAATATGCAGATATACACATAATATAGCAGAATCTATTATATCACATCGTACATCCCTGGATGCCGTCGGCGGTGACCTAATAACACTAATGCCTGGTTAATTGATATTCGTTATTAAACATTCAAATGGCAAAAAAGTAAAAAACCGTCATTAGTTTAATTACCATTACTTATATTATAATTCTCGTGTATAGTTAGCTAGCAGTAAGTCTCAATGAGTGCGAATAAGTACGATGAAACGGTAAAATAAAAAACTGAACCGATCTTGTAGCTTGTTTTAGCGAATTCGGCGACTGTTTTGTTATTGCATACAATTTTCCAAAATTGCCTTCAACGATATCCGCTTTGGAGCATTTTGACATGATTCCTCGAGTACAGCAATTTCCCATATTATGGGAGTAAATGTCCAAAAATGTGTTTGAAGTATTTAAAAAAGTTCCAGTCATGCAGCATGATCGTATGAGCGAATTTTCGTTAGGTATCGTATTGTATAATGTTAAATTGTATTGAAATTTGAGTTTTTTGAGTGCAAGAAAACTTGCTAACTATTAATTTTACGGCAAAAAAGTATTTTAAATAATAATCTCCTATTCAAATAGATTTAGCCGTTTTTAACCATTTTCAGTGATTTTTCTAAGTACATTTTTGAAATTTGATCAATTTAACGTGCTTAAAAAGTGCTGGCCAACAGCCTCATCCTTTCGTTTGGAAAGCTTGATTGTTTTGTGGAGCGTGAACGGCATTTTTTATCTCAATCCTAAGGAGAGGTATTGTCTGGAATGACACATAGATATACATATATACAATATTAGATATAATATAGATATATATATATAATATTTGTATGTATACATATGAAAAAGCGTTAAAATCTAAAATTCATTTCAAAATACCTCAAAACGGATTTCTTAAAAGAAATTTTTGCTAAAATTTTCTGAGCCATTGCAATATAGTTCATTTTCTACAAAAATTCGCTGATAAAAAGAAACTGCTTCAAATCGTTGAATTTAAATTTTTCTAGTAGACTGTTTCTAAGAAAAAGTATATGAACTAGGTATGAATCAGTCATGGTACAATTCCAACATGGTAGGTACATGAAGTTCAAATTATAAAAGTTCTGTAACCTCAAAAGAGCTGTGAGAGAAGTTTAGGGATAATCCGTAATGAAAGTTGTGCGACACAACTTTATTGAAGACGGATGCCATACCATCCAAAATATTGTGGTAAAAAGATAAGGTGACTTTTCTTCAAATTTACTTTTCTAATTCTTAAATCTTAAATTTAGGAGTGACATTTTATGGCATGGCTGGATTTACTGTACGATAAAACAATATAATTATTCATTAAAAGTATCTATTCGAAGTAACCCAAATGTCCCGAAGAGATGCCCATTCAAATTTTAGCAATGTAAGTTGAATAAGAGAGGAAATAATTTTTTTGAAAAAAGGAAAACTGCAATGCCTCAAATTTTTCAACATCATCCAATACCCCTTCAGTATGCTCGGAAAAATCCCCTGAAATCGGTTTGGGCTTATTGAATTGCTAAAGTTAAGAAAAATCTACTTATAACATCACTAAAAATGGACAAAAACGGCTAAAAAAATCGTTAAATTTATATCAATGAGCAGAATTTGAGACAAAAGAAGTGGAAAAGTGACGAACATGAAGCACAAAATTAAGCTGAAAATTTACTTGACTTTCATTAATATTTGCTGAAAAATCGATAAAAACTGTAAAAAAGCTGAAAATCTAAAATCCATTTTGAATTGCAGATTCCAGAACGAGTTTTATGCCATAAAATTGGTAGTTAACAAATTCTTTTCACTTAAAGCGGTCGAATTTCAAAACAAAGGGAAACTTAATTTTCTTTCAAAAACAACTGAATCAGTTCATTAAAGTTATTCACTCGTAATACTAGCAATATTAATAATATAAGCAAGCATATTAATAATCTATGTTACGAATATAAGCATCCGCAAAATACCAAAAGTAAGTAATGCACACCTAGCATATGAAAAAATAAGTAATTTTGACCAGTTTAGGTGGGTAGGATAGCTTCCTCGTGTATTGTAAAATAATCTATACATATACAAAATTTGTTGGCGACGAATTTAATTGAATTTTACTAATTAATCCCTCCATTGTCTGTACTATAGTTCTGTAATAAATAGATTTAGGAGAATTTCCATGTGAACTGTAGACTAATTTTGTCTGATTAGTTACTTATTTAAACCTGGTTGCGGAAAATTCACAGGACATCATCGTTAAATCATCCTGCAACTATTTTAAATCTTTGTGCAAGTTTGAGCAATTAGATCATCATAAATAGGAGTCTCGTTAAATTCATTTCAGCGCCTGCGCTCGCGCCTCTAGTCAGATCCGACGACAATGGAACTTATGTTTTGGCTTGTCCTCCATGACAACGAAATGGAGATGGGTAATCTCCTATGGACCCATCAATTTTGTAACATAATCACCCCTCTGACCCATTACAATGACAATCACCCGAGTGATTTGCTGTTGGAGCAATAAATTGCGTTGAAGGAATAAGTTTAGAATGGCTTAGTGTCAACTGACTTCAATAAAATGTAGTTGTCATATTAAGTTGAATCTGCATTGATGGTGAGAAGTAAAACCGATCAAAAGACAGGCAGCTAATTTTTTGTTTATTTATTTTTTTTATTCTAGACAAATACGTTAAACATTTGGTAAAATACTATTTATTGAAATAGCGCCTGTTTATTGAAAGACACAACATTATCTATTCTGATTAACGTATGCCTCGATCATATCAAGACTATACCAAAAAAAGGCCTTTCTGTCCTTAAATTGGTTTTTTATTAATCTCCAACGTTTCTCCCCAGGAACTGAGGCTTCTTCAAGGAGACAAAATTCCAAATTTTTAAAATACACACTTATCGTTTCCTTTTTGTGATAAAAAATCGAATTTAAAGTCATCAGTTTAAGAAAATCAAATTTAAGATTATTTACGTTAATGTAGGTAACAATGTTTTTCCGTATGTATTATCTAGTTCGCTGGTGACGGTAATTATAAATTTAGTCCCTCAATCAAATTCGAGTAAATTTGGCTCAAGTTTTGAGTGTCTGAATCTGAATTTCTTATCTTAACCATTTCTAGAAGTATTCTATTTTGCAAATTAGATTCTCTTCCTATAATTTTGAAGTTGTCGAAGTCCGTATTATGTCCTAAAGATCTGCAATGGGATACCAACGCGTTTTTCGTTTTTCAAGGGATCTGGTAAACCAAGTCTATCTGTCTCTGATCCCTTGTGGTAGTGGTGGGTGTGAAAAAATGTATGTGGGGGAAACGTCTGTGTCCGTTCGGCGTCGTTTTTCAAAACATAAATCGGATCTACGACAAGAAGATACAAAAAACACAATTTGAATTGATCAGATAAGAAAACGACGTTATAAGAAATTAACGTTTGCACATGCGCACTGACTACTATTTATACTACGGCAATGAAAGTTATAAGGGACCGTCTAGAGCTAAACCCACAATCCCTGATAATTTCATCAAAATCAAACTAAAAATTGGTATAGTTTTGTGCGTGATAAGGCAAGATTTACCACATACAGACACGGAACCAAAATTGATCAGCAAATTTTGAAATGCAAAAAGCAAGTGGAAATTTTGATTTTGAAAGACAAAAATGTTTTCGATTATTCGCTTGAATACGATGAACTTCTACTCTGTAGTGAGAAAGCAAAATAACATCAACATGTGTGTAAATGTAAGCAGGTGTTAAGGGGGAACATTGCAGGAATCGCCATTTACGACTAGGTATGTCAATCGGAACAGCTGCTAGGTATGCAATTACTAATCATATATTATTATTATTATTTCAGGGATAAAATTACATAAGTACAACTCCCCCTATGTCAAGAAATTGAGTTTATTATCACTTGGATCACGTCATAATATTCTTTTGGATTTACATCATGTAGTTATACCTGGCAATGAATCACTGATTCAACTTCTATATTCCGTTCATGCTCATTTCATTTTTTAAAGATGTTCCGATTAAAACTAGCGCACTACAATTAAATACAATACCTATGTGAGTTGAAGGCAACTAATCAGTGAAGTCCAGAGGTATGTGCTCAAGGATTATCTAATGCTGAAATAATAAATCGTTGTGTGATAGTTTGCAAGGTTTTGCTCATTGTAGACGTTTGGAGAACGAAATAGGGTTCTGCTAATGTTTCGCCTTTCGGACTTTACCAAATTTTTGAAGGATCGCCATACGTCTCTAAGTTTGCAATTGTCCCGGCGCTTAGGTAGTAATGAATTGACAACGCACAATGAACTTATGAAGTTATGTATTTATAAGTCGCAGTTTCATTGAAATCATAGAATCTGCATTGAGTTGCAATTATACACCCCATCCTTCCTCGCAAAACGGAAAGCATCTCGTTTGCCGTTCGCTGCTGAGTTCAGACGCGGACCGAAAGGGCGTTAAACTTGACGGCGCGACTCGTAACTTCATCTCCCTCCAAAGATGCTGCGGCAGCTGAAATATTCCGTTACGTCCCATCTTCACTCGTCACCGCTTGCGTTTTTCTCGGAATCTGAAATGGAAAAATAAAGAGAGAAGAATAAAGTCGGGAAGAAAGAAGGGGTGGAAAAAGAATCCTAACGTTGGAAAAAAAACTTTCCACAATAATCGCAAGAAGGGCCTATGACCTCTCCCCTTTAGACCTGCCCGTGGGAGTTGCTGACGCAGACCAAATTTGTTTCTACAGCGGTACGGGGCATTTGTTGTTTACAGTGGGTTCAACCACCTTCAGCACATCGAGTTCTCTTCATTTCAGCGCCCCCACATTTTTTTTTTTTTTTTTTTTTTTTTTTTAACCCCACTATTGTTTGAAAAAAGACACATTTTGACCTTTTCGCCTCAGCAATTTGCAAAATGAGCGATTTTGTTGTTGTCTCGTACGCGCATAATACCTATCAAAGGCCACAACAGGTGCTGGACTTGCTGGCAAAAGCGGTTTATTCTATTTCGTTCGAAAATTCCAGCGAAGCTTTGCGGAAATCCAATGATGCCTCAACGCCGAAGCGAAAATAACAATTATTGCATGAGGCCGTCTCTGTTCACCTTTTCACGAACGTGACAAAACGCGAGGAGAGGTCAAGTGGCAACAAAAGGACAAAGAGCGGCTCAGTCCGGTCGTCGGAATTTGACAGTTTTGGAGTTATACAGAAAATGCGGCGGTATTGACGGAATTCTCACGAACGTGCATAAATTAAATTAGTTCGATCTTTTCGGGCCATCGGTATCATCCGTAATTCGTAGTCGTGAATGTGAGTAAACGACCTAGCGAACAACCAAAACCTCAAAAATCTAATTTTTACTATGTATGCTGCCGACAGATACTGCAAATGAACTGTACAGTATTGATAGGCGACTGTATATCGTAGTGTTGGGGGCCCAAATGACCCACTTGAAGTTTTCTAGCGTATACTAATGTTATCAACACGTACGGTCCGTGACCCAAAAGCATAATATTTTGAAGAATTGGTAAGTAGATTGGGTGAGAATTCGAGGAATAGGAGGCTTCCGCGGCTCCGCCTGTACCAGCTGATGACCCTGGATTGTACTAGGACACCCTCGGGTACAATTTGCAGGACCTAAATTGGGCTCCATAGCTACGGAAGCCACAGTACTCCAAAATCCTAATTTCCACTGCCGTTTTACGTTTCAGACTCATATGAAATCAGATCAGATTCACCAGTTTCATTGCTCAACCAATCAATTCTTCACTCTGCGCATGAGCAAACGTAAAATCTATTCAGCATCATTTCCTCACGGCTTAGTTATCTGATCCCGCATCAGTAGATGGGAAAATACGAATTAATCATCATATATCATTTTAACACAATCGTATAATTTGTAGCTACTTTGAAATCCTTGCAAAGAGCATAACTGCTACAGTTTCTATTCTATCTTGACCTTTCAAGGGAATGGGTAGTTAAACTATACGATCCCCTGTTAATTTCATAACTCAGAAATTGAAAGTTATCTCAGTGCAAACATGCACAGCGCCATTTTTTCATGGCCTGTTTTCGCTCAAATTTCAAATCAAAAAGCTCAGATTTCAAATCAACCTTACATCATACAATGCGATAATTTACGAAAATTTGCTCATAAGATCATGCTGCATGACTGGAACTTTTCTATTCAGGGTGATCTTACATGAGAATGACCTCGGTGATTTATAAAGTGAAAAGAAGACGAAAGCGTTCAACATAACCACCGACTGAGAGTGGGAGGGAGATAATGGTGGTGGAGGGGGGAAAGAAATTATTTTGAATTAAACCTCCGCATCAACCGGAATCACCCACTTAATTGCTCGGGAAATGAGGGGCGGCGTCGTGTTTCAACCCGCCCCCGGAGACTACAAGCTTCCCCTGTGTGCATCCAAACGACCAACTACATGGGGGATGAAGCCACCCTGTTCCTATAACATAATAACTGTTTCCTCGTCCCTTCGCCCTTTCACACGTTCTATCTGTTGCACGGAGTTCGTTTTGCGAGTCAAGGTGCTTCGTGGTACCAAAACAAACTTCAAATGATTACAAAACAGCTCCAGTAATGTAGTATGAGCGAATTTTAGTAAATTATAGTTTTGTATAATGTTAAATTCTTTTGAAATTTGAGCTTTTTGAGTGCAAGAAATTGTTAACTATTCATTTTATGGTAAAAAACATATTGTAAATAATAATCTATTCAAATAAACGTTTTGAACTTCTAGCTTTTTGCTATTTTTGTCGATATTTAGCAAAATATCGATTTAAATGAAGCAAAAAATTTAAATGAATTTTTAGTACATTTTTCAGCATAATTTTGTACATAAATTTTTTAGTGTTCTATTTTATAGTTAATAAACTTTATTTGAGCAATATTCTACCAAAAAATATACATTTAACGTTTTTTAGCCGTTTTTGGCCATTTTAGTGATTTTTTTAGTAAATCTTTTGTAATAGGTATATAAAGTTACATAATGAAGTTTCAATGACAACAATGGCAGTATGTTTGTAATGAATTTTAGATTTAAGCATTGAGTTTGGCAAAGGATTTCGTTAGGTTACAAACATAGAGCGAAGGATTACTACCCGCGTCTTTCGATCCCACAATCTCCAGCAGACAGAGAAAACTAGGTAATCTGAATTAAAGGTTTTGCGTACCTCGTGTTCTACCTGAGATACCCACATAAAAATCTAGAATCATTTCAGAAAAGTATGGTAATACTAACTGGTAACAACGATTTGGGTGCAGTTATGATATAAAGAGGTTTAGTTTCACGGAATTCAGTTCGACCACCCCATTATATTTGGAAAACAAGCAGCGGAAACGTGATTGATTACTCTGATTCGCTAGCGTGCATGGCACGAAAGTTGAAATACGAGATAATAATTATCAATTTGTAATTCAATAATCATGATTTTTGTAATAAATATTATGAAAGTATTCAGACATCTTGATGATAGGGCTGAAATGGTTTCATAAATGTCCCATTTTCTTGTAATTACTGATTAAAACTCCGTCCTACGAGTACAATTTTCAAAAGATATGGTCGAAACGTTCTCCTACATAATGTGGGCAGTATAAATCTCGCCAAGGAGGTGGGCAGTACAAATCTCGCCAAGGAGGTGGGCTGCATAAATCACGGCATGGAGGTGGGCAGCATAAATCTCGCCAAGGAGGTGGGCAGTATAAATCACGCCAATGGGGTGGGCAGTATAAATTTGCCAAGGAGGTGGGCAGTAGAAATCTGCCAAGGAGGTGGGCAGTATAAATCTGCCAAGGAGACGGGCAGTATGAATCTCGCCAAGAAGGTGGGCAGTCAACATCTCGCCAAGTAGGTGGGCAATATAAATCTCGCCAAGGAGGTGGGCAGTATAAATATCGCCAATGGGGTGGGCAGTATAAATTGGATTATTATTAAACAGTATTATTGATTATTACTGATTGGCTTAAGAGCACAATGGTCGGTCAGTCTGGCCGAAATGGGCGGCCCGTCAGGCCGCAATAGCGGAGGTTGGCAGACAAAGCCTGCAGGGGGTGTCCCACTAAATTCTATATCATAAAACTGCACAGCGAGAATGAGAATGATGATGAGAATCAAAAAGACCGCCCATTTCGGCTCAACAGAACCCTAACATAGTAGTACCTACCCAAATTCAAGCTCCAGATCTCCTGACTAATGTGTAAAAACCTTAGTTTTCCAATTTTTCGAACCATATTCGTTTAAATTGCGAAAGTGTGTGTTAAAAAACGTGGTTAGCCGTGGGTAGATCAAAAAACAAAGTGTGGCCCCTTCGTTTGAAGAGACGGATTTTCGCCCGCCTCCTACTTCCAAAGTGCGGGCAGTATAAATCTGCCAAGGAGGTGGGCAGTATAAATCCCGCTGAGGAGGTGGGCAGTATAAATCTCGCCAATGGGGTGGGCAATATGAATCTGCCTAGGAAGTGGGCACTATAAATTTGCCAAGGATGACGGTTATGTTGCATATCCATGTAGGGTCACATTATAGGACTACATGTATTTGGTTTTTGATTTTATTAAAATAGCCGTATCTTATCAATACCAACCAGTCAATAACTACTGCTTACCGCACGCTTTATCGATGGGCTGTCGACGATTTAATATCAATTTCAATGATGCATTTGGATCAACAAATGTCTCATTCATCCGATTTTGTTGACATTTTCCCGGGCGCGTAATTTCCTAGTCTTCAGTGGGAAAACTTCGCATTTTCATTAATATCAGTTATCAATGCAGCGCATGCATAAACGCATTCTTGCGCCATGTCATTCTTGACTCATTTTCATCAGGTATTGATGAAATTATCAGAGGTGGTGCGATTAAGACCTGATATAGTCGTCCACAAATCATCCCCGTTGAAATCAATCACCTTCTACTGATGCTCATCAATAATATCCTAAGAAAATACATAACTTCCGTACTGTAGACTTCTATTTTATTGGCACTGAATAAGTGACATTCAAATGTACCTAGATGCAGATATATTTTTTTAGGGCTTTGAGCATGCGCAAACGGAGGTTTTCGCGCCTATAAATTTGCAAATTATTTTACAGTTATTGTCATTTGGATTAAATAAGGTTGAAGGTTGAATAAATTATGCTTCCTCATGGTTTTCTCAACTTACAGTACCCTATCGTTACTCCAAACAGTATTGTTGCAAATGGTATCCCAAATGGCCTCCCACGTATCATTCCCGTTGAAATCAATCAGCAGTTATACCTTCCATAATATCCTAACAAAATGCATAAATCAGTGACATTAAAATGTTCCTATGTTGGTAAATACCCTACGTAGACATTGGGTACCTATACGCAAAGGGGAAGTTGTTGCGCTCATCACCTGCAACTTCTTGAAACCTGTAATTTACTGTTAATGTAACCTTATTAAATTTTCATTTTAGTTTAAGGTTGAATACATTTTTCTGCCTTATGGATTCCTCTACTTGCAGAACAAACGTGGCTCCATACAGTATTATTATTATACCTATACGTTTGATATATTTCAATACGAGAATGCTGATGCTGCAAGTGCCACTCTTACTTTTAGGACTGGTTTTCCAAAGATGACTCTGCGATCTGTGGAACTGTGGAACTACATGCCACCTTCATCTTAAATAATCCACCAATTTCTCTATAATTTAGAGTAAATGCGAACAACTCCGTAAACGACTATAAGAACGAGCAGGTTGGCGCCTAAACGCCAATATTAGCTAGGAGGATTCGGGGATGCAATTTTTTTCCTCGACCTCAAGACGTTTTCTTTGTGCATATTGCCGACTCTCAATATGGGACCGATGAAGGCAAAAAGTCAATTCTGAGTCCCGTGTTTGCAGAAGTGGCGGCTATAATAACAGAAGACGGAGGGCCTAAAAGGTCCCACTTTGGGGCAGACCTCTCGAGAAGACCTCGTGATGTTGGTACCAACAAGTTGGCAGTGTTTGTGTAGGTTCGCCACTTGGACCTCCAGCATCAGCTGCAGGCCACTTGACTTATTGGGGTGGGATGAGCGCCAGATGCATTTCGCGTCTTCCTGCTATCTGCCATGGGACAGCTCAGTTCTTTCTACATTATAGGTTTGTTCCATCGTACAATTTTGCAGTTCGACTGTGGTCGACTGCGGTCCATAGCCTTCTGAATCGCAGTTCGATTTCTGTCGACAGCGTGACAGCTCTGTTGGGACGCTTTGCTGTCAACAATTTATTTAGCGTGACACTATTCCATATCATGTCACTCAAAATTTCGTATTCACTGTTGATTTATCTCAAATTCAAATTATTAATACAATTTGAAGTATTTGGTAGGTACTAAGGTTTAAACACCATTGCAAATAGGTGTTTGTTTAAACTGTTTACATAATGTTTGATTTAACCTTGAAGATTCTTTGATTATATGTATTTACCTATTATAATATAGTTATATTTATTAAGAAATGTTTATATTTATTGCCTCACAAAACCTTTCTTTCTGCAATTATTCAGCCAAGGGACAGATCATGCCCAGTTCTGCCAGTTCTGGCCGTAGACATAGATGGGTAAATTTATTGTTAAAAAAATCAAAGGTGATCAGGGAAGTCATTTCACCATGATTAACTTTTGCGTTGTTAGAAACATGGACTTGTGGACACATGGACACTTGTCGTGATACCTAACTGGTACAATGTGATAACGCAACTGAAATTACTAGGACTATAACTGAAGTGAAAATTCATAGTTCCAAGCATCTATAATCATGAATGTAACTACCTAACCAGTATATTTCTCTAATTTGAGAAATTCCTACACATCTGAGATGCCTACGGAAATCTTACCCAACACAAATATAGTACTTAAACACCCGCCATTTCAAAGTGCTCATTAATTCAACCTTTCAGTAAGAATATGTCATAACAAACAAGGATTACAAGGAAAAACTCTCATTATTCGATGATCTGACTACATACGTACACTGATATTTTGAATAATGAGATTAATCCAACACTATTCTTGTCTTCAGAAAAAATCGACTCCAGTTGGAGTCTCTAATTATTATTTACCCCCTAGGTATCTAGAAAATGAAATTTCCTAAGTATCTACATAGAAACCTATTTCAATACCTATCTCTTTCAATACCTACCTCTTTCAAACGTGAATATATATATATATATATATATATATATATATATATATATATATATATATATATATATATATATATATATATATATATATATATATATATATATATATATATATCGGTCTATATATATATTAGTAAATCCCTATATCAGTTCATATTCATAAACATTGCTGGGTTCATCGAAGTCTACCTACCTACTATGAGAGGTGCGAATACATTTTCATATCAAATGGTCAAAATTAAATTTCTACGTATTCAACGTAATTATATATATATATTTTTTTTTTTTTTTCATTCAGAAGATCATATTGCGTGACTGAAATTTTTTATTAACATATAGTGGGAATTGATTAGATTGCAAGTTGTTCTTTTCCTCTTTTTTAAGTAAATTTCTAAACTTTGCTAATTTAATTCTATTTACCTAGTTACTTTAATTAGGTACTCTTTATGATATTACTTTTCCCTCTTAAATTAATCTATTGGTCAATGATCGCCTGAAGAAAATCCAAAGTTGTACGTGTGGCATACTTAATAATAATAAATCTTTATTGAGCTAAATACACTACATGGTCTAATAGGGCACACTCGAATTACAATGTTGGTACAATGTAAAGAAGGGCATACATAAAGACAAAATACAAAATTAATTAAATATTAAAATAAGTAGAAATACTTGAGAAACCATAAGGTTATGAAATTGGGTAAACAAAATAAAACAATTGAAAAAAGAAAGAACAAATGGGGGGGGGGGGAGGTGTGTGTACTGCAAGCAGTTCAATCATCATTGCTTTTCTTGAGATGCCTGGTGCAGGCTGACACAAAACTAGGTTGTTTTAACCAGATTCTTGAAAATTTTCTGGGATTTTGCGGACTGTTCAGTTTCAAGCCTAAAATCCCAATATTAAAACCAACCAGTACCAACTCAAAGCGCTGCATGAAAAGCGTTCAACGTGTCGATCCGGCTTCGAACGACTAGGTGACCAGGAGCTGGTTTCACGCTGCTGTCAGATGTTGGAAATAAGCGAAGTTTTATCAGAAAGATAGTCAGCGAATCCTGGAGGGAGATAGCGGAAGGGGAGGCGCACATAGCTGCGTCGTCAGAGGGGGGGGGGGGGGGGTGCAACATCGATAATGTCTGATGATAACGTTTTACATACCCGTCTAATTCTTACTCATTACTCATCACAATCACAATTATGTTGTCATCAAAGTGGTTGGACGAGTCGTTCGTTTATTTGCCTATTTGTTGTCGAAGAGAAAAACGTCTGCCAAGTTGGGTGGGCAGTATAGCTTCCTCACATATAGCATGTATAGAACTAGTTGAAGAAAGTACGAGTCAAAATGATTGATAAATCGAAATAAGAAATCAACGTTTGCGCACGCCCACAGACTACTATTATTCCAACGGCAATGAAATTTATAGGGGAACGTCTAGAAGCTATACAGCACAAGCCTTGAAAATTTCATAAAAATCGGTCCATTAGTCTCGGAGTTTTGTCTGTGTCGGTCAATTTTAATTTTACGCATGCGCTATAGCTACTACTCCACCAATCGCGATATAATTCATAGGCAATTTTTCTGGAACATATACATCCATCTACTCCTCGAGTTTGAACGAAATCGGACCAATATATGATAATAAATCGATGTTATAATAAATTAACGTTTGCGCATGTGCACAGACTACTATTTATGTGACGGCAATGAAAGTTAGTGAGCACGGTCTAGATGCTATCCCGCTCAATCAATGCCTGAAAATGTCATCAAAATCGTTCCATTAGACTTGGAGTTTCGCTGGTGTCAATCAATACGGGTAACGTTACAGTGATTTTTACACTTATATTGCTAGCACTCTCAGAATAAATAGCTAATGCAGGAATCACCGTCCGCCGGACCTAAGATAAATTTCCATATCTCTTAAGTGAAAGAAAATTAAAACTCGGCGCTCCGCGCCTCGCCAGGGGGCAAGCCCCCTGGACCCCCGGTTACCTCTATTTACATACTTCGGACGAAATTATTGAAACACAGAATGTGTTTGCGTTGTCGCGCAACCAAGTGACAACCAAACAAGCGTCATTGTTTACTATTCATTTATAACATCAATTTATATAGTTATAGTATGAAACTACGAAAAAAAATACGAAATAAATTCGTGATAAATCAAGAGCGATTTATCAAGTGAATGTCCTAAAGAGGCTACATACGAAATTACAGCTTCCTAGAGTGTAAAGTATAGAAATTAGCTTTAAAAGCCACTCATCTGATCCGGACCCTGGACATCGTCAAGTAAATGTCCTAAAGAGGCTACATACGAAATTACAGCTTCCTAGAGTGTAAAGCATAGAAATTAGCTTTAAGAGCCACACATCTGATCCGGACCCTGAGCATCGTCAAGTAAATGTCCTAAAGAGGCTACATACGAAATTACAGCTTCCTAGAGTGTAAAGCATAGAAATTACCTATTCAAATTATTTAACCTCCGCTTCACAAATCAAACCGTTTTCGTAATACTCAGATCACCTGCTATGAATCAAATCATCGAAACACAAGCTCAATGAAATCATCAGAAATTAACAAGCGGTTGCAATCATGTTCACAATATCAATTATTGAGAATGATCACCTGTGTGTAAACAATTATTTATATAACCATGCTCATAACTCAGTTTGTTGGACACGCACTTCGCAGTAGTTAACATAATATTGTTGGATAAATCGAGAGCTTTCGAACGAATGGTCAACGAATTTTGTGGGATGAAAAACGACGAAGTACCATATCCCTAGCAACGACTCGGTTGTACGTGAAAATCATCCGTCACACATTTCGTTACCATCCCGCGTTCCATTTTCGGCTAGTTAGTCCATGGCTAAAACACATTCTGTGTTAAAAACAGAACATATTGAAACAATAATTTATTACAGAGTTTAATAATGGTGCACACACAACAAAAGTTTATTAACTATTAAAATAGTTACATAGCCTCTTTAATTAAATAGATACATTTATACAAGGGCTTTTCTTTCTTTCATTTCAGAGAATGAATTAACTTTGTCTAAATATTCAATTGACTGAGACAGCTCTTTTTCTTTTTTTAAAAATTTAATTTGTTTTAATTTTCTAAAAATTAGCCTTTTTTTAAATACCGAAATTGGTCAATTTTATATCCGTCCAAAAGACTCGAGTGTGCGGCTGCATATGTCGCACTACCCTCAGGCTGGCCCTGTATCATATTTCCAATATCTCATGACTCCAATTATCGTCATAATGTCCAAATCATATCTGATTGGTCGTCTAATTCGTTGGTACTTAACTCCCGTTTCATTGTCTGTTACAGCGAGATGCTACTATCCAGCGACGTGAGTTCCTTGCTTAGTTCCTCCTCTTCCCTGGAGATGCAGGACCTTAAACAGTTCTCTTACCCGAACCTCAAAGGTCGGCCAGACCCACCACCTCCTCTGAAAACCGACAAAATGATCCCCTACCACGAGTTCCACGGCTACGAGCAACTCCTCTACCAGCCTCACCAAATCACCAATTTGCAGCATTAATGGTACTTAAATTAAGGAGCGTTTTTGTTGCGTGTTTTGTTTTGTTTTAATTTTTGAAAAAAAGACGTGGTTCCTTTTTCCTTATCCTAAGACGTCGAGATCTCAAAAGAGTAATATTATATTTATCTTCCCCTTTGCTGGATGTGAATCCATTCAGAAACTGTATTCTGAACTTGTAGTGGGGAAATGATGTGGTGATGACGAGGGAACGCAGGTCAACTAAAAGAGTTGCTTAATTGGTGCAAACGAAGAATTTGTTGTTTTTCGTACAAACAAATAATTACGGATTCGTTAGGTAACAATTAAAAAAGCCCAAAGACGGTTAGGGACAAGCCATCCAAGTTTTCCTGAGCATGGAGCACACAAACGACCAACCAATACTATCTATAACCAGCTGACTGGTTTCCCCAAATAGCCACTCTTTAGAGTTGAGGCACTCTGAAACAGGTGAATAAGGTCCCCCAATCTACCGCTAGGGTGGGTTGGGGTTTTGTGGTGCGTGTCTTCTTTTATTCTGCAGATGGTAGATCTCCTCAAACTAAGCTTATGTAGGTATATTCTTCCCTCTATTCTCATTGTTTTGCTTCGCTCAACTGCAACATGGCTCTTTTTAATGGCAGTTACCCAGATTTGAGACTCAACCAAGTCCTTGGGCTCATCTTAACAGCAATTACCTTCAAAAGTGGCTGCTCATTGTGAGAAATTTGGATGCATTTAGGCTACTGAACTAGAAAGTCGATTTGTGGAGATTCAATTAGAACACTTGATAGTTAACGTTATAGGAGATTTCTTTCTGGTCCTACTGATGCCATATTCTGTTGCATCAGTCTTACCCAATTTAAATTATTCCCAACAAAACAGTACAAGTTAAAAATCAGTAGATTTTTGATCTGCAAAAGATAACCATCTCACTGTGAGGCTTGGCAAGGTTGTCTTATACAGGGTCCCCACCCCCCCTCCCAGCTAAAATCGTTATTTACTCAATGTTTTACGTGCGCAATTGACATCAACTTGGTTTTTGTTCTTTTAATGAGAACCCCCATTTTTATTGCAGATTTGATCTATGTAAAATTTAATGAAGAATTGGCCTATCATTCGATTTTTTTAGTGCGCGCAGCACACAGCATACAGCGTACTAAAATGTAGTTTTTTCAGTGATTTCCCAAGTTGGGGTAGCAACTATCAATAAATGAAAATCATTACGAGGTTCAAGACGAAAAAATACCCCAAAATCATGTATTACATGTTGCATTTGAATATCTTAAAACTCAGTATTTCACAATTTTTGCACTTTTAGAGCAAAATTGCGCATTTTTACAGCGGAATTGCGCCCGTTTGTGCACACTACAAAAAAAAAATCGAGTGATGGATTCATTTCTTCGTGAAATTTTACGTAGAATTCACATCTAAAATAAAAAATTGGGGTTACCATTTAAAAAACAACTTGATGTCAATTTCTCACGATTGTGCAAGTGCGCAATTTTTGTAATTTTTGAGGTGCTTACAAAAGAACATTAAGTTTGAAAATAAAAATTGTTTACGTATAATAACGGTTTTAGCAGGGGATGGGGACGTTTTTTGGGACACCCTGTATATCTAGACCTCTAGACAAGAATGTTCATAACATGATCCACACACGATACAGGATGTACGAAAATTCTGCAAATAAGGATTATCTGCACTTATTACATGATGTATTGTATCACTATACCGTTACAAAATTATATAAATTCTGTTACTCTGCTCCTCTGTATAATGTTGTTCTAACCTGCTACCACGATGCACAGCTTACTTAGCAGAATCTTCAATTTATTATTATGTTCTTATTGAAATCTGACATCCCTCACAAAATCTGACCCCGTTTAAACGAACACTGTAAATCAAGCTGTCTAATAAATAGAAATAAAAAGAGATAAAGTAAGAGCGAACCAATTGAAACCCCCTAAACTGGCAATCACAATTAAACGGCACGGGTTTTTTTTGGTAGATCGCCTCTCGCGTTAGTGGCAACGATTCTCACACCTCCGATAGCTCGATCTGCTGCACCTCCCGTCACCGCATTCAATCGTGCAATTGTTCCTTCTTTCCCTGATGGAAGAAAGCTGTTTGTGAAAACTATCATTCTATAATCCATTTTCCTGTATAATTAAATGTGTTTAGGTTCTGATAATGGTGTTTCTGTGTTACACGTTTAATTTCGACTGGGTTTTCCGGCAGAAAATAATATCAATTTGTTCTTGTTGGATTAATTTTTACTAATGAAGAGATCTGCGGATTTTTTAATAAAAACTTTCTAGTCTACGCCAAAGTTTCTATAAATTTATTTAACTTCATCAAGGCTTTATGGTGGCAACCCTACATTCACATAAGTTGAGTCTTTGGATTCTTCATCATACTTCAAAATAAATTACTCTTATCCCTCCAAGGCACGCCATAAATGCTACACGAACAGGCGTAAGTATCTCTCAGATAACTTATGGAATATCTCAGCCTAGATACCGTCCTAATTATCAGGGACCTGAATTAATAGTGGAATCCCTACAATAACCAGAAATACAAACATTTATTTCGCAAAATTATCACGTTTTAGAACAAGTTAGTGGGACATTCACTGTCTTCACTAATTTGCACTTACCAGGAAATTATCACAATCATTACGCACCTTGGTTAGTGAAGACTTGGTAAATTTCATAGATAAAGTTTAAAGTCGATGAAGACTAGTTTAAAAGCCAGCTTAAAAAGTCATTTGAAAAATACTTCGAGAATGTAAATTCGGAATGAAAATTAAATTTTGAATAATTGAAAAAACTTGAAAACAAGGATAACATGAACAACGGTATATTCATATTAGTAAACGGAATCACCAAGAATTATTAAAATATTTAGAGTTGTATCTCGTCGGTTACATACATTTGAACGTAGATACGACTCACGGTAAACGAGTAAATGTTGTTTTCTTCCCTCTTAAACAAGGTCTGCTTCGTTTTTTGCTCGTCTGTTCTTGTTGGTCCAGATTTCGAGGTAAAGCTTTTGTGAGAAACTTGGACCACATTTAGTTGAGTACTGTGATATGGAGTACAAGACATGGTAAAACTTTTTAAAAAAGGTTCCTGTTAGGTGAAAAATACTTCATTAACGGACACAATACATGGAGAGCACACGCGAAGCAGAATAGAGGTGCTTGGAAAAAGCTTCTGTCTGTGTCTCACAGATACTCGTGGCCGTCGGAATAAATATGAAAAGTATTATTTATCGAAGCCCTGATGAAGATAAATGAATTTATCGATGCGATGGCGTAGATTGGAACGCTTTTATTCACTCCTCAACAATCCACAGATCTCTTTAGTCTCAAGTGATCGGGAAATCAACCAGCCTAATTTACATATACAGGCAACTGTAGATACCTTCGATGTTCGAAAAATTCGAAATCATAAGAATCGCGTGGAAATACTAGTAGATAGCGCTTTTTTTAGAATCAATAAATCAATGCAGTCTCAGTGAAACTAAATTTCAATCATTCAATCTTTCCAGCCAGTTTGAGAGAACTTGCCATTTTATGCAACCATCAAAAAAGTAAATATCATAAACTAAAGAAAATAAAGCAATTAAGCGTTGATTAGTTTTCTGCTTTTTTTTAATACTTCCATTCTAGTTTTCCGATTTTATGCGGTGTTGAATGCTTATTAAGTTACAACGTCTCTCAAGCTATAGCAGAATTTAGATACGATCTTTCGCAAAAATTAATTTACCTCTGACTACAGAATGAATATCAGAAATAAAAAAAACGTATTTCGTTCATTCATCTCTGTTCTTCTTCTTCATTTTCATCACTCGATTGCTGTAATATGCAATAATCAAAATCATTCAAATATTCAGACACTAAATCTACATGAACGAAAGAATTAAAAAGTCGCATCACTGACGTGGAATTTTATAAATGCGTTGATTTTGAATAGCCGTCTATTTACTAGAACGTTTCAAAAATTATTATTTCTACCGTAAAACCCAAGAATCCCTTGCACTTGAGTTTGTTCTTTTCCTACGTATTTTATTTATTCAGCTCAAAAGAATGTATGTTTAACCCCCTTTTTGTACATAGAGTTGTTAATAAAAATAAATTTTGATTTCCTTCCATGAAATATATTATGTGTATGTACATATAGAAAGCTATAAATTGTGTAAATATCGTTGTTATAGTTACCATTCTTTTTATGGATGTGAGTCATATAGGTTTCCGTCTTCTGTAGAAATTGTACTGTCGTCAACTTTTGTCGCATTTGATACTCGTTGTCGCACGTGTCTGCAAACTTTTCGCTGCAGTCATTCCGTATTTTTCTCCTTTCAATAGCTGACGACAAACAAAATTCATTCACGAATGCAGTAAATGCTAAAGCAATGTTCTTAGTAAAAATTCTGCCAGCTCCTATCAGTTCTGCGCAATCGCAGTTAAGTTTTGTTGTTCGCAATGCGGGAACCCGCAGTTTGCCATTTCTGTCTCTAAATCGGTACTTTTTTTCATTTTTCGCTTAATAAAACAGCTAAAATTTTTATTTAAAAAACTGTTATTTTAAGCTACAGATAATGAAGTTCCACATCAAATAAATCACCACTTTTGAGGGATTTGATGATTCTTTTCCATTTTATTATGCAACCAACCTATCTACTGTAACGAAAATTCAAGTGTTAAGACGTGACCTTATTAGCATATTTTTATTCAAATTCCATTTTTATTAATTTACCCAGACATCTATTAACTTTGTTACCATGGAAAATGATGTTTTTCAAAATCATATTCATGGCAAAGAAATTTTCTTAAATGTATAACTGGAGTATGAAACAATATTAGGATTCCAACATTCTCGTGTTTTGAATTATAAATTTTCATCACATTAAAATGAATTTTGAGCATACCTATTTTTTAGTACGATTTGGCGCAAATTGAGTTAACGATTACGAATTAACGAAATAATAATTTTTGAGAATTCAACCATTTTTTGTATTTACCTACTTGTTTACATTTTTAAAAAACGAATTTTTGGTGTTTTATCTTCAGTCAAGAACCCTTCTTTTGATCTCAGTTCAGAATTTTTAAAATTTAATTTCAATTATTATCATTTTTAAAAATTTTCGTTTTTAAAATTTTGAAGCCATTATAATAGCTTAAAAGTTCCAGTCCGGTACTTTATGAAATTCAGAATAATCGATAGAATTTATTGATTTAGAGACTGTATTATTTCCATTTGATAATGCGTACAATTTGATGTAATTAATTAGCAGAATTTTTAACGCGGCGGAACTGCATTAACGCAGTCCGAATAATCATTGTCCAATTAGCATCTGCACGCCAGCTAAACCTATCAATGTTTGCCTACAACCTATATATTAGGTGCTACGTACATGTACATTGTACCAGCCAAACCACCCAGTAGTTTTATCATTTCAAAGTCATTCTGCATTAATTCGTGAATCAATTTCATTTGTATCAAAAAATGAATAAATAAAATGACCTATTCAATATTTTACTCGTCAGTGAATTTTCTCAATTAAGCGTATCGTGCGCTCTCGAACTTTTATCACCAGATCAATAGGAAACCACCATAATATTATTGGATAATGTTTTTAGGGAAACTTTGTTGTGTTTTGACGTATTGTAGAGTATTTTGTAAAAATATAATTTTAAAATGTTGAATCAATGTCGTTACAATGTTCCTTCATTTGCAATCCCTATATTCTCTCTATAGTTGAACAGGTAATTTAGAGGTAGAAAACTTAAGAATGAATCAATTTTCAAAAAGAGGTTTCTAGACTTTTTTGATTTTATTGTACTTTTCTTTTCAGTGTGAATTCAGCGTTGTCTTGCGGGGTTAGGCTAGTGAACGATTTCAGTGTTATACGTAGGTGTGAACGAATTGAACAAATAGTGTAAATACTTGTATCCTGATCGCAAATTATCCAAATTATATTTCCTTCAAATTTTTCATGGAAACAACGCACAAATATAGGTAATGAATCACATTACGAGAAAGTACAATCAGGCACTGAGTTTGAATATTGAACAACAGACTACAAATTACAATTAATAGGTATCTCAATTAACAAACCTAACTTGGGGGCACCACCAGCTGCATACAAGAGGAAGTCGGTAGAACATTTCAATAGAAATTTATTCAGGCTGAAATAGTTTTATGATTTCAAATTAGGTTAGGTTGGTTGAGGGTAGAGAATCTACAGGCTTCTCTGATAATGTGGTTTAATGAGGTATGCTGAGCGCTTTCGCCAAATATATGGCCTCTTCAGAGCATATTATTTGATTGATGATCTGTATAATGTTTAAGTAAAAGTTGGTTTGCCTCCTTGAACATTTTGGTCATGACCATTTATGTTTGGTGATGTTACTAGGGTCAATTTTGTGCGTCAATGTCTCTCCCCATAAAAATTGCATTTTTTCAATTTAAGCACAAGCTTGACCCTAGTAACATCACCAAACATAACTGGTCAAGACCAAAAGATTCAAGTTTCAGACTATGTGTGTCTCTCCACATAAAAATTGCATTCTCTTCAATTTAAGCACAAAATTGACTATCCATAACCGATTTCAAACTAGGGAATATAAACAATAAAACAAATACCGTCGAGGCGGTTAAGATTAGAACGATAATTACTTATCTATGAATAAACAAAACTTGAAGGCGCCTCCAGGAGCATAGCGGAGAAGATTGGCAGAATCGTACAGTAGGAATGTAGGTAAAGAAGGCAAAATCACGGCAAAATCGGCTTTGGTTTGTGATACCTCAGTCATCTTACCTTGGGCTGCCTGTTTCAATGAGTATCTTTTTTATGAAATTAATAGGAATTTCAGCTGGTCTGCTTAATGATTGAGGCTGCTGAATTTGGTAAGTACTACTAGTCTACACTTTTCTAGTACCTACATAACCAGTAAATTCAATTTCAAAATATTCATTGGGTACTTATCAAATTTTCTATTACCATATTTTCTAAAAATAAACAAATACCTCGCTAGTGTGAGTTGAGTATAGATCGTACCATTGATCACATTTTTCAACCTTGTTATTGATTTGTGATTGGCTAGTACTAACGATTAAATACTACCTAAAATTAATGTAAAGAAAAATACAAAAATACCTACTTATTTCGCATTCTAGCCCAACAAAAAGGCTTGTCATCAGCAAAATTGATTGTCATCTCACCTGGATGTTATTAGATATGGCTAAGCAGAGGTTGTGTAACTTTCGAGAAATAGTCAGACTTCAACAAATTAACCGGTTGTTAAACTGGGAAGAAGACAAACTAACAAGATAACATTATCAACACTACCTAATAAATTGATGCAGTAACACTAGAAAGTCAACTTATACTGCGGCAAAATGAACAAAAATTTCTCCTTCTTCACTGCTATAATAAGAACGAAGATTAATAAGAACTCATACATTGAATTTATAATTATTCTTGAATATAACTCCTGGATTAGAATGAGTGGCGTTGGTTTAACAACAGTGAAGTCTGCTTCAGGCAAAACATGGCGAGTTTTATGGAGGTGGAGGCTTCCAGAACACCGTCTAATCAAAACAGGAATAATGGCGGCATTCAACCACCAGTTTATTTTAACAACTTCAATAAAGTTACAAGATCACAGTAACCCCCCACCTCATCTAGGTTAGTGAAATAATTATAGATGTTATAACATTGATATATTATAGCAAACGGTTATAATTCAAAACTCCTCCGGAATGGCAAATGTTAATAGTTCAAGTTACAGAGGATATGAGGGTGAAGGAATTGCCAATTTTGAGGTTAGAAATAAGGCAGACTCTATGGAAAGAAACGACAATGAGAACGTTGAGGTTGGAGTTTATAAATAGAAGTTATACGAAAAATGAATGAAAGTTGTATCCACATGTATGTTGTGGATAGTAAATAATGATTAAACAATATATCTAAGGCGATGACATGCAGACCAAGATGTGTGTGAAATGGCCATGAAGTTCGAAAACAATTGGGAGTACCGATTCATGCTGGATGCGATGGACACGGAGGTTATTCGTTTGAGAGGATCCGTAAAAACAAGGTGAGTTAAAATCTATGAGTTTAAACTTTGAAACATTTTCAAAAATGTTCTATGTTATTTAAAACTGTTTTTGTAAAATGATTCATTGTTAGACCTTATTGAAAAAGTAAGATTTATTTAGCTCGTTGCCGCAACTACTGAGAACTTGAACGTCTGAGTTTCTCCGAAATCCTTCAAAGCCGCCCGGAAATGTGGAGGTGCGTACATTTTTATCAAAACGCGTAGGTACCACACACAAAAATAGCCATGCAGCATGGCTAATAGAGCGAATTTTTAAAGCAAATGTGAATAAAACTGAGGGGACCGCCGTGTGACGAGATCGCAAAGCAAGTTTTAGGTCACTTAGCCGAACTTATAATGAAAACTTATAATGATAGGTAACTCCTTTCTATAATGAAATTTGAAACTCCTCAGAATAGACTCCAAAACAAAACTAGGCAAAATTTTTAATTGAACAAAAAAAATCAGGAAAATTGATTAAGAATTGTTGCTTGGGCAGCGTTGACAAAATTTGACACATACACACAGAGACATGAACACCTGTGGATTTTTCACGGATGCGAGCTTAGAATGGTCTGAAATGGATTTCTATTCGGATCTTATTGCTCTCAATCAATCAATAGACCTGAATCAATTCCAATAGGCGGTCCCTCAAATGACGAAGCCTAGCTTCAGAGGGTTGACCTAAAGTCTTGTTCTAAACAGGGATCTCCAAACTTTTGCATAACATATTTTTTCCTATTCTGTAACAAAAATCATTGACATCAATCTAAATTAATTGAGAATTTGATTCATTCATCGATTCCATGTGAATAATGCAATACAATCATATAATGTAAACATAAACAATTACTATATATTTTTTATTTTTATTGGTTATATATATATATATATATACCTATTTATTTTTTTTTTTTTAATTTTTTTTTGAAATTACATGTTGAATTTTAATCAAACAAGATCACAGATCGATTCCTATACAAAAACGGTATTAATTTTATTGATTTCCTTCATTTATGTTAGTGCAATGTTTCCGATAACATGTTGAACGTCAGTGGAATAGCAAGCATAAATACCTACCTAGTTCTCGATAAAAACGGGCACTAAAATAGAATCGTCAGTCGGTGGTTTCAACAGAGATAATGGCGTATAATTAGGATAACTATGGGACGACCATAAAATTTAATGGCTTTGTTGCAGTTATTGATGTAAATAGCACCAATTAAATCAATCAACAAGACGTTCCGACCCATCACAGATATTCCGAGGTTTGCGTATTTTGAAGGAGAATTTATATTAGGTAGGTAATCATCATGCTTCAAACTCATCAGTGCCTATCAACATTAATTTATCTTACCCAATGAGGTCGGTACTGCCGCTATCAAAAAACGTCTGCCAAGTTGGGTGTGACACATAGCTTCCTCGTTTACGTATCATGAATGCATAGATCATTGAAAAGTTTAAAATGATCTTGAAAAATTTCGTAGCGGAAAAGAGTAAATCAAGAAGCAACGTGAAATATCATAATTGGTCATTAAAGAAACGAAAAAAATTATACTGAAAACTGATGAGTTGAGAACAATGAAATATGTACGGGACCATCTACAGCCTAACCCGCGCATTTACTGACAATTTCATCAAAATAGGATGAAAACTGTGGAAATTAAGATCATTACAAGTATTTCACATTGTTGCATGCGCAGTAGATATTAATGATAAGATCATGTTGAAATTTATATGGGGT
Source organism: Adelphocoris suturalis (assembly GCA_030762985.1). NCBI lineage: Eukaryota > Metazoa > Arthropoda > Insecta > Hemiptera > Miridae > Adelphocoris > Adelphocoris suturalis. The sequence goes on from CM061044.1 coordinate 88,740,940, forward strand.
AATCAAATCTTCTAATCAAACTATCATCCAAATTTAAGCCAAATCTAAGGCCTTGGATGTGAAAAAAATTGAGCATAATGGAATTTTTCGTTTGCGCATGCGCAGAATAAGGCATTGATTTGACAACAAGGAAACTGATAGGGAAACATCTACAACCTAACCCGCGCATTCCCTGACAATTTCAGCAAAATTGGATGAAAACTGTGTAAATTAAGATCATTTCAAGGATTTCTCATTGGCGCATGCGCAGTAGCCATTAATGATACAATCATGTTGAAATTGATACGGGATGATTAAATCGTCATTCCCCAACTATCATCCAAATATGAGCGAGATCAGACAACTAGGGCGTGAAAAAATATTGCTTGGTAGAATTTACGTTTGCGCATGCGCAGAGAGTAGTATTGAGTCAGGGACGATGGAACTCATAGGGGACCATCTACAACCTAGCCCGCACATTCCCTGAAAATTTCATCCAGATCAGACGAAAACTCTGGAAAATAAGCCTGTTATTAGGATTTCACATTGGCGCATGCGCAGTAGCTATTAATGATACAATCATAACGTACATATAATAGCAATAATGTAATAGCAATGCTCAGAGGCAACCAAGTAGTGACGCCATATCTAGAGCCCAATCCCTGAAAAACTCATCAGAAAAATACGAAAAAAGAAAAAACCAGAATATTACTACACAAAGGTTTAATATTTCTATATTAGATACCCCTCCTGCGCAGATCATTGCTCTACAATTAATAAACCCCGTATATAGCATATCACCAAAATTTGGCGCTTTGCGCTTCCCAGTTGGGTTCACACCTATACAGCTCCACGATCTGCTTTTAATGAATTTCAAACATTTAGAAAAAATTTAGGTGTAAAAACGGAAGGTCAAAAACGAAATACTCGTAGATTAGCCTCAGAGGCCCCTCAGCTGATCAGTACGCTTCCATACCTCGTTTGTTTTCGAGGTGTCCCAAAGGCGCTCCTTCTAAAATTCTGCACCGTGAGACGATTAGGAAAGAAATTAGCCTCAGAGGTTCCACAGCTGATCAGAGCCCCTTCATACTTAGTAATTGTATTCTAGGTGTCCCACAGGATCTCCAATTCAGGATTCAGCACCTTAAGTCATTAAGGAACAAATTAGGCACAGGCGGGTCTCTCAGCTGATCAGTGGACCTACCTGCACCGAAATTGTATTTCAGATATCCCAAAGGAACTCAATTTCAAATTTCAGACCTGCAGGTTGATTAAGAAAAATATTAGCTTCACGGGCCCTTTGCGCAATGCAATTTCACGGTGGCCGAGCAAAAGGCTGAATTTGTCATCAATGTCTACTTAGATATAGGCATCTACAGAGGGAAAATTAATGTTATTAATTAATACATCCACACTTTAGCAGTCCCCTTGAACTAAAAACCTTCTCTTATTGACAATGTGTTCGAGCTGTCGATTTGTTAATATTTCAGCCCTTAAATACTACCCTTTAAGGTTGATAAAAATTGATGCCGAACTTCTAGGATTAACTAGACCCCAAATGTGATTTATAACCCAAGTTGCATAAACTTAAGCCCAGTGGTTTTGGAGAAAAGCTCTGGATAGTGTTCGGCAGACGAACGGATTCATTGAGGGGTTCCAAATCTAAGTATGATAGTTGCATTTGTTTTGTAGAGTATTCTCACTTTTGCCTCTATATCATTTATTATTGCAACCTGTCTTTTAAAGTGAGGGTGCTCATAGAATTCTGATGAGTGTGCCCTGCTACATTTTTCATTTTTTGGCTTTGGTCAATTTGTGATTTGATATGTTGCTCTTTTCGTTGCTCATTACTTTCTTTCTTTTGGGCCGAATCCCAACCATATTTAATTCTCAAAATGCACGGCCGACACAATAAGTACTTCAATCACTTATGTTGTTTAGTTCGGCAAATGCTGAATTTGGTGTGGACAATGTTGGATGTGATTTGGAAAAGGTATACAAACTACAAGAGACTGAAGAGGTTGGTTGATATTTCTGTCCTTATCCGAAGAGTTGAGATCAGTAAGGTCCCAGGAGGGGTAATGACTGATGGCGGGAGGTCGGAGATAGGGGCGGGAAAAAGGGGGATGAGCCTGTCTTATTGATATCATCCCCCTCGCGGTCGTCATGACGACGGTTTCCTCCCCTACAAGGGGGTAGATAGGGGTTAGAGCCCAGAAGCCCAACCCGAAAACTCACCTTCTCCCTTCCGACAGACACAAGCGCACATGCTTTCAACCGCTTCGTCATCCCTTTGCCGTAACAACCCTCGGCAGATACATAAGGACCCCCGCCAACCCTCATCGTCATAGTATGCGTCGTGTTCTCATGTTACACACCTCCCTCCTCACCCAATTCCACCCCTATTTTACGTGTAATAAATTATTTTCTCCTTTCCCATCTACCTTGCGGACTTCACCCAGTTTTTCATTCCAGAATGAAGAGCAGAGAAAGATAGTCTCTGTCGTGAGGTTCAAATTATCATCTTCTTTAGAATTATCCAAAGAAACCACAATCTTCTTATTACATCCACATACAATAATTTAAGACTTCCAATATCCGAATTCAAATTTCCATTTTGCGTTTTAAAGCAATTTATGATAGAATAGAATTTATTTACGTAATATATGAACAGTACAGTTCAACACAATTCAACACACTTGGACGCAAATATTTGCCGGTCTTTAGTGATATTTCTGAAATTCAACAATGGAACTCCAATAGGTACTAAAAAGTTGTTTACATTGCATGCAAATGTTCATACCATCTTCGCTTTCCCTTTGAAGTAAATAACCTTCAGCAGATACATATCGCTACAGTATAGTGTGCTCATGTTTCACACCTCCCTCGTCACCCCATTCCACCCCTATTTTACGTGTAATTAATTATTTTCTCCTTTCCGATCTACCTTGTAGGCTTCATCCGGTTTTTCATCCCAGAGTGCAATCTCTGTCGTGAGGTTGGAATAATCTTATTTTGCTTTAGAATTATCCAAAGAAACCAAATCCTTCTGATTATATACAGGCACAAGACTACTAGTAACCGTATTCCCACTTGCAATTTGCGTTTGAAATTAATTTCAACATATTTGATCAAAAATATGTCATGTCCTTACTAATATTTATGAACTTCTACAATGGAACCTCAATGCTCACATGTTTTTCCATGCCATAAGAATGTTCCTACCCTTGTCTCCGTCCATTTGGCGTAATAACCCTTAGCAGATACCCATCACTACAGTATGCGACGTGTTCTCATGTTACACACCTCCCTCCTCACCCCACTCAACCCCTGCTTAACCTGTAGTAAATTTATTTCTTCTTTCCCGATTATCTTGAGGGCTTAATTTATTTTTTCAAATCAGAATGACACAATAATTTAAGACACAACAATTTTGATCGATATAGTTTTGGAAAGTATGTCAGGAGTTTCAAATTTCATTATAGAAGGGGTGAATGGAGGGGGTAATTCTGATAAATGTCTTGTCTTTACTGATATTCATGAACTTCTACAATGGAACTCCAATGCTCACACGTTTTAGCGAATTTTCGTAGAAAATAAGCTATTGAAATAGCTCGGAAATTTGAAAATCAAAATTTCTGAAATATTTCTCCATTGAAATTCGTTTTGAGGCATTCGAAACGAATCCTAGAGTTTAACACTTTTTCATGTACATATATATATGTGTGTGTGTGTCATTCCAGACGATAACTCTCCTTAGGATTGAGACAAAAATCCCGTTCCGTTAAATGGTCCACTATTAATTCCATACGTCTCAAATCGCAAACGTAAATTCCTTCAAGCATAATTTTTTCACGCCTGGTCGTCCAACCCCTCTCAAATTCGGTGCATAGTTAGGGGACAATGGTTTCATTATTCCATGTTAATTTCAACAAGATTGGATCATTATATTATCTCCTGCGCTTGCGCGAAAGTGTACTCCGAGGAACAAGGTCTATTTTTCATCAGATTTCGATTACATCTTTCTGGGAATTTGTGGGTTAGGCTGTAGATTGTACCCTACCAATTTCATTTTTCTCAAATCATTACTCCATTCTGCGCATGCGCTAACGTTAATTACTTCAAGCATCATTTCCCCGTTTTTTTTAAACATCTTAACTGTGAAGCTTGAAATTGCGGGGTCGGAACTGTAAAAGTGTGAATCCTTTTCAGAGGCGCGATGCGCCATGTTCTGATCATTTATTACATACGGGGTTTATTATTTACTAGCCGCTCCGGCTCGCTACGCTCGCCTCCACGTCCAGCCGGGGGGCAAGCCCCCCGGACCCCCCATTAAATTGCTCGCTTCGCTCGCAAAGTGTGGTATGTAGGGAGTGTTGCTCGCTTCGCTCGCAAAGTGTGGCGTGTAGGGAATGTTGCTCGCTTCACTCGCAAAGTGTAGTATGTAAGGCATGTTGCTCGCTTCGCTCGCAATTGAAACATGTAGGGGATGTTGCTTGCTTCGCTCGCAAACGGTAGATCTCTAAGGGTAGGTTTAACTTCTGTAGGGGATGCTGCTCGCTTCGCTCGCTTGAGGAAGTTATACTGCCCACCCAACATGTAGGGAATGATGCTCGCTTCGCTCGCAAACGGTAGATCCCTAAGGTTAGGTTAAACTTCTGTAGGGAATGCTGCTCGCTTCGCTCGCTTGAGGAAGTTATACTGCCCACCCAACATGTAGGGGATGTTGCTCGCATCGCTCGCAAACGGTAGGTCTCTAAGGGTAGGTTTAACTTCTGTAGGGGATGCTGCTCGCTTCGCTCGCTTGAGGAAGTTATACTGCCCACCCAACTTGGCAGACGTTTTTTTCTGTTGGAAATTCTTACAAACAAATTAAATCTTATAAACCTAAAACGAAAAGTTTATTAGTGGATGTTGCTCGCTTCGCTCGCAAGGTATACCTGTATATGTGTAGGACAAAGTCCGTATTTATTCTGTTGAAATGGCTCTCGCTTCGCTCGCAAGGTAGGTACCTATGTATACCTGCTCGCCTCGCAAGTTATTGCGTAGAAGTGCAAATGGGAACCCCCCTGTGAGGGTCCCTTCTGGTAAGCAACGTTGTGAAACGGGCGGCCCGGGTCGATTAATTTCTCATATTAAACGGTTCCCCTCGCTTCCGCTCGTGATTTGACCGGCTGCCCGTCACTTTTTTCGATATCCGATTTCGGATTCAGATTCGGCGGACCCAAAGCTGTATTTCGCCCGCGAAAACCGTTCCGAAAAACGTACCTTTATGGGGTATATTTTAATCGGAAAAAACCAAGTTTTTCGGCGGACTTTTCGAGAAAACGGGTCCGTACTCTCGCATTTTTTTGACGCATTTCCCGATACTTTTTTCGCGATCCGATCGCGCCGTCGTCTTCCTCGTTCAAAAACCTACGAAACCGGTATTTTTCCGGAATTGTCGACGGCCGTTTAGAGGGGTAGAGGATGCGGGGAAGTCCAAAAAGCGCACATTAATTCTTACTTCGACCCCCCTCCCGCCCTACGGCCCATGGTTCGGCTGGGATTAGAAAATTTTAAATTTGCTCGCTCCCCCTATCGGAAAATCCCAAGAAGATCCCCCCACTCGTAGACTCCCCCCACTCAGCCGTGCATAGACACGACAAACAAATAAACAGACAGACAAACGGAGTTTCATTCTTATTAATAGTATAGATAATAGAGAAGAGATAGAGATAGAGATAGAGATAGACCACGGATCTGCGTACAAGGGTTATCTAACACAGAAATAATAAGCCATTGTGTAATAATTTGCAGTGTTTTCTATTACTAGCAGGTTTTCAAATTGATACGCTCTTCTCCGGGCAACACTTTGTCAGGACTTTCATCCGCTTCTTCCAGAACATCATAACCATCCCATCCATCTTCATAATGATGTTGATTCCGTTTGAACAATGATAACTTGTTTATTTTCTCACGTCCTAGTCGTCCGATCTCAGCTCAAATTTATAGGGTGGGTGAACCATACAACGAATTTCTCATTAGTAGCTGCTGCTCATGAGCGAATGTTTAATCGTTGTAAAGAGCTTAATTTCCACAATTTTCATCCAATTTTGACAAGGTTTTCAGGGAAAGTGCGGGTCAGGCTTTAGTTGGTCCCTTACCGATTTCATTGTTTTCAAATCATTACTTCAATAGCGTTAATTACTTCGTTTTCTAATTGACCGAATTTGACGTTTTAAGTTACTCCTAGATTTACTGTTTTCCGATATTTCAATTATCTATACGTTCATGTTCCGGATACGAGGAAGCTATGTGCCACACCCAGCAGAAGTTTTCTTCACTAGTACTGAAACTTTTGAATAGACGACTAGCTTATCCTTATTGATGACCAGTGATCACAACCGTTTTGACCATCGAATTTTGACGAAAAAACAATTTCGTGCAACAACGACTACATTATGTTGAGGGATGAGCCAAGTGTAGCAGCAGCTGCTGACATCACAATCGTGTTAAAAATCATTTGGGATAAAGAAAAATAAATAAATACAATCTTCATTTCCCAACCACTCTCCGAATATTAGCGAGATCGACCGTCACGAGAAAATTATGCTTGATGGGTTTTGCGTTTGCGTGTGCGAAGAGTCTATTTTTTGTGAGCAATGAAACTTTTAGGGGACCGTCAACGGCCTAACCCGCACATTTTCTGATCATTTCTTCAAAGTATGAAGAAAACTGTAGAATCTAAGCTAGGTACAAGGACTTTTGGACAGACATGAAACTAATTCTGTTCAGTATAGTCTAAAACATGAAATGCGAGTGGAAATTTTGATTTTGGAGAATTCAAAATTTTTCGTCTTTCGAAAGTTAAAACAGTTCTTCCGTTACCTAGGTGGATGCGGTAGCAAAATTATTAAAAATTGTATTATAATGGTTCACTAACTACCTTCTGGACGTGATCTTCAAATAACGTTCTTTAATCTATAGATACGTAAGAGAAAACGTTTGTTAGTAGTTCAAGTAGAGATGGGCGAGCAGTGTTCAACAGTGGAACGCATTTCTCGGGTTATGTAGTTCATCTGGCTGAGAAAAGGATAGCGGGAGATAACATTCCAGGCAAATTTATTAACCGGGCCGTTAATATGGATTGTACGCTGATGATTATCTGGGGGAAGAGGGGATTGGAGCGAGGGTGATGCTCGGGGAAAATTTCTTTCCGGAGTGAATCAGAGAGGGTTAGTGAGAAAAGGACGGAGTTGGGATTCTTTCTAGACGTTATCGGGGCTTTCGACTCTAGTGATGTACGTCTAGGGGGGGCCGTCGGACGAGTCTCAAGAGCCGTCTTTTTATTAAAACGGTTCGCACCTCTTCGCAAACCCTTTCCACGGAATGAATTGGTTTTAAAGAGATCAATTAGGGTAGGGTGGCTTCTTAGATCAGGAGGGGTGTTTTGTAACTTTCGAGATTATTTAAATTCAAGTACATTTTTCAGTATGATTTTGTGCATACATTTTTGAACGATCTAGTTTACATTTTATACCTACCTAAACTTTATTTGAGTAATAAAAAAATTTAACAATTTTTAGTGATTTTTGTAGCGATTTTTTTTTTTTAATTTGACCAATATAATGTGCTCAAAAAGTGCTGCCCCACGTAATCATTCGTTCTTATAGAATGCTTAATTTTTGGGGAAAGAATTGTTTTTCCCCCTTGCGATCCTGAGGAGAGTTATTGTTTGGAATGTCAGTTTCATTTGTATCAGTAAAAGTTCCAGTCATGCAGCATGATCGTATGTGCGAATTTTCGTAAAATATTGAACTACATTGTGTTACATCAGTTTCGAAAATTAAGGACTTAGAGGGAAAGCAAAGTGTTATCTACCTATTTTATTGCAAAAACCTCCTTCTAAATAATATTCTGCGTTTCAAAAGGAGGTTTTGAATTTTTAGCTTTTTCTGCAGTTTTAATCGATTTTTTAGCAAATTTTAATGAATTTTAAGTACATTTTTCAGCCTAATTATGTACATACATTTTTGAATGTTCTATTTTATAGTTAATAAACTTTAATTTAGAACTATTCTACCAAAATTATAAATTTAACTATTTTTAGCCGTTTTTAGCCATTGTTAGTGATTTTTTTTAGTACATTTTTTTAATTTAACCAATTTAATGAGTTCAAAAAATGCTGGCCAACGAACTCATCCTTCCGCGTTTGGAAAGCTTGATTTTTTGGCGCAAGAACGGAATTTTTATTTCAGTCCTAGGGAGAGTTGTCGTCTGGAGTGACATTTATACATACATATGATAAAGCGTTAAACTCCTAGGATTCGTTTCAGAATGCCTCAAAACGGGTTTCAATTAAGAATTTTTCAAAAATTCTGATTTTAAAATTTTCGGAGCCATTGCAATAGTTCATTTTCTACAAAAATTCGCTAGTGGTCGAATTTCACCGATTAGGTACCTACTTTTGGCAATAATTGTATTTGAATTAGAGCTAATCGACAAACGAATCAGTCGATCACCACTCGATTCAGAGTTAAAAAGTAACGTTAAATCATGTGCCATGCTTGGGATTTACGCTCATAGTCTCTTTAGCCAATAGGTTGTCACCACTACGCGCAAATTCACTCTCGCATTGAACAGGATGCGCGCGGTCAAAAAAATCGAGGAGTGATTTTTTCATAAAATTCGACGTAGAATCTGAATCTGCAATAAAAAGTAGGGCTTTGTAATTTTAAAAACACAAAGTTGACGCCCAATAATGTCATATTTTAATTCCTTGCAAAACAATTCTGGGGGTTACAATTAAATACTTTGGGTTTTTATGCTGAATTAAAAGTGGATTACAAGCTTGGTTCATAATAGTTCGGGTATAGTAAAGAAAAGGGGTGACGTGAATTTCACCACGTCACGATAACTACATTCAGTTCGAATGAAATCCATAAATCCCGTACTAATGTTCTGTTCTAATTCCTTCCTTCTCTGTTCTAAATTCTAATGGTTCCATTACGTTTACTATCAATTGTTGCCGACCCATTCCCAATGCGCTTTACTCGTTTCCCGAGCCCAATTAGCACCTTTTGTTGACGATTGGTACATTGTTCAAGGTATTGCTAATTCAAACGAGAATAATAATTGTCTAATCATTGATGCGGGTTCTTATTCGAAGCTCGTGTGTCGTCGTAATACCCACCGCATTCCTTTGCCAAAGATTTGCAAATTGGCAGTTCACATTATGAACGAATTAGTACAACGAGACGTTCGCGAACAATCAAGTTGAGACACGTGACTTTAGACCCTGACTTGCTCTTTAGTTCGACTACCCACTGCGTGACATTCCCAGCGCTCCAGTCGCCATGAGATTTTACACAGATCAGTTTTCTCCTTAGATTAGTGGTCTGGATGCTCGCTACGCTCGCATCTCAAAAATACATAACATCAAGTAGGTAGTCAATTCCTTAGTAAGAATTCAGATTAGTTGGTCAGGGTCTAGAGTCTCGTGTCTCAAATTGATTGTTCGCGAACGTCTCGTATTAGTACACCAATTAATAATTTGATTATGCAGGTAGGTATGTATATTCATGAAAAACAGAATGTATCGAGTAATGTAATAATCATTAACAGTAATAATCACTAGTTGTATTGGCTGGCCCGTCATGGTTGATTTTGATAATTGTGGCAGATTTCATAATGGAAAACGTGAATGAATAAAAGACGAATGCAAATATTACATTTTAGCAGTTTTCGAAGAAATTCTCCATGGAAATCCGATTTGAGTTATTCTGAAACGAGAGAGAAAGAGTTAAAGATTTAATTCATTTAATAATAAGTTATGCAGACATAGGTAATATACAAATTAAAATATCCGCTTGTACCTACTGCTAATCTTTCGATTGTCGCAGGAAGTTTGCACGGTTTCCTTGCTTTGATAATTTTCTAAATTAACCATTCCGTTGAACACACAGTTAAGAGTTCAAAATAACAATCCGATTCCATAGTTAGACATTGGACACAATTCATACAAATTAAATAGGTATTTCAATATTACATACTTATACATACCCACTCAGTAAACTAAACTTATATATACGTAAATATGCAGCTCCATTTTTTTAATCCTCATTTCTTAGAGACCCATTTCATCCCACCTGTTTTTTGTTTTCAAACTGGACAAACTACCAAAAAATGAAATGAGGTCTCTACTTCCCCCATATTACATAATGAACACTGATTTTGTCTGTGAGTGTGTATGAATTTATCTATATGTATGTATGTTTGTACATTTATGTATCGATTTGTCATTCCTGAGATTATCTTAATCCTAAGGAGACTTACTCTCCTTAGGATTGAGATTTAAAAAATTCGTTCAGTCGTCAAACAATCGTGCATTCTAAAAGAAAGGATGAGTTCGATGCAGAATCAGTTGCTCAAATTTCCAGAAATGTGCTTTTAAAAAATGCTAAGAATGTCAACAATTTTGCTAAAAATCGTTAGGTACTTTATACCATGTTTTTTGTTTTGCAATTACTCAGAAAAAGTGTATAAACTGTGTACTAGAATTGCAAAAATTCGTACACAGAATTCCGCTGAATGAGGTACATACAAAAATTTCATTAGTGTGCCATAAAATTCACAAAATCTACCAAATATGGACAACGTATCAAATTTTGTTAGATTAGCAAAACATTTTGTAGGAGAAGCTTTTTAACTACAAAATTGGTAGTTAACAATTTCTGTACGGACAACATGTTCAAATTTCTAAGCAATTAAACTTAAATTTAATACGAAAATTTGCTCATATGGTCACGCTGCATGCGCGTGGAACTTTTTAAAATACAATAATCCCATTACTTATGCAATATTGGCCGTATAAACTAGTTTCAACTATTTGGCAGTTTTTTGCGTTTGAAGCAAGCATGAAGGACCATGTAGGGTATAACCCAAACAATCTCTGAAGGTTTTTTTCGAGGTCACTGTAAATGTTAAAGCTGTAAACTGTAAAGCTGTGTAAGCTGTAAATGTTATTTAGCACTTACGTTACAGTTGCTCCGGCTGGGATTATCTAAGGTCATATTCGAACAATAACAGGGAATACCCATCTTGGAAATCGGATTTAGCTAGATAAAGATTTAGTAGTGTAGACTTTTCCGCCGGTTTCAATTTGGCCCACGCGCAAAGACTTTTTTTTAAATTGTTTATTATAATAAGACAAAACTCGGCCCTCGGGCCTCGCAAGCGGTGGTATCAACTTTTCAACCAAGTGACAACAAAATAAATGGCATTATTTATTATATTCATATATCCCATAAATAAATATAAAACTACGACATGAATAGAAGAACAAGTAAGAAAGAATTGCGTGATAAATCGAGAGCTTTCCAACGAATGGAGAACGATTTTTGACCGGTGATAACTACAGAAGTTTCATTTCCCTGATGAAAATCATAAGAAAATTTCTTGACACTTTCGCGTAACGTTTTCGGGTAGTTAGCTCAAGGCTAAAGCCCATGCTAAAAATACAATTTCTCATCCTACGGCCCAAATATGCCATACCAAGAAAGGTTTGAGGATGCTCGAGTTGATAAGAGTACTTTTCCATACCTTCCGTCGGGGTACGACCAAGGTTATAACCCGCATAACCAAACTACAGGCACTTTTCATGACGTGCCACTTGGTCTCCCGACTCCGAGTCAAACATATAGAAATCCACAACAATAGGCTAAAGCCCATGCTAAAAATACAATATTCTTAATTGCTGATTAAGCTTTAAGCTTATATGCAGCTAAGAATTTAAGAAAAATCTCAAATAATTTGTCTCCCATCGACGTGATAGGCAAAGATAGGCGGCGACACAAATGACAATGATTCTTTTAATTCTTAGTTTCTAAATAAAAATAAATTTGAATTTTCACCATTTGTTGAATACAAATTATTCCATAAAATAGGTACTTTAGTAATTTTCCTTTCAATATCTTATACGTAGATATAATTCCCTCCTTAAATATTTCAGGTGGGCCATTTAATAATTTTGGAACTACAATGCTCCTACACCGATCTCAATATTTATTATTTGTTCGGCTCACTTGAAGTAATGTTTTTCGTGTTGGATATTTATGTTGTTCAACAATTTTAAAAGTACAGGTAAAATAGAAGTCAACAATAGTGACTGATTCATTCACCTTTTTGACAGGTAGGCAGTTTAATCCTTTAAACCTTTCCTTTCTCGACATCATGGGAATACCCTTTCCTTTTCTCGGTTACAGGAATTTTAAAATTTTTGACTGAATGCTCAAAAGGTTATCTTTAATTACCCCAAGGTAATAACTTATGTATATTCATATTCTATATTGAATATACATATTCTATATTCAAGCAACTATCGGAGTTACAAAGGCTAGCCGAATGTAAACACTCCATGGATCAGAGCACACATCAGGGAGAGAGGGTGAGTAAATGCATATAATTTTTTTTTTTTTTTCTGATTCACCAATAGCTTATAGTCATGGCACCACTTCAAAATATCAACGAAATCATTTTGCAACTTTTCGACTGCACCATTCAAACAATCCCGTTTCCCAAAAATCACAATAATTATATCATCAGCATACATGAACGGAATGCAATTCTTAATCAACTTAGATATTGAATCATTTTACATAATAAACAGCAATGAGCCTAAAATGCTTCCTTGTGGAACCTCACTATCTAATTTAATCATACCACCCCTTTCAGATCCGATTTGCACCTTATAAAATCTATCAGATAGGTAATTATCAAACTATTTTAACAAGCCCCCTCCTATCCCAAAATTTCTCAGCACAATGCAACAGAGAGTGCTTAACAAGATCAAAAGCAGTTGTGACATCGATTGACAATACAATAACATTTAATGACTGATCACAAAGATTGATCCAATAACATCGAAATTCATAAGCGGAAAAAACAAGGGCGTTTCTACACAAATCAGAACAAGACCTCCGATGTTCCTTCAATGCTTTAGATTTTCTGACACTTCAATAGACGTTGTCATCTAGCGCTGGGCTTTATTGTATTTTCTTTCGACCAATAAATTAATACTCAATTATATTTTATTCATTCCAGACAGTAACACTCCTAACCGACAAAAATCAGACCGAGACAAAAAACATCTCCAAGTTGGGTGGGCAGTATAGCTTCCTCACATATCGTATCATGGGTGTATAGAATTAGTTGAAGAACAAAGTACGAGTCGAAATGATTGAACGCAAAATATAACAGTAACAGTATCTATATAGTAGTACATGTGTAGGTATACACGCTAGAATGCAAATTAGGGCAATAGGTAATTCATGTTTGCATGTGCGAAAATTGTCTAAAGGTTAACCCCCACCATAACTGAAAGTTTCATCAAAATTGATTCATTATTCTCGGAGTGCCATCCAATTCGGTGTTGCGTATGCGCAATAGTTACCTATATTATTCAAGCGAATCATCATCGCATCATCACCCTGGACCCATCAACCTCTCGATTTTGAACGAAATCGGACCAGCAGATGGTAAAAAACGCTGCAAATTATTTCACAAAGGTTTATTATTTTTTCAATTGAGTATGATCGTAGTTTTAGTTGGCTAGCGTACGTCATAAGACCCGTCCAGACTCCTCGGCGTGTCCTACTTCGAGTTGCTACAACCTATACTTCTATAATTATATACGCATGTTTATATTTCTCGATTTGAGCTCCTATCTATTCAAATAGTTATTGCCTTAATAATATCATTATCTACGTACGTAAGAAAAGTTGAGAGGATATGTTATTAAATATGCGTAGAAAAAGCTTTGGTATTAACACACAAATATGACCTTGAAAAAAACATATTCATGCCTCGAAGGAACGCCGGCGCCGTACCCACCACAAGGTGCCGCGGCGCCGGCGCCTCCTCTCACTCCACCTCCCCACTCACCCCCCTCTCCACCCACCGTGACCCCCTGCCAAGCGTGCCAGGCGTGCGCGCGTCGAAAAAGACAGTTTTTCGCCCGTTTTTGGCTCATAGCACCTATGCGAGTAAAGCGATCGGGATGGTTAAACGTTAGGACCAACTAGACCCCAAATGGAGTCTATGTGCGAAAGAACGGGTTTTTTAAGTAAATTCTTAGGCCTTTTATGGCCCGGACGGCGAACGGCGGACGGCGAACGGCGGACGGCGAACGGCGGACGGCGGACGGACATTTCAAATTTGGAATCTACTCACCTTGAAACGTAAAGTGACAAAGTTTGAGGGGGGGTTATAAAAATTTTTTGCTACACGATCACATAGGCTTATTATTGGAAATAATAAACCAAAATCGACGTTATAAGAAATTAACGAGTGCGCATGCGCAGATTAGATACTATTTATTCAACGGCAATGACAGTTATAGAGGACCGTTTAGACGGTAACCCGCACAATCCCTAAAATTTTCATCAAAATCGATCCATTAGACTCGGAATTTTGCCTGGGTCAATCGATATTAGTTTCCTGAAAATTGCATCGATTTCAGACTGAAACTTGGTAGGTATAGTTTTGGGCGTGACAAGGATTTACCACAGACAGACATCAGACGGACACGGAACCAAAATTGATCAGCACGTACAGAAACGCAAAAAGCATGTGCAAGTTGCAATCGTAAATTTTGATTTTGGAGGACATAAATTTTTTCGACCAATCACTAACAAAAAGCTTCCCAACCTTCGGTAGTGAGGTTTCTAAAGTAAGCAATCCTGCATTCAATGTATCCGCCCGCATGCGACCTTGTTCTGACGATTCATTGCGACGAACTCGTCTGAAAAAAATTCGTAATACGCATCCTGGGACACTTGAGAACCCACAAGATTTTATTACAGTCCTTGATCAGGCCATTTTCTGAGCACTGTCTAAAAAACGAGGTCGCTAACCCTAAAACCATTGAATTATTTTCGCCTCCATGACTTTGTTCGGTTCTGAACGCACCTTCAATCATAATATGAATGAATGAGACGCGAAAATTCAAGGGGCAGAGCCGACTAATCAACAGACAAAAGTATTTAATACGCATGAATGAAAACTAATGGAGGCTGAATCTCCAATGATTAGGATTAGGGAGCTACCTACTAAGGGTTGTTTAGCACCCCCGCCGTTAACAGGGGTTGTTTGGTCCACGTGTGGAGGTGAGTGACACGTTGGCGATACACGTGGCCGGCACGGTACCTACACTCTGTCTCAGAAGTTCTGAACCTCCCTCACAGCGGTCAGGAACTAGACAAAAGTTCGGCTACGATGCCGACGAAAACCCATGGTGAAAAACGATACTTTGAAGTACCAGAAAACCAAAAATTCAAACCCCAAAATCAAAGCGGTGCATCTCCAAAAACGGCGCATGAATTGAGAATGTATCGGTTACAACATTTTTTGACGTTCGATTATGACCCACGCGCAACGATAGAGTGGTTCAAAACAAAAAAAAGTTCTGGAATTTCTTGTCCCCATTGTTTTTTTTTGCTTCCTCGGTATGTCAGGATGACACTCCTAAATTTTTAGCAAAAAATATTAATCCTAATCACTTTACCTGGGTCGATTTTGGCCAGTTATCGACCGCTATCGTAAACCAACCTCTAAATTGGTGCCGAGGTGATGATTTGACGGACGGATTTCAATTTTTTAGGTCAATTTATGGGTTTTCGCATGCGCTGAACACGGTGAACTTATTTATTTTACGCTCCGTCCACTAGTTATCCGATAAACTGGCAGAGGGCGCCAGTTTATTTTACTTGATTTTACTTGAAGATAAGTAAAAATCGAAAATTTCACCGAAAATGCTGTCGCCTGGTTAAGAATTGTACTAGAAACATGCTAAAATGGTCGGATAATATGCTTTGGCATGTTCTGAACATGATTCCGTTTTTTACTATACTTTTCCGCCTATGATTGCTTCGTTTATAGGCCATAAAGCTCAAATTAATAGTAGGGTAATAGACAAATTCACCCTAATTTCACCGGAAATTATGTCGCGTTGATAATTTAAGGTTCTGAAATACCTTGTGCCGATAAAATTTGGTATTTTCCAGGATGTACAAAGCCGTTGGTAATTTGGCAAGGACTTGGACCGGCATTGTACTTATTCGCTTAACGACCCGATACCATTGTACAAGCTTTTACACATGACCGATACCGCTGACAATATTTAACCCTACGCTCAAACGATCCAATCACAGTTCAGACAATTCAGAACTACGAATTTGACCCCGGAAAACCGATGGAACTAAGGAATTTTACAGAAAAATTGGAAAATTTTAGCTATTTTCTCCATTTTGCCGCTATATTTGGCAAATAAGTACAATGCCGGTTCAAGTCCTTGCCAAATTACCAACGGCTTTGTACCTAGTATCGGCTTTGTACAATTCTTAACCAGGCGACAGCATTTTCGGTGAAATTTTCGATTTTTACTCATCTTCAAGTAAAATCAAGTAAAATAAACTGGCGCCCTCTGCCAGTTTACCGGATAACTAGTGGACGGAGCGTAAAATAAATAAGTTCACCGTGTTCAGCGCATGCGAAAACCCATAAATTGACCTAAAAAAATTGAAATCCGTCCGTCAAATCATCACCTCGGCACCAATTTAGAGGTTGGTTTACGATAGCGGTCGATAACTGGCCAAAATCGACCCAGGTAAAGTGATTAGGATTAATATTTTTTGCTAAAAATTTAGGAGTGTCATCCTGACATACCGAGGAAGCAAAAAAAACAATGGGGACAAGAAATTCCAGAACTTTTTTTTGTTTTGAACCACTCTATCGTTGCGCTTGGGTCATAATCGAACGTCAAAAAATGTTGTAACCGATACATTCTCAATTCATGCGCCGTTTTTGGAGATGCACCGCTTTGATTTTGGGGTTTGAATTTTTGGTTTTCTGGTACTTCAAAGTATCGTTTTTCACCATGGGTTTTCGTCGGCATCGTAGCCGAACTTTTGTCTAGTTCCTGACCGCTGTGCCCTTCTTCCCTCCAATGCAGACTGTGAAAACAAAAACGTCTACCAAGTAGGATGGGCAGTATAGTTTCCTCACATTTTGCAACATGGACTTTTATGGAACTAATTGAAGAGTAAAATAGGAGAAGAAATTATTAAATGCCAAATAGATCAGTAATCAATATATATATATACATGCTAATAAATAAAATAGGGTTATAATTCACGTTTTCGCATGCGCATACCGTGATATCAATTGAACGGTATTCGCTATCTAAAGTGTATATACAGGGTGTATACAGAAATGATGGTACAAACTCAAGGAATCAATTTTAGAGCTAATTTCTGATCGAATGTTGCTCTTGGAGATTTCTTTTTAAACGCTTTGTTTTCAAGTTATTCAATTTTTAAGATTTTTTTCGTGTTTTGTACCTTATGACATTAAAACGGCCATAAGTGCCCCTTTTTTCGTTGCCGTCATACACACCTTCATATCTCATTCACTTGGAAACAGAGTTAGAGACAGTTTCAGCATTCACTCTTGATCTTCATCTTCAATATATTCTCAAAGTTGCTGGGATGGCTGAAACACGTCTTCCAAAAATTGTGGCGAGGGAAGTAATAGCTCGGAAGGTTTTCTGGGCAGAGGAATGTGAGCTCCTGGCATAGAGGACGAGTTTACTGAACAATCTACCCTTGACGTCTCGATTCTGAAGCAGCACATCATACGGATGGGCGATAAATTCCTAGAAGACAAGAGACGTTTCAGCACCGTGCGGAGATCTCAAGCAGGTTCACGCTTTATAAGCAGTTGGATCCAAATGTGAAAAGTGCAAGTTTCTCCACTCACGTCCAACTCAGTGATAGAGACAGGAGATGGCTCTTCAAACTGCGTTGTGAATTGGCAAATCTAAACGCAAAGCCTTTCGACTCTGATCGCTGTGAAGAGTGTTCTTGGTGTAGTTTGGATGAGCGGGGAGACCTTCATCACTTTCTATGATGCGTTCTAGAATAGGTACCTATTATTTATTTATATGTTTTAGTAGATAGAAATGTAATTTACTTTATATCCCAACTTCCGACAGACGGTTGAAGCCACGTCGTAATGTTTATTGCAATACGTATTTACTGAATTTTGTGATGTGGATTTTACTTATAATAAACTATTTTCTTCTTCTTCCTAGAGTTACAGTAAACTCAAAACTAAGAACACCTTTGGAAAGACCATTAAATTTCCTATAATCCTGATATAAAGTAAAGTTGTGTTAGTTTTAATTAGTAAAAGAAGGCCAAAGTACAAAATGGGAAGAAATATTTAAAATCGACCTTTTTCCTCCCGTTTTTCTGTTACCTGATTGGGCATTATTCGACGTGCTCTCTTCGGCTAAAATTCCCTCAAACTGTCAGCTTATGATCGGTATTGTAAATTTTACTTTTATTTTGGAAAGCATAAAAAATTAACTAAGAATTCATGAGTTTAAGTGTAAAACCCGGTTATTACGGAGTTAGGGAGATCTGCAAGTGTTACCATTCGATTCAGCGTAAAAAAATACGTAGAAACCGGCCCCAAACCCGCATTTTTATAGAAAGACATTTTTCACTACAACCTTCGATTTCGTAGAAAAAAACCATCTTTTTCAACATACGAACATACTTTTCTCCCTCAATTTCCAAAATAAAAGTAAAATTTACTATACCGATCAAAAGCGGACAGTTTGAGGAAGTTTTTGCCGAAGAGTACACGCCGAATAATCCCCAAACGGAAGGAAAAACGTCGATTTTAAATAGGTATTTTTTCCAATTTTGGACTTTTTTTTAAACCAATTAAAACTAATTAAAACAACTTTACTTTTTATCAGGTTTATATCAAATTTAGCGGTCTTTCGAAAGGTGTTCTTAGTTTTGAGTTTACTGGGATTCTAGGAGGACTTTTGGCCGTATTAATGTCGTAAGGTAGGTACAAAACTCGAAAAAATCTTGAAAATTGAATAACTCAATAACAAAGCGTTTCAAAAGAAATCTCTAGGTGCAACCTTCGATCAAAAATGAGCTCTAGAATCGATTCCTTGAGTTTGTCCCATAATTTCTGTAGACACCCTGTATAAAATGGTAACTGGATTGGAATTGTCTGGAGTTGAACTCGCACAATTCTTGAAAATTTCATAAAAATCGGTTCACTAGTCACGGAGTTTTGTCTGCGCAGATCAATTTTAGTTTTGCGCATGCGCTACACCTAGTTATTGCTCCACTAATTTCGGCTTTACCACCTCCTTTCCCCCCTCTTCCATCGCCGATTTCCGGGATTTGTTGCACAACTAGACTGAAATTGGGATTGAACAAAGAAACAATATTGAAAATCGGTTGAGAATTGTGGCCAGGGTAGCGTCGACAAAATTTGTCTTACCCACACACAGGCATACACCTATGGTTTTTTCACGGATTCGGATTTAGAATGGTCTGAAACGGATTTGTACCTAAGTGGTTATTTTATTTTATTTTTTTTTATTTTTTTTTTTTTTTTCGGTGCTTGGGTTCTCTCCCACCCCCCTAGATCAATTCCAATAGGCGTCCCTCTTATTAACGAAGCCTTGCCTATAAGACATAGTTTCAGAGGGACGTCCTAAAAAACATGAAATTATACCTACACCTCGGATGCCTCGGATAAAAAAATCGGGGTGCATAATTCAAATTTTAGCGTCGAAATAAATGGAATGGGGCTCTGAACTAACAAGGTATGCCGCTAGGAGCGCTAGAGTGCCCCATTCGCAATAAACCTACGAGATGATAAGCTACAAGCTTTTAGAAACCTACTGCATGCTAAAGACTCCTGGCGGTTATAATAGAGTAACGCTAATGAAGGTTACAGTTTCAGAATAACTGATACCAAACCAAACAAAAAGCCAAGATTTCCTGCTTGCCTATTGCTACTTTGTTCCATTTTGTGCTTTCACGCTCGATTTTTTAATTTTTTTCATATAATTTATATCCGTCAAACTAATGTATGCTTGCCGGCCGGACACTCATTGATTTTGCTGTCCTAATTACCAAGCGAGGAGCTTCTTCATTGAGATGGCTGCCAACAGAGAGAGACGAGTTACCGCCGGGAACAAACTCGCTCGCCTTTTGAATGAGGAGGAGGAACAAGATGATTTTTATAAAACCACTTACGGCGGGTTCGAAGAAGTAGAGGATGACATCGATTACAAGTAAGATAATAAGGTTGATTAATAGTAAGTAGGTTCCTAGTATCCCTTGGGTAGGTACCTACTTCTTAATCCAATAATGAGTTGTGACTTGGTTACATTACTACTGCTAAAACAAATTAATGCATGTTTCTTCAAACGTTTGTGCAAACCTTTGCTAAAGGCAGGTAGGTACGAGTTCATGTGAGTGGAAATTTTCACCTGCTTCATTGTAGAGAGGCAGAATTAAAGCTCAAAATTATCGTACACTCAACGATTTCAATGGGGTGATCTAAGTAAATGTAAATCTATCTGGGACCTCTCAGTCTGAATTTAAATCGTTAACGTGGGATCTTTCATCCTGCGGAATGAACCTTTTACTGAACTGCTGCTCTTTTTTGCTCAGCTCACTCGCTCTTCTGAGGGAATCGGCACAGTAGTGAGCGATTCATCTCTACTGTTGCGTCAGGGCAACCCAATCACTGTCTCAAAAAGAGGATCGGAAGGTTGGTTGTGGTTAACCACTGTTCCTACGAGACATTGTTTCGGTTCAGTTAGGTTTTAACGCAGTACTCCTGATTGTATTAATCTTAACTGCCAATAAGAAGGACATGCTCCAAAATAAATTGCAGTCCTTACAGTCATGTGGGAGAAGCAACGATCTGAGTTACCATGCTGGGTGGCGGGGATTCAGATGTCCGTCCTAAACGCTGTATCTCTACGACTGAAAACCATTAGGATGGCAAAATCCAACAGAGTGCGAACGACAAGAAAATATGCTCGGGCTGGAGAGGACGGAACTCCTCTTCCCTTGCGCACAGAAAATTAAATAATGAAAAATCCACAAGAAAATTACTCAAAATGGTTTACTCCGATTCCAATGCAGATAATGGCAAAACCTTGTTGCCTGAATAAAATTTTGTATAATTTTTAAATTAATTTGTGCTGTTTAACGAATTTGGTGATTATACTCATAATCAAACATCAAACTACAGCATAAACTACAATGACACAGTATTTGAGTTTCTCGTGAAAACGCACACGTCAAAAGAAACGGAAATTTTCCATGTACAAATGACACCGTTTGTGGGTGGGGAGGAGTTACTTGATGTCATTTGAAATTGTCCGCATTGAAGCTAGCCATTCAAGCTCCGATTTATAGTCCAATCCTATCCAACATTGGAGCGTGAATGAGCTTGATGGAAGATGTGTAGGATGATCAGATGAATCGGTGTCTTAAGCTGAGCATTCACGGTCAGATTGCCCAGTACGGTTGCAACGGAGTTGGAGAGATCTGCAAGTTTTACCATTCGATTCAGTATGAAAAAATACGTAGAAACAGACCCCAAACTCGTAGGTTCATTGAGGGTCATGTTTCCAGAAAACCATCGATTTCGTTGGAAAAAAACCTCATTTTTTAACATTCAAAAATCTTTTCTCCCCTGAAAAGCGAAGTAAAAGTAAAATGGACTATACCGTCGGAAAGAGTATTAAATGTAGCAGTTTTCATGAGATTTTCCAGTTTCCTGGAATTATGTTGGAAAGATTGTAACGTTTTAAGATTTTCAGAAATTTGATTGTTTCAAATTTGTCTATGTTTGAGCTGTTATTGTGGTCTGTAGATGGAAATTTTCCTGAATCAAAGTGTACCTCGCTTATAGAAAATTTAACAATGATTCCTAAAATGTGGTCAAAAAGTAAAATTAAATGAGTTAGAATGGTGAAATTCAAGGTTAAGAGGAAGAAAACACAAAAAAACCGTTAGAAAATCATATCTCGTGAATAGATTGAGAGAAAATATGCGGTTGGCAGCATTTTACTCCATTTTTGATGTAGTTTAAGATAAACATTTTTTTGCATCTACCCTGTATATCCTCCCTCTCATCCATCCTGGCCCTTATGTTATGCCCAAAATATACCCTAGGTATAGCTTTTTTCCATAATCATTTAATTTTACTTTGCACTCTGATCATTACAATTAATGTTGAACAATCTTCCTTATAACTATCATGACTGTGTATAACCAGCATATATTGCACACGGTAGCGATCAATTTTGAACATACTGCTTTGTTGGACGAAATGTAACAATATAGTAACTGAAATATTTTTCAGATCTGAAGAATCGGGAGAAGATATTATAGACTCTGACTTTAGTATTGACGAAAATGACGAAGTTGTGTCTGACCATGAAGAAGATGGTAAGAAAAGGGAAAAGAAAGTTGTTACGAGAGCTTACAAGGTAATTTTACTGCAATCTTGTAATTATATATTTTATCGTTGATCAAGTTTATACTGTATAAATTCAGCCACCAACTAGGGCAAATGCTCTCAATTTGAGAAATAGAGGTGTAACTGTGTAGTAATAGAGACAGTTTTTGCTATATACATATCTAAGTATATTAACCGTGTCTTATTGATATTAATTATTCAGGAACCGAAACCAGTCGCCAAAAAGAAGAAACAAGAAGAGAGCCTGGTGAAGAAAGATAAACCAAAACAGATAAAACTTAAATCCTCTACAGATAGAAATCAGTATGGTTAGTTGGACTTTTGAAGAACTCGTGTTTTTTCTATATATGTGTAGTGGATTTAAATATGTTTTACTTGGTGTAGGTAGACCAAGTGGGACATTTATATTCTGGTTATGCGGGTTAGTCCCTGAGGTATTCCTGTAAGGAATGTGAGCGAAATCGCCAAGGTCAGCTTGCTTGGCGGGAGGAACTGAGGGGTAGTTCGTGTCGCAGCCGCGTGGAGCACTGGGCTCGCATAGTGGGTGCTGGGTTCGATCGGTTTGGTGCTGAGCCGTTATGTAATATTCCGGCCTAAGATTTATATCTGTAGGAGGAATATGTTGGGCTTGGTTGAGGTACTGAAAAGTATCCTTTGTTTTTAGCACATTTGGAGTGTATTTGACACTCGGATCGGCCGGGTAGCCTTGTGTAGAATATCGTGGATATTCGGAAATCTTTGTCGAATCATGATGATTGACTTCAGAGCGGGTCTGAAAGGTATCCTCGAACTTTTGTGTATGTGAGGCTTGATCTAACGTTTCCTTCATGAATACGTTAGGTGAGAAGGCGATCTCTTCGCGAGGATCGAGCCTTGGGCCGTCGCTAGGAACAGCGGACGAGTCGAGCAGCGGGTAGGGAGCGCTGCGTGGGCTAAGAGGCCCGGCCGCGCCGTGTTCCGCCTCCCCTTGCATGAGGAAGTAGGACGGGCGGCGCTCCATCGAAATATCCGAGTTTATTAACTCGTTTTCGATACCTCTACGTATAGAAATAGAGGGTTTGGAAGGTGGACTCGCTTGACAGAGCTTCTTTCCTTTGCTCGGATGTCAGGGTCCTACCTTGTAGTCTTGAAAAAGACTTCCTTGGACGATAAATTAGAGCGGATGAGCTGTGTAATTTATCGGCGTGCCCACAGCGGTCGGTGACGAGCCTAGTGCTACGAAACCCGGGCGACACGTCTCGGAACGTCCCAGCGGGCGTACGATCTAATGAGAATATCAATAGATGTACCGGGTGGCGTCCTGACAGAAGAACTACGTTGGGCAATGAGCAGGATGAATAATCACTGGACTCGTAGATGCCAATGCGAGATCTGTGTGGAGAGAAGGTATGCCTTGTAGAAAGCAGTAGGAAGCCGTTCTGAGATGAACTCGGGAGCAGAAGGATCGTCAGCGTAGAGCGTGTAGAATCTTCGTACTTCAGAGTGTAGTCGTCGAGAGCGGAGAGTGGAATGAATTTCGGAGGGCTCCGAGCGGGGTAATTATAGGGAGGTGGCCGCCTCCTGATTGGTCCGCTTAATTTCGTTAATTCAACTGTGTAATCTCATTGGCTCGCACATTGTTTTCTCAGTATCTGCGAGTATGATAGCTGAGCTGGTCCTCCGGGGTGGTTTCCCCACGTCCGTCGCTGCGACGGGGTCCCCAGAGGTGGCTTACGAGCGTCCGTTGCGGAGACGACGACCTTGAGTTGTCTTCCCTGCGTCCGTCGTTTAGACGGGGTCCTCGGGTGGTTTCCCTGCGTCCGTTGTTCAGACGGGGTCCCCGGGGTGGCTGCTGGACCAGAGGTGGTTGCTTGCCGCCTCCTGGTTGGTTCGCCTATTGTCTCTCGTGTAATCAGTGTTTCTGATTGGCGAGTAGGCTTGTTAGAATTGTCCTTGTTAGTTTTAGAGGACGTTTGATTTTCTGTTTGAGTTTTCTCATTCAAGGCGACTTGGTTCGAGATACTTGTCGCGTCTCTCTCGCCCAGTAAGTGTTTAGGGAGGTCGCCTTGTATGTTATTAGTTAATATTTCACTTTTGAGAGAGAATTTCGTATTTTCTCTCTGGTGAAATATTTTGTTTGACGGAGTTATAACTCGACGTCTTATAAATATTTGTGTGTCGTGTCTACCTCTTTTTGGTAGCCCTGAAAAGGGCTGTTGACAAGAGGGGGTGGTTTTCACCACAATATGATTTGAGTTTGTATATTTATTTAACTGTTGTTATTTCTTTATGGGGATTGGCAGAGCGTAAATCTGTTAGAAAGTCCACAACGGTCAAATCAGCTGCTACAGCACAACGAGTGAAAGAGCGAACTTCAGCCCAAGAGAAGCGGAAGAAGTTTGTGCCTTCAGACACCTGGAAACCAACACAAGAAGAGCTTCTGGAAGAAGCTAAAATCACTGAGCAAGAAAATTTGAAGTCATTAGGTAGATATGATTGTAGTTATTCTTAGTCATACAACGTAGTCTATTGAATTAGTTATGTAGATTTTTAGAAGTGTGTGGAATGGTTGCAAGATATCAACAAAATTTTGCAATTGATCCATGAATGATGAACATATCGAATGATTCCACAATTTCCCTACCATGTCTACTCTCCCAGTATTTCATATTCAGTATTATGTCAGAAAATAGTATGACAAAATGTGCAAATTATTACACAAATCTATCACATGAATCCCTTGTGATTGCCTGAATCACTAGTGCTACAGTTGCTGGTCATAATTAACTATCATTACTAAACAAAAACAATTAATTGGTAATCTAGATAGCTGTTTCTGCATGTGTCCCACCCTCCCATCATTTATTAAGTCACCCCACAACCTATTACATATCAAATCATATATGTATATGATGACGCCAACTCACTCT
This sequence comes from Adelphocoris suturalis, assembly GCA_030762985.1. Classification (NCBI taxonomy): domain Eukaryota; kingdom Metazoa; phylum Arthropoda; class Insecta; order Hemiptera; family Miridae; genus Adelphocoris; species Adelphocoris suturalis. The sequence goes on from CM061044.1 coordinate 88,766,187, forward strand.
AGTAGCAGTTTGGGGAAGAAAACAGTATAGAGGATAATTAGCTGTTTCTGTATGTGCCTATTTAATACATTCTGGACAATGTACACTGAAGGAAGGCAGGAAGAACAAGAATCAATCTCCAACTCTTTTTCGGAAATAAAATGGATATAGATAGACCCGAACATTATGCAGCGACTCATTTATTATCATTCACTAATGATTGACTCGACGTTTCACCAAATTTTTTAAGTGACACGACATGGCCGTATTTTACAATCATTAGTGAATGCTCTGACTGCAGTGCTTATAGCTTGCTCTTTTTTCTTTTAATCTCTAAAATTTAATTTGAATTATATAATTACAAACCGTTTATTACTATTTATACAGAAAAGTTCTACAAGATGGAATCAGAAAAGAAAAAACTTCGTCCTACCAAAAAAGTGTTCACAGGCCCAACGATAACGTACCATTCCGTGGCAATGCCTCTCATAGAAGAGATTCCACTGTCTGACGATGAAGATGTGTGAGTAACCTTACTTTGCTTCTACCAACCAAATGTGCCTACTTACTGAATTATGTGGGATGTTGGTATTGAAATAATTGAAAAATATTTTAACCCGAGGTTACTAGAAATATCCAAAAATCAGTCAGATCGCCAACGCATAATTTCCTTTGAAACTGAGGGTGGGGGTGTTTTGTGTACTTTTGGAAATGCGTGTGAAGCAACATTAGAAAACTGACCTTTGAGTATAAATGATATGGAGGGCAATTGCTCTTACTTCAATGCTGTTTTCCTGTAAGTTGATACGTGCTGCTGGCGCTGTGCTGGACCACGAAAATCACTCTTCCTGCCACACACCTGCTCGAAGTATGCAATAACGTGTAGTAGATATTAGTTAAGAATTAAATCACGAAACAATTTGACTAAGTATATCGAATACGATTCATAGAAAACCATAATAGGTACCATAGAGTACATTATTAACGATCAACATCTCATATGGCATCAGCTGATCCGTGTACGGCCATCTTGAAAGTCGCATATTTTACGTGGTCCACCTGAAAAAAGTTGCATCTATGGTTTGACGGCTCAACTACCACTAATAGTTCTACGTAGTATTTATACTCAAAGAAACTAACTAAGAGTGCTTATTTCGCTTCTACATTAAGAACTCATTGTTGAATTTGTATTCAGTACATGAATAATAAAAAATATAAATCAATGAATTGTAGAGTTACATAGGACGGGGAAATACCAAAATCTTGATGTAAATACACTTAACCTCATCTTGTACATTTTATTTTATTTTTGACGTTTTCACAATTTTTCTATACATTTTACTGAGCTACGTGAATTTATTTCAATACATAGGAAGACTGAAGTAAAGAAAGAATATTCTCAACCAGTACCTCACGATCTGCCCATTGAGCTCGTTGATTCCAACGGTCTAGAAATCGCAATGGAAGTGGAAATCACCTGTGATACGTCGGAAGTTGAAGAACGAAAACCTCCCAAAGAAGTCAAAACCAAATCTGTAGTAACGGATAAAAAATGCGAACGGACTTTCATAACATTTAGCAATGATGAAGAATTTCGGAAGGCTTTCCCCATCAGGAAACCTCCAAAAGTTCGAGAAATGAGGCTTTGCCCTTTCACTGGGTGAGTAAGAAAATAACTAAATATACCTACTCTTGATTTAGAGGTGTGCTGATACTCTTGGATCAGGAATGTGGAACCTAATCTCGCTGAGGAACAACTGCTCCAGAACTGTTCCAGGCCATTTAAAGTACTGATACAGTGGTTCAACGCATTCGATGAAGGGTTGCACTTTGACTCACCTCTGTATTTCAAGTCAAAGTCGTAAGATTGTAGGTACCGATTGTTCCTGGTGGCGGGAGGGTGGCAACCATAGAATATGGTGGAAGGTTAAAAGGGAAGGCGAAGGTGCTGGACCCCTCATAACTGTAATTAGGAGCTGTTCCATGAGTGGAGCTGGAGAAGGTAGGAACAGTTACGACAAACATCGTGATCAGCACACCTCTATCCTTACTTTCATATAACTTATATAATTATGTACTTGCATAATATAATGATAATAATAATGTTGCATGTGTTTCTGTGATAATAATAATGGCCAATTTCCAAAGTTTTCTTCTGTACTTCATCAACATGATTTAAACTTCGTTGGTTTTGTAGGAGACCTGCCAGATACTTTGACCCCAAGACTGAAGTACCTTTTAGAAGCGTTCAAACTTTCAAAGTAATCCGAGAAGCTTACTATGTCCAGTTGGATCAAAAAGTGGCGAAAGGTACTACAGAAGGATTGGATAAAGATGAGTTGGAAAAGTGGGTGGCTTGGCGGTAAGTTGATGATACTTTTTTAGCATGTGAAAACATGCAGGACCATACTCAAAGAATAATGTTACGTTATCGCACGTTTAAGGGGTTCAGAGGTGTTAATTATTATTATTATTTGCAAATTTGATCGATTTCCTTGCCCAAACATTTGGAATTACATATTATGCATGTCTTTTGAGTTATTTAAAAAAAAAAAAAAAAAAAAGCTTTTGGCATTTGGGCAATTAGTTCAACGCAATGCAGCCGAGTTTGGGCTCAAATTAAAGGTAGAATGAAAGGGTTAGTGAATAAGCAGCATGGTGGAAAAGCGTCCCAGTTACTGAACATGATGTTAGACAAAGCCCATTTTCAGGCCGCTAAACCAAACAAAATGGCTGACTGACTGGACAGCTGGGCTCAATGGGTACGTAGGTACTACGTCTGTGAAAGATGAACAAGGTTGCTCTTCTTTTAGGTAAAATCGATAGTAAGTAGGTACAGAGATTTTTTTGGAGTGGACCAACATTTGGGTGGTTCAATTCAGCACAGTCGAGTTTGGACTCAAATTAAAGCTAGAATGTAATACCAAACACGAATATGATTAGCCACTCCAACTTGCCGAAACAGATTAAAGGTGCCACAACACGGCGACTGTAGTTGACTTTCACTTGTGGGGGGGGGGGGGGGGGGGGGGGGGGGGTGCTTTATGCTGACATCAAATTCGTCTGAGTTGCCCCGATTCGGTCCAGTTTGTTGCTAGACGACACAGAATTGGCGATCAATTAGGATTCAGAATCCGTGTTTGATGATCAAATAGAAATTATGTCTAGTTTAATATGCAACAAAAAAGCTTGGATATTACCAATATAGGTGATAGTTTGGTGGCAGAAAGTTCAAATAACTTCTAATCAGTTTTTGTCTCTATTTACCCCACCATGATGATTGATCAATCATCCCCATTTTCAGAAGGTAGGTAAATAGACTGTATAGAAGTAGGTAAACGACCAAAGCATACGTAATGAACATCATGGCAACCTGCGATTTCAGTTTTTTCATTCGCCAATACTTCACAATTTTGAATAAAAATATCATGTTAATTACCTTTAGCATTGTAAATCGTATTTTGCAGTAATGCTGGCTCAAAGTTTTGCTCTAAAATTGATATTGCTATAGCCTTTTTGAGAGGTATTACATACGTCTCACTCCTCTCTAACGAGCTTGCTGTGGCTGTGCGCAAGGATGCATTTGAATGGAAGGATTTGAATTTGACTCCAGTAAGGACGTTGAAAAGTGTGTTGGTCTGCTGAACTAATAAAACCCTATTGTGGTCGTTAAACCCTACTTGGCCGGATCTCTAAGAACAGCAGCCTCTTATCTAATAGCTGGTCATTCCATAGCTTTAATAGCTGGTGTCACCATATCTCTAATTGCTGGAGGATACCGTTATACTAACTAATCGCTGGCAAACTGATGGGCTTTATCTAAGTGCCAGACCGCTCAGGCCCTTAGCTTTTAATAAAGAAGAATAAAGAACTAATGTAAAAGGAACAATTGCAGTGTTGCAGTCTCAGATATAAATAATCAAAAGTTGGTAATTCATAACCAAACTGCAGCATGAGATTCAATTTAAGAGAGAAGTTGATGGTTTAAGTTTATAGACCAGATGAGATATGAAGGCTGGTACCAAAGCTTTTATCCTTGTTCTCCATCCACGCTAGCTACCCTTCTCTTGTGAGCTGAAGCCCCTCTCTGGCTTTGGCTCCACCTTCAGGTTCGTGGCTACACTTTATTTGGAAAACTTCTCAAGAGCAGAGGTCGGGACAGAGCTCAATGAGCTTCTCATTATGTTCACTTAATAAATAGAGAGTTCCTAGTCGATCCGTCGGTCTCAATATGGCATGTGGTAACGAGAAACATTTACGACACCTTGAAGTCACGTCAAGTCCTTAACCGATCTAGTTGTAACGCTAAATCCGTGGAGGGAGGAAATTACCCCTAGGAGGTTATTTGAGTCCATGGAAGGGGGTTTATTTTAGACGATTACTTTTTTACTAATTGCGGTCCGTAAACGTATCTATACGGACTGTCAATACCACACAATGTATTGTATTTTACAGATCTACTAGGAACTCTAATAAATCTTTTGAACAACAAAACAAACTACATAAGTACAGACTAACAATTGAAAATTTGGAAGTAAGTGGTGGTGTTGAGTAGCTAGTAGTGCAGGAGGGAGGGGAGCAAGAGGTGAAAATTGAGGTAGAGGGGGAACCGGTGTCAGGTCCTAACCCAACGAGAACAGATTCAGAACGCGGTGGTGCTCATGTCCAGTCTGGTCAGTAGCAGTATTGCTGCTCTTCTTGAAATCGACCAGACATGTTACTACCAGCACGGTTGCAGTGTCACTGCACCTTGAGGGCCCATTAAGGCATCCTGTATCCAATCCCAAATTTTTCCTCCCTATGAAAGGCAGAAGTTGCGGTACCAGTCTTTTTCTCCCTACTGCTATAGCTCTATTAATGTTTAGATCTCTACTCATTTGTAAAATATTCAAATGCGATTTTCATTCGGATTTCAGGCAAAAACAAAACGCCGCTAAACAACAGGCCCAGAACCGAATACGGATAGATCCATCCAGTCTTCATCTAGCTCAAATTAAAATGTGACTGGGAACTTGTAATCAGCAGAAGACATTGAATTTGGCTAATCATCTTTAAAATATTTTGCATAGATTTAACTATGCATTGTTCTTTGAACGTTAACACGAAACTGATTTTTCGTTGTTTTTTAATCACATCATACTGGATGCAAGTTGAGGTTTATGTTGAGGTGGAAAATAATTTCACAATATATCAGTAAATACCTCCAAAAACAACATCGCTTCTCATTATCAAATAAATTCATGAGGCTGTCTCAGTAGTAGGCATATAACATACGTGGTTTACGTCGAATATAGCTAATACATTTGTATGTACCTGTCTGCTTAATATATATACACGAAAAATTAATTTATGATTTGTTACATGTTTGAACGAGTTACTTGAGTTTACAAATTCTATAGTCGGGTCAGTGTAAGAAGTTACGTGAGATGGTGGATCACCAGATGGGCCGCGGGAAGAGGGGAATACCAGTCTCCTCCGATCCACCACCCACTTCCCGCTCCTGCCATTGGCATGCAGACGGTGGGGAAGTGTTAGATGAGTGTTGAGGGGGTGACAGACTGCGGTCAGCTGATTTCCCCCATCTCCTTGCCTTCATGTAACTTCTTACGCTGACCCGACTGTAGGTGTATCTAATTTGATGTTTTTATTTAGGAATTTCGTTCAATTTGAATTTTGTTTTAGGCTATCACGTATAATAAATTATAGACGGGTCCGCAATGTTTTTACAGTATCGTGGTAAGGTCAGATTGGGTTGCAGGTACATTGTATTTATTTCATTACCGCCAATGATGTGGGTATCAATTAGATATTCTTCTTCTGGAATTTAAATCCAAATGATTTTTCATAACGTTTTTAATGTACAAAATAAATCCATTATCTATCCAACATAAATAATAATGATACATAATTTAACGTAAATATATTTAGGTATAATCTTCCAGTGGTAATATGTGTAAACGGCACACTTAATGTACATGATATCACAACACCTAGATTATAATATACTATTTTTTATACTTATGCGATGACGTTGTATACACAAATTTATACACCTTCCTTTACCTACTCACTCTTCCGTCGGTGGCCACATTATGGCCAATTCGTTTTCCATACTGTCTGGCTGCCATTTCTGGTAGGCTAATAATAAATCTGAAAAAGAAAACGTGAGAATAGAATCTTCCAAAGTGATGATGAGTTAGCCTGGACATCATGGTATTTACATCGAAATTGGAATGTTTGAACACTCTTACAAATATTGTTTGTGTTCCGAATTGAGTCAAATTTTTGAAATTTCCCCGACTGATTTGTAATCTTGATGAATGGCTGGACCCTATGATCAAGTCAATTTTTTCGTAACTCTTCTAAAATTATGACTATTTCACTCTTAAAAATTAAGTAAGATTTGGCACTCGCTTTTAATAGTTTATATTGCAAGAACCATGAGTTAGTCACAAACGCATAGGTTCTCGCAATATTTGAATGACTGATTGAATAAAACAGTTGGAAAAGAAAAAATTTAAAAATTATGATCACAACCGTAATATTCCCAGCTGGAAATCCATTCCACAAGTTTCTCATTTGGCAACTCACATGGAGGGAGCGGAAAAAGGTTTGCCGCCCGAATTATTGAAGCATTTCGTTGCCTAGGTATCTCAGATGGGTAAATACCCCCCACAAATTACTTGGAAGTTCGTAGGAATAAGTAATTGAGGATAAAAGCGGTGGCATGTTTCACATGCCATACGTCTAAATCGAGCTGACAAGTGCATGTCACACATGCCATAGGTTCACTAGCCATTCAACCTCGTCAACAGATGACGTCCAGGGTAACAATGGTCGTCTGGCATGTCACACATGCCATACGTCCGCAAAAGGTTAACCGATGGGAACCGGGGTGTTATGATGGGGTATCTCAATTTTTATAAGCCACTAACTAAATCTCGCACTTGCGTATGGACCCCAAGCCTGGTAAATTTCGGCACCAGCCCGGGAATTGAACCCGGGATCCCCTGCTTTCGAGCGGCTTCAGATCACGTCTTAGACCACTCAGCCATAGAGGACACTAGTATGTACATTCTCTAATTGTTTTGTATTTTAATTTGTTCTTAGGCACATGTTGTGTCTGATTTATGCTGCGATTAATTGGCATTCATTCTGCTTTCGTCATGTTAAAAGATTAGTTACTTGAACGGTTTCGGCTGAACAAGGAACTTGATAAATATTATAGTGGACTTTATGAAAGCATACCGAAGCTGGTCAGCAACATCCCTTCACCTTCGGTGCCCCTTGCAGCTCAAATATTTACACTCAATACACATTTATCCACTCACGCGCGTATCGGGGAAGGTTAGGCCTGTAGTTTTGGAGGCGATCAATGTGTTTTTGGATTTGTTAGACATTGGGAATAGATTATGAAGGACGTCTAGAGATGGATGGGGGTGGTTTAGGCTGCATCATCTTTTTCCATTGTCTACACCAATCCAAAAAGACTTGACTATATTACGCATTATGTGAAATGGAGGAATCGAGAGAATGGGAAAATCGGCTATCTTCGGTTTGCTAGTATGTAAAAATACAATGGATTTCATCTGATTTAAAGAGGTTAGATTAATTCATTTATTGTAAGTCATCATTATTGATCACCAATACAGGACGATAAACGAAGTTTGGAACTCTCAGTTTTCTCCGTGAAAGAATAGATTTTGAATTTTAGAGAAAATATTTATTTTTTTATATTAATATACATCATCAAAAAGTGCCAGTGAGTCATGCAGCGCGATCGTATAATAAATTTTCGTGAATTGTCGATCATTATTATTTTTTAAATATTTTATTTAGTAATTTATTTATTTATTTTGTTATTGATAAAATTGAATTTATTATACTCGGATAGGCAACAAGCAAAAGGAATGGTGATTCTAGCACTGCATATCTCCATGCCCAGCCTATCAGAGGCCAGGATGCTCGCCCGGATCCGCCCACCATGATGGCTCCCAAGACCACCTGATCATTTCTGGTCAAGTATTTTTATTCATGTTGTTTTGAAATTTGAGCAATTTGAATGCAAAGAACTTGTGATTAACAGTTTCATAGAAAAAAAACCTGTTCCAGATAATATTTGATGTGCAAAGAAAGATTTTGGATCTTGGTTTTTAGCAGATTTGGCATTTTTTGCAGTTTAATCGAAACCATGTTAATCTAAACCATCCACTATCTTCTCTTCCGTCATCTCTTCTTTTTCTTCTTCGTTTTGTCGCTAAAGCTTCGTATGCTTGGTAGGAATCACCCCGGGGAAATAGCCACAACCACCATTAGGTGCCTACTTCTATTTCTTCATCCAACAAACATTAATCCTCATACCCCAGGAGCCTGGAAGTGTAAAACAAATGAGAATGAATAGGAGAACGGAGTTGACAAGGTAGAGCGGAAGTAAACCGTAGTCGTGGTTATTTGTCAGTCAGTAATTTTTTTTTTCTTCTTAATTTTAAGCCGCACCTCAACCAGAAGGCTCATTAGCGGCACCCAGTCAGTAAAAGTTGGCCATTGTGTGGACGAGCGCTCATTTTTTCATCGTCATCAAGCTTGTCTAGCGCTAGCCTTACGATGCAAACACGCTCGACCGGCATAGGCCATTGTATAGAGTGGGCTCTATATTCACAAAAAACATGATCTCAAGACACAGGAGTTTCATTGTATTGACATCAGCTGATTTGACTGTTCAATTTAAATGCGTTTTTGCCTACAGGAATCCAATGGGTTGCATTCTGTACCGACATAGATCTCAATTTATTATTTTAAAATGGTAAGATTTACCTGCTCAAATTCGTTTAAGGAGGTGCATGTAACGTAAAATATGACTCTGGAATTACAGTTGGACAAAATGCGATTTTTGTGTCAAATTATTGTAATTCAGTAGTAACCGGTTTTTTCACTTAATAGACAATGTTTTTGAAACATAAATCATCAGCATTTGCTGCAATGTAATCAAGTACTACACTGTTATCGCTGACAGCGATTAAAATAATTTTTATATTCTATACAAAAACTGCGGGGAAAGACCAAGATTATTACAGCTGTTAAAAGGTACTCACATCTAGGATCCTCTTTCCAAACATTATACAGTTTAGATTTGGAATCAACTTCTTTGGAGACGAGGGATTTCAGCAAGAACTCCGTACGGTTCTGTAATCTAAAAAGGTACAATAGCAACAAATTAGTGCGTACTGGAACAAGGTTCATTGATACTATCACAGTTTGACGATCCACACTGCCAAAAGCTAACCTGAAAATACGGGACAAGTTGCAATAGTCATTTCAAAATCAGGATTACAACTTTTCTTCCGGGAATTGGCAATGTAAACCGGAAGCGAGAGAAACATGACACAATGTACACGCCTGTACGTATCAAAGTACGAACCAAAGTAGGGGCAGAACAGTAGTAAAAGTGCAACATAATTTAACAGTACGTACAGACAGCAAAAGTACAACTAAGGAAATAATATGTTCACTAAAAGTACACTAAAACGAAAATCTACTTGGATATATGGGTTGAGGGTGGAAGTTAACTTGGAGTCTTCCAGATTAATAATTTATTCAGTGGTCAACCGGTTTCGCCAATGTAAGGACTCTTCAGGACATCAGGCAATAGGTACATGAAGAATCACAGAGGTGCTCATCTATGTCAGCCAGCTTATAATAATGCACTATTGTAAGAACAATAACTTGTCATTTTTTCTTTTAAAAATGTAAATTAGGAAATTGGAGTACATATATCAGCACATGGGCTGGAAAAGATAGTGAAATTATTTATCATTATCACTCGGTGTGTGTGCAAAAAGGGCTGATGCAAGGTATCAACAATGGGAAAGTCATGTCAATCACTATGTTCCTTACGTCCTTTGCCCCCTAGCGCTCCTAGAGGCGGAACTTGTTAGTTCAGAGCCCGATTCCTTTCTGGTTTGACTTTCTAGATGAATGTGTGTAGCAAAAAGATCGTAGAGTTGCGAAGGTACTTACTTGGCCCACGATTTTGTCATCGTTTGTGGTGAAGAGAGGAGCGTTTTCTTGAACTCTGCGAGTTTGGGGCACACAGAACCGTCCAGGAAGAATACAGCGAACCATCGGTACTTGTCCAGCCCAGGAGGGTACTCCAGTTCCACCAGAGGAAGCTCCCAACCACTCCTCCCTGAATACAGTCAACTTTAATATCGTGCATTACTCGACTTCCAAAACACTTTGAACAGAATTATTTATTTTTGTAACAAAACAAAAAACTCCACTGAGACAAATTCTCAGTTTTTGGATCTAGAAAAAGATTTGACAAATCTCAGCTCGTTAGAGTGTTCTAGTCTGAAGTAAACCAAGAACACATATTGTAAATGAAAAAAAAAATCGATTTTCGCGTCTTCAAACAACTGGTCGTCCAATTAATCTCTTTCAAGTGATTACAACAGTTGTACAGGTCATTGAAAAGCTGAGTTCGTGCTGAACAATTAAAAAAAAAAAAAAACATTCCAAAATGGTTCATTATTAAGGGTTGGTTAATTAACGTTGGTTGCTAACATAAAAAACATTTTAAAGAAAGCTGTTCTCAAACGATCAAAGTTTGAGAGGACAGATTGAAAGAGATATACCATTTATTGCTTTCAAAATCATCCGCACCATCCCGTCATTGAGATAGGGACCTCAGTTTGTCGTCAACTCTATTTCTGGATGTATATTTACCGAAAAGTGTCTTAGTGGACAGGTACCTATTTTATTATCCGGCCGCCCCGAATCCGAAACAAAGTTTTTTCGACAGTGATCCCTTAATTTTGCACAGCAGTGTAGTTGGTAACTCGCGTAACTGATCAGTTCCTTTTCAGTTACTCAGTTCATCAGGATCCAAGTCCAATGTAAACCACTCTAGGTTTGAATTCATTTCGGTTTCACCAAGTAGAAGGTAGAACTGAAATCCTAAGAAGGAGTTTTCAACTGAACTCGGATCATTGAAAACTTCAATTGAACCACTGCGGTGCACCTTTGATCCAAGATCCCAGGTTAAACTTCCGGTGACATCGAGAAGAGATGCCTTATCTCGTGAGCGGGAAGGTCGGGGTTTTTTTCCCCCTTATCATTGGTTGGTTCCGCGAATACATAATCGGTTTGTGCTTTTTGTTTTGATTGATGAGATTGTGCGATTATTTATATTTATTGATGGAATCAAAGAAGAGCATAGTGAACCGGTGTGCTCCCACTCGGAGAGAGAGCACCTCCTATACCTCACACATAACCATTTTGATATTCTCGAATCTAAAAAAAATCGACGCCCATTCGGTCCACACTAAAAACGAAAGATGGAAAAAATTGGCTTGAAAAATCAAATTCCAGTTCTTACCAACTTCGATTGGTCAAATTTGAAAACACTGGGAAAAAATATGCAAAAGAAGCTCTTGCCGTCACAGGTGAGTAAAGTTGAATATACTTTTTCTTTTATCTCATCTACTCTAATATTCATTATTATTATCACTGGAAATCAAATGAAGCTGTTAATATTGTCTTCCTGTTGAAGGAGATGGCAAAAAAGGACAAATTAATGAAAAAACCTGAGCAAGAGCTCTTTCCATTATCACTTGATAAGTTATAATAACGACAAAATAATAATAATATGAATAAAGTTAAATACAGAACACAACACGAAAATTTTGGCCAAATTTATAAGGCGGTTTGGTAAGTGAGGAGCCGAGCAACAATTGATCCGAATTTACGCCCCCGTAACCGGCCAAGCTGAACACAGGTTGATCGGAGACAGCCTTGAACTTCCATGGTGAAATCCAATATTGCGGAAGATCTCCGTCCAATACTCAAACCGCGTCTTGAACTCGGATCAAAAACTTGGAGAAACCGGCCCTAAATAAATCCAAAAGGTGGCCCTCAATCACCTTTCGATAGGCCAGCCATCCATGTTCAAACAAAACTGTTACTGGGAAAAAATATTTGATACCTCTGACAGAGTTCGAACTCATGTCCTTACTGCTAAGGGGAAATTTCTCTCTAGTTACAACACTCCAACGGGTTGAGCTATTAATCAAACCTCTTCGACTGTGGGTTATTTTCCTTGATCATAGCAAAACCAGGTACTTTTCCGTTATACCCCCCCGGCAATATGTCTTCAACACGCCCGATGTTTCTAGGCACTATTTCTTACTTAGATTATGTAATGTTATGTATTTTTGAGATGCGAGCATCCAGACCACCAAAGTATACACATCATTCTGACCTACATGTCCAACTAATCTGTATTTTTACTAAGGGATTGACTACTTGATGTTATGTACTTTTGAGTTAAAGTCTGAGTTAAAGTTTTTGATTCCTAACCTTTACGTCATTCCCTTTCCTCTTCTAATATTTTTGAATCAATTACTTACCAAAGGTCCCCGATAATCTGCACTTCACAGTTCCGCTATTTTGGTCGTATCTAGGTGGTGGGTCTTCAAGAGGTTGACTCATGTGGCACAATGGAAGGGCGAACACTGGTAGCCACTCTGGTTCGATAGCCGTCACACCTAAACACGAAAACGACCTCCGTAACTAGTTGGCTTGTGATAATTACAAGCACTTAAATACAAGTTGTGTTTGTTCCATCGACTTTCAAGTTTAATTCTTGTATCCTGCCTTCGTCAGTTTCTTCGAAACAGAAATAAGTTAGAATTGCACTCCCAAACATTGCATTTCCAACATTCACCTTATAGCAGTAATTTATAGGTCTAGGAGAAAAACAATACAATAAATAGATACAGTACTTGTCTACGATACAAACTTTAGGACATTAAAAAAATTTTGCACAAAATTATACCGAAAAACATACTTAAATTTCAATAATATTTTCTGAAAAATCTAAAATAACTACTACGAAAAAACCTAAAAACCTAAAATCTTTTTTTAATAGCCAAACATTATTTAGAACGAGTTTTTTGGCCATAAAATGGTAGTTAACAATTCCTGTTTACTCAAAGTCTTGAATTTTAGAAATGATTTAACATATTATATAGTAGGTACGATAAAATCTACGAAAATTCGCTCATACTATCATACTGCATGACTAGAACTTTTGGCCATTTTTAGTGTTTTTTAGTACTTTTTTTTTTTTTATTTAACCAATTTAATGTGCTTAAAAAGTGTTAGCCAACGAACTCATCCTTTCGTTTGGAAAACATGATTTTTAGGCGCAAGAACGGGATTTTTACCTCAATCCTAAGGAGAGTTATCGTCTGGAATTACACACACTTACGAAAAAGCGCAAACTCTAGGAATCGTTTCAGAATGCCTCAATACGGATTTCAATAAAGAAATTTTCCACAAATTTTGATTTTTAAATTTTCCGAGCTTCATTTTCTACAAAATTCACTGAAAAAAAAAAAAAAAAAAAAAAAAAAAAAAAAAAAAAAAAACCTTGCGCCTAAAGGCTAAAGAGTGATGAGCGCAGAATTAGTTTTAGCGAATTTTTGAAGAAAATTAAGCTATTGCTCTCGCCTCAAAATTTGTAGAATGTGAATTTTTGAAAACATTTTATGCAGAAATCCGTTTCAGGCTATTCTGAATCATATTCTGAAGTTTAACGCATTTTTTTATGTATGTATGTATGTATGTATGTATGTATGTATACATGTATGTATATATGTATGTGTCATTCCAGACGATAACTGTCCGTAGAATTGTGCTAGAAACTTCAAACAAATTTTAAAATGTTAAGGACACAAAACGAAAGTTCAAGTTCGTTGGCCAGCATGATCGGATTATATCTTCGGGTTGAAATTTTCAAAAATGTAGTCAAAAATTTCAAAATAGCCTGTTTTTTGCGATTTGTTGTGCGAAATAATTTTTTCAGCATACTAACATGTGGTATATTCGAAATCAGCGTAAAATTTCCTATAAGAATATGTATCAAGTTTTCAAAAATTTAAAAGTTGAAAAATCAGTCAAAAATCGAAATAATGCCGTTCGCTAGTTGTAAAAATCGGTAATATTTGCATGAAACATCTTCAAAAATTCGCTCATGGGGTCATGCTGCATGACTGGACTTTTTCACTCCATTTCAAAGTTTAGTTCATAGGTTGAGATCACAAGGTAACGTTAACTCTAGCCTTCTTGTGTATGTCGCTGTTACGTGTCTTTGTTTTGTGTCGTTAGATCACAATTTCGGCAAGAAAGTCTCCACAAAAACGTATTCTACGTTAAAACTTATTACAAGGAAGAGTAGTACCTAGGAATGAGTAGGTATCATAAATTCATTATTCATCAAAAATAGGTAAATTCTTTATTGCATTGAAATGCTTCTAAGTTCTACAGTGAAATTACGTAGAAAAATAATTTTAATGACATTTTAAAAATGATTCCTTATCGCATTTGAAAGAAGAGATAACTTAATCTTAATCGTTGAACTGAACCTGAAGAGTAGTGAATATGAACAGTGGAATATCAGTACCAGTTCTGTCACTAAAAAAACGCCTCATAGGAACTGTTCTGGAACCCTAGCCGAACGAACCACAAGTAATGTAAGGTATGTGACAATAGATGGATATCAGATTCTTGATCAAATAATTAAAACAATACTTACCTCTCATGAACGTTTTACCGTTGGTTTCGTAAATTTCTTGATAAACAATCCAATCTGGGTAACTTTTGCATAGAGCAGATGAACTGTGTATGGTGACGAGATCTTCCATTTCTGGGGTGTTGTACAAAGGTTTTCGTTTGCCTTTCGGAGTCACGAGCTCTTGGTCAGTTTTCTTCGCTACTCTGTCGATCAAGCCAGAAAGAACGATTTGCCGGAGTAGTCTGGACTGAAGAATATAATACGTAAAATTAGGGTCAGTACATCTGACTGAGCATAACAGGGTTTAGTTTTCGCCCCAAGAATCTTCAGTATCTACACTCGCAAATGAACTTTACAATTACAGATATGAGCAATAGTTCGATGTTGACCAGTTGGTACATTATATTAATGATAAAACCTAATTAACCCGAATAACCCATAAAAATTGCTTAAAATTAGATTGGTAGAATATTTTGGGCTCTTTGCGGCTGACGGATAATTTGAGACCATTATCTAAATATTCCAGTTTAGTGCAAATTCTGGTCATATAATCAGGAGAAAGAGACTTTTGATGTGATTCAAATTGCGCGTGCCTGACACTAAGTTTTAAGCAAATAAAAATCAGGAAAAAATCCAAAAGTTTTTGGACTTCGAATTTTTTTCTCCATTTTTAGCAGGGTGACACCGCATTTTGAAGGAAGGAACCAAGAAGAAGTGCAATTTTGAGCCAAAAAATACCCAATACACCCCCTTGGGTAGCCCAAAAAATTTTGGAATTTTTCCCAATTTTTATTTGCTTAACACTTAGTAGCAGGAACCCAAAAACCGCTCTCCAAGTTTCACTTCGATATCCTGTATAGACGGACACCCTGTATAAAGAAAGGAGACAGAAAGGAGGACAGGAGTGGAATGAAGGGCGAATACAATTGAGGAGCTGACATGGGAAACGAGTTAAGTCCAAAAATCAAATTTCATAGGAACTCCCTTTGAACTCTTATCAGATTTTTTTGGACATAATCTCTCCTCCATGTGAAGGTCACACATTTATTCACAGTGCGATTTAGCAAGGACGGGAGGACCTAAGGCTGTTGGCGTGACTGTTAACTTGCACTTCGACGGAAAAAAATGTTCTTTTGATTTTTGGACTTAACTCGTTTTCCATGTCAGCTCCTCAATTAATTATATATATATATATATGTGTGTGATGGAGTGAGGAACCCTGAACTATCCACCTACCAATTTAGGACGAACGCCAATCAATGTATTTTTTTACCAGCAATTATTATCCATCGATTTATTCACTTTCGATTATATTATCGATTTGTCACTCGAATAACACAATGTGTCGTCACTAGCTGCTCATAACTCCCCTCGCGGCACAAATGCGAACTTAGATGGATATAATATACCTGCATATTATTATTCCTCGCACCTTAGTCAGTCAGTTCGTTATCGTTGTTGTTACAGGAAGGATCGTCTTCCAATTTATGTTTCATTTTACGTTACCTATTTGTGAATCTGATTCTGTTTAACTTACTATGATGTGATCCGTCGAGGGGGAGTACGCTAATTTCGAGTGTTTGTAAAGTTTCTATAATAAACTGTGTTATTATTAACGTTTTACATTCGGTATTGTGATTGGTTTACCCTATGGCATCGGACATTGAAGAAGGACAGTTGTGTGAGGATGAGTGGGACATCACATATATATATATATATATATATATATATATATATATATATATATATATAAATATATATATATATATATATATATATATATATGGAGGGTTGAATATCAGACGTTAACTGGGCAACCACGCTTCTCCATGGCAAGATTTTCTCACCAATTAACAAAAATCAAAATTCTTTTCTCATAGTTTGAAAAAGGCATAGGTAAGTCGAAATATAAAAATTAGTTTCATGTTGTCAATTGTTGTTTTCCCTTAAAAAATTGTTTGAATATGTATATGCTCTAGTAGAGCCATTTCATTGGGTTACATTATATATATATATATATATATATATATATATATATATATTTGCTATATATTTGCACGTTGCATTCCAGATGAAAACATTCTTTATTGAGATTTAAAAAATCCGTTCTTTCGGCAAAAAATTACACATTCCCTAAGAAAGGATGAGTTTGTTTATCAACATGTTTTGATCATTAAAATGCAAAAAAATTGTAATACCTACAATCGATGAAATCGATAAAACTGCAAAAAATAGTAATACCTACTTCAAAAATTTGTTAGTATCGTAGACTATCATTTAAAAGAATTTGTTGCCGAAAAATATGATATTTGAGCATTTAGGATCACACACAGTGCTCAAATTTCTAGTAATTTAATGTAAATATAATGAAAAACTAAGGAAATTATCTTATATGGTCATACTACATGACTGGAACTTTTCATATTCATTTATATCATTAAATTTATATCAACGTAACTTATTAGTCTTGTTTTCCGTTCCCATCCTATTATTATTAATATAATTACCTATTTGTTTTATTATGGTTTTTTATTACTATTAATGTCTATTTATTACTATTAATTTCTGTCGGGTCCCCGGAATGATCAAAGACGAATTAATCGAAATAGAATGCTAAGTTATACAGGGGTCCGAGAAAGTCACTTCAAAACTAAAGGGATCGATTTCAGAGCTCATTTCTGATCGAAAGTTCCTCTTAGAGGTTTTTGAACGCTAAGTTTTCAGGTTATTCTTCAGGGGGTTTTTTTTGTTGTGTGTTTTGTATAGTATGAGATCAAAACAGCTATAACTTCCTCATTTTCCAATTTGTTCCTAAATTTGAGGATACCGATGGAAACCACGTTAAAATTTCTATAACCCATATATATATATATATATTTTTTAAGTTATTGTTATTGGGACAAAAAAGGCCAAAGTAAAAAATTAGAAAAAATGTGTTAAATCGATGTTTTTATTTCCGTTTTTCTGCTTTGAGTATGGAGGTTTTTCGGCGGGCGCTCTTCGGGTAAAACTTCCTCAAACTGTCAGCTTTCGAACGGCCTAGTCAATTTTACTTTTACTTTGCTAATTGGAGGTGAAAAGTATGTTTTCACGTTTAAAAACGTATTGGTAAGTAATGGATGCATTACAGAGACGTCCCTATGAATTTTGTTGAGATTTAGAATAAGAGAAAAAACAAAAGTATCATGACTGAAATACCCCAAACCCTCCCCACATTTAACCCCTCCACCGATGGTAAATTTGAAACTTCCAAGGTTGCATAACTGGACTAAAATCTGGATCGAACAAACAATAAAAACTGTCACGGAAATCTAATGAATATAATAAAAATATCACGATTTATCGTTATTACCCCCTCCATTCACCCCATTCCATCATGAAATTTGAACCTCCTGACACATTTTCTAAAACTAGACCAAATTTTCAGTTGAACAAAAAAGAATCACGAAAATAGAGAATCACGAGAATAGTTGAAATATTATAATTTATCGGTATTACAACCTCTATTAACCCCCTTTCTTGATGAAATTTGGAAACCCTGACATACTTCCTATAACTATATTGAATTAATGGAACAAAATAAGAATCACGAAAATCGGTAATCGGTTTGTAGCTTGGGCAGTGCTTGAAAAAATAGGTAATTATCCCCTCCACCCCACTGCAAATCCGAAATCTCCGGGTTCGTTACACAACTAGACTAAAATTGGAATCGAACAAAATAAAAATCACATAAATCGGTTGAGAATTGTAGCCTGGCCGGTGTCGACAATATTTGTCGAAAAAAAAACACGTTTTTTCGGCTTTAAGCCCTCCATATTCCCTCTTCCTTCTTGAAATTTAGAATTTTCGAGGTTGTTTACGCAACTAGGCTAAAAATGGGATCGAAAAAAGAAAGAATCTCGAAAATCAGTTGAGAATTGTGGCCTGGGTAGCGTCGACAAAATTTGTTACATACAGACATACACCTATTAATTTTATTTAAATATTTATTTTTATATATATATATATTTTTTTTTTTAACTGATTCGGTTTTAAAATGGTCTGAAACGGAAACGGATTGGTATGCCGTTATTTTTTTCTCATGTTTGGGTTGTCCCCTACCACCCTGGATCAATTCCAATAGGTCGTACCTCTATTGACAAAGCCCTGTTTCAGAGGGACGTCCTAAACATGGTTTCTTCTGTGAAATTGAGAGTTTCCGTGAAAAATGAACCCATAAGAAAATACCAGTTTGGGGCCGGTTTCTGCGTATTTTTTCACGCTGAATCATATGGTAACACTCGCAGATTTCCCCAACTCCGTTATAACCGACTTTTACACATTAACTAACTAGTTTTTAGTTTTTTATGCTCAATTTTATGTGTTTTCAAGGGTAAAGCTAGTAGTTAGGACTGGAACGTTTTTGAAGTGGAGTGGAATTTGACGGAGATGATACGGAGAAACACTTACAGGATGACACTCGGAACAAAATAATAAAGTTATAATTTCGAGTTAATTTTTCTGGGAGTTTATATCGAGCCCTGATTCAAACCAGGATCTGTCCTGGAAATGGGGTACTGAACCTGTTTACTGGTGCCCTTGGGCCTAAGAAACTGCTAAAAACTAAGTGGATTCAACTAATCCAAAAGGTGAAGAACTTTTTTTAGCTAATCCATAATCTCGCATAGGAGTGGGAAGGCGGTGGGGTGAACAGTATGCATTCTATTGAGGCGGGCGCGAATTAAGGCAGCCTTATCGACCCGATCTCAGTGCAATTTGGGACTTCCATTTTATAGAGCACTTGTACGAGAATTTCGAAAAGAGAAACCACGATATTTTAAATTAAGCGACTTTTCAGAGCAGTTTTATTTGAAAAAATATTGGGGCGGCCGTCCGATTAAGTAGGCTTCCGTTTCAATTCAAACCAGAATCTGTCCAGGAAATAGGGTAGGTACTGAGCCTGTTACTGGTGCCCTTGGGCCTAAGAAACAGCTAAAAAACTAGGATTCCTAGTAGTTTCAACTAATCCAAAAGGTGAAGAACTTGTTTTAGCTAATCCATGAATTCGCATAGGAGTGGGACGGCGGTGGGGTGAACAGTATGCATTCTATTGAGGCGGGCGCGAATTAAGGCAGCCTTATCGACCCGTCTCGGTCCAATTCGGGACTTCCGTTTTATAGAGCACTTGGACGAAAATTGCGAAAAGAAACCACGATATTTTAAAACAAGTGACTTTATAGAGCAGTTTTATTTGAAAAAATATTGGGGCGGCCGTCCGATTAAGTAGGTTTCCGTTTCAATTCAAGCCAGGATCTGTCCTGGAACTGGGGTTCAAGCCTGTTTCTGGTGCCCTGGGGGTTGCTGGGTCACAATGCCCAACCATCGGCCGCCTTGGCCATCGAAAGGACCCCCGTTGAGAGGGGAGACATCACGAGTGGGACCAGGATATTACCGGCGCGGAAGGGAATCTCGCGTATGCGAGAATTTCCTCTCCGCCCGACACCCCGAAATCGTCCTCGCCGCCCGACCTCCGTGTAGCCGGATTACAGAGGCCCGCCACGGCCTCCGGTCGAGCTTCTCGACTGGCGAAACAGCTTCATAGACGCGGTGTTCAACCTAATTATTAGCGAATTTTTGTATTAAAAAAAAGGTAAGTAGGGGAGAGTGGGGTAATACCGCCAAGTCGGGGAATACCGCCACCCCATATAATTATTTAACCACCAGAGTGACAAATCTTATAGCAAAATATCGTCTTCTTTAGATCAGCAATCAGATCTTCAATAGATGTTGGAAAACTTGGTTTGGGGTCATTAATTTGTAATCATCAAAGAGAAGCGAATTCACAGTTTTTGAAGCTTGGCGTTCTAGTTTTACTGTTGTCGAATTTTCGTGGTAAGTATCAGTTTTTCATACGTTTATGTAAATTGATGAGCATGACGACGTAGACAAATCATTTAGCTTTAAATTTTCATATTTCGATAATTTCATAGTTTTGTGGACATCAGACGGCTTTAAATAATTTAGCACGAAAACTGTAGTTTTTGATGACTTTTTAACTCGAAAAGTTTACTGGGGCATTATCGCCACACCGAATTCAAGCTAATTCCGCCATGGCTGTATTGCTCCAATGCCCCATTCCTCAGTCTTGTTGGATTTTTTTTTCAAATTTGTTTGCTATTTCTATTGATTCTGAGTAATTAAAATATAAATTAATAATTAAAAGACGAATTATGTTGTGATAGCTTATCTTATTAAGCACCTACAGCATAATTAGTATTAAGCATCTACCTATCTACCTAACTTCCTTTCTTATATTAACATAATCGTTGTAAGATTCCACTCTTCATGCTCCCGTTTTGATTTTGACAATGGGACCTGATTTTGCTGCGACCTGAAGAAGAGCACAAATTTAAAACTTTAAAAGCCGGGAAGATGGAAAGTTTTTTTTTACGAGTTCAGCGTTGAAGGTTGTCAATAATTCAGTTCCTGTGTGGAACCAACATTATTTTACCAATATTTATTTTGTTCTAACTTTACTATTCTGATGTGGAAATTGTATGTCAACCTTAAGCGAATCCTTTTCTTGTCAACTAAGTTCCAAATATGGTGAGAAGCTACCCAAGAAGAGTTTTTGAAATTCAATAAATCGTTATTCCGATGTTCTGATGAGACTGTTCATTTCCCCCTTGTTTTAGTATGGCTGTATTACAAGGGTTTCGTAAATTGTTGTTTACTAATATCAAGTTGCTACACAACCAGCAAAAACTTTGTAATTCACCACTGGAGATATTTTTTTACAATTTGTTTCAAAATCTGAAGCTCCTAAGTGCAAACCCTGGCTGTGATAGACAAATTTGGTTAAGGTGGCGATCAATGCATGCGTAACAGGGACTATGAATGGATTTTATATAATTTTGATGAGAATTAAAATAAAATAAAAAACAAAAAATAAAGACTTCTTGGACTTAACCTCCCCAAATTGCTCCCTCCACCGACAGCGAATTCCTATCTTAAGTATGAAATTTGAAACTCCTGACATAATTTCCAAAATTAGACCAAATTGATGATTAAATTTTAAAAAATGATCACGAAAATCTGACGAGAATAGTTAAAACACCACGATTTATCAGTTTTACCCCCTCCATTCACCCTCTTTCATATTTAAATTTGAAATTCCTCATATGCGATCCACAACTAGACCAAATTCATAGTTCTTTGATTATAATATTCATTATAATATAGTTATATTTATTGCCTCACAAAACCTTTCTGCTCTACTTGGACATCATGTCCTTCTCAATCATCCAAGACATCAGCCTAAAAATTTAAAATCTGGTGAATATAATCGAACAGACTCAAACATGGACACTTGTCATGATACCTAACAGGTCCAATCTGATGAGGCGACTGGAATTACCAGGACGGTAACTGAAGTGAAACTCATATTACTAAGCACCTATAATTATGATCATACCTACCTATACTAACGGTATATTTCTCCAATTCGAGAAATCCCAACACATCTGAGATGATCTACGGAAATCCTACCCCATAAATTTATTGCTAACACCAGCTATTTTGAAGTCCGAATTAATTCAACCTTTCGGTCAGATACTATGTCATAACAATCATGGATTACAAGGAAAAATCCTCATCATTCGATGATCCACCTACATACACTGATATTTTGAATAATGAGATTAACCCAACACTGATTCTTGTCTTCAGAAAAAATCAACTCCAGTTGGATTCTCTAATGATTTACCTTCTAGGTTTTAGGAAATAAAACTTCCTACATGAAAACAAATTTCAATATCTCAAGATACTCAATGTTTTAGCATTTTCAAGCGTAAAAAAGAAAAACGTCTGCCAAGTTGGGTGTGGCTCGTAGCTTCCTCGTTTACCTATCATCTTCTTCCAACTATCATCCAAATTTAAGCGAACTCGAACGACTAGAGAGTG
Source organism: Adelphocoris suturalis (assembly GCA_030762985.1). Classification (NCBI taxonomy): domain Eukaryota; kingdom Metazoa; phylum Arthropoda; class Insecta; order Hemiptera; family Miridae; genus Adelphocoris; species Adelphocoris suturalis. The sequence continues at coordinate 88,788,682 of CM061044.1, forward strand.
AAAAGATGGAACATGATGGAATTTACGTTTGCGCATGCGCAGAGTGAAGTATTGATTTATCAACAATGAGACTTATAGGGGACCATCTACAACCTAACCCGATTTCATCGAAATCGGATTAAAACAGTGGAAATTAAGGTCGTTACAAGGATTTTACATAGGCGCATGCACAGTAGCTATTAATGATACAACCATGTTGAAATTGATATGGGATGATCAAATCGTCATCCCTCAACTATCATCCGAATTTGAGCGAGATCGGACGACTAGGGTGTGAGAAAAAGATGTTTGGTAGAATTTAAGTTTGCACATGCTTCATAACATAGTAATGGTCTACATTTTTGGTAAGACTGCCCATAACATACCGATGTTCTAGATCTCTGAATCAGGTAATAAGACTCTCTCATAACATAACCATGGCCAACCTTTTCACTAAGTGAGGTATTGAGTCAGAAACGATGAAACTGATAGGGAACCGTCTACCCCCTAGCCCGCACATTTCCTGATAATTTCATCCAAATCGGATGAAAACTGTGGAAAATAAGCTTGTTACAAGGATTTGCGGACACACAAACACACACAGACATGGAACCAAAGTTGTTTAGAATGGTCTAAAACGTAAAATGCAAGTGGAAATTTTGATTTGGAAGACCAAAAAGAATTTTTTCCCGAAAGTGAAAACAATGCTTCTGCTACCTTTAGGTAGACTTGGAAGCAATAATAAATCACTAAACCAGTTCATGAACATTGCTGGGATCATTTTCAAATCAAATAGTGAATATTAAATTTCTGATATGCCAACATTATTTAAACAAAACACCATGGATAAGAAAACAAAAATTTTTAATGGTTAGGAAAAAATATAAAACGAAAAATCGTAACAAGATTCATGGCTTTTATTAAAACACTTTAAAACATTAAACAAAAACGTAAGAAAATATTCCTACAAATAATTCTAGCATAGACGCAAACGGAAAAACTGATCAAAATTACTGTTGACCATTGGGCTGTTCATTTTCTACGCGGTTAGCACAAAACCGATAAATTCTCTGCTTGGGTTGCTGACGAAGTAGATCAGAATTCATGAACACGAAACAGCGAGCTGATGGTTATATTGAACATAATCTGCAACATCTCGGTGAATAGCCGTCTGATGTCCACAAAACCATAAAATTATCGAAATATGAAACTGGAAATTAAGGTCACGTTGTTTCAAATGGCTACCTACTTTGTACACCAGTAGTGTGTGCACAATCCATCAACTTGATCAGAAAAAGAACTCACTTTGGTTGGTTTCGTTTGAACAGTTCGCTGTTTTCAAATACTGGGCAACAAATTCGAAAGCCAGCGACTGGTACGAGTATGTTCTATAAACTGTTCGTCAGTATAATGAGACACAGTTGTGACGACGCAACGACGACCTACGCGATCTGTCGACGTCAGTCATGACACAACCAGCGTGTTGTTCGGGGGTGTAACGCAAGGCGCGCAAGGGTAGAAGAGGCCTCCCGATAAATGGGGGAACCCCTCACTCTGTTTCCTGAACTCCCACGAGACGGTAAAAAATCAAACCAATCAGTATAATTAACGCATGTATGATCTCATATAGTATTCAAGATACGTTCTTGATTTCCTATATTGCTAACCCTCAACTGATCCTTCATCCATATTCCTTGCAGTGTTTCTATTAAACTGTAAAACCATACTTTAGTAAATTCCTCTCAAGGTTAGTTAGAACTCCCGTAGAATATTTTGGGAGCAATAATTACAGTTCTCGAATAACCAGCAAATTATTGTCTTTAAATCTGTGTACCTATTTGTCTCCTCATTCCTGTATATTAAGAATAAAACATCTTAGGGACTACTCCCAGTATGAAAACTAGTGTAGCAGGCAGTCTCCTTGTCACACAGTATTAAAATAAGTCCAGGTGTGTTTGCCTCAGCGTCAAGTTATCATCTTCTTCTTGAAGAACTGGTTGATCTTCAACTTGGGATCTTTATAAAAATGCATGAGGATACCCATGATCATCAGCGGTTTACACTGTAAGCACCCAAAATGAACACGACCGACCAAATACAAATAAAAATAGTAACTAGAACACAGAGTAAAGTAGGAGTTAGAATTGCCAATCTGAAAGGAGCAGGAGCTATCAGTACTCGAGAATGCAAATTTTCAAATGATCAGGTTACCCGAGAGGTTTCAAATCAGAGAGGTTTCCAATCCAACAACACCCTGACCTCACACTCCTCGGAGTGGTCAACTTCAGTCCAACCGCAATCGGACTGTGGTGGGACGGCTTTACTTGATGGAACATAAGTTAACAGAAACTGTCGGACATTTTGACCTGATGGAACAGCGGCCACGACCACTGTGCACGCGCAAGTTGAGTTTTATCAACAGCAGTCGACAGAAATTTTCTGATGGAACGAACCTTATTTGTTTACAATGAAGATGTATGAGATCAAATGTTCACCTACCTGTGTCTCATCTGGCGGCTTCATTTGAGGATTAACTGACAAGTTTAAATCAGGGTTGAGAAGATTTATTTCATTGGTTAGCTGAATTCTGATTTTGCGGACTTCTATTATAGCTTTCTGCCTAATGTTATTCTGGCTGCAGAACTCCTCGAGTTTCCCTTGGCTGTTAGCGTACTCAGCAGCTCCCACTGCCCTCAGAAGGACCATTGCATCACCTACGGATCAGAAGTCAAAATTAATTTAAAAAAATATAGAATCAGAGAAACTATTTGATGTAACAATATGAAATAAATTATATATTTCACACAAGTACCAAGAAGGAGCGAATTCCCGTGACCAGCCCACTTGGCTCTCGAGACCCTGGCAGCTTGCTTTTCGGCTTCCATCAAAACTTCTTGAACAGACATAGCAGCCACAATAGCAACCGTGTACCCAAGCAGATCGTGCTGATGACTGAGGCAGAGCATCTTAGCAAATCTAGGGGCAACTGGGAACCGAGCCATAGACTCTCCCAGCTGCGTCAATTTCCCGCTAAACTCGTCTTTTTCTGAAAACAATAAATTAGAAAAAAAATTTAACAGTATAATATACTAAAAGTCAATACCTAGAAAGGATCACACCCTTTTGTCCCACTGGGGAACAGAGCAATTAAAATGTAATGTTTCTTAGGTTGGGGTAAGCTTATTAACACTGATAGAGGATATGAATTTCTTGGTTGGTTTTTTGCGAATTAATTAATTAAATTGATTGCATGTGCCTTAACACCAGATTACTCTGCCCTAGGCTTCAAAGTGATGCCTTGCAAAGCCAGTTTTGATAGTTAAGTTAACATTAACAATGAGATGCAAGATTGCAGTCCTAAAAGACTCTCATCTAGGGTTGGACCATGTGGCACTATATAACCTCTTCTTCTACATTATATTCCCGTTTTTGTGGCGGGAGTCACACATTTCATTAAATGTACGCACTTGTAATGAAAGCGTACGCTCTTGCTGAGGCGACCCAAGCTCAGTTGAGGGCTCCGCTTCGTGTTGGGTTTTTGGGATGAGTCCCTAGGTGGCATGGAGCCCCAAGAGGTGAGGCGAGGTTCACCACCAGAACACCCTTTCTGAACCCTCTTATTTATCTTTTGGTTTTCCTGTATTTACGTGTTCTGTTTTTACATTACATCGTTACTACACTCGTGTCGCCTTGCTTACTGAAGGTTGTACTTAGTGCACAATCAACTTTAGGGTCCTTACTAACGACCCCGTGTCACCTTGCTAACGAGCTGCCTCGGCAAGTGAATACTGGGGGGATATCAAACAGCCTTTTGTCCTTACAAATCGAACATCAATCTGAATCTTTCAACGAACAAGACAGCATATCATCAAGATGTTTTAAACACAGATCACAACATCAAACCGATCATCGATCTGACCTTCAGTTCTTCAATCATGCAGCAGCAACAGGAAGAACTGAAGTTTGGAACGGTGCACCTTGGATCCTACCACAGTAGTTCACCCCGCTCCAAATATTTCATCGATTAGATGGTGAAAAATCACCAACAGAGCAATCATCTTCGTTCTGCTCTTCCAAACCTGATTTCTTTGAAGTTTCCCCGGACCTAGGATTTGAGAGATTTGGAAGAACGGAGCTCATGTTTGTCAAACGTATGTGCGAGGCTTAACGGATAATATTATAGTCATCACAAAGTGAATAAGGTAGCATGGAAAAAATAATTACTGTAAGGTGTTGCTCACCCTGTAACTGAGATGATGGAGGCTGTATTGCACCAAGAAGAGTCAACTTCTGTTCAGCAACTTTCAGTTGGGTCTGGTCAGGTGGTGATGGAAAAGGGAAGTTAACCACATGCTGAATGCCAAGAGATTTCATCTGAAGTACAAGATCTTCCACAGCCCGCCTCTGCATTTCTGGGACTGACCATCCTTCGAATTGGTCATTAAACACAGCAGAAGAGTACAACCTGCAACATTATGATCATAGCCTAGTCTGTAATATCCATGTTAGAGTCCATATCTAACAACAATACCAGTTGAACAATTGATTGATTAGTTTTTAACTCTTTACTACCTATGTTTGATATAGGTTTTTGTTAGGAAGCTTCCACAAATCGAAATGATTGATATGTCGACGTTATAAGAAATTAATGTTTGCACATGCGCACAGACTACTACAAATCCAACGGCAAAGAAATTTGTAGGGGAACGTCTTGGAGCTAAACCGCACAATCCTTGAAAATGTCATAAAAATCGGTCCATTAGTCTCGGAGTTTTGTTGGTTTCAATCAATTTTAGATTACTGCGACTCAGTGTTGCAAAAACTCTCTAATATAAATACTTAACCTTTCACCTTCTTCGTTTGGCATCACTACAACATGCCACGTTGCTCTACGACCTTGGAGCGGTAAAGATTTAACTGCGGTAATAACGCGGTTAAATGACCAACATATGCAATCTTTTGGTGGTTTTGGGAACTAAATTCTACAAAACCCTATCTCCCTTATCATATCGATCGTTGTTCCATCATAAGCGGATTTCACAAATTCAATTTTTAGGTACTTTTTAACACAGAATGTGTTTTAGCCATGGACTAACTAGGCAAAAAAGCTAACGAAATCTGAAACGAAATGTGGGTCAACATTTCCGCTTACAACCGAGTCGTTGCTAGGGAAATGGTACTTCGTCGTTTTTCATCCCCCGAAATTCGTTGACCATTCGTTCGAAAGCTCTCGATTTATCCAACCATATTATGTTAACTACTGCGAAGTGCGTGGCCAACAAGCTGAGTTATGAGCATGGTTATTTGAAGAATTGTGTACACTCAGGTGATCATTCTCAATAATTGATATTGTGAACATGATTGCAACCGCTTGTTAATTTCTGATGATTTCATTGAGCTGGTGTTTCGATTGATTCATAGCAGGTGATCCGAATATTGCGAGAACGGTTTGATTTGTGAAGCGGTGGTTAAATAAGCTAAGGATCGTGTAGCCTGGTGTAACGTATGTAACCGAAGCTGAAATTTGGGAGGGAGGCTCAAGGGAGAATGCTGAAGACGCCTGGGCGATCACTGATCAGCTGAGTGAGCTCCTAAGCCATTTTCTTTCCTATTCAACGCAGGAAGCTGAAATTTGGGAGGGAGGCTCAAGGGAGAATGCTGAAGACTCCAGGGTGATCACTGATCAGCTGAGTGAGTTCCAAAGCCATTTTCTTTCCTATTCAAAGCAGGAAGCTGAAATTTGAGATGGAGGGTCAAGGGAGAATGCTGAAGACGCCTGAGTGATCACTGATCAGCTGAGTGAGCTCCTAAGCCGTTTTCTTTCCTATTCAACACAGGATGCTGAAATTTGAGAGGGAGGGTCAAGGGAGAATGCTGAAGACGCAATGGTGATCACTGATCAGCTGAGTGAGTTCCAAAGCCATTTTCTTTCCTATTCAAAGCAGGAAGCTGAAATTTGAGATGGAGGGTCAAGGGAGAATGCTGAAGACGCCTGGGTGATCACTGATCAGCTGAGTGAATTCCAAAGCCATGGAATGTGTTTTAGCCATGGACTAACTAGCCAAAAAAGCAAACGAAATTTCGTAACAAAATCTGGGACGACAACATGGATTACAGACCTGTAACAATGTCCAGGACCAGTTCGACCAGCTCTCCCCGCTCTTTGGTTGGCAGCAGCTTTGCTCGTCCAGACGACAGAGAAGGCCGTCACTCCAGTTACTTTGTCATAAAGTTTGGTCTTCACCTTCCCTGTGTCAACAACGTACTTGACTCCAGGTATGGTCAAAGAGGTTTCTGCAACGTTGGTAGCCACGATGCAGAGTCTAGTCCCATCAGGAGGTGGGACAAAAACCTGTAATTACGGAATATAAGAATAAATATGCTGTATTGTTAAACTTATATTCGTTTGGTAGGAGTGAGTGTGTTCTAAAGTTCCAGCCATGCAGCATGATCGTGTGAGCGAATTTTCGTACGGTCGTATTATATTAAGTTGCATCGTTTAAATGTTCACTACCAATTTTATGAACAATAACTCCTTCTAAATAATATTCTGTGATTCAAAAAAGATGTTGGGTTAATAGCTTTTATTTGCAGTTTTTTTCTCGAAAAAATTTTTTTTCTCAGTTCCAGTTCATCGATGATAAAGTTCATTTGACTAAAATTCTGTTGCAAAATACAAATATACAGATTTTTAGCCACTTCAAGTGATTTTTTTAATCATACGTTTGACTAATTCAGCGTGCTCAAATAAGTGCTGGCCAACAAACTTTTTTTTTCCCCAAGAACGGAATTTTCAACTCAATCCGAGGAAGAGGTCTGAACGAAATTTAAAACTTGTAAATTGTGAACAAGATTTATATTCGTATTGTCAAAAACATTTTTTTCCTTTCTTCGTTTATCTATCACTAGCCGCTCCGGCTCGCTACGCTCGCCTCCACGTCCAGCCGGGGGGCAAGCCCCCCGGACCCCCCCTTAAATTGCTCGCTTCGCTCGCAAAATGTGGCATGTAGGGAATTTTGCTCGCTTCGCTCGCAAAGTGTGGCATGTAGGGAATGTTGCTCGCTTTGCTCGCAAATGGTAGATCCCTAAGGGTAGGTTTAACGTGTGTAGGGGATGTTGCTCGCATCGCTCGCAAACGGTAGATCTCTAAGGGTAGGTTTAACTTCTGTAGGGGATGCTGCTCGCTTCGATCGCTTGAGGAAGTTATACTGTTCACCCAACTTGGCAGACGTTTTTTTTAGTTGGGAATTCTTACAAACAAATTAAATCTTATAAAACTACGTGGAACCACGAAAAGTTTAGTGTGGTATGTAGGGAATGTTGCTCGCTTCGCTCGCAAAGTGTGGCTGTATACATGCGATGTATTACAATTGAAACATGTAGGGGATGTTGCTCGCTTCGCTCGCAAATGGTAGATCCCTAAGGGTAGGTTTTACTTCTGTAGGGGATGCTGCTCGCTTCGCTCGCTTGAAGAAGTTATACTGCCCACCCAACTTGGCAGACGTTTTTTTCTGTTGGAAATTCTTACATTCAAATTAATTCTTATAAAACTACGTGGAACCACGAAAAGTTTATTAGGGAATGTTGTACTGCCCACCCAACTTGGCAGACGTTTTTTTCAGTTGGGAATTCTTACAAACAAATTAAATCTTATAAAACTACCTGGAACCACGAAAAGTTTATTCGGGGATGTTGCTTCGCTCGCCAGGTATACCTGTATATGTGTAGGACAAAGTCCGTATTTATTATTTGAAATGGCTCTCGCTTCGCTTGCAAGGTAGGTACCTATGTATACCTGCTCGCCTCGCAACATTGTGACATCGAATCCTTCACGTCAATTCTTGAGCCTTCTCTCGTCCACGGCACAATTTTAATCGCTTTGCTCGCTTCCGCTCGCAATTTGACCGAGTTCTCGTCACTTTTTTCGATATCCAATTTCGGATTCAGATTCGGCGGACCCAAAGCTGTATTTCGCCCGCGAAAACCGTTCCGAAAAACGTACCTTTACGGGGTATATTTTAATGGGAAAAAACGTGGTTTTTCGTCGGACTTTTTGAGAAAACAGGTCCGTACTCTCGCATTTTTTTGACGCATTTCCCGATACTTTTTTCGCAATCCGATTGCGCCGTCGTCTTTCTCGTTCAAAAACCTACAAAACCGGTATTTTTCCAGAATTTTCAACGCCCGTTTAGAGGGGTAGGGGAAGCGGGGAAGTCCAAAAAGCGCACATTAATTCTTACTTCGACCCCCCTCCCGCCCTACGGCCCAAGGTTCGGGTGGGATTAAACAATTTTAAATTCGCTCGCTCCCACTTTTGGAAAATCTCAAGAAGATCCCCCCACTCGTAGACTCCCCCCACTCAGCCGTTTGGCCGTGCATAGACACGACAAACAAACAGACAAACGGAGTTTCATTCTTATTAATAGTATAGATTAATACCAAACAAATTATACAGGGTGATTCCCTCGCAGATGCAAAAAAAAAAAAATTGGGTGAAACTACATCAAAAATGGAGTAAAATGCCGCCAACCGCATATTTTTATCTCAATCCGTACTCGAGATATGATTTTTTAAAGGTTTTTTTCAGGAATACCGTGTTTTTTCATTTTAAACTCGGATTTCTCCACTTTACTTCATTCAATTTCAACTTTCAACCTCATTTTCGGTATCAGCATTAAATTTACTATAAGAATAGTGTACTTGGGTTCTTAAAAAGTACCATCCGAAGACCCTCACATCAGCTCAAACATTGACGATTTTGAACAAAATATTTCTGAAAATCTTTAAAACTTTACTACTCTTTTAAAAAGAATCCTGGAAACTGGCAAATCTAATGAAAACTGCTTCATCTAATACTCTTTCCAACGGTATAATCAATTTTACTTTTATTTCGTTGTTTAGGGGAGAAAGTTATGTTTTAATGTTAAAAAATGTGGGTTTTTCAATGAAATTGTTGGTTTTCTCGAAAGATGACCCTCCATGAACCAACGAGTATGGGGTCGGTTTCTATGTATTTTTTCTCGCTGGATCGAATGGAATTTCTTGCAGATCTCTCAACTACGTTATAATCGAGTTTTACACTTTAATTAACTAGTTTTACCCCATAACACACATACATTTAATCGTAACAAACAAACTAAACATTTACGATTTTAAGTGTAAAACTCGGTTACAACGGAGTTGGAAAGATCTACGAATGTTACCATTCGATAAAGCGTGAAAAAATAAATAGAAACCGACCCCATACTCGTAGGTTCATGGAGGGTCATCTTTCGAGAAAACCAACAATTTCATTGAAAAACCCCCATTTTTTAACATTAAAACATAGTGTTATCCACTAAATAACTAAATAATGAAGCAGTTTTCATGAGATTTGCCAGTTCCCAGGATTCGTTTTGGAACAGTAGTAAAGTTTTAAAGATTTTCAGAAATATTATTTTTTCAAAATCGTCAATGTTTGAGCTGATGTGAGGGCCTTTGGATGGTACTTTTTAAGAACCCAAGTACAATATTCTTATAGTAAATTTAATGCTGATTCCGAAAATGTGGTCAAAAGTTAAAATTGAATGAAGTAAAGTGGAGAAATTTGAGTTTAAAAGGAAAAAAACACGGTTTTCCTGAAAAAACCTTTAAAAAATCATATCTCGAGAAAATATTGAGATAAAAATATGCGGTTGGCGGGATTTTACTCCATTTTTGATGTACCTAGTTTCACCCAAAATGTTTTTTGCATTTGCGAGGGAATCACCCTGTATATTTAAAAAGCGTTAAACTCTAGAATTCGTTTCATAATGTCTCAAAATAGATTTCAATAACGAACATGTTCGAAAATTTTTATATAAAATTTTTTAAAGCAATTGCAATAGCTTCATTTTCTACAAAAATCCGCTGAAAATCTTCTTAAATTGTAAAGGTAGACGGGTTAATTTAAAGGGGTGTTCTGTAAAACATCGCCTTGTATTACAGAATGTACCTACTTCTAGAGCAGTAATGTACTCACTTTGGCCTGTTTATAGGATGGAAGAATGGAATACAGGGGTAAAACCCACATAGGCTGGGCTGAATGAGAAAGGACTGCAGCATCCTCATCTCCCCATCGGTCTTCGTCCTCATCACTAGAGTTTTCCAAGAGATCTAGTTCGGTGTCATCATTTGGAGTCACGGAGTAACTAACAAAACAAAAAGAGTTATGAGTGAACCAAAAGTAGTTCCTCAACTGCCTGATAGAGGTCGTTCACTATAAGGAGGCGCGTTTCTCCGAGAGGGGCTCTGAAGAGCAGGGCTGCGCAGTGGGACCCTTCCCCCACCCAACGTCCAGTCCTACTCCATCTGAACCCCTACCGTTCTCTTCCCATTCCCACCCTCGCCTACAGTCTCAACCTAGTCTAGCTTATACCTCGGATGGGGTGGGCTACCAGGTAATAGGTTGGTGAGAGAGGGGATGTGAAAACTTCAGTCTAGCTGCGCGAACTTTTGCCGAACGGTTTGGAGAAACGCGCCTCCTTATAGTGAACGGCCTATACACATTACAAACATGTCCACCGCTGTGATCTCATTACTTTTTAAGCATTTAAATAAAAGAACAAACTGAACTTGTTTTCCGGGTGTGGAAGCATTTTTGCCACAGTGTAATGTAGACTAATGCCTACCTGGTTACGGGGCACATGATATTCATCATCTAAAGTTTAATTCAATCATCACAGAAGTTAAAATGAAGTAATGATCAATAATTTTACATTTTTTACGTCTAGATTTAAGCCGGTATTCCAGCAGAATTAATTTTCTTAGGAAACATAACAAAATAAAAATGGAGGTGTGATATTACCTGTCCAAGTCGATGTTAGGTAACGTAATTTCTCTTTTCTTCTTGACTTTCTGAAGTACTTTCTTCATGTCCAGCTCGTCCTCGTCATCTTCATTCACCTCTTCTTTAATTACTTTAGTTTTCGTGAAAGCCCGGTTTTTCAAAGGAAAAGCTTTTCTTAATTTGTTGACAAGCATGTTCACCTCTTGTTGACCTGAGACACAATTTGCAATCAAACGAGATTTCGCGACAGAGTCATTCACTGAATTGTCAAGTGTAGCCTTCTACTGTGGCTACGTTAACGGGTTACTATTTATTGTTGATAAGATCACCCATGTTGTCAAGAACCATCAATCTTTCAAAAGACATTCCTTTAATTTCAAAATTTCAAAAAAGGAATAATTTTACCGAATTGGATATAACATAAGTGGAAGAAAATACTAGATGCCATGCCACTTCTAGACAGTGGAATAAATGTTGCGCTTTTTACATTTAACGATTAACATTTTAATTCCATTTTGAACCAACCTGTTAAAAATACGAGAATGCCCCCTTCCGGAAGTTGAGTATGGATTCTACACACTTTTTTGTAGGCTTCTCTCAAGTAATCGGGATCTGTTTTCTTATTGAAATGAATGGTCACTGGAAACTGTCGTGATTCTACCTATAACATGGTTTGGAATATAGATTGTTAAAGTTATAAGGTCTCTTCTGATGCACTCTGCAATCTACATTGGAAAAATATTTACATATATGTAACTGTAAATACCCGAAATTTGTCGAAAGTAGTCAAAACTAGTGTAAGCTTGTCTACAACCACTCTAGAAGAGATTTTACATAGACCAGTTTCTTGCTTAGATCAGTGGTCTGGATGCTTGCTTCGCTCGCATCTCAAAAGTACATCGCACCAACTAGTCAATACCTTAGTAAAAATTCAGATTAGTTGGACATTTAGATTAGTATCATGTTGTGACTAGTTGTTACGTTCAAGGAAAACTCTCACAGTCGAAGAGGTTTGATTAAATCGGCCCAACAGCTCATCTGGTCAGATAATTGCAACTAAAGAGAAATTTCTCCTTAGTAAGTAAGGACATGAGTACGGACTCTGTGGAGGTACCAAATATTTTGGGCCATAACAGCAAAACCCCGAAATAATACGAAAAAACAACTAATTAAATCCCTCTTCAGCTAAAAGATTGTTAACATCACATTCCCTGACGTAGGATCTTTCACTTCCTCACTCACTTGAGTCAAAACACACTCTGACAATGACCTCGCTCGACAACTGCACGTCTTCCCACGAACATCTGTGAGCCAGCGGCCTGCAGTTCCACTTCGCTGTTCGTCCGACCCTAAACCAGCTGAGAGAGCTAGTTGACTTCCAGGAAATGTTATGTACAAGGAAAACTCTCACAGTCAAAGACGTTTGATTGAATCGGCCTCATAGCTCATCTGGTTAGAGTATTGCAACTAAAGATAAGTTTCACCTTAGTAAGTACGGACACACGTTTGAACTCTGTTGAGGTATCAAATATTTTTTGGCCGTAACATAGTTATAACTATTTTTGACAAATTCGGGTTTTCACAGTAGCATGTACAAATACAATGTTTCTCACTTTGATTACAGGTGGAGTGTCTTTAAAAAGGTGTTTGTTGCCAGTGAAATCCTCGACTTTGAGCGTAGCCGACATGATGATGAGCTTTAGCGGGTCAGATCTTTTGTGGCGGAGAGGAACGATCCTGGACAGAAGACCCATCAGAATGTCTGTGTACACGCTTCGCTCATGAGCTTCATCCAATATGATCACGGAATATTTTGTCAGCAGGAAGTCCTGGAAAATTAAGTACAATTGGATGAAGGCTCTTTTGTGATAATATAATGAGATAGAGAGGTCATGTCCATGAACAACAAATTAAAATGACAGGTTTTCAAGGAGTAAAGTTCAATTTTGCCTAGTTGAACTTTACCCCTTAAAAACCTGTCATTAGGCATGGAGGAAGGAAGGAGGTTGAAGTCCAAAAGTTCCAGTCATGCAGCCTGATCGTATGAGCGAATTTTCATAAATCATCGTATTGTATCATTTGAGCACATTGAATGCAAAGAAACGGTTAACTACCAATTTAAAGGCAATACAACTAGTTCTAAATAAATCCTACAAGACAAAAAAGATTTTAGAATTTTAGCCATTTTTTGATTTTTTTTTCAAGATGAGTGTTCCACTCCATTGTTGATAAACTTCTTTTGACTAAAATTCTGTTAAAAATATAAATGTACCCATTTTAAGTGATTTTTTTTTAGCACATGTTCTAAATTTGACTAATTCAATGTGCTCAAAAATGCGCTGGCCATCAAACTTATCCTTTCGTTTGAAAAGCTAGATTTTTTGGCGCAATAACGGACAAACAAAACTAAAACAGTAGACAAAACTCTAAAATATGAGGAGTTGAAAGTAAGCGCAATACAGTGGAAATACGAAGTGGGGAAACACTCCTAAACATGGCGGTGGTGGGGCGGGGAGGGGTGGCAGAGTGCCCAACTGAGGAGAGCGAATATTCCGTTTTTATTTGAAAAATCGCGCCTTCGCGGGTTTTCAAATCTTTTTTTGAAAATCCACCACAACATCTGTGTACACACGATAGCTGCGTCAGTAAACAGTCTTCTACGAAGACAGTACTATAATTCATACTTACTGCCTGGATTTCTTTGAGCAGGACTCCATCAGTCATGAACTTGATCTCAGTGTCTGGAGTAACGTTTCCTTCAAACCTTATGAGGTAACTCACTTTGTCCGAACCCAGGTTCAGTTCTTCACCTACTCTTTTGGACATCGAGATAGCTGCTACCCTCCTTGGCTCTGTAACGCCAATCATTTTACCATTTCTGAAAAAGAAGTCCAGTTTCATAAAACCCACATACGCTGATAGTCTAGATAAGGTACAGATAGGTCATGTGTAAATTTCTAACATACTTTGTGTATCCAGCTTCGTACAGGAATTGAGGTACTTGAGTAGTTTTACCACTTCCAGTTTCTCCAGCAATGATGATAATCTGATTATCATTTATGGTCTCCATAATTACTTGTTCTTCGGCTAGTATAGGCAGTTTGAGTCTGGCTTCTTGTATTTCCTTTGTTCGATCAACATTGACATAAGTCGAGGGCTTTCTAACGGTAGGGGCTTCCACAGGCTTTTCTGGCTCTGACAAATTCTTAACTTTTTTCTCAGAACTCTCCGTAGAAACGGTCGTAGAAAGAGTTGAATCATTGGTTTCTGTTTGGTGTTTTTCTAAATTCGAGAGACTAGAATTTCCATTACATGTTTTGGAAACGTCTGCGTTCAGATCAAGATCGGTCACTTCAAATTCCACTTTCGGCCTGGATTTCCGGGACCTGTTCTTAAGAAACATCTTCTTCCTACTTTTAGGTTTTTCAAAATCTACTACCACAGTCTCCCATTCCACCCGTTCACAGGGTTCTGCATCTTCACCAACGTCCGTAGTAGAAACTGACTTCTCAATCTCAGTTTCCTGAAGTGCAATTTTTTCCGAGTCCATACATTCAACGACTGATTGTTCATCAGTAATTTCTAAAACCTGGGGCTTATTTTCAGTATTATTTTCATCAGGCTTTGTCACAAGCGAACTTTCGTCTTTTTCAACTTTCACTTTAGCCAAATCGAAATTTTGAATCTCACAATCGCTGTCATCTGCGCTAGTTTCATCACTAGAGGTCTGAAAAATCATAATTTGTAATTATTATTTTCAACAATAAACCTTCTTAATCGACCAAGGATACGTAGATTCCAAAATATAATTAAAGAAAATATCCTTATGCCATTCGAACTTTTTTTGAAACTGCTCGACAAATGTGTTACCATTTGATTCAGCTCGAAAAAATACGAGGAAATGGATAAAACTCGTAGATGCATGGAGGATCATTTTTCAAGAAAGCATCTATTTCATTGAAAATAAAATTAAAAAACCGCGTTTTTCAACATTAAAACAAAACTTTCTCCGCTAATTAGCAAAATAAAAGTAAAATCGACTATAGTGTTGGAAAGAGTATGAGGTGGAGCAGTTTTTGTGAAAGTTGGTGGTCTCTATTATTAATTTTGAGGGAGTGGTTAATTTTTAAAAAAATTTAAATTCCCTATTTATAGAAGAATTAACGTTTGTTTTTTTAATAATTGAGTCTTGATGTTGTTGTAATATATATTATTTATATATTGACTATAGGTACAGACGATTTTCATATATATATATATATATATATATATATATATATATATATATATATATATATATATATATATATATATATATATATATATATGAAAATCGTCTGTACCTATAGACAATTTATTACTGAATCCGAAAATGAAGAATAAAAGTTAATAAAATACCCAAAAGTTGAGAAATAGTGATTTGATGAAGTGAAGAAGGGATTCATTTTAAATGTACGAAAAAAAACATAATTCTCGAACAAATTCAATTCAATTTGGGGAAGCGGCGGTGCATATACTTTCAAACATATTGGGGTAGGATATCTTTTCATGCAAGGTTTTACTAGATTTTTTATTTAGTTTATCCGAAATGTTTTTCGAGATCCCCTTTCCATCCAGTATACTGCGATAATTTGACTAATCGTAATTTTAATGTGGCATTATAAGACCAATATGTATTACCTTCATAAGTTCCTTAGTTTCGGAGTCTTTATTCAGTAAGAAAACATGTTATTGTTTAAGAAGTGTAACGGAGAAGTTCTCTATTTCTAAATCAATTAATTAGCCTAAAACTGGTATGGGTGGTTGGTTTTAGGCTCCAACAGACATTATATCACGTGTAGGTGCGTTAAACGCAGTGATCTGCAGGAACGGCACTCTAATAAACATTATAATGCGATCTTGTTGATCAATTGAAACTACTGATATACACTGTGGCTTAAGCCATCTGGACAACGTTGGAAATAAACAATACAGCAGTTCTATAGGGTATGAATAGTTCAATTAGATACAGGATTGGGTAGAAGAGATTCAAGGCAATCACCAATCACCGTCTTTAAATCAGATAGATTCTAGATCGATAGGTTTCTTAAATAAAGTAATTTATGTACCGATGAACACAGGAGTAATTCCTTTTTGAAAAATATGGACATCATTCAAAATTTACATAACAAACACAACTTAATGTTTCAATGACTGGGACTTACTTCAAATGTTACTATATTGGGATCAGATATCTTTTGTTTCTTTTCTGCAGGAAACATGGCTGCCAACAACCTCCTCCGTTTCCCACTTCCTTTTACGGAGTTCAATTTAACTATAGATTCCTTCTCTTCCGCACTCGCTGCTTTGAGACTTTCAACATCCACCTTGGCAGCCCAATCATCTTCGTTATAGCGCCGTTTCAAACCTTTGGTCTGAACTTCTGTGATGGATGTGTACATGTTCAGCACTTCACTTGGCAGCTGTACTTTGGCCAATGACTCAAGCAGGGCAGCTCTCTACAAAAAGATGAGTGGTAATTTCCATACAATATGCACTCACTGTTCAGCTAATTATGTGAGTTATGCGTAAACAAAAATAGACATAAAATGTAACACCACCAATTTATTGAATCACTTAGTACAGGGGTTCCCAACAGGTGGACCGCGGACCCCCGGGGGTCCGCGAAGGGAGACCAGGGGGTCCGCGAGCTGCTTTAAAAAAATATTATTTAAGCTTATTTTTTATTAGGAACTCTAATGACAGCAATGAACGCGCAGTCAGCAATGGCCGGCCACAAAATAGGCCTGAAAGCTCGCGTTGAAGCTGTTGCTCCTAACGTGGTATGGACACATTGTTGCCTCCACAGAGAAGCCCTAGTAGCTAAAAGGCTGCCTGAAAGGTTGCAAAAAACATTAAACGAAATAGTTAAAATTATTAACTTTATCAAGACTCGACCTTTGCAATCCAGGTTATTCTCTTTGTTATACAAAGATATGGGGAGTGAGCATACATAGCTTCTCATTCATACGGAAGTTCGTTGGCTTTCCCGTGGTAAAATCTTGACAAGGTTTTTTGAGCTTGAAGATGAAGTCCGAGTCTTCCTCGTTGAAACACAGTACTCCAACCTACTTAACAACTTCTCTTGGCTTTGTTCTCTTGCATACCTGTCTGATGTGTTTGAACATTTAAATTCTCTGAACCTAAAATTACAAGGAAATGATGTTGACTTGTTCAGGGTCGAAGATAACATCAGCGCGATGGTAAAGAAGTGTGAGGTCTGGGCAAAAAGGGTGGAAAAAGACCTACTAACTAACTTTCCGAATTTGAAAGGGTTTTTGGAATCATCGGAACTGAATGTGCCCCATGAAGTAAAAGATCTCCAGTGCTTGGCTACTACATTTCGGGAGTATTTCCCAGAGCCTAATCATGAGAACAACTGGATTCGAAATCCATTCAAATGCCTTGAAGTGGACCAAATCCAAACCCTTACAGAAGAGCAACAAGATCAACTTGTGGACCTAACAAGTTGTGGTACAATGAAAACTGCTTTCAGTGATGGAAATATCACTGCGTTTTGGTTAAAAGCCAGCAAAGACTACAGTGACGTTAGTGAGAAAGCGTTACAATATATACTTCCTTTTGCTACTACCTACCGTTGTGAACAAGCATTCTCTGCAATGTGTGTAATGAAAAATAAATACAGAAATAGACTCGAGATCAAATCTGACTTTAGAGTTAAAGTGTCAAACATCCAGCCCAATATTTCCGGTATAATGGAAACCAAGGAACGATTCAACTCTTCTCATTGATCTTACACTTACACACTTCAAGAAGACATTATTACAAGAAATAAGTTAATCTGAGAGTTATAAATGTGTCCTTATGTTTTTGTATTGATGTGACTGCAATTAAGCAATATACTTTCAATGTAAAATAAATTATTACTTGTAACAGTCGCCTGTTTCTCTTTCCATGTGATCTATAACTGTGTATATATATATAAATACATAATAACAGACTGGTATAAAAATTAACTAAAAACTACAGTTTTACCAAACTAGAAGGGTAGGCCTAATTTTTTTGTAACGATAAAATTTCCCTTTTTGTAATTTTATATAAATTAGTACGTATTTCACTGTATACCGGTATATTAATATATCAAATGCATTAGTGGTACAAAATAAATGCGTGCATAATGTATACATATAAGTAGGGGGTCCTCAAAATATTCGTAATTTTTTTAGGGGTCCCTGGAAAATTTGTGTTGGGAACCCCTGACTTAGTACATACATTTTCTTTCTTCTTCTTCCGTTCAACAACTTTTTCGAGCTCCTTCCGTTGCCTTTTGGAGAGTAATTTGGTAGACCCAGAATTAGGAGTTTTGACTTTTGTCCTCCTTTTGGAGGAAGGGAGAACCAAAGCATTTGAATCATCATATTGCGTCCCTTTTTCGCCTTCATTGAGGTCAATCTTGATCTGAAATAATGAAAATTATGAAGGCATTCAAGAAGTTTAGTTAACTTAAATCAAAGTTCTCCTTGAGCATGGTTAAATTTCTGATCATACAACTGAGTAGATGTTATGATAGGTAAGACACAGTATATCGGGTCTTGGCCAAAGCATGTGTTGATGCAAGAACCACTATCCCCCACACGATTCCTAACCACTGAAGTGAACTGTCGTTTAGTGAATATGATAAATATCACTGCAATTCAACACCCTATTATACACAGAGTGGATATACCTTCCTTTACCAACCCTCTCAAATGGCGAGCTTTGTTCAAGCTATCTATCTACGATCGACGCAAGCCACAAATAGAGTAACTTGATAACAAGTAGAGTAGCTGTACATAAATTTTGAGCCGATTAAGTTGTCTCAAGGTCCACCCTGGACAGGGCCAGAATACAGATCACGATCGATCAATAAAACCTTATAAAAAACAGAAAATTCTATATAATATGATCCCCGAAACCCCCAAACTACTCTAACCTTTAGCAGCAAGCACGGAATGTTCCTGTTGAAAGCACGGAACTACCACATACCTGCTGCTGCACTATTTTATTCTGAGCATAATCATTTCATAATACTGAGTTTTAACATAGCAACTAGATTTCCGAACTTATTTCTTGTGCAGGTCATTTCAGGAGTTTCAAAAGGTATGGAGAGACTAAAATCTATATAAACTTACTGGTGACAAATCCCATAATAGGCACAATGATCTTGAACAACTTGAACCAGAAACAAGCCGCCAAGTATGCTATTGTGTATGCATGGCAGGTATGGCAAGCCTGAGTAGGTATGGGTTTCTAGAGATAAGAAACCGGTAAACTAATATTCTGACATTCAATTTTTTCTTCCTTTCATATGTTTCAAGCCTCAATATTGCATTAGAATGTATCCCTGTACGTTCATAAAGGGCAAATGCTTTGAATGTAATAAGGAATAATTAAGATATAAAGTGGAAACAAAAATTACATCTACCAGTGTCACTTGCCTTTCGTTCTTCGGAACGGTCGATTTTCGTCTCAGGAACAACGCGTGCTTTCCAGTTGAATTTTTTCTTGGTTTTACCCATTATCACTAGGTTTTAAAGTGGCGTAATATGCGATACTTTTACCAAAATTATGTCGTCAACAAAATTCTTCTGCAGTCACAAGAACAAAAACCAAATTAAATTTGAAGCTGAAACCTTAATGTAAACAGTCACGTGGGGCCAAGGTCACGTGAGAAACCACGAATTACCTTCGATTGGCACGAAAAAGTTATGTATGGATACTGTTGTTGTTGTAATCTTTTTGTTTAATGGCTCTTTCTAGTAAACCTGCGTCCCTCCTGTTCCTGGGATCCTCCTGTCCCTCCTCTGATAGCACTCTTTCCACCAACCGTTCTCTATACTCTATTCCAAACGTTAGTATTAGTTTTAGTTTTTAGTAATAATGTTTAGTTAGTAATTAGTTTCATATGCTTTCTCTGTCAAGGCAATAGGTTATGGCTAATATCTCCTAAGGTGTCTTCCTCTTTACAAAGTCCACAGGTGGCTACTGGCCCACGTCTCATTCTATTTGAAAAAAGTTCATTCAGCCAAGAAGGCGCATTCGATTTCTGGTACTATTAGATTGTGAAATGATTCAACCTCTAAATTGTTTCAGGTCTCAATGGCTCCACTAATGAAACGTTTGAATGGATGTGTTCGGGAAAATTAATTCAATTGGCCTTATCCATTTTCCATAAACCATAACCTGGTAGAGATGGAGGCCATTGATCTAGAAACTTTTAAGTTCAATGATTACTGGAAAATGGTCACTCTGCATGCTCTCTTCACCTACCCCTTATATTATGCTTCTGGAGGAGGTCTGGGTTTTGGGGCAGTGTCATAATTCATAGTGGTGTAACCGTGAGCAATGGATAGGTTGTAAAGCTGTGTCCCCCTCGGGTTGGTTTTGGCTTAGGCCATGAAGGATGATGAGAATTCATATCCCCAATAATGATGAGTTTTTTATTTGATAGAAATTCCTACTGCTAAAATGGTAGAGATCATGGAAGAGCGCATCTTATCAACATGATGTCTAGATAGGGACATGAATGACTTCAGAAGAGGGAACATCACAACACGGCCAAAAGTACCTACCTATAAAAAAATCCTGAAGAAGAGAACATTACTCTTCATCCATGAGTAAAATCATACAATGTCGGTATGGAATTCCCGTCATCATCCATGTGTTGAAACATTTTACAAACAGAAAACGATGAATCTTAGAATGTGAGTGTGGAACTCCATGTTATTATGCTTGGTAGTTGAGTTGTTGTATACTGCTGAGTTTTTGCTTGCTTTAGGAAATTATTTGCTGACCGTGAACTTTTGTCGAAAAGAAAATTGAAGAGAAATTGACTAATAACTTACGATAAAGTGCGATTTGTTCAAGTTAGTTTAGTTTAGCACTTGTTAAATTCCATCAGTTTTCCGCAATGTCGATGAACGTCGTTCAAGATGTAAGGTCATTCAACTTGGATTTTGAGACTTCTTTATCCCATTCAGGTTACACCCTTATTTCCATAAAGACCTAGGACTTATATTTACCTATTCCATTTGTGTCGAAGTTTGATATCATTACCATGTAAACGGAGAGAAAATCGCAATATTGATGAAATCGAAGCGAGGTTGGGCAGGTACCTTTTGCTCAAATACCAAGTAGGTACTTACTATAATCCTTCTGGGTTATCGTCATTTATGAGTGCTCTTATCCTTATGACTGTAGGCATAGTTAAGTCATCCGGCAGGCAGTTTCCCACCAACTCGGTGCAATCTATTTTCTATCAATTTAACTAGTTATTTTTTGTTTTTTGATATATTTTTTAACGGGATTTCTTCTTCAATTCCCGTTCAGTAAACCCTGTTTACCACTAGGATGCGTTTCGTTTTCTGGTAGCACTACAGCAAGGGTTGAAATCTCTTGAAAGTTAGTGGTTCTCGTTGCAAATAGAAAGCGCCGTTTTTCAGTTCTACCTTAAAAAATAATGGTTTTTTTAGACTTTTTTTCGTATCGGTTCTAACTTTATCCATATGAAATCGATACTAGCCAAACAAATCGAAATGAATATCTTCTTGTAAAGGACAAAGGCCTCCTTTATGTTGCTGTTATCCCTCATTCTCACCCATACTACATTCGTAGTTCTCACTGGTAGTTTTATTTGCATTTAAAATCATCCGTTCTTATTATCGCTGGATAATTTTATTTTTATTCATCATGAAGGGAAGGAAGTTGTGTGCTTGGACTGTACAACAGCAAACATCAATTTTGGGTCATTCTCATTATTTCATTTGCCGCTTTCATGTCCCCGACGAAGAATTCTCACAATTCTTGACCAAAACTAGCGATTTTGGGGAAAAAAGGATGACGAATGAAACCTGGAATCGTGGAAACTCATGTTACTGTCCCCTCCTACCTAACACCTAAGTAGAAGTTAGGTAGTTACGAAACATCGACAATCTAGAACTGGCCAGGGTTACTAGCTGCAGTAAGTTGGTTCTTCTTTATTTAGTTTTAACTAGTTTTTCAGTCAATCCCCCATATCTCTTCTCAATGGGATCTCAGGAGTGTTATAATTTTTGCGATCAAGAAAGCCGATGGAAAAGGGCGGGTTGATGATGTGAGACCGTAGTGGAGTGCTTGGAGTTGCAGCAGTTTTTACAGCGAAAGAATCCTAAAAACATGTTGAGTATTTTTATTTTCAATCATGAGTGTTACACTAATTACGAGTGTTGTTAGTGCTTAAACAAAATAATCCAATGTCAACAACCATACTGCTTGGTGACAGGTTTCAAACAGTTGCCATCCCCGAGTTTTGTCACTTCATCATCCTGTGTGATGCCATGTTTACTGGAAATTCTCATGAGTGTTACCTCTCAGGAGTGTGACCAAGGATGAGTAACACTCCTGATATTACGGTACAATAATAGGGTAACACTCATGAGATTTAAGCTCAATTACACTGCCTTCAACATGAATTCCGTAAAATCTGAATGTTACGTTTGAACGTGATTCTGTTGTACTTACTTGAGCAACGACAATTTTGCCTAAGTCATCCATTTTACAGAAATCAATTTTTGAAATCCGGTAACACTCATGAGTTGGATATCATGTTTTTTAATACAAAAAATATATAAAATACATCAATGAAAGACTCACTGTTCATCTATGGAACACAAATCAGCAATGTACAATGAGTAGTATTTGCCGATCTAACCTCATTTTCGAGCACTTTCATATTTCACAACCCTGAGGTTCCCAAACGACCCAAAGCGGCAAATGAAATGAGAATGAGCCTTTTATTATTCAACCACACTTTATAATATATTGTACTTACCTGTAATTTATAAGTAATTGAATGTCAGTTGCATTCCATCACATTTGAGTTCATTGATCTCCATACTCATAACTCACGTTATGTAACACCCAAGGAAAATCATGATTTGAAGGAGGGGGGGGGGGGGGGGGGGGGGTGAACTGAAGTTTTAGAATGATATAGGAGGCAATTTTCAATCATGTATATAAGCTATAGATTCCAAGCGTCACAAGTACGTCACTTTCATAATTCATTGATAATTGACTTTCATAACTTGATTACAAATTGATGATATCCATAATAAATAATGACATAAAAATAATATAGGAAGGTAATTCAAAACTCTAGGAGGGATTTATAAAAATTCTCGTTTATGCTACATTTAGAAGGTTATGCATGTAGAAAATAGCTTATTTTGTTACTTCCTACATTTCTGATAAATGATAAAGTTTCTAACTTAGTATCTGATTCTGAGCTGAGGAAATATTCCTACATCATCACTGGCGCACTCACAGGGTTTGTTCGGAAACGTAGTTCGTAACCGTTCGTAACTGGACACGCCCACTTTTGGCTTTTCGGACAACACGAGAACCAGTTCGTTGTTCGGACGAAGTAGTTCGTTACCATTCCGAACCAGTTCTACCAGTTCTGTCTTTTTTCCAGAACTAATAGTTCTAGACATGCGCAATAAACAAGCTTGGCCCCGCCCCGTATGCACGTACCTCCCGCCAAACTTTCAAGTTGTCATCAGCCTTCTTATTTCACGTTCTCGCGCTCACATTTTTATCTGATGTCTTTTCAATTTATCTTGGCCTTAACGTTTCATACAACTGTAAGTAACTCGTGTAGGTACACGATTGCGACCTTACGGTACGACATAAAAACATTCCGATTCTAGAGATGGGTTTCTATACCCCTACTTAAAATAGCCTAAAATTATTATTTTAGGGTTAACAAATCGAAGTATGTGAAAAAACGTCTTTTTTAGCAGTTGTTGCCTTTTCTCTTAAACGCCTCAAGGGATTTTGATGAAATTCATAGGAGTTATTCTTCTTCTGGGTGCAAATTATATTCAGTTCCCCTCATCCCGTAAGACTGGTAGGTACTTACCTAATTAGCAAAAAAGTTCTTAAATGGCCAATTTGGGGGGGGGATAATCGGTTTTAGCACTTTTTGGTCTATTCTCCAAAATGGCTCGAGGGATATCAATGAAATTCATAGGAGTTACCGAGGTCAAGTTCAGTTCCTGACAGGGCAACTCTCAACTAATGATAAAGAGGTTTAGTTCAGATTTATGTGTTCAGTAGCCATTTTCAAAACACATCAAAGTCAAAGCATTGAACATGAAAGTACGCAATTAAATTCAAAACATTTTATTGAATAACAATTTAGGTATTGCTGCTTAAATGTAGTATCACAAGATACTAAACAGGCCTCATAAACATTAACAGGCGGTTAACAGACCTGATAAAGTATAAATAAAATATTGAGTTATAGGTTTTATAACACAAATTACAAACATGTAACCACGTTTTGGAAAAAGACGGAGAGGTTATCAGGTTATCAATTCCGAACTACACGAAATGGCGTTCGGACTGGGAGTTCAGAACTAAGAGTTCTGAACCGGTTCCCATCCCCTCCCTTTGCAGTTCGATTCCGAACTAGATGAATTCCGAACTGGTTCGGAACTACTTGTCCGAACAAACCCACACACGAGACTCCCGTCATCGAGCTGCACCACAAAACTGCGCGACACAGTATTTTTTCTGTTTTTTTCTTTTCATTTTTCCCCCACCTGTGATACGCAAGTTCAATGTGCGCCTTAGCTAACTTGTCAAAACTAGTGTAAGCTCGTGTAAAAAAAAAAAAAACTAGTGCTAGCCATTCTTGAGAAATTTCACACAGATCAGTTTTTTCAAACAGATTACTGGTCTTGATGCTTGCTACGCCCGCATCTCAAAAATGTATAACATCAAGTAGTGAATCCCTTAGCCCTTAGTAAAATTCAGATAATTTGGAAACGGTGGTGGGGGGGCGGGGGGGGTTCAGTGTTGACTGCCACACAACCGACTGGATTCTCGGTTTTTACGTATTTATTCAAGGTGAGTCGAATGGTAACACTTGCCGATCTCTCCAGACAACCAAGTTTTACACTTTAACTAACTAGTTTTATCTCTAAAAATAAGTAAAATGAGCATAACAAATAAACTAAAAATGTGAGAGCAAAAATGTAAAACTTTGTCCCAAATTAGCTGAATTAAAGAAAAATTAATACCGTTGGAAAGCTGATGTTCTGAGGAAGTTTTTCCTGTTACGAAAACTGAAAAACTAATCTTTTCGAAGGGTGTACAGCCATTTGAAAAGTGCAGGGATTTCGGAAATGTTCTAGTAATTTAACGGTTAAAATAACAATAATATAGTTATTATTTGTTACTGATGATGACCTAACCGTCGAAATCGATCTAACATCTCTTTATTTTAGTGGAATTAGTCAACGTTTTTTACCTTCCGTTTTTTATTCGCCATTTTTTGTTAAAACTAAAGAATTGACCTTCACAATAGAATTTTTCAATATTTTTTATGATGTAGAATAATGGAGTTATTAATATTGGAAAATGTATGAGTTATAAATATTTATTTAAAGGGCTTATACTAAAGAACACCATTCAAACAATTTAACATAAATATAACACAAAAAGTAACGAAAATGGGAAGTTTTCATGGTTATTTTTTATTTTCTCAATAGAACGATCTTGGTGAGAACTTTACAAAAAGGTGCATATGCTTATACTAAAGAACACCATTCATACAATTTAACATAAATATAATACAAAAAGTAACGAAAATGGGGAATTTTCATGGTCATTTTTCATTTGCTCAATAGTAAGATCTTGGTGAGAGCTTTCCAAAAAGGTGCTATATGATGGGTATCTGACCAGCAATACGGCTCTTGAAATTCATTTGCACGATGACGTCACGGCCCCCGCCCGCCTGGGGGGAAAATCTCACAGCAAACAATAACGAGCTTTATATGGAAAAAAATAGAGATCACCAATTCTCAACAATAATGAATAGCACAACAAATCAATTTGAAGAATGGGGTAACATAAATAATTTAAGAAATTTTTGATTATAACAATAATATACAATGTCTCTTGAACACGCCAGCTCACGTAAACAAAAAAGGTCGACATCCGGTGATAAACCCACCAATCTAATCAGGGGCCCACCGTGCAAATAGCTGGTCGTCACAGTTGGGAGAAAAAAAGTTTGCATGTGGCGAGTTGGATAGGGCGGCACATAAAAGCTCAAGTGCGAGAGCAGAGAAGGACAGTCAATTCCTCCGTTGACCAATCTATTTAGGAAAATTATGTCTGCTAGCTCACGTCGCCTCCTACGAGGCGTTTTCATTAGAGTCGTATTAGAGGGATTTCAAGTGCGCTGAATCCGAATCTGAAGTCGAAATTCTGAAATTCCAACAAATGAAAGTTCCCCATTCACTTTTACGATCATGCTGCATGGCTGCAATTTTTCATTAATCGTACACCACATATTTGTGGTACTATAATATAAGTATTATATATGGTATAATTATGTATGTACTTTTCTTTTAATTAAGATTTAAACGTAGGCCCAGACTTGTACTGGAGAAGTTTTTGCCCGACCAATTGAGTAGGTTTTACAGTTTTCTGTTAACCACGAAATGGGTGATATAATAGATTACAATGAAGAGGAAATAAGAAATCGCAGCAAACAACACAAACCTTGGGCTACAGCTTCAAGGACATATATTTCTCAGGTAGCTTTGTTATACAAAGGCTGGAAGTCCCGCACCTTTATCAAACATTGTTCAACTCATTCCCTGTTCATTGTTGTTAGACTCCATTTAAGTCGTACATCGACCGTTTTTAATATATAAAGATGGATAATTTAATTGTAACCTAATATTGAGTGTTTTCCTGTAGATTGTGCTGGGGTAGTGTAGGTGATGATGGATGACTGCCGACGTCAGTTGCTGCAGAATTTGAAATCTGTCGTTGAAGGCTTGTTGAGTTCTCAGGTGCCTAATGTTTGGAACGTTTACGGCGGTTTGTCAAGGCTTCATTCCGTTTTGGAACGTATACTCAAACATCAGTTCCAGATTTTCAAACCAAACGTAAGTTTTATTTTGTTGCAATACCACTAATCCGAACTTACTCCACCGATACAGCCTTTTACAACTGTCAACAAAACATTTACCCGTTACGGCCAATCATTCTCTCTGTGCAAAATACTTTTCAAAGAGAAGCATGCAATTTTAGCGAATTCTCTTAGAAAATTAAACTATTGCAATGGCTCGGAAAAACTTTAAAATCAAAATCTCTTTATTGAAATCCGTTTTGAGGCAAACGATTCCTGAAGTTTGAAGTTTGCGCTTCTTTATATATATATATATATATAATAAACTTAATTTGATAGGAATTTCACAGATAAAAAGAAAAAAGAATGATTTGATATTTCGAAAATAATCTTTGTCAAAAATAGAAGAGTGAGTAGTTTTTCTGAAAATATTGTGATTCTATTCAAGAATATAGTTTATTACGAATTTATCAAGAGTAATTGATTCCACTGTTATAAAAGGATATACCACATATTGGAGATATACCACAAGTGTCATACCGACAAGGACAGAACCTGGGGGGTATTTTACACAGACATCCACGTGTTCAGCCTCCGGAAGTGCAGCAGCCTGGATTGCATCAATGTGGGCGCCCAAGGTGCAAGCTGTGTGAGATAGTAATAGAAGGCTCTCACTTCACCTCCCCAAATACCTCTCATTCCTACAAATGTAAAGGAACCGCAGAGTGTCAATCACAGATGTGTGTTTATCAGCTTATTTGTAAACAGTGTGCGGAAGATCAGAGCAGAGGCTTCTATGTGGGAAAAGCCACTCAATTGAATTTACGAATAAACAACCATAGAGCTTCTTTAAACCAGGATCGACCACTGCCATTGAAGCTGCATGCGAGGTCCCACGACGCCACAGTCACGTTCAATGAATGCTTCGGAGTGAAGGTTTTAAAGAAGATGCCACCACCAACAAATGATAGATTGTTGCAGCAGTCCGAACGCGCTCATCGCTGGGTACTGGGATCAATGCGGCCTCCCGGCCTCAACCTCAACGATTGAGTCTACATTAGAAGTTGCGAAGCCATAATATATGGATGGTTACATGGTTGCAGGCTTCCAAGACACTACCCGTCCAATTATTCAGAAAAACTATTCACTCTTCTATTTTTGACAAAGATTATTTTCGAAATATCAAATCATTCTTTTTTCTTTTTATCTGTGAAATTCATATCAAATTAAGTTTATTATATACATAGTTCAGTAGAACAAGAACAATCAAATGCATATATATATATATATATATATATATATATATATATATATATATATTGTTACGAACAGATAATAGGTAGCAAGATTGATTAATATTAGTAAATAAGAACCAACCAGATTGAATTACAAACACGAACTGAACATTTATTGAATCTAATGTAAACTAACAAACTGCATCTGGTTGGTAACCAAATAATTTATAATAATGTAGAATCTCCCACATTATCCCCCTTCTTCTGTTTGCTTTGATATGCATTACTATATAACGAAAGTTTGTCACCATGAACAACACGTGTTCGGCCTCGTGGTAGACGAATTCGGAACACAACATTTGAAATGGTCTTCAAAACTTTACATGGACCCACCCATGGCGACTGTAGTTTAGGACACCTTCCCAACTGTCGGCGTGGCCAGAAATACCAGACCTCGTCCCCAACTGCAAACCTGGGTTCTGTTGCCTTCACATCATAACGCTTCTTGACATCCTCTGCTGCCGCTCGTAGTTTCTTACGAGCCAACTCATGGACTGTTAGCAACTGCTCTTGAAGCTGTTTGGCATAAACAGTAGTGGACTCTACTCCAGGAACAGTTGAGCCAGTGAGCAAGTGGACTGGAAGAGTGAGATGTCGCCCTAAGTTCAGTTCAGATGGTGAGAATCCAGTGGATGAGTGCTCTGTGGCTCTGTAAGCCAAAAGTACAGAAGGGAACCACCGATCCCAATCCCTTTGGTTCTTGTTTACGACTTTGGAGAGCATGTTCCAGAGAGTACGATTGAACCGTTCTACAAGTCCATTGCTTTGTGGCCGTAGTGGAGTTGTTCGCGTCTTCTCTATCTGCAGTAGAGCCATTACCTCCTGGAACACCTGGGCTTCAAAACTAGTTCCTTGGTCAGTATGCATTTCTCTGGGAACACCGAATCTTGAAATCACTGTCTCTACCAAGCCCTGTGCGACTGTTTCTGATTGAATGTCAGGGACTGGAAAGGCCTCAGGCCACTTTGTAAAGTGGTCAACCACAACAATTATATATTTGTTACCCCGTTCAGTGACAGGAAGAGGACCAACAATATCCATAGCCACTCTTTCAAAGGGGACTCCTGAAACCAAACTCTGCAGTGGTGCCTTACTCATCTTTCGTTTGTCTCCCCTCCGACCACAAACCTGACAGCTCATTCCATGAAGTTTCACATCACCCTGTAAACCCGGCCAGTAGTATTTTGTTCTAATTACCCCGACGGCCAAAGTGTCCCAAGTTGTGTGCGTAGTCCATAATTTCCTTCCTTCTCATTACTGGTACAATAATTTGGGTCACTTTCTGCGTGCCGCTATCATTCTCCCAAACTCTCATTAGCACCCCTTCCACTATGCTGAGACTAGGGAACAGGGACCACATTTTCTTTAAGGATGAACTTGCAGCTGCAACTTCCTGCCAAGTTGGACGCCTATTTGAAACCACCCATGATCTGACACATCGCAGTTCTGGGTGGGCTTCCTGATCCACTACCCACTGATGGGACTCTGTAGAGAGTCTAACACGAGCTGCCTGTTCCTCTGCGGACTTTTGTTCTTGACGTAGACAGTGCTTGCAGCCATCATCCAAGCAAGGCCGGCGGGACATGGCATCTGCATTTTGATGGAATCTCCCTGGTCTATAGACAATTCGTAAATTGTATGGTGATAACTGCTGCAGCCACCTGGCTAATTGTCCATCCGGTTCCTTGAAATTGCGAAGCCATTGAAGTGATGCATGGTCCGTTCGTATTACAAATGCCTTCTCACAATCCAGTCCATAAGAATGAAAATGTTTCAGAGCTTTCACAACACTAAGTAATTCTTTTCGTGTGGTGCAGTAGTTACGTTCTGGTTGTGAAAGGCATTTGCTGAAGTATGACAGGACTCGTTCAGATCCTTGTTGTACTTGGGACAAGACAGCACCAACTGCACGATCACTCGCATCGGTATCCAATATGAATTCAGCTCCTGGAATTGGATGGGCCAAAATTGGGGGTTCAGTGAGTGCTGCTTTGATGCTTTCAAATGCTTCGTCACAGGCAGGTGTCCACTTGAATGTTGCAGTTCTATCTTGCAGGGCATACAAAGGGGCCATTCGCTCTGCAAAGTTCTTAATAAAACATCTTTAGTATGAGCACATACCAACAAATGTCCTTACATCCTTGCTATTTGCGGGCGCTGGCCACTCTCGAACCTTAACAGTTTTTAATGGGTCCGCTTCTATTCCTTGTCCTGAGATAACAAAGCCAAGATAGGTCACTTTTCGCCTAAAGAACTGACACTTTTTTGGATTAAGCTTAACCCCCTTTTTCTGGAGCACACCAAAAACCCTTCTCAACCATTGTAAATGTTCATCAAAGTTAGAGTTATCCACCAATACGTCATCCAAATACACTTTCACTCGTCCTAAACGAAGCCTTATGATGGGAGCGTCGAATGGGATGCATACAAAATACAGTTCGAAGGAATTGCTGCTCGGAATGGATGGGATGACCCAACAAAAACTGTGGCTCTTGAGTCGGCATTAATTGGTTCAGCTTTAGAAGTTCTGACACAAGTGGAGACAAGAACTTACTGTAATTTAGTGGATGCTCTTGAGAAGAGATTTGGTCACCGAAATCAAGCTCAGAGATTTATGACGATGTTGCTTGCCAGAAAACAAACTTCGGAAGAAAATGTGACTACGTATCATCAAGCTCTGTCTACTTTTGCTCGTCGTGCTTGGCCAACTGGAGTGAAGGATAATCCGGCTGAAGAAATGATAGTCTACCATTTCATGCAAGGACTTAGAGATAAGACTTTGCGGGAAAAAGTCATGGGAGTTTGGCCAAAAACGATGGATGATGCACTAACTGTAGCACTTCGATTTGAAACAGTTGCTCATGCGGCAGCCCAACCTCTCCCGGTACGCAGTTTAACAGAGCACGTGGTGGTGACAGACAGTGATGATACAGCATTATCAACACCGACATCTGAAGAGGTTCCTGTGAGAATTTCAACCACTAAATCAAGACAGCAATGGGTTCAAGTTCGTCCACGACGGCGAGCCACTCAACAACAAGTTATGTGCTGGAGATGCTGCACCCAAGGACATTTGGCTAAATTCTGCCCTTTCCCACCAGCAGGGGTCGTTTTACAACGTGAGACCACAAATGGTTCTCGGTAGCCCATACCCTCAGTTTCCTGGCTGGCATCCCCCTAAGCATCTTCAATCACAACATCCCCTCCGACATTCTTCTTCTTTGGGAAATGCAGGAAGGTCGGACTGATGGGGCCCAAGCCGATCAAGAGTACATTGCCCCCAGAAGAAAATCTCATTTACCGGGTTTCCACTAGTGCATCTTTGGTTTTGAAGGGGAAGGTGTGTGGTACAGCCTGTGACATAGTAATTGACACAGGGGCAACAAAAACTATACTCAATGTAAACTTCATGAAGTACATAAAAGGACCAATCACTTCAGGAAGATGTCCATCATTGAGATCAGTTTCAGGAGAACTCATTCCTGTTCAAGGCTTGGTCATGGTAGACTTCCAATTCAAAAGTGGTATTAAGCGTACTCATCCTGTTTTGTTAGCTAAAATATATGAGGACTGCATTCTTGGACTTGACTTTTTGATCAAACACAATTGTTTAATCAATCCAGCTGGACAATCCATCATTCTTGATGGGAATTGTCTGGAGACTGATGCTGGATCCATTTATACTACTGTGATGGATGACATTGCCACAGATGGAATGCAGAAACTGGTTCCTTTAGATGAGTCTGTAATTTCACGGTGCGAAGATCAGGGAGCTGCTATGCAACTTCAGAAGATGGTTGATGAGGGTATTGCAGATCTTAACGACCAACAGAAAGAAGAGGCAAAACATCTGTTTCAGAAGTTCTCAAGTATTTTTGCTAAAGGAGGAAAAGATTTGGGTACTATATCTGGTTATACCCATTCTATTGATGTTGGGAAAAACCTACCTGTACGACAAGCTCCTCGACGGATTGCACCTCATCGCTTAGAAGAAGTGGATAAGCTTATCCAAGACATGGAGGAAACTGGTGTAATTGAACCTTCTAATAGTCCCTGGGCCAGCCCTATCGTACTTGTGCCAAAAAAAGATGGATCTACCAGGTTTTGTATCGATTTTCGTCGCCTGAATGACATTACACGGAAAGACTCGCATCCCTTACCAAAAATAGAAGAGCTAACAGGGGCCCTGGCTGGAAGTCAATGGTTCTCCACCCTCGATCTTCAGTCAGGGTATTGGCAGATTCCCATGGCTGCTGAAGATAAAGAGAAGACAGAATTCTGCACCCCTCGAGGACTCTGGCACTTCAAAACCATGCCTTTCGGACTTTGTAATGCGCCAGCCACATTTCAGAGGGCTATGCATGGAATCTTACGAGATGAAATTCGTTTAGGACGAGTGAAAGTGTATTTGGATGACGTATTGGTGGATAACTCTAACTTTGATGAACATTTACAATGGTTGAGAAGGGTTTTTGGTGTGCTCCAGAAAAAGGGGGTTAAGCTTAATCCAAAAAAGTGTCAGTTCTTTAGGCGAAAAGTGACCTATCTTGGCTTTGTTATCTCAGGACAAGGAATAGAAGCGGACCCATTAAAAACTGTTAAGGTTCGAGAGTGGCCAGCGCCCACAAATAGCAAGGATGTAAGGACATTTATTGAATCTAATGTAAACTAACAAACTGCATCTGGTTGGTAACCAAATAATTTATAATAATGTAGAATCTCCCACATTAATATACTCGGCGCTTCGCGCCTCGCCGGATCTTTTATCTTTTCTACGGCGTAGAAAACGAGGATAATTTGCTATGCAATTCTTAGCCTGAATCAACTTAGTTTTGGAATGTAGCCAGGTACGTAAGGAGAGGGAAATTGGTAGCTTGAAACGTGAACATTAATCACATAAACCAAGCGCTTTCCAACGAGTGGCGAACGATTTTCGTGCGATGAAAACTGCTGAAGTTTCATTCCTCTAACAACGGCTGGGTTGTACGTGAAAAAACACAGAAAATGGGACACAATCTACGTGATATATATATATACTTGGCGATTCGCGCCTCGCCGGGGGCTTCGCCCCCCTGGACCCCCCGTATCTTTTCTCTTTTCTACTGCGTAGAAAACGAGGATAATTTGCTATGCAATTTATTAATTGCATATTATCAATGCTAGCGACGATTAATTAATTAATTAATTAAATTAATTAATGGATATAAAATAATAAATTACATAAAAAAATGGATATAAAAAAAATTTCAAGCCTGGCTGGGATTCGAACCCACGATGCGCATGAACGTGCTGCTTGGAGGTGCTGGATTTTCGTCACGGACGTTACATAAAAAATTGTTGGGGGTCGGCCTAAGAATTGCATAGCAATTAATATATATGGTGACTCCCAAAAACGTCCCCCCCACCATGA
The DNA here is from genome assembly GCA_030762985.1 of Adelphocoris suturalis. Taxonomy (NCBI): domain Eukaryota; kingdom Metazoa; phylum Arthropoda; class Insecta; order Hemiptera; family Miridae; genus Adelphocoris; species Adelphocoris suturalis. The sequence goes on from CM061044.1 coordinate 88,822,119, forward strand.
TAAAATCGTTAATAATGGGTAAAAAAAATATATTTTCAATCTTTATATTTTTGGTAAGAATCTCAAAAATGACAAAATTGCGCATAGCACACGTGCGCAATTGAAATCAACTTCGTTATTTTAAATGGGAACCCCCATTTTTTATTACAGATTTGAATTCTACGTGAAACTTCATGGAAAAATTACCCGTATGGACAATTAGTGCGTGAAAAGAGGCGAAATTCTGCTCCAAAAGTGCGCACTTCCGCTCTAAAAGTGCAGTTAAAGTGAAATACTGAAGATATCCAATTGCCACATTTAATATACATGATTTTGGAGTATTTTTTCGTGCTGTACCTCGTAATGTTGTTAATTTATTGATATTTGCAACACCGTCTTGGGAAAATACCGAAAAATCGACCAGAATTGCTCTTTTCTTACACACTTCCATAAAGCGTACTAAAATGTAGGTTTTTGGTATTTTCCCAAGTTGGTGTTGCAAATGTCAATAGACAAACCTGTTGGTTGTCTAAATTTTTTCATGTTGGTACATACAACATTGTCATACGGAATGTAAATGCAAATGCCAACACTACGATAACAACATTCACTCCCAAGTTGCTGAAAAGGATATCAGGTGTCAAACGAAGTTCGTTGTTCACGGAATCCACAGAATTTGATGTAATACTACAATATTATATTTATCATGGGTTTTACTTTTTTCCACAAATTTTGGAAAAAAATATTGCATTATACTATAAGTATATATTATTTCTTTCAAGGGAGAGGAGGATTGCTGGTTATTCATCGAAGGATTAAAATGGCTGCAGCCTTCCTTGGCTACTTCACCTTCTCCAGTGAGCCCCAATTCCCCGCCGTCTCACCCACATACGGACAAAGGCATGATATGGCTCCATAACAGGTACCTATTTACAGCAAATTTCACAAGTTTTTGAGCATTTATCGGTCATATTTATTCATCTAAAATTTATTGCGCATGCAATTTGACTCATATTTCCCATTGAATATCTTGAAATAAATTCTAAGGGATAGCCAAGAAGCACCACCAAAGGTAATCTATGCCATCTTCATCACCTCTAAGCTGACCCGGAGCTGCTGTATCAGGGCTGTGGATGCACTTCCCCTCCGTATTAGGTCTACCCCCAAGATCAGCCAGTTCAAGAGTGGCGTAATTAAATTTTATGCCAAGACTGAATAGTGTATCCTCCCTACCTCTTCTTCTTTCTTCCATATTAATCCGCTTTTATTTTATTTTATTATTTTCTTTTTTAGGGCCTACCATTACTTTAATTTCCCCCAAACATTTATTATCTTTTATTATAAGTTCATTTTGTATTACTCTTCCTTGCCGCAACACGCGTCTTATGTAATTCGTAATTGCTAACATTTTTATACTTTTTTATTTTTTGTAACAATTACCCTTGTAATTCTTGTGTGAAGAATGGGCCACTAGGCCTTTTCACAATAAATGATTATTTATTTATTTTTCTCAAGAGAAGTCACCTTCTTCCCACTAATTTTTTCCCCACAATTTTTGAGATTTCGAAGTAAAACTTGGAGAACATTTATGGGGTGCCTGGTACTAAGTTTTAAACAAATAAAAATCAGAAAAAAAAATCCAAAAATCTTTTGGACTACCCCTTCCAACCCGGTTTTATATACTTAGAGAACAATTTTTTGCCGAGTGACGCCACATTTCAGAGATTTTTTAGTGCTGAACACAATGGTGAAGCCAGAATTGCGATGTCTTGTTCCGTTTTCGTATTTGAGCTGATAACCACAAAGAAGCGCGATTCATTTTTCTCCGATTCATTCAGCTGGTCTTTCTTCGTGTTTGAGAAAAAATAAAAAGAATAGGGTGCATCCCATCTCCATTAGGTACCTAATCATGAGATATAATATGAACTTTGTCCGATTGATCTGGGGTCTTTTGCGTCTACAATGAAAAGTGATCCCTTAATTCTTTTGAGGTGTGTAGTAAAAGCCAATTTTTGAGACTAATGGGTAGCCCTCATTATATTCTACCTACCCCAGAGAGATTCGGTATCAGTTCAATTCAATTGTGGGAGCCTGATCTAATCGGGAGGACTAGTGACTTATGTCTTAACCTAAAAAGGCCCAAGTCCTATCTCCCTTCTTTCAAAATTTTGTGTAAATTTGAATAGATAGCAGCTCACTCAGCTGATCTGGGTTGTTCTACACAGTAAAATCGTATTACAAATTTTCCAGAAAAAATTCGTTATTGGAGAGATGTTGTATTGTAGGTTGAATAAGAAACTTATTAGCCGCATATTCTACTCAGCTGATTTCACTGTCATGGCAACATGTCATTTTACCCTAGCAGACCCTAGAAGGCTCCATTTCAAATGTCAGCTTTGTAGGTTAAAAGTTAATAAAGGTTGCCTTATTCAATGGTAAGGAAAGTAACTTGCTAGGTTTTAAAATTAGTACGATAAGGTTGATAACTTCAACATCAAGTAAAAATGAATTTGTATTTTCTCAGTTTGGAAACCCACAGTCTCTCTTCGAAGTTGGCTTGGTTGGTGAGTGACGAGAAACATCTTGCCTTCTGCTATTCGGAAGAGGCATTCCTCCGCCACTCTCAGTACGTCGAAGCCGCTCTTATATGTCTCCGTGCTGTTGAGCAGAACCAACTTTCCCTCCTTACAGAAATACACCCCACCCTCGTGAGTATTATTTATATCGTATGAACAATAATTGTCATTGATTAATCAAGTGTGGGAAGCTCGAGGTAGAGTACAAGACGGTAGATCACTCTGTAGCCCACCAAAATGGAAAATAACTAGTTACCTACATCCTGCTATTCTTCCCCTCACAACTCTTTCTACAATCCATCCCCCACTTTTTGTTTTTGCTTACATATAGGTACATTACTTGCGAAACAATTTGTCGGGTTTGAAAGTACTGTTGTTGAGAACAACAGAATAATGGCAGCATCTCAGGAAATGCGATTGAGAGTTTATAACTTCCTGAAATCTTGACCATGTGATTGCGTAGCTAGTTGAAAACTACTATAGTGATCCTAAAAATCCGAAGCTTGTTTCTTTGGAGCACTATTGACCAGGTGCTATGGACTAGGGTTAATTAATCTCTTCGACAATCTTCACTCGCAAAATAAGAGAGTTCCTTGTAGATCCGTCATTCTCAATAAGGCGTGCGGTAACGAGAAAAATTTACCGCATCTTGAAGTCACATCACGTCCTTAACGGATCTAGTTGTAACGCTAAATCCATGGAAGGAGGAAATTATCCCTAGGAGGTTATTTGAGTCCATGAAAGGAGGTTATTTTAGACGATTACGTTTTTTACGGTTAGCGATCCGTTAACGTATCTCTACGGAAGGAAGCATCACCAAAACTCATTGCGTCAGAGCTCCGGCGCCGGATTGTTGATACCGCATGATGCATTGTGTTAATTTACGGATCTACTAGGAATTTTTTAATAGCTGGCCAAAAGCTAATCACAAGTTTACGGCATCTTATCTGTACTAAATTGTCATTAATTTTTCCACTTCTACTTCGATTTACGTCATTAATTTAGTGTGTGAAAGACGCCAAAAACCTTTTCAGGTTTAACCCTCAAGACTAACTTTAATGGAGTTTGACCACACTCCGCTAAATAAAGTTCTTGTCATGTGGGCCCCAGTGAAATTTTCACTGTCATTAAAAATTAGACATTTTGTACACAAAAATGTGCTTCAAAATGGTAAAAAATGATATCTTTAAACAATCCAAAAGCAGATTTTTATAACAAAATAGCATTAAGATAATGTATTTAGCCATGAATTTATTCATTAACAAGTATTGTGTTCACAGAATGTTTCACTTAAATGCTTATTATCAATTTAAATAAAAAGTGAAAACTTAATAAAAATTCGCTTATTGATAAATGAATTGTGCGCTAACGGAAAACATGTATTAGGAAATTTTCATTGTTATTTTATTTGCTCAATAGAAAGATATGTGTAAGTGCTTTCCAAAAAGGTGCTGTATGAAGGGCCTCTGACCAGTTAAATGGCTCTTGCAATTCATTAGCACAATGAAGTCATGGCCCTTGCCCGTTAGGGGAACCCTCAGCTACCCTGCACTACTACCTCACGTGTGACCTTCCTACCCGTTCGTTGGCCAAACTAAATGGTCTTTTGAGCTGGAAATTGCTACTTGATGGTTTTCAAGTACGCTAAATGCAATTCTGAGGTCAAAAGTGTGAAATTTAATTGCACCAACGTTCCCTATTCATTTTGTTAATGTGTCGCCATCATTAACATCACTCAAGAAGGCCTCACACTAGACATGAACAGTATGAAAAACAGCCGTGGGATGTGGGTTGTATTTACATACCCAATTACCTTTACGGCGGCAGCCTTCCCATCATATGCCACCCCACACAGGACAGGAGCAGGAAAAGGACGAAAAAATTCAGGTGCCAGGGTTCAGCGTTTTTCGCACTGGGAGCGGTCACAGCGTGTCCCGTCCCTTGCCTGACCCAGGACACCACCGCCGCGTGACGCCTAGTTTGCAGCTCTCCATTCAATAACAATGAAGCGGAAAAAAAACACTTGCGTACAGCGGCTGTTTTTTGTTCCGTTCTTGCCTAATGTGCAGGGACCTTTATGGGGCAAGGAGGAGGGAATCTATGTCACGTTCTACCATACATATTATGTTACCAGCAGAAACTATCCTCCAAGGTCCTATCCACTAGATAGTTGGTTAGGTTGTTGATGAAAATGTGGAGCTCAATGTTTCTTTTACAGTCAATTTGTAGCTCTTGTTTTTCCAATTTAGAAGATTTTATTCAAGTTGCTGATTGAACTGTGGATTAGCCAATTATCTTGTGCATTCACTAAAGTTTCTAGTTCTAGACCATGGTTGATGTGTATTTTGTTGACAGTACCTCCCAAAGCAAAGTTTGCGGGTTCAAGAAAAATACCACAGAAGGTGCAGTTCCTATCCAGACGCCACAATGCAGCGATCACCTTCACTTTGGGCTTCCAAATCCGGTCACCAGGGAAAAGCCCAAGAGCTGAGAGAGCTATCTGACCCAGCTCACACACTGCCTCACAGTCCATTGCCCATTGTAGAGTCTGAAATAGCAGAAGAAATTCATCCTTCTGAAGGTTGTTGTATAATTATATTTTAATGGTAGAATTTCACTATAAATTATTCGTTATCTACTACTTTCTGATTTGGCAGCAGTACAAAAGTACCCAAAGGAAAGGTTACAACAAAGATAAACCACTCCATCTATGGCCTGACGAAAAAAATCAGCCACTTGGGTAGGAAATGCCTCATTAGTTCCCCTATTGTAGAATAAGAATTCCCTTATAGAACATTGAATCTGTTGGGAACCTAATGAGACGAAACTATTGAAAGTGAAACATAGGCCAAGGGCACATCGATCGCTGCGCTCGTAAGCGACAGCTGGAGAAACATTGGGGTAACCATTTGCTGTTACATTTATGCGATCCATAATATAGGTAGTGCCGAAGTCTTTGCCAGTTACTTTAATACAAAACAACTGTTTGCGGATCGTGAAACTTTATCAAGAATGATACAAATGAATGATCATTTCATTTTTTTATGAATGATGTATTTGATGTACCTGCTTTTATGATTTAAACAAAACACACTTTTATTTTGCTTTTGTTCTTTTTGCCCGTAGTGTGTTTTTAGTTAGCAAAATAATTGTTCCCAAGTTTTTTAACTAAAAAACTGAAACCTTTAATCAATTATCCAGAAAAATGACGTATAATATAGTTGTTGATGATTGTTGATGCATTGTCATTGTTGAGTTAAAATCCATAAAATGGAAGATTACTCTCATATTTCTTTTCTAGAAGTGATAGTTGAATCCGCTTCTCCTGTGGAACCTCTGCGACTTCCGGGCTCTTTCCTCAAAGTAAAGCCATGGCGGAGTCTTCCATGCCTGTCAGAACAGGTCCAACTTAGCCAATCTCCGGTCATTGTACCTTACAAACAAAATAAAACTGAGCCATCCAGTCCTTCCAAGGTAAAGTCACTTATAAATAATACTGCCCTACGTTTCCAACATAACATTTTACTTTTTTTAAATTATAAGTCGCTTCACAAAAAACACAATCTTGTCTCTCTTAGTGTATGCAAAAATAGTTCCACTCATGCCTTTTGAACAAATTTTCGTAATGTGTGTGGTGTGTGTGTGTGTGTGTGTGCACGCCCACGCGCATACATATTGCGCTGTCTCCAATAAAGTCAATGCTCTAAGGGTCCCTGCAGACAAGTGGCATTGGACTCTGTGGTACCGCACTTGAAGTGAAAAACTATCAGTAATTAATGTGCATGGTTATTTTTTATGTGCTCAATAGAAAGATCTGAGCGAGAGCTTTTCAAGAAGCTGCTATTTGAATGGTATCCGATCTGTTTTAATACGACCCATGAAATTCATTCCCATGGTGACGCCACGGCACCCACCCGCTTGGAAGGAATCCTCATCTCCCTTGCACTACTACATCACGCGTGATCTTCCTACCCGTTGATTGGCCAAACTAAACCGCCTTTTGAGCTGAAAATTGGTACTTGAGGGTTTTAAAGTGCGGCGAATCCGAATTCGAGGCCAAAAGTGTGAAATTCCAGCACATGAAAGTTCCTCATTGTATGGCAAACAAAACTTATTCTAAATAATATTCGGCCATCCAAAAAATGTTTTTAGATTTTCAACTTTTTTGTAGTTTTTATCAATTTTTACAGCATATAAATTGTTCAATCAATTTTTCTTCTTCATAATTTGAGTGTACATTTTTAATGTTCCGGTTAATAAAGATTCTAGTAGATGAACTTTTTGAGTAATATTCTGCTGGAAAAATAGAAATTTAATTATTTTTAGCCGTTTTTAGTAACACACAGCACACATTGAGTGAATCAAGCCTAAGATTAAGGCTTCCTTCCTTATTACAGTGGTCATACTCATTGTTCAGTTATTATTCCCATTCCACTAAGTTTTTTATGTTAATTTTGTTCAATTGTAACAAATAATTAATTGTTTTAGGACGTGAAGAGATCGGATCTGGCTTTGCATTCCCTGAAGATAAATTACAACAGTTTGGTTGACGAAAAAGTCGCAAGCGTTCTTAAAGGGAAACGGAAAGAGAAACCATTGAAGCGCACTGCTGGCAGTACAAGTTCAGGTGAGTTTGCATTCAGTAGGTACTGAATAATGTACCTAGTTCATAGTAATGGTATTGTATCTGTGATAATGTTTGTACAGTAGGGGAGTTTTCTGCTTTAGATTTCGCAATTTTGCTTTTTATCACTTCCATCAGTGTGGGGGTAATGTCTATAATGATTGAAACTCCTACTAAATTCAGAATAATGAGTGATATATTCAAAATAGGCGAGGGAAATTAGCCCACTGAAATGTGGAGTCGTATAATAACTTACGGCTTACCAACGGACGATTTTTGTGGGATGGAAAATCAGGAAGTTGTATTCTCTCTAGCAACAATTTAGTTGTAGGTGAAAACAAGCGTGACATTTTTTGCTGTTGGACAAAAATTTGAATTACCCTCAGAGCTAAGAAATATCCATGTCATATATATATATATATATATATATATATATATATATATATATATATATATATATATATATATATATACAGGGTGATTCCCTCGCAGATGCAAAAAAAAATTTGAGTGAAACTACATAAAAAATACAGTTTACTACATCAAAAATGGAGTAAAATCCCGCCAACCGCATATTTTTATCTCAATCCGTACTCGAGATATGATTTTTTAAAGGTTTTTTCAGGAATACCGTGTTTTTTTACATTTTAAACTCGGATTTCTCCACTTTGCCTCATTTAATTTTAACTTTCAACCTCATTTTCGGTATCAGCATTAAATTTCCTATAAGAATAGAGTACTTGGGTTCTTAAAAAGTACCATCCGAAGACCCTCACATCAGCTCAAACATTGACGATTTTGAAAAAATAATATTTCTGAAAATCTTTAAAACTTTACTACTCTTTTAAAAACAATCCTGGAAACTGGCAAATCTCATGAAAACTGCTTCATCTAATATGCTTTCCAACGGTATTTTCAATTTTACTTTTATTTTGTTATTTAGGGGAGAAAATATTGTTTTAATGTTAAAAAATGTGGGTTTTTCAATGAAATTGTTGGTTTTCTCGAAAGATGACCCTCCATGAACCAACGAGTATGGGGTCGGTTTCTATGTATTTTTTCTCGCTGGATCGAATGGAAACTCTTGCAGATCTCTCAACTACGTTATAATCAAGTTTTACACTTGAATTTACTAGTTTTACCCCATATCACACATACATTTAATCGTAACAAACAAACTAAACATTTGCGATTTTAAGTGTAAAACTCGGTTATAACGGAGTTGGAGAGATCTACAAATGTTATACCATTCGATACAGCGTGAAAAAATACATAGAAACCGACCCCATACTCGTAGGTTCATGGAGGGTCATCTTTCGAGGAAACCAACAATTTCATTGAAAAACTAAATTTTCCACTAAAAAACATTTTCTCCACTAAATAACAAAATAAAAGTGAACTTGATTATACCGTTGGAAAGAGTATTAGATGAAGCAGTTTTCATGAGATTTGCCAGTTTCCAGGATTCGTTTTGGAAGAGTAGTAAAGTTTTAAAGATTTTCAGAAATATTCTTTTTTCAAAATCGTCAATGTTTGAGCTGATGTGAGGGCCTTTGGATGGTACTTTTTAAGAACCCAAGTACACTATTCTTATAGTAAATTTAATGTTGATTCCGAAAATGTGGTCAAAAGTTAAAATTGAATGAAGAAAAGTGGAGAAATTTGAGTTTAAAAGGAAAAAAACACGGTTTTCCCGAAAAAAACCTTTAAAAAATCATATCTCGAAAACGGATTGAGATAAAAATATGCAGTTGGCGGCATTTTACTCCATTTTTGATGTAGTTTTACCCAATTTTTTTTTGCATCTGCGAGGGAATCACCCTGTATATATATATATATATTTCTTTCTTCATTTTAAATTAATAAAATTTGAGCTTCAACATATCGCATCTGATTACAAATTGAGGGACCGTTAAATATTAAATAAAAAGTCATCCAGCATTCTAAATAATGGTCTGCTATTTAAAATATGATTTTGGATTTCTAGCTTTTTTTGAAGTTTTTATTGATTTTTTTGCACATATTCATGAAATTTAAGGACATTTCTCAGTACGAATGTTCTAATTTAGGTATAGTTGATAAACATTATTTGAGTAATATTCCGCTAAAAATGTTAAGTTAACGATTTTTAACCGAATTGGCCATTTGGTGCTTTTTACTAAGTTTTTTAAGGTTTTTAGTTACCTTAAGTATGTTAGTACTCAAAACCATTCCTTTCTTGGGAGCCAATGTCTAACTGCGATTTAAAAAAAATGGTAATACGTTCTTTCACAAATGCAGTTCCTTAAATAAATGTATCTTTTTTCCCATGCTTCACTGTCATTATTACCACCAGTATAAAAAACGGAAGTTAGTGAAAAACGTTGTCTATTTCCACGAAAAATAAAGAGTTACACTGTTAAATCGATTTCGACGGTTAGGCCATCATCAGTAACAAACAATAACTGAAGATACATTAGAAAGGACACAGCTTTTATAGTAACAGGTGAAGGGAGATTGAATCCCATTGGTCAAGAGAAAGGGAAGGGGGCAAGAGGTACAACCAATGAAGTGCGAACAAGGTGACGGGGGATTATAGCTAATTAGATGAAGTGAAAGGGGGAAATAACTGAATATGGTTTCAACATTGTGAAGGGATAATTCCAAGCTTTATAAAAATGGACCTATTAGTGGTGAAATATATTGAGGTATATCCTCATTTAAACATTTACCAGATCTGTCACTTTTGATAATTTCGAATTTTTCAAGTACATTCAACATACCTCCCTTTGGACAAAAATGAAGAAATTCTACAAACTGTCTATCTGTCAAATCAAAATTGTAACTATGATTGGATTCCTTAAGATGTTTTGCAAATGTAGACTTACCCTTATTTTTCCTGAAATCCTCCTGATGCTCGTCTATTCTTTCCCTGAATTTCCTACCAGTTTGACCGCAATATTCGTAGCCACAAGAACATTTTAGTTTATAAACCCCACTTTTATCCTGAACATTGATTTTGTCCTTAACGGATCCTAGTAATGCTTTAAGACTATTTTTAGTTCTAAAACCTACTTTGTAACCTCTCGATGATAGAATTTTGCCGATTTTATCCGAAATTTTCCCATAATAAGGTATACTTATCCATTGCTTTTCTTCTAAATTTACATCTTCCCTAGCCAGATTGGAAACTTTTTCCCTACTCTTTTTCCTAAGAACATTATCCCTTATGGTATCAACGAGATCTCCCCCATATCCGTTACTAGCCGCTATGCTTTTGATAATGGATTTTTCTTTTGATAAATTTTGTTCACTCATTGGAATAGAGTGCTCGGTTAATCATACTATGGAAGGCTGCATGCTTATGGACTAAAGGGTGATTTGAAGTACTATGGATGGTTATATCGCTATATGTATCTTTTCTATAAATTGAAAAATCATGCTTTTCGTTTACCAAAGAAATGGATAGATCTAAAAAATTGAGTTTATTTCCGCCGAATTCGAGGGTAAATTTGATAAGGGGATCTAATTTATTGATTTTTTCGTGAAAAGAATTTAGTTGTCTTTCTGTGCCCTTCCATAGAATGACGATATCATCGACATATCTATACCAATAGAGAAGATCATTTGTGCTACAAGTTGTAAATATTTGTTGCTCAAGATAATCCATGTAAATATCTGCAAGCAGAGGAGATAACGGAGAACCCATAGCAACTCCTGGCTGTGTATAACATTTCCCCTCAAATAAAAAATAATTTTGATCCATACAAATAGACATCAAATTAAACAATTCGTCCTTTTCGAAAATATTAAGTTTAGAGGCGTGAATCAGCCTGCACACCACATCTTTGCATCTAGTTACATCGATATTGGTGAACAGACTAACCACGTCAAAAGATGCAAGTTTAGCATTTGGAGGCATCCGAATGTCCTTAATTTTAGAGACCAAATCATAGGAATTTAGTACAGTATGTTGAGGTCGAAAGTTGATTTTGTTTCTAAATAAAATATTGAGTTTTTTAGCCAATTTGTAAGCGGGAGCTCCGATATAAGACACCACCCGTCTCATCGGCACTCCTTCCTTATGAATTTTAGGGAGACAAGATAACCTAGGCGCATGAGGGTTCATTTCTACAAAACTTGGAATATACATATTTTTTAGTAAACTATCTTCTGATTGGTGAACTACTTTTCGAATTAATCTTTGAAATTTTGAAGTTGGGTCAGATGAAAGATTTGAACAATTATTATCTTCTAGAAATTTTACAGTTTTCGAAACATCTTATTTCTTTTCGAATCTTGCTTATTTAAGATGACAGTTGTATTACCCTTATCTGCTTTGAGGACAACAATATTTTTCTGGGAAAACTTCTTCTTTAGACCAGCTGCAACTGTCTCCTCCTTCCCGGGTGGTGGTCCTGGTGATCTCGATGAGGACTGGATCTCTTCTGCACATAGGGTCTTGGTGACAGATGGTCCATTCGTAGCCTCGACGGAAAATGCTAAGTCCCGAGTCGCAGGATTTCCAAGGGAGAAACATGGGTTATGCTTCAACCCTTTCTCAAGAAGGGATACTTCTGTCGGGGAAAATACGACATCAGACAGGTTCTCCACTTTCTTGAAGAATGGGCGAGACCTTGTTAGTGGAGCTGGAGTCTAAGGGACTGGCTTTTTAGTCTTCAAAAGTTGTTGTAATTTACCTTGCAGAATCTTCTTTTTTGCCGATCCTTTCTTCCATGCGGCTTCAACTGCATACTGCTCGATATTTATCAAATTTATCTATTCCTATGAGTGAACAAAATTTATCAAAAGAAAAATCCATTATCAAAAGCATAGCGGCTAGTAACGGATATGGAGGAGATCTCGTTGATACCATATGGGATAATGTTCTTAGGAAAAAGAGTAGGGAAAAAGTTTCCAATCTGGCTAGGGAAGATGTAAATTTAGAAGAAAAGCAATGGATAAGTATACCTTATTATGGGAAAATTTCGGATAAAATCGGCAAAATTCTATCATCGAGAGGTTACAAAGTAGGTTTTAGAACTAAAAATAGTCTTAAAGCATTACTAGGATCCGTTAAGGACAAAATCAATGTTCAGGATAAAAGTGGGGTTTATAAACTAAAATGTTCTTGTGGCTACGAATATTGCGGTCAAACTGGTAGGAAATTCAGGGAAAGAATAGACGAGCATCAGGAGGATTACAGGGAAAATAAGGGTAAGTCTACATTTGCAAAACATCTTAAGGAATCCAATCATAGTTACAATTTTGATTTGACAGATAGACAGTTTGTAGAATTTCTTCATTTTTGTCCAAAGGGAGGTATGTTGAATGTACTTGAAAAATTCGAAATTATCAAAAGTGACAGATCTGGTAAATGTTTAAATGAGGATATACCTCAATATATTTCACCACTAATAGGTCCATTTTTATAAAGCTTGGAATTATCCCTTCACAATGTTGAAACCATATTCAGTTATTTCCCCCTTTCACTTCATCTAATTAGCTATAATCCCCCGTCACCTTGTTCGCACTTCATTGGTTGTACCTCTTGCCCCTTTCCCTTTCTCTTGACCAATGGGATTCAATCTCCCTTCACCTGTTACTATAAAAGCTGTGTCCTTTCTAATGTATCTTCAGTTATTGTTTGTTACTGATGATGGCCTAACCGTCGAAATCGATTTAACAGTGTAACTCTTTATTTTTCGTGGAAATAGACAACGTTTTTCACTAACTTCCGTTTTTTAAATGGGTTTCCACAACTTCGTCGCGAGTGATTTAGTTCGTACCACCAGTATGCTGGAGTAGGTTGGTTTTTTTTCTCTCTTAAATTATACGATTTTCGTTTTAGAAGCATTAAAGGTACTTAAAAATACTTAATTTAAAATGACAAGAAAAAAATATTTTACTGCTATTTTTTGTCAGGGAGAAGTCAGGGAAATTTAAAATTTCAATTTAAAATTCTTAGGGCTGACTGGAGAGAATTTACCTCACTCAGCTGATCAGAAAAGAGCCCATAATTTTATTCGTCTCTTGATGTCTACTTTCTTAACATGGCACAAGAAGCTGGATAGAATTTGTCCCTTGAAGTGTAGTAAAACACTACAGACTCTTGTACCAGACAATTACTAAACCTTTTAGCCCCTTCCCATTTCACTGTTTAAATTTACGATGGTACATTCTGAGCTTGCCAGAATGGTTGGAAGCTAGGAGGATACTATAATCAGAAACGGTCCATTAAGTATTTCTTGAGTAGTATTTTATTAATAAGCGGCCATTTTATTTCAGACAAAAATATAATGAGAGTAATAATTGTGTTACCTAATTGTTCCTCGGCAACGTGTCCATTGTGCACAGTAACTTTTATAACTGCAGGCGAAAGCGTGGAGACAGTTCGTGGAACCTACAGTCGGTCAATCAGGATGGAGAGACGGAAACGGCAGACTTTTATGGATGATGGAGGTAGTTCCATCAAGCCCATGTCCACTGGAGCTTATCTGCCCAGACCTACGAACGGACAGAGTTTGACGTCTTTTCTTAGCTCAAGCCTGCATACTGAAAGAACCTCTGCTGAGCTTGACCGTGAAAACGCACATTTTTCAGTTTCAGAAGCCATCATTGCCGCTATTGAACAAGTGAGTGCCATTGTATAATACTGTTATTCATGCATTTCGAAAAGCAAATTCATCGAAAAGTGATGGTGAAATGAGGATCCCTGGTTGAAACTTCGAAAATCGAAATGAGTAGCGCCCCTTCAAATCAGGTTATATAGAGTAAACGATGAAATTATTTGTAAAAAAATGTACGTAAAACCTAACAATCTATATATAAGTGTTTCTAAGATCTACCCAAGTATACGCCCGTCAGGGAAAAAGAAGAGGCTGTCTGCCCGGATAGTCTATCTGGTCTGCCCATACTGAGTGTTAGGGAATTTTTCATTACTTTGTTATTCGATTAAATCTATTACATTCAGCTCAAGGCTCTTTTACACTTGTTTTTACCCTGTACATTTTTTAAAAATTCAACTATCAAACCTTACTTTCTTCAAGGAAATAATGTATCTACCGTTCTTGTACAGGCCTGTACAGGTTCTTGTACCGCCTTGTACAGGCCTGTATTTCTTTTTTCCTTAATAATTTACTTTTTTAAAGGAAAAATCAATTTTTGTGACGTGATTTTCTATTTTAATACTTCGACCTAATATCTACATCATTTAAATATTGTCAGCCAATATTTTGCCAAAAAATGTATTGAAACTTCTCTATTGAAACTCAGATCTTTTGAAGAGCTCTTTCCCCTCCATATACTCTCAGCCTATAACTGCTGCATATTGGAGGTACAGACATGTTGCGATATCACGCAACTGCATTTTAGTACATATCCGTCGACTCCTTTCAGAATTCCCTTGTGAAGACGACCTTAATACTATAAGGTTCTGGTAACTGGCACCTGAGTTCAACAAAAGTATGATTTTTAATTTAAAAACGGTAGAACAACCAACGACTAACAAACAGAACAAATAACTGACAAGATTAACAAACAAATACAAACGCTAACAACACATGATAAGAAAGTCATCAAGTACAGCAGATTTCATGAAGCACAATACATGACTTTTCTTGTGTTGTTCTTCTCAAAATTGTAAGTTATTTGTGGATTAGACACTTTGTTAGTAAGATAGTGTGAGTATTCACTATGTTAATTTTAAAAATGTGCCTAAATAGATATGTAGTTAAGAAAAATAAAAATGATTGGAACTCCAAGCCTACAAGTCCCATATATCATTGTGGAATTCCATAAATTGGAGAGAAACACCATAGGAGTTGCTACTAATTCTTCTTCCTTATAGGTAAAATGCAATAGATGGGAGAAATTTATGGAAGAAGTGGAAGAAGAAAGTGATGAGGAAATAGCTGAATTGAAAACCAGAATCCGAGTCCGACGGAAAATTAAGCAGGAAGAGAAGATTAATACCAACTACGTAATGTGGCATGCCTCACCTAGCGACAACAGTAAGATGAATGCACTAAACATCATTTGGTTAATAATGATTAGCGTTAGTAATGCTTGAATAGTCTTACATTTTTTATATGTGCAAATGCGTGCATAAGTTAAATCAACATAGTAAATTCCTTCTTTTTTATGTGTGATAGTTTCTTTCAGCTCCAACGGACAGTTTCAGTCCTCGTTCGACGGATACCGACGGTGGTACAGATGATAGTATTTCTACAGATGGTGTGGACGATATGGACATTGATCAAGTGCCTGCTTCGCGTCTTGCTGATATGAATAAATCAGGTAGGTGTGTTGTTTTCCTATGTTGATCAGTCATTGGGATATAAAGTCAGAAAGCGGAAATTATTCAAGTTTTCGATTTGCATCATAAATATCAACATGCGTGTTGAGAAGGAAAATGTCTTGATGCGTGCCTTTTGATTACATCTTCTTTTGATATCCAAGTCACTACCTAATTGAATGTGCATGTGAGGAAAGAATTCTCGAATGGAATCCGCTAATGCTCTTTTTCAATGTAAAATACTTTCTTGCCGAATATTATCATCTAACAACGACATCTGCAAGAAGGCTAGTGTTACGGTGGCCTTGTGATCTCCAGAGCTAATTCTTTGCTATTCAACCTATGAAGCTAAAATTTGAAATGAAGGTGAAAAACGTATTCTACGCTCATCACTCTTTACCCTTTAGTTTTTCCTATTGGGCTGCCCTTCCCACGATCTGAAGCCTCACAATTGTGTTTAAATCTAGATCTGACAGTTACTTGGAGATATCACCCACCTTGAATCGTTTTAGGATAAGTTTCTTCAAAATTAGTATTAACAGGTTAGTAAAAGTTTTTTAAATATTTTTTATGATTCACAGGTTTGTCTTTATCAATGGCTTCCCTCTATTCTGATTTGGACCTAGGCAAAGGCGTCGCCCCAGCCAAATCCAGTTCAATTCAAATCCCCTCTCCTCCGCCACCTAGATCACCGTCTACACCGGGCACTGCTTCACCAGATCAGTCCAACTCAGCTGAGCTTGTTGCTCTATCACTCCTAGCAAAATTTTCTGATCGGCATCTTCCAAAAGCATCTGATATTGAGTGGTTGGTGTCTGAAAAGGAAGCGCCACAACAGGTGAGTTTTTCAAATAAGAAGAACAATGCTACGTTTTCTATTCCAAATAATTGGAGACTGTAATATGAACTGGATATTTGAAATTAACTGGGACTATTAAGATTCCAATTGGTAGATGGGGGGGGGGGGACATTGTTCACTATGAGGTTAGCCAGCCTGCATAGTGAATCGTGTCCCTGCCCTCCTGGTTTGAGACAAGCTTCAGAAGATCACCGGCTGAATGCGCGAATCACTCCCATGGACTGTGCCAATTATCTCGTTCAAAACCGCACCCCCGAAGAAGTTGTAAACCCTGTGCGGTTCCGCCCCCACCCCCTCAGGAGATTGACAACCTCTTCCATTGAAAAGATATCAAATTAATTTAAACATACAGTCCACAAATACGAGTACCTTTTATACACATTCCAGATATTAGCACATTGTTTGTCAACCTGGCATCCTAGTATTGTTGAACTACCCCATTATTTTGAATATAACTATGGTATTTTAAGGCCTATAAAATGAGTTCGACGGTTGTGTGCTTCAGTTGTTACCTCTCCCTGGAAGCATTCTTGCTGATGATGATACGAATGATTCAACGCTTTTACGAGGAACCACGCAGTGGGCTCCACCAAGACCTCAAATTATCTTCACGCCTCATCCTCCACCACAGTGAGTTAGATATTTTCTCATTCGTTATTACCATTAAGATTTCAATCCAGTTTTACTACAATATCCTTAAACCACCTTTAAATCGCTCTTTCTACCAAAATAAATACTACTGTAAGTGCGGAATTCATTTACAAAGCCTGAGTGTGAGTGTGCTCCTCCTCCACTCACTGGTACGGAATCATAGTTGATAGCGGAGGTTCACTTGGGAGTTAGGGGCACACTCAGATTTTCTGAGTTCCACAGTACTCTCTGAGGATGCTAATAACTTTTTCAACCTAAGTTGGCAGCTCTGATATCATGTTGTAGGAAAAGTTTTCCTGGTTCTAAGGGAAAAGGACGGGGAAATTGCATCTTGCCAGTTCCGAACTGGTCAATATTAACAGTTATGAAAGGTTACTATTTACTTTGCGTTATCCTTTTTGTCCTCAGACTTTGCACACACATTGCGACTGAAAAAAAGCGAGAATATTTAGGAGTGAAAGAAAAGGCAAAGATTTTGCTGTTTCTTTTGGAGAAGAGTTTTGAAAATTAGAAGAATTTTAACCCTCAAGTGGGTACTTTTTTTTCTGTTTAATGGAGTATCAGCTTGAGGCATATCTGTAAAAAAAATTACAAATTAAGAAATGACTAATATATTGTCCAGTACCTACCTACTAGCGTCATAATAAGAAAAAGTAAATAGGAAGAAAAAATCACCTATTTTGAAATCTAGTGTACAAAAAATTACTTGCTGGAACATCTGCCTGACAGGCAGCTATTATTTTATGCTGAAAACGTTCGTTACTGGGAATATATGCCTCTCAAGCTGGGTAAGTTCTAGGTAAATGTTAGTTGCAAAGGGATCAGAGATTAAATTACGAAATTCGATCCATCTCTACAGACACTGGATCCACTGAAGCTGTTACTGAGGTTGGGGATGCCATGGCTTATGGCTCTCCTGGCTGAAAAATTAAAAGCCAGACAGATGTTTCCACTAGAAAAATGACGAGTCTGTTAGGCAAAAAAAAGACGTGAAGTTTTGGAAGAACATAAAACGTTGTTTTGCACATGTTTCGAGCCGTACTCATTGATTGCTCTATCCTGATGAATGGACGGTAGTACAACTACAACACCGAACGTAGCAACAACAACATGGGTCAACTCATTCCACAAACCAAGATGAATAGGAAAAACGCACTACAAGCTTGGTATGTAGAGATCGAGAACAATGACTAGCACTTTCAGCTATGGTGGAATGCTAATCCTCTTGAATTATTTTAGGCTCCTTCAGGAAGAATGGTTGGAAGTAGCATGTCCGACTGTTTTCCGAATTGGAATAGTCTGCGAAACTGATCGTTCTTGATTGTTATACCATTAGAATGGGCTATGTTGGTCTCTAAGTACCATTTGGGTCTGCTCTCATGTACCGCTGTTTTCCAATATGATTAGCATATTCTTCGCCCCATTCGTCGAGCAAGCTCTATTTTGTCTAGAGTCCTGTTGAGTGTACATTTGGAAAGCGCACTCATGGTGCACTCAGCGTGTTCCTAAATGACGACTATGAATCACTCTGAGTGCATCTCCTTACAGATACCCTTAGGGCCCCGCTCAACAGAACTGGATAATCTCAACTCGGAAGAGACTCCCAAGTTTTGGCAAATTGGCCGTTCAACAAAATGCAATAAACGATGTTTTTCCTGCGGAATACTAAGGAATTTTGAGAGGGCTGTGTGACACCCCACTTTGTGCCATGTTATCGTGACTCTGTTTCTCTACCTTGATTTCTATTGGTTGAGAAAGAAAGCACGAGGTAAATACATTTGCTCCAACCCACCGTTCTTTTCCTTGATTCTATATCTACTTCTCAAAACGATCTTTCTCAATAAACCTACCTCTACCTGATTTTTCACATTACTGACGTATTCCACCTATCGATCCTTGATGGTACGACAATGATGCTTATGATTTCGAAGATCTAGCATTGTTGCTGGAGCCTCAACCACGACCTGTCAGGAATTTTTGTCCCAACTTTGATGTTACGCTTGAAAACGAATGAGGAATACCCACCTGAGCTTGAAAAACGAACTTCTTCAATCATTTTGAAATATCATTTTAGGAATTTTGGGTTTTGAGGATGTTGAGACTAGTTAGGACCTACGATCGATAAGTGTTTTTAGGAATTTGCAAAGGGAGGAATTTTGACTAGTAATAATATTACAAAGGGCAAGGGGTCCCGGTCTGATGGAAGGGAATGCCATGACAAGAACTTACAGAAAACGAACTACTTGCGCAGGTGAATACAGTTTACCCAGGTTTAAACAAAATTATTAGGAAGTTTTGAATCATACATGTATATAGGTATTTAATTCATTCATTCATTCACTGATCGGTTTCCATTCTTCAAGTCTGGCTTTGTTATAAGAATCTGGAGTTTCATTAGTTCTAAAATCCCATTTGCTTGTTGCTAAAGTTCACATGAAAAACACGGAGCGCTTAACAACCAAAGATGAAACACAATCAAAAATGTCACAATAATGTTAAAAGTTAGCCTTAAGTGCAGTGAAGGGAAAATACTTTTTATAGGTGTTCTCGAATTATTAGAGGGGTGAAACGTAGTTTTATCACAACAGTGTTGTCAAAAATTATCGAACTAACGGAAAGGATTTATGTTTACCTAACGTCAGCTTCATTTCAAACTCGGCCCTTCGGGCCTCGCAAGGGGCTCCGCCCCTTGACCCCGCCAGGGGGGCTTCGCCCCCCTGGACCCCCCCGGATGTTATTACTTTGAGCCTGACTGCTAAAATGTAAAAAACATGGAATCATGTTTTAGCTCCTCGCTCTCACTTTATTATAGAAATGATCACGACGATTGAGCTCTTGTGAGATGATGATCTCCTAATAGAAACTCGCGAGTAAACATTCACTTTATTATAGAAATGATCACGACGATTGAGCTCTTGTGAGATGATGATCTCCTAATAGAAACTCGCGAGTAAACATTCACTTTATTATAGAAAGAGGCTACATACAAAATTACAGCTTCCTATAGTGTAAAGTATAGAAATTACCTATTAAAATGATTTAACCACCGCTTCACAAATCAAACCGTTCTCGCAATATTCGGATCACCTGCTATGAATCACATAATCGAAACACCAGCTCAATGAAATCATCAGAAATTAACAAGCGGTTGCAATCATGTTCACAATATCAATAATTGAGAATGATCACCTGTGTGTAAACAATTATTCATATAACCATGCTCATAACTCAGCTTGTTGGCCACGCACTTCGCAGTAGTTAATGTAGTATGGTTGGATAAATCGAGAGCTTTCGAACGAATGGTCAACGAATTTTGTGGGATGAAAAACGACGAAGTATCATATCCCTAGCAACGACTCGGTTGTAAGCGGAAATCATCACAACTATTGGCGCTACTTTCTTCTCACTTTATAGTCTCACTTTTCGGCGGGGGATCCATCGCTAAAACATGATTCCATGTTAAAAGTTGCCTAGACTGCATATTCCCATGGATTTTGTCTTATACCCATGCTAAAACTACAATTCAATGGAGTTTCCTCAAATAACCGATTCTACAGAGTTGCTCGCTTCGATGTCGACTTTGTCAAACGCATTTTGGGGTTATTCAAAACTCAAACACAATCGAGGTCAATCGAGGAGGTTACTCTGAAATTAGAGTTTCCAAGTTCTGACGGACAACCCCTTAGGGACCCATTCAGACTCGATCCTTGCCTATGAATTCTGCCATAAGCCTGTGTAGTTATAATATGATCTGATCCAAGCTAGAAATTTATTATGTAGTCAGTTACCACAACCAATATAATAAACCATTTGTCAGCTAAAGTTACTTTGATATTTTATCTTCTAGGCGACGGGCGTTATTAAGTAAGCAAAATTTGAGGTGCGCTGGTTGTGGTATGAAAGTGGCTCCGGAGTACGCTCATCGCTTCAGGTATTGTGAGTATCTAGCTAGATACTTCTGCACCGGCTGTCACAGCAACAAACAAGCTCTAATTCCTGGAAGAATTCTGTTCAAGTGGGATTTTCGATCGTAAGTAGTTTTGGTGCTGCAATTATAATATTATATTACCCATTTCGATGTACAGTAGTTTGAGCTTTTGGTAATTAAAGTTGAAAATCAATTGAATGTTCGATTGCAGGTACCCAGTTTCTAATTTTTCGTTCAACCTTCTTGATCAAATGTCAAGCGACCCTCTGTTCAATATTGGTGATATCAACCCAAACATCTACAATAGGGTAAAGGTGATGGAGAGGATTCGGACATTGAGACTTCAACTCCACTATCTGAAGGATTTCCTTCTGACTTGTAAATTTAGTGATGGGTAAGTACAGTTCACATCGTTTTGGGAAATGAACTTGTTAGGGGCTATTCACATATTAGACATAATCAACTACGACACAAACTGAACACGCTCCCACACAATTCGTCTTCGATATCACCTTACCATTATTCGAAGTTTTCAAAATTTGTCTTGTAACGCAGCATAGGGGAATAGGATGTATAAATAGGATTCATATATGTATATATATGGTTCAGGAAGTAAAATATTATGATTGATTTGTTTAAGGACTAAGCAGCAAATAGAACAAGAGCCTCCCTACATGCTGATGGATATTGACATTTATTCAATAAATGATCTGGTGCAAGTTAGAAATGGCCTGATGAGCCAGCGACTTAGCCAGTTGGTTGTTGATGCTACCCTACACGTTGCCAAATGTGATGTGAGTATGAACTTGATTTTATTGAGATTACTTGCTGCTCGCTCTGTGTTCAATCAGGGGGCTTAACTTAACAAAAAATGTAGGCAGGTTGTTGCTACACCAAGAAACGAAACTACTTAGGTAGTTACGTACGTCCTACCAGATTTGCTGTTGGGTTAAAGTGCGTAAACAAATATATATATATATATATATATATATATATATATATATATATACATATATATATATGAAAATCCGTTGAATGGGAGCTGAAAAAAAGGTGCCCAAAATGACTTCTATTTAGTGAGGGGTGTTTGCCAAGTGCCCTTAAAGCAAGTTCTTTCGAAGAAAACTACATCCCCTTTTTCAGACATCCTCTTTAAGGCCGATTTTCGTTCAATTAAAGAAATATACATAATTTTCTGCTTTAATGGAATGCAATTTTCTTGCTTACTCTACTCAATAACCCAATCTTATTTTGGTTTTGCCTCTCTCCATTAATTTATCTCATCCTTTACTTTGAATACTTACTTGACAAGTTGATGCTTTTATAACAAAACTGTGCCTGGCTATTCTAACATAGTTCATTATCAGATTCCTAATTACTTTCGAACATTTGTTACAGTTATGTCAAGCGCGAGGTTTCATATGCGAACTATGCCGAACAAACGACATAATTTTCCCGTGGCAGTTGGGTAAGGTGACAAGATGTTCAAAATGTTATTCCTGCCAGCACACTGCCTGCCTTCGCAAGAAATCGGCTCCTACTTGCCTGAAGTGCGAGAGAATTAAAGTAAGTTCATCTCGTAAAGTTGCTAAATTATGCCGAACTCACCTCTTTTACTTTACAATGCTGAAGCATACACATCCAGGACTTTGGATTGAGGAAGCTAGAAATTGAGTCAACCACGAGGCCCATTGCTCTGCATCTTTAGGAGGTCCCTCTGAAGCCAGGCTTCATCATTAGAGGGACGACCTATTGGAAATTATCCATTGGGGTGGGGGACAACCCAAGCATGAGATGATTAATAAATGAATGATGAAATTAATGAAAGATTAATATCATTATATTAATATCACTAATATTGCTGAAAAATCTATAAAAACTGCAAAAAAATCTAAAAATACAAAATATTCTTTAATTGCCAAGTTTATTTAGTATGAATTTTTTGTTTTGCCATAAAATTTGCTGTTAACAATTGCTTTATACTCAATTGCTCAAATTTCAATGCATATTATAATACGATAGGTGGTAATTTAAGAAAATTTGCATTCATGACTTGAACTTTTTTTTAGTCTTTTGGTTTAGATGTGAATTTAAATAATTGGGGATTTCATTTTGATTACTAATTTCGTGAGGAGAAGTGATTGGGGAGGGAGGGGTACGTGCTATTTATGTGATTCTCAACTGATTATGGCGTTTCTTTTTAGTAGGATTATTTTACTGTTTTGTGCGAAGAATTAGGTAGATACTGGTTGCTACTATTAATTTGATGGTAACTATAGTGGTGTAACGAACTTAGGTCACCCCCAGAGGTGCAATGGGGCCTAAATCCGCATTCATAGAGAGAGGGGAGTGTGACAGTACCATAAGAGATACAACTCGTACTAATAACGTATGTGCTATGTTCGGAGAAGATTGGTTTTCCGGTTCTCGGATCCTCATCTATCGCCAAACGCAGCATTCCAAGAACTCGAGGATGACACGTTGAACCCGGCGCCAGAACTGTCACACTCCTCCCCTTAAAGACATACTTGATTGAAGAGCAAGTATGTAAACCAGGTGGTATAGTTTACTGGTTGAGAACTGATGCTCACTAATAAATAGCTGCATTGGCGATTGAGGATGAGAAAAGAGAAATTAAAACAGGATGGATTGTCAATGAATCTTCATATGAAGTATTCATTAGGTAATTAACCCCCAATCAAAGATTGGAACAATCTGGAATAAACGGTGGCTGAACTATAGAGACTTATACCTATAGGAAAATGAAAACCATATCCCATACCTATAAAAATATGTGCCCACGTTAGGGACTTAAATTGGGAACTAAGCCCTGGAAATAATAATTGGGAACTGTGCCCTTAAATTAGAATTGGAAACTATGCCCTTGAATAAAGAATATATGTATGATAATAAAAAAAGGCAAAGGCCTGATACCATAGGTATTGAAAATATAAATTATATGAGGGGAAAAAATTGAGAAATTTCAAGTCCTAATAGACCAATGAAATTATTCTTCTGAAACATATAGCCCTCAATAATAGTGGACCAGGATGTACTAGGTATAACAATGCGTAATCCAGGAAACCACACTCTGCTACCATGCCACAAACTTAGATACCCTCTAGGGGCCTAAAGCCGCACTACATAGAAAGAGGGGGGTGTGACAGTAATATAAAAGATACAGCAGCGACGGATAGACGCGCATTCTCTTGGATCTGACGGGAACTGTCACAGTGGTCACAGTAGCTAAAAAACATACAGAAACTCGAATCGCGATTTTCTAGAAATTGTTTTTTGACGCTTGGCCGGTTTGTGTATAAAACCGTCCAAAAGTTAAAATATTGAAAGAAACAGGCCTAAGGAGCTTGTGTTGCATCAATAAAATTTTAGAAAAGCCTATAGAAGTTCACATAACCACTAGAAATGGTGTTTATGATGGCTTACGGAAATGTGCTGTACGTATTTGACCTTCTTTAACAATAAATACTTTTACGGTGTATGATTTAGGGACATTAGATTCGTTTTCAATGAGCCTTTAATTCCATAAAATACAAATTGAGTACCGTTCGTAAAATAATTTATTTGTGACGAAATACCACCACCTAAAGATTATGTTGATAATGAACTAATTGAAAATATTTTTCAATTTCAGATGAGACTTTCTTCTAACTCCAATAGATAGCGGTCAGTTTAATTTCGTATCAGTAATTTTATAATAGCACCTCGCCTTGTCGCCACTTGTTGTGATAAAATAGCTCGTCTCATTTTCTGCGTTTTTAAGACATGAAGTCCATATTGTGGCCTATAGCGAATGAATTGTAGATAAATTTAGGAATATTTATTAACTCAAGTCAAACTAAAAATTTCTGTTATGGCACAGAATAGTACCAATTTATTGTTTTTTGTTTGAAACGATTTTTATTCGATTTGTTATACTATACTTTTAGAAGAGAAACATTGTCATGTAACCGAAACTGTGTTATTTATTTTAAGATGTGTATTTTATTTGAGGTACATAAGTAATTTAGATACTAGTAATGTGCCAGAGAAATTATTTGTGATGCTACTATTGATCTTTCATTTGTAAGGGGGAAATATATAGAGGTTTATACTTGTTGACAATGAAGTTCTAGTTTTATTCATAGTTCCAGTTTTCATCATAGTTAATTCAGCATTATTCTTGTGTTAGCTGTTGCAAAATCCCTAATTTTAGGAGTATTCTGGAACGTAGCACACGGGGATCCGGGTCTGCAGGGCAGGACTGCATACGGTGCCAGAATTCAAAATCTCATTCCAATGAATGGAAATCTTGTTTGGAAGTCCTTAGGCAATGTGCCTTGTGGTCTCCCCCCAGACAGAATCTGGTAAGAACCTCCTGAGAAGGGGCTGTTCACACAGTCAATGTCCTTGACAGATGCAAAGTACCCGTCTTAACTTACGGGTCGAGGCATGCGTTCTAGCTCACATTACCAACTATGCAGGTTGGTGCCCGAGGTTTCGGATATTTGCAAAAATCCTAATGCCGAGGTCCGCAGAAAGAGACCCCACCCCATGATTCAATTCCCCGGACCTCTACCCCACTTCTGCAGAATGGAATGCATGTTAGGGGTGATGAAACCACTGCCCAGCGAATCCAATTTCAACTGGGGGGGTTTTACGTGTCAGTACCGGGGTAAGTTAGGTACCAGATACCTACTCTACCTCTAGTGAGAAGAATGCTACCTTTATAACCTCAACTACTTAACCAGACTAAAGGTGGTTAAGGATTTTGTCATCCACTATCCATAAGATCTTGTCAATTGGCACTCACGAGAAGTCGTATCATTAGCTTCGACAAAACATGTTAGTAAAACGAATAGTAGGTTGGTAGGTAGGTACTGCCCTTTCCAAGATCAACGGCCTCAACGTTCCCTTGCGCCTACACCCAGAGGGAAATACAGAACTGTTATTTACCTCAAAGGTCCTCACAGACTAGGCAGAAACAGTACAGGACATGCCAAGACTGCTCTTGGAGTGAAAAACACCCTGTCCTGGCACCAGATGTTCTCCCTCCACCTTCCAGTGTTTCCCGTCTTGCCTAATATGCGGAGGGGCATAGGGCGGGATTGCTGCTGGCATGCCGCCTCCTAGCTGTGGCGTTTCGAATCCTTTCCCTACCTAGTGTGCGAGGACCTTTAACCACTGTGCAACCTCTTCAAAAGGGAGTTTACCTTTACATGACAAAAGGAAGACTCAATTGAAAAAAAGAAACATCACCAGAGGCGATTATAATTTCTTTAATAAGCAAGGAACAACTGTTTCAACAGAACAATAAATATAATTTCAATGTGATCTTGTTTTGAAAATAAAACCCTTGGGTTTTCATAATAGGTACATATTACACAACATAATATGGAATGCACGTGCTTGTGATCTATACAGCTTAATAACTGATTTCGAGAATACAAATTAATTCAAAACTAGGAGAAAATAACATATAGGTTGATCCACAACACTAAGGAAATTTGAACATATCGCCAAAATCGTTTACCTAAAAATGCGTGGGTACTTTGGCATTTAAACGAGTGTCGTCTGGTTCATTAGGGACACTAATTGCACAGCATTTAGTCTTCTCAAGTACAGAATCTTCTTCTCAAAATAGACGGAAAATAAGTCACAAAACTAATTTACAGTTTGAAAAATACCTACCAAGACTAACTGAAGGTGGTGTCGAAAAATGCGAAATAATATAGAAGTAGATAGCTAATTACAAAGGTGGTTTCTTGAGCACCGAATTTTTGATAGGTACCTTTTTCATGTATATAACCTTAACTAAAACTAATGTGACGCTGAATAGATGAAATTACTATTTTCAATCGATGATAATATAAGAGACATTAAAGAAAACTAAATTTACCTTCAACATCAAAGTATCGAAGAAAATTCATACTTAGGTAAGCTCCAACTGTTGCTAATATTTGTTTTAGTAGAGTACATTTTCAATAACATCACCATGTTTTGTGCGCCATGAACGCATTCCGTTTGGGATTTTCATCTTATATTCCAGTTATGAAATGATCTGTCATAATATTGCCTGTAGGTTTGTTCAGACTGACCGTTCTGAACGCGGTTCTCAGTACCATTCCGAACCCCGTTTGGGACGTGTGGGGACCTTCATTAAACCAATCATTCATAATACAAGAATATACATTTATTTTAATGTTGCAAATACATTTTAAAGGAATGTGATTAATAATGAGAACAAGAAAATTAATAAAAAGCCAATAATCGGATAAACAATGAGCAGGTAATCGAAGATAAACTCAAATATGGCGCGGCTTATGCTGAAAATATTCTGTGCACATGTCCCAAACCAAACATTCTGATGAATATTCAGAACCGGTAAAACGGGTTCGGAACGGTTTGTTTTTGTCTGTCGGAACAGCGAACCACACATTCTGTGACCAGAAAGGGGCGTGGCCTAGGTAGAACAGTTTCCAGGATGGTCTGTCCGAACGAACCTTATACATTATCACATTATTTTCAGTTATGGACAAAGGTCTTCACTTGAAGTTTTAGGCAGTTTCAGGTACGAACAATATGAATACCTTCGACGTCGTGGACTGGGGGAACTATAAAATATTGTCCATCACGAAGGAATGTCACATTTTGTATAGGCAATGGTTCTCATCCTTATAACCAATACGTATCGAGGCAAATGGAACTACTTGTTGGAAAGCTCTCAATTCATCTTAAAATCTGACGCTTTCAAAATATCACATGAACATTCCAATGGCTTTAAAACAAAACATGGCAAATGTTTGTTTGGCCATTGACGCGAACCATGAAGGCATATTCTCGATTTCATCATTTTTAGCATAAAAAAGTAGAACCGAGTCAAACACGATTTTTCAATTTCAAAGGAAAATTAACGGGTACCCAACTTATTTTTGCGTAGTTGTAATACTCTTCCATGTACTTCGGTGCATAATAAATTTCTTGCAATAACAGCAACTGTTATTTGGGATGTCGCTCAATTTGGATTTTGATCTGTGTGTGATAGTGACAACGCAATTGTGAGAAAGAAGAACCACATAGAAATCAGTTTCTGAAACCCCTGAACAAAACGTATGTCAGTGGGTGACAAAATCTTATATTTTATACGGGGCTTTTTGGTTTTGGCCGATTATTCGTTCAACAACGAAAAAATTGTGCTCGAGGGGGGGGGGCTGTTTTTTACTAATTCTTCCTCTTCGCAGGTAGAAAATGTTCAGAGTTTACACAGTTTTGGGTCCATTACAATAGCTTCATTTGATATCGTTTATTTGAATGAAATGCTTTTTGTCCAAAATAATAAACTATATTTCTAAAATCAATCGACTATCGGGATGGTAAATTGAAATTATATTCAGGTAGTAGTACGGAAAGGTTATATAGGTTTAATTCCCCAGCTAAGAGCGCTGCTGCCAGTATAACCTTTCCTGTAGACTACCGTTATATAATCAGTGTCGAATGAACTAATTTAGTTGTTCCATCGTAAAATTGATTATTGCTCAGTAGGAGTTGGGAAGGTGCAGCTTGTTTGCTTTTTCCAGGAAGAGAAGTCTTAATGTCTGCAACGCATAGACAGCACACATCGGGTAGATCAGATTTTCTTCTAGGGTGCGCACAGATTCAAAGGGGGAAGTTCTATAAAGGAGAATCTTCATAGAACCGATTTCATACAACTCGCTGGCATCACATGGATCTATGTAAATATGTGTATGTCATAAAAAACTCACAAACACCTAAAACCTACAACGCAAGTTTCTTCTTGAAAGTGAAAGTGGAACAGTGGGACGACAACTACCAACAATGATTCTCCATATTATTTAAACTCGAAAGACCACACCATTTGAATCCATGCCCACATGGGAATGTGGCTTTACTAATCCTAAAATACGATCCATCCGATGTGCGTCGTCCATGCGATGCGGAATAGTGTGTCACTACCTCCAGGAACTGTTAAGTTAGGTAACGTCAATGAAAAATGATGTTTCCAAAATAATAAAATCCAAATGATTTTCTGATTTTGTATCATCAACAAGTACTTGAATTACAAGTTTCCAATCATAATCTACTGTATTATGTGTGCAACAAATATTTACCAACTCCTGATGGGCAATGATGTAAATATTACAAGAGCAGGAAACTAGTACATTAAGGGCCATGTCATACGAGCGCTATTGCCGTCGCGCTGATGCCGTCGCGTTAAAAACGCTCCAACCCGACAATGGGGTTCTTATGGAGCATGTCATGGACGCTAATGCCGTCCATAACGCTGAGCGCAGCCAAACGGTTGCGTTAGCGATCACGACCCTGTCATATGGAACGCTAGCGCTACCGCATTTGCCGCGTGAGCACTGGCAGAACAACTGGAACACCTTTGGAGTGATCAACATAATTGCCGCGACGGCAAATGAAGACGCTACGTATGACAGGCACCTGGCGTTGGCGGGACGGCATCAACGCGACGCATTTGCCGTCACATATGACATGTACACTATCTCGACGGCATCTGCGCGACGGCAATAGCGCTCGTATGACACTAAACGCGCACAGAACACTGGTGGATGGATACCATAAGTAAATTCAACGAATTCAGTACCGACTCCGACAAAAGGTCAACTACAGCTGGACAATATTTACCAACAACCAACGTCTCTTATACTAAACAATATATATATTATTGACTGGCGAAATAAATTTCATTATAACTTATACATAATAATTATAAGAAAAATATAGTACCTACATTTATTTTTTAAAATTATTCTATATTTTATTTTTTTGAAAGGACGACAAGAAAATTCAAAAACACTCAACATATAAGAAAATAATCATTATTAATTTTACTTTTACCGAATTACCATTTCAAAAACCCAGGTATCACGTTCGAATTTAACAAAGGTACAATGTTTAGTTAGTTTTCCATGCCATATAATTAGTTTTGGTACCTTGAATGAACAATTTTCGGACGATGATTGCTAATATAACCGAAAATAAAGAGTAAGATGAAACCAAATCATTAACCGGACTGTTAAGAATGAGTGGTATGGCCATGGTCTCTTTCTGATTGGCTGATTCTTTCTACGAGTGTGAATTTTTTCTAGTGACGTTTACCTAAAACCTAGTAATGACACCTAAATTGAGTAATCAAAAGCACCCCATATGAGTTGACAAAAGGTCTTTGTCTTACTTGCGTTTTTCATTTTCATAAGTTGATAGTAGATTGGCAATTGAAGAGGAACGGTATGACACACATTCTACCACTACGAGTTGAAAGATTATAGGTACCTACATATTGTTCCTGGAGGGGGAGAGATATAGAGGAGTGATGGGTTGATAGAAGATTAGAAAAAAGGGTGGGGTTAAGGGAATGTTACACGCATAGTATCGATACATTGGATCTACTAGGAAATCTCGGATACCTCAGAGCAGGATCGGTTATTTGGCATCGCTCCACAAGCATAACTTGAGCAGGTAGAAACAGTTACAACAAAATCGGGATGGGCACACATCATCGGCCTGACCGACAGATAGGCCTGTTCAAATATCCTGTTCCCTATTTATAACATACCCTTACCATATCCCATACCCAGAAATATAGAATGGATAGTTTCTCCCTTCCCATTTTTGGGGCAACTGCCACCCTTGAGGAGATGGAGCTGATAGGCTTCCATTCCAAGTAGACCTCTAGGTGTTGCAGGCCTCCCGCCTTGGAAGAGGCAACTATTTTATTCCATCACACATGCCACTCATCTTTTCGCTGACAGAGAAGCCTGGTGAAAGTGAGGCAAGGCAGCTGTTTAACGCCACGGGCACTTCTGACTGTGGATCAACTCTTCTTAGTCATGTAGCAGACAATAACTTTGAGAAGTTACTTAACCCTTTACTGGTACGGTGGGGGTCGGATCCGACCCAAGCGTTGGTTGTTCCATTCCCCTCGCCCCCCAACACTTCAAAGGGGTCTCTCATGGCCAGGTACCCTACCAGTTAGTACCGTGGAAGGTGTCAAGACAGCCGCAGCTCCGTGGTAAATGCCCTCTGCTTCCCTAATCTCTGTTTTTCGGTGATACCTCTTGTGTCGGGGTCACATCCGACCCGACCGTACCAATACCGTAACCGAATTCACAATTTAAGATTTTATTACTTTTTGCAGTTCGGACTTCAAAATGGCTTTCAAAACAATGTATAGTAAGCCTGAGGAGATATTAGAGGAGTTACTTCGTCAACAGGCCAGGGATTACGACAATGAAGAGGAGGGAAACCTTGCTTTTGAGGAAATTGTCTCGGAATAGGAGGACGAAATTCTTGTGAATAGTGGTATTGAAGATGATATTTTTGGCTGTTATGAGACGTCTGAAAACTCCGCTAGTGATGAAGAACAAACTGATGTTGAAAGTATCGTAGATGATAGAGATTTCGAGTTGGTGAAAGACAATGAAACAATATGGACTCTTCCAATGCGCTCTAAGTTCTCAAGAACACCTCCTTCTAATTTGATTACACACTTGCCCGGGCATTCATAGGTCTCTTATACATGAGTGGTGTTTTGGAAAATTCCAGTTTGTGACTGGATGATATGTTTTCTGAGGCCTACAGACCTGATTTGCTATTGTCAGTACAATTTATTCTGTTGTACCTACTGGTTAATTTTTATTTGATAATGATTTCCTTTTGTGGAAATTTTGCTAAAATTGATTCCTAGAAGTGAGGCAAGGCAGCTGTTTAACGCCACGGGCACTTCTGACTGTGGATCAACTCTTCTTAGTCATGTAGCAGACAATAACTTTGAGAAGTTACTTAAGGAACACCTCTTACACTACTCCAAAAAAGGCTGATTCGGCTTGAGTTATGTCACCAGAGCTCCTTGTTATAACCTTTTCACGAATGTTCAAGAGGTTTACCCATTTTCACACCTGATTCTTTACTGATATGTTAAGTAGTCAATAGTGTTTTCACAGCCCAAATAGAAAGAAACAGGCAACTAAAAGAAAGAGCACTGCCATTCTCACTCAATACCCTAGATCAGTAAGCACTCAGAATATGACATCTCTTTCGAAATTAAAATGGCATGGATAACCAAACCAAACCTTAATAATTATGGTAGAACTACAAAATCACGTTTTCCATCTTCACCGTTTTCTTGATAAGTCAAAAGATTAAAATGGAATCCTTTCATTTCCTTTAGAATTACTTACATAATAGGTATATATACAGACAGGATTGAGCTATACAAACTTTCCTATTTACACGAAAATAATAACATTAATGTTCACTTCCCGATGGTGATTTTTACTCCTGCCCAAAACCTTCCGTCTCTTCAATTGCGTAATTGAGTTTCTCTACTAGTTGATCGTAAGATTTGTAGGGTGGGAGATCAAGACGGTTGAAGCACGTGTGAGAGCGCGGTAGCCAGGTTTCTTTTCCTACTTTTTCAATGCAGAACCTCTGCGGGCCATTGGATCCTGAAAATTATAATAAAATCTAATGAATGAATGACTTTCGACAAATTTCATTTATGTAATACAATAAGTGTAAATCTCCATAAAAATATCAAATGTAGGCGTTTGGTTTGAGGGGATGCTTCCCTCAATTTTTAATGTTTATTTAACCCTTCCCAGAGTTTTTCGCTTTAAGTAAGTAGTTTTACCCTTAATAACACATGAAATTGAGCATAAAAAATAAACTAAAAATTCTGAAAAGAGTTAAAGTGTAAAACCCGGTTATAACAGAGTTGGGGAGATCTGCAAGTGTTACCATTCGATTCAGCGTGAAAAAATACGTATAAACCGGCCCCAAACTCGCATTTTCATAGAGGGTTATTTATTTTTCACAAACCCTCGATTTCGTAGAAAAAAACCATGTTTCTCAACATAAGAACATACTTTTCTCTCCCAATTAGCAAAGTAAAAGTAAAATTGACAATACCGTTTAAAAGCGGACAGTATGAGGAAGTTTTTTCCGAAGAGTGCAAGCCAAAAAATCCCCAAACTGATAGCAGAAAAACGTCAATTTTAAATCTTTTTTCTAATTTTGTACTTTGGCTTATATTTTAATCAATTAAAGGAATTAAAACAAACTAAAACCTCTAACCCTCTAACTTTACATTAAATAAGTGTTCTAGGAAATTCATCTTCCCAAAGCTGTTCTTGGTTTTGAGTTTACTGTGATTCTAGGGGGAGTTACGGCCGTTTTAATGTCATGAGGTTCAAAAACATGAAAAAATCTTAAAAATTGAATAACTTGAAAACAAAACGTTTAAAAAAAAATCTCTAGGAGCAACTTTCGATCAGAAATGAGCTCTAGAATCGATTCCTTGAGCTTGTCCCATAATTTCTGTAGACACCCTGTATAGCTAAGTTCGAATTCTTAGAAAGTTCCCTGCCAAATCTGTATGTGAAATATTCTTCTGGAAGATTATCATTTACAATTTTACGGTTTCACCATAAATTGAACCTATTGACAAGTGGAACCTATTTTAGCTTAACTCTATCGTTCTCTACAATCTTCAGAGTTTACATTTTTTGCATTAAATACTACGAGAACTATAACAGCCCAACAGGTCTACAACTTCTTTCCATAACAAGCAGACATCCCTGACGAAGCTTAACTACATAGTAACAGTCGAATGCGCGACATATCCAAAAAAGGCTGACAATGATATCAGATATTTAGAAGACCTAAAGTAGAACCTAGAAATGTCCTAACCATAATGTCAATGGCCTCCGTAAACCATTCGCTCGTATACTAAGAGATTTCACAGATTACAGAAAGTAGTTGTGATTGTTTAGAGGGAAAGTAAACTAGGATTTACCGATGTAGGATGTGAACTGTGTCTACAGCTACCAATAGGTACAGACATTTAATCATGTTCTATGATTTACGAGGGTTGTCCAGAAAATAAGTTGCGTTTTGATCTGTTGGGTGGTAGGAGTGGCTTTTGCCAAATCTGGTAACACCGCTCGAAAGAGGAGAGGTGGGGGAATAGAATGAGAGATGGGTGACCTCAGTCGGTCAGTTACCAACGTCAGGGCAGGTAGTTGAAATGGAGCCCTCCACGTCGCGTACCGCCACCTCGATCCCCGTTCCCTCTCGAGTTGTTGTGCGCGGAGTGATTCAATTTCTTTATGCACAAATCAGTTCAAATTCACGAACAGCTCATTTCAGTTTATGGAGAAGGTGTAATGAGTGAGTCAATGGTGAGGAGATGGGTACATGAATTTGAGGCGGCCATTCGTTGTTCCTTGTGTTGAGGCGTCAGCTCTCTAGGGACCCACCGAGCGCAAACTTTCTGAAAGTCAAGTTTTTCCGAGACGATCTCATGGATGAGGGATCGTGAGATGTCTGGGAAACTCAGATGGAGTTCATCCAGGGTTGAACGACGATCTTTGCAAACTGCATTGTCGATTTCTGCGACAATTTCGTCCGTCACAACTGAGGGTCTGCCCTTCCACTTTCATCCTCAAGTGAATGTCTTCCCGCCTTAAATTCACGTACCCATCTCCTCACCATTGACTCACTCATTACACCTTCTCCATAAACAGAAATGAGCTGTTCGTGAATTTGAACTGATTTGAAACCCTGTGCATAAAGAAATTGAATCACTCCGCGCACAACAACTCGAGAGGGAACGGGGATCGAGATACGCGACGTGGAGGGCTCCATTTCAACTACCTGCCCTGACGTTGGTAACTGAACTGACTGAGGTCACCCACCTCTCCTCTTTCGAGCGGTGTTACCAGATTTGGCAAAAGCCACTCCTACCACCCTACAGATCAAAACGCAACTTATTTTCTGGACAACCCTCGTATATGTACCTGTTAGGTTGGCTCCCTGCATTTAAACCGATTTGATCAAAACGATTAACATATATTAAAATATTAATATAAGTAATCTCTAATTTATTTAAATTAGATTAAAATTCCCTCGAGATATTACGAACACTTTGCCATTCAATTTGCAACGAGAGTGTGTGTGGCGGGAAGTGTAAATCCATGGATCCGCACAACTCTAGCGGCACGTATCTTGTGATGGAATCAGCGTTGAAATCAGAGCAATAGCCCTCCATATCATTTATACTCAAAGAAATGAGCACAAGTTTGATTATTTGCTCAGATTAACTATCGAAAAATAACTCTTGAGGCAACTTGAATAAAAAGTAAAATGTAAAAATCAATAAATATTCAACCGTACCCATAAGTTCAGCAAATCCTCCAACGGGAACCCTACACGTGCCAGTGACGAACTGCAGCAATCTAGCTCGTTTTTCAGAATCGGTTTGTCGCACGAACTAAAAAGTGAAAGTATATTATACATCTTGACGGTATAAAGAAACAAGACTCTAAGCTACTAGAGAAGTGGAATAGTAATATTATAAATTAGTATAAATCAGTAAGATTTCATGAGAGCGACAATAACTGAAACAAGTGGAATTAGCTGATGTACATGATAACTCTTGATACATTCAGTTACATTTAATCAATTCCAGTTATTCAAATTTTAACGTTGATCAAGCAGTTATGAATTTCTCACCTGTTACATGACTTCAAAATCACGAGACTCGAGGAATCAATTTTAATAATGAAGTGAACAAGAAAAACTAGTCCAGAATACTGATATTTAAAAATTTTTGAATTCTACCTCAAAAAATGTAAAATAATTATGGAAAAAAAAATTAATATTTGGAAAGTAATTGTGGAGTGTATGTAAAGTTAACAGTTAATTTAAAACAGCTAGTGCAGAGATAATTAGTAATACCAATTAACAGTATCATAAATAAACAGGAAAACACAAAATCCGTGGAGTTTTCTTTCAGACTGCTGTCCTAGAAAAAGCCTAATTATAAAATGATACTTGCTAGTGATACAGTCGGCTTGATAGTGATTGGCCAATTTATGGGTGGGCAGATTCCTTTGAGAACTTACTTGCCAAAACCAAGCGACCTGTTTGCTGTTACGAGTGTAGTGTCTGTAGATGGTGTTACGTTGCCAATCATCCACATCCACTTCTTGCATACCGCAGAGCATCAGCTCCAATTCCCTTTCATCAAAATACTTGAGCCACTCAAGGGGCACGACTTCATTGAAACCATCCAAGAAAGCTTTTGTTTGGTCTTCAATGCCTCTTGTCATTCTCCATTCAGTCATTAACCTAAAAGAGTTTACAGGTGAACTTAGCAGTGATTGAACAAAATATTTTAAAATTATTATACATAATCTCCCCAAAAAGACGTCCGCGTACGATGCCAAGTCACAATATGTACGTATATTATCCAATTTGGGCCGGGTCGGGGCATGAGTGCACCCAGCGGCGGTGAAAGTAGTTGTAAACAACTCGTCAGATGTACGAGTGCACCCGAACGTGATAGGCACGAGTGAACCCAGGATGTATCAGTACCCCAACGCGTTTTCCAAAAGTCTCAAAGGTCGTGAGAGTCCATGGATTTGTATACTCGTTTTCAGTTTATAAGAAACGTTTGTCCAAAATTGTCGAACATTTTCCCCCCTGAACGAATGGCAATCGTGACATCATTAATGATGCGCCATTATAATTGTGGTTTACTTTATATGATTATTGTGTTCAATCATACTCCATGTCCAATGGTCCAATTTCGGGTGCACTCCTACCTATTTTCCATGGCCCGGGTGCACTCCGACAAAACCAAAGCCAATAGTCAGATCGCCATCTCCTAGTATAGTGAATTCATCCTTTTTTTGACTGCGTGTAGAAGTGAGACGATTCTTCAAGTCTTCAGATGTCCCAGAGAGGCTTCCTACCAAATTTTGAATTCCTCGGGTGAACAGGAGAGAATTTAGCTCACATAGCTGATCATGATGGAACCCGTCATTTCGTTCATCTCTCAATAGAGAGTTTTTGGTGACCACTAACGTACCCTTAACGTCACCCTAACGTACCCAAGAGTACGTGACCTTGAGGGGACGTTAGCAACGTCGTACGTTAGAATGGCTCATTTAACGTCACCCGTTTGGGGACCTAAAGGCACACGACACCAGCCTAACCTTCCTGTAAATGTAACCCTACTGCTCACCTCAAAATTACTCGAATACTGCTGAAGTAAATATAATGGTTTTTCTTTTCAAATGCCTCATTACCAACTAATTATGTTGATGTAGAGGGTAGGTTTTTGAATACCCCTCGAACTTGGTTATTTTACGTTTCAAGTCGCGTAGAAACCGAATGTGCCATACGAAGTCCGCCTCCGCTGTCCAGCTTTACTAGCCTTCAACTCGATCGAAAAGTTCCGTTCTTTTGCGCTCAGGCTCTATTTGGTCGATTAGAGCCTTGTTCCTTCTATTATTTCACGTATATTTTAAATGAGAAAACTGAGTTTTAAGACACTACTTCTCCGCAGTATTGTTCTTAGTTTACCTGAACTCTCAGCTATTTTCTCGTGAACATTGCGTGAAGTGCTGCCTCCACTGATGATTTTGTCAGGTAAAATCCTGTTTCATTGTCATAGAGATAAATACTTTTTCATACTTGTTGATAATTTGCCCAACGGAAAACCCAAAAACAAAACAAAACGACTAATGACCAAATGCAACTAAACCGCGGTGTTCCACACTTGAGGCTTACTACCCATCCCCTGTTTACGAATTGAAAACTAAAAATGAGAAATTAGCCCGTATTTTTATTGAAACTAACATGAAATTCGAATTTAGGATTGAAAATCGGCGTTTCATATCGAAATGAAGAAATTGATTAGTCAACCAGTAGACAACAAGACAGCTGGGGGGAAAATATCGCGTTACCCAACCACCTTTAACGTGACATCAAAATTAAGGCAACCGTTCTCCCGGTTCCATTTGGGTTAGCATCTTCGTTTGCTCCCTCAAGACTACGGTAACGGGTGACGTTAAGTTGAAGTCGCCAAAAACTCTCTAATGTCTTAATGGCACCCTATCAATTTTCACATTCCTAGGGCAAATGGAGAGAATTCGCTGGTCAGTATAGAACCCGTCATATCATATGTCTCAATGTCCAAGAGTCTTCTTACCAAATTTAAACTTCCTAGAGTAAACAGGAAAGAAATTAGCTCACTCAGCTGATTAGGAAAGATCCCTCGAGTTTATTCGTCTCCCAGAGTCTGGTTAACGAACTTCAACTTCCCGAAGTAATCAGGAACGTACCCCCTCCTTCCTTGCAACCCCCGCCCTTTACCCCTCGGTCGAGGCAGCCCTAATAACCCAAAAGGCACATCGTCAGGTCAAATGTAGCCTGTGTTTCAAATTTCATCAAAATTTTCTTAGGATAAATGGTAGAAGTGGGTGAGTAAAGAATCAGGTAGGACGAGAAAAATAAGAAAGTTCGAAAACATGCATTTGATGCCAAATTGATCTAACTTGATATTTGGCATCAGGCAACTCAGGGGGCATGCCCCTCATTTCGCAAATTGAAAACATATGTGCACGAATCAGGGGAGGATAATCAGAGGAAACACCCGAGGTTCAGGAAATTCGCTGTTCGACAAAATGTGACAATCGATTTTTTTTTTCTCGATACTACTGAATTGTGAGAGGACCACGTGACGCAAGGTATGGTGTTATTTTCAGAGTTTCGAGACTCTGTAGCTTATTTCGTTTTCTATTGGTTGGAAAGAAAGTGTGGGCATAGTAATACAATAACGCTACAAACTGTAGTACATTTTCTTGATTCTATTCCTACTCCACCATAAATCATTCTCAACAAACCTACCTCTGTGACATTCCTATTTTTGAAACTACTGATGCAGTAGATAAATAAATCGTAAATCATTCCTTTTAGTAAAACACAAATAGATCAGGATGATGTTTAAAAATATGTTTCAGGGGTTGAATACGAAATAAAAAATTCAGTTTCCATGTTAGATTCGAATTCAAGACCCACAGCTAAACAACCAAGAACGTTCATAGTGAATGAACAATCGCAGTATTTTGCTACTGAGTAGGAGATGCTCTTGATTGCTATAGTTTCTGACTCTTTCACTCTGGCAGTGAAATATTTTAGGGTTATTAGAACTCCAATCCATAGAGGATGTTTCTCTGAAATCGGAGTTTCTAAGCGACTCAAGATTTCTAATCCCCTCTTTACCACTCAAAGAAATAGTATAGCACTAAGTCTTTGTAATGAAGTGTTCCTCTTGCATATAAAAACAATTGTTTGTTAAAACACTTCGAAATTAGAATGCACCTAATATTGAACATGTAAAAATATAATATGCCCAATAACGGCATTATGAAACAATAATAACCACCAACCTCAAATATTCTTCTTTATTCGTTTCGTCGACACGTATTTTGTCTCCCACTTCTTTAAGTTCATGATGGATGACCTGACCCAGAACTTCGAAATCGACAGAGAAATACATTTCGAGACCACACTCATCTATGTTGTTATCGCGAATCCATACCAGCGAATTGTAAAATTCAGGGTCGATAGATTCTATGTCTTTCATGGTCAGCTTCTTGTTCAGCATTCTCTTGTAAAATGGCATCGTGAAACCAGAGTATATGAATCTACCGTGGTAGAGCGCCTGGAAACGAGAAATTTGGAAATACATACTTTGTGAACAACAATGGCAAATGTTACAATATTGGGTGATGCACCGTGGGGGAAGAATCAATTTTTGAAAATGGCGATTTATAGTTGGCTGATGAATGATTCTCACAATATATTAGCAAAGGAATGTGGGCACATCAAGAATTTGGCTGAATATGCCCCCTTAAAAACCATGTCAAACAGAACGTGAGCTGCCTGCACATACACAGTTGAGCACAGTCTGGTCCGGACTAGAGGGGGGGTTCAACAGAACACGAAACTGTTGACATTGTCCCTTCACTGGAGACATGTTAAAAGTTTACAATTAACTTTTCTGGCAAGGGAATGAGGGACATATCTACGCCAACCCATTCTAGTGGATGTTTGGAGAAGGTAGATCAGCTATTTTTGAGTTTCTCAACTCACTCTAGAAGTAGTTTGAGAAAGGTAGATTAGAAAGGTTGTGTGTGTGTGGTTAACTTCCAGTGGCCAAAATGTGTACATAAATTACCTGGGTGTGAAGGAAAATATCCAATGTACTTAAAATAGCGAAACTCCAGTAGGAAAAGATTAGATGTGTATATGATAATTCATATATGTCCCTATTCAGCAGAAATTTAACATGTCCCGTTGGTAGAACTGGATCGAATAAGATCCGAAAAGCGAGGATTCTGCAAGACTTGACAATGCTCATCTTCGTTTACCTTTTCGGATTCTGCAAGAGTTGACAATGCTTATCTTCGTTTACCTATCTGCCAATGTATAATAGTCTCCACTTCAAGTCTCAGTTTAGTTCAACGTCAGTCATGAGTTCTGTTACCATTTCAATGAGGAATACCCACAAGCTTGTTCGTTGAAAGCAGATGAAATTCTGAAAGTAAGTTTTGGCATCTCAGCAGACCCAACTGTCTAGTGTGACGTCAATTTTTGCCGAAATTGAAAAACCAGAAAAAGCAAACCACTAATCGTAAGAACGTGCCAATGGTGTCTAAGTTCTCAGGATGAAAATTATTTTCATTTAAAAATAATAGTAGAAGCAAATTTTTCAGACCAATGGGTAATCCTCATTTTGTCAAAGTGTCATACATTTTTGAGCCATTAACACAGCTCCTAAAAAAACATGGTTTCAGGAAGTTTTAGAATTTTGCCACTTTGAACCACTGAATGGCGTAAATACAATGCTGATAAAAATATTCAAGCAGATTGAAGAAAAATGAGCAACTTACCATTGCAATGAATCTTCCAATAAATTTGAAATACAGCAGATGATCTGGGTTGACGTACGATGCTGGATTTATTTGGAGGCTATAGTTATTTTTGTTAGCATACTCGAACAAACAATACATGGGGTTGAGCACTTCATGTGACAGCAAGAAGAACCATTCCCTGCAAACAGAATAAATAGGTGATTATTTTTTCCCAGCTACCTCAAGATAAGGAACCTGTCTAAGACCCAAGCGCTGGCAATTGCTCTTAATTCAAAGCTTTTTTCCTGTCAGTTAATACGTGCTGCTAGTGTCGCACTGGACCACGAAAATTACGCTTATACTCAAAGGCCCTTATCCAAGTGCATGAGCCCATGCCGTGCGTGGGTGCCGTGAGTGTGTGTGTGTTATGTGTGTGAAGTGATGTGTGTGCTTCGTTTTTAACAGAAAATTAAAATTGAATAATATTTAGTTACATCACAGTTTTTATGGTATTAAGACACAAAACTCCGGAATATTAATTTTTGGGGGGTATGACAACTATCAATGAGGTTTCAGTATATCACTGAAATCCCAGCTACTATATCACTGGGTTTAAAATCATTAGGTCCGTTCTCGCTGATCAGAAAGTCAATCTACTTCCAAGTACTAAAAAATTATTACGCAAATCTTATAGCTCAATAAATTAAAAAACTAATTTTCTGCCATAAATTTGAGTGTTGTTGCCATAAATTTTTGTTTTGATTTGCTTCAATAGTATATGCGCAAATCTAAGAAAAATTGTTCTCACCAAAAAGGACGTCTGTGTAATGCTTGCGTAACCATAACCACATTTTTAAAATAGCAGATTTAACAGGTGGTACCTACTTTTTTTCCATCCAACCAGTTAGGGTTACATGTGCAAACCCACGATTGGATACTATAGGCCTTGTGTGTATCGATTAAAGCAGCGATACTACAGGCCTTGTGCGTATAGATTCTAGCACAGTGGCAGTGGTGGGTGGCGTAAGCTACGAGGGGACCTAGGGACATGGGCGCCTGGAGGCAAGGGACGGTAAAATGACTTTTTATACATTCACCTAACAAACATTTCTTGGAAACAGTACAATTATATTCCTCCATGCTACGAAACAGCATGGATACTATTCATTAAAAAGGAACTATTTCCACCGAGAAGCTTTGGGAACGTAAAACATCCAAGAAACATCTGATTTACATTATGGAATCAGCTAACAGGTTGTTTTTGTTTTGGTCCATTCTCGTCGGTTTTTATGCTGATCGGATTACATTTCATCACTTATCATTATAAAATATCTTCATATGTTAACAATACTAAGAAAATGTGTGGTTATTTTGTAGTTTGTTGTAATAGTCGATCCGATTAAACAAAAAATTTAATCTAATTTCGTGGGTAGGTAGGTACTATCTTTTCCTTTGAAGTCCTATGAAACTGATCAAAAGCGGAAGTGGATAAATTTGTGAATGTTCTAGTTCAATGTGAATAAACTATTTTTGAATTACATTCGGCTATAATGTATAAATTACCGATTTTTAGCTTTTTTTTTTTTTTTTTTTTTTAAAATTTTTTTTTTTTTTTTTTTTTTTTTTTTTTTTTTTGGAGACATTTAATGAGCTCCAAAAGTACTGGCTAACGAACTCATTCTCTAGTTTGGAAAGGTTGATTTTTTTGACGCAAGAACAGAATTTTTATCTCAATCCTAAAGAGATATTTTCTGGAAGGACACATATATTTATATACACTTGTAAAAGCGTTAAACTCAAGGATTCATTTCAGAAAATCTCAAAACGGATTTCAATGAAGACAAGTTTGAAAAATTTTGATTTTAGAATTTTGAAGCCGTTGCAATAGCTTCATTTTTCAAGAAAAATCGCTAAAATAGAGGAATATAAATTATGTTCTGCACATCTTTAGACTCGAATTGTTGAAGCCAATTCAAATGAGCTACCGTTGATAAAATTTGGTCGTGAACCGTAGAAGTTACCACCACAAAACTTAGCTGTGTATAATATTAACATATTAGATACCTCGAAACACCGCCGTAATCTAGACCTTCTTCCCCTCTAAAGATGATGTACAGCCGCCGCCTCAGCTCATATGCTGGTAACCTCATCACTTGGTGATACGAGTCCTCGAACAGTGTTTGCCTTGTGACGGTTATCTTGATATGTGACGGAAGAACGTTGCTTTGACATAAGTAGCGAAACTGGGAGAGTTTCCACCTGAATGACCTCTCATAAGCTCTAGGGACTCCATATACTCCTTTTGGCCTGTAAGGAAATTATAGGGATTGCATAATTGTCATAGTACTGTATAACTTACAAATATAATTGAGTTATAAACTACGGAAATGAAAATGAATTATGAATTAGTGTGATCATTAAAAAATGACGGGAAAGTGGTCCACCCCCCTTTGCTAAGTCAAGGGAAACACTAATGCCATGTCCCGTGAGAGTTTGCCACGCGATGGGACATTGGTGCATTCAAGCAGCGGACCAATGAAACCCGTAGAAATTGTTGGCCCCCCAGCCACGCGTGAACATGTTGGCGTTGAACGCCTCGGTTTGGTTTTAAAAATATTACTGTCTCGTGTCAAACACGAGTATATCTTGTATTCGGATTCATTCCACATTGGATTTTGTACCTTTTTTTGCACTCTTTTGTTATTATGGAATTATTGAAAGCAGATGTGCATAAACATCCAGTTCTGTGGATGAAACGCCAAAAAGGGTAGGTATACAGATCCTACATTGTTTGGAACAGGTTGGGAATAGGTGACAAAGTGGGAACAAACGTGACAAGTAAGTTAACAAGTTTTTGTTAAGTAAAGAGACTTTTCACAATGTAGTCGAAATTGTCCTATGCCATTCTACAATATGATTCGAAATGTTCTTAACTTTTTCTTAACTTGGATTACAAGTGATGAAATTCACAAAACTTGTTTTGGCATTCAACAATTTCTTCTCTGATCTCCTTCGTTTTTATTCTTTTGGGCTAAATAATACAACAGAGCGGTTGAACTGGTTAGCTACTAAAATTTGCTGAATGCCTGTAAGAAGTATATTAAAATGATCTACGACACGTTTTTGCGTTTCCAAGGAGCTATTTTCCCCTTTGTGGAATGATGCACCAATGCGCCAACTTTCATGCAACTTGATGCTTGCGGAGGACAAACGTAGGACATAGCCAAAGCTTTACAGGTACCTACT
This sequence comes from Adelphocoris suturalis, assembly GCA_030762985.1. Lineage (NCBI taxonomy): Eukaryota > Metazoa > Arthropoda > Insecta > Hemiptera > Miridae > Adelphocoris > Adelphocoris suturalis. Next base: position 88,866,005 of record CM061044.1, read on the forward strand.
GTTGCTTGTTGATGGGTATATAACGCAACCTTGCAGATTCGCTCTTATGAAAGGTTTTGTAGTGGGTTACATTCCGTGTGGGCAACACTATCACATCATTCAAAACCATATTGTGAATGCAATGTAATTTCCTCCAAAACCTGAATGTCAACTTGGTATTTGAGTTACACAGCTTTTTGAACAATAATGTTTTTGTTTCTGATGTCAACTCGTTGTCCTGGACAGAACAGTCCGATTTTTGAAGAAATTTTCCGGGTTTTTGGAGGATAGCCCCTAAACAATACATACTATATAGATTTTATTACTATCGGACCAATATGAGCGTGTTTACACGCGCTAAGTAATTTCATAAAATATCTACGTATTTCTCATGATGTTTCATAGTAATAGCACTGTGTAACGAATTTTAAATTAATTTTGTGTCTGGGATGAAAGTTTTTGTGCTTACATTGCTCAACATTAACTTGGAAAACATGACCAGGGTTCCTCAAAATATTAGCTTTTGAAGTCAGAAGTTTGCATTTTGTATGTAAATTTTGTAAATAAACGTATAAAATATTTATATGGTGGTAAAAATAAGAATAAGTAACACAAATAAAACCTTTTTGAACTCGAAACAATATTAGATTTCTCTTATTAAAAACAAACTAAGCTCAGACTTCACTCTAAATTAAGCACAACCGTTTGTACGAGAAATTCATAATCCAATATGAACAAGCACGAGACGTTCGCGAACAATCAAGTTGAGACACGAGACTCAAGACCCTGACTTGCTCTTTAGTTCGACTACCCACTGCGTGGCATTCCCAGCGCTCCAGTCGCCATGAGATTTTACACAGATCAGTTTTCTGCATGGATTGGTGGTCTGGATGCTCGCTACGCTCGCATCTCGAAAATACATAACATCAAGTAGTCAATCCCTTAGTAAGAATTTAGATTAGTTGGTCAGGGTCTAGAGTCTCGTGTCTCAAACTGATTGTTCGCAGAAACATCTCGTCAAAAACTCTCCTCGTCTCAAAAGCCAATATTGGTCAATAGGAAGGTCGTAATAAATAGAAGATGCATGAAGGAGAAAGGGGGGAGGAGGGTTTGTTACTTTCGGCAAATAATCTTCAACAAGCAACATTTTCAAAGCCAATACTCATAGAAGGAGAGTTTAAGGACAAAGCGATAGCTTCCCTAATCAAGTTTCCCTACTAAATTAAAAACAATTATTGTCAATAAGGAATTTAACAACAATATATAGGAAGTTCACGAATATAAAGCTGAATAATTCTCTTAAACTCGATAAATTCCAAAATGATTTGAGTTTTTTACATTCACTGATCTGGAAGAGATATAACTGTTTAACATGCCACAAGTGAACGTTTTGAATCATGCAAAAAAATTTGAAAAGAGTTGAGAAATTATGGATTAATATTTAGAAAACAACATTATTAATAATAGTTTGCAGGACTGTACTCGTTTTTCAAGTAAGAGAAATTGTTCAAGAACGTAATCAAACATTAAATTGTTTCATGAACATGCAAGGACTAACTAAAGTATTATAATTATTATAATCCAAGATGAAGTCCTTACAAAGAGGAATCATGCACTTCACTGTTACTTTCACTCCTGCAAGAAATCATAGAAATATGAAATTAAAACAAAACCCAAACAAACTAAGCAAATAAAACAATAGTTTAATACAACAGAGAAATAATGAAAGTGGCAGTTTATATGTTACAATATTCACTGGTTCAATCGCGTGTTGAAATTGAGCCAGTTACATGCACACTTGGTTAACCTCAACCGAGCAGTTATTCCTACATGAACGTATAAGGTTGATGCGAGGAAACGATATAATCAACGAGTACTTTACAAATATTTGTGATAATACTTTTCATTAGATAATGTTAGGTATGTGTAACGTTAATCTTATTCGCCTGAATAGAGAGAGAATGTGGATTCGACGATCTGTCTATAGGGGGTATTATCGAGACTTCGACACTAGCACCCCCCCCCCACGCACCCTTACATAGAGGCAAGGCTAAAAACATAATGTTGAGGTGTTGAGGTTATAACACCTTGTTGTCATGGTGAGGAGTAGACTATGTGAATAGGCGCCATTTCCTGTCACTGACTACATAACTAATCATCAGTATTTTTTATTATGCAAGGTAATAAATTTCATGCGAATCATATTGAGCTGTTGTCTGCTGATGACCTGATGTGCGGTCGAGATCTCAATGAAATGTGTGTTGGAGAGGTTACAAACAATGAAGTTTTAGAAGTTCCAGACATCAGTCTCAAAGATATTGTGGATTAACTAGTTTTCAGAACTGTTCTTTGAATCAATTACGGAACTATAAATCTTTAGAGTCCTGTGTGAAAGGACGTGCCATGATAGCTCTGCCAGACGGGAATATTAGCTATCACCTTTGGAAAGGCAAGTAACTAGAAAGGTAGGTTATCTACCTACTTTCCATTTATTATTAGTTGTTTTCATGAATTTCCATAGACAAAAACCTAAGTACGTACCTAATCAACTTTTTTGTTCTACATATTTGCGTAACTGCAAAGCTCGTGTTGTAGGTAACTGCACTGACAATGCCTCCTTTATGAAGTCTAAAATTCGGAAGAATGAATTTCAAGGTATTTCGCTTACAGCTGGTTTTTAATGCATGTTGCACATTTCCTGATTCGATATTCGACAAACTTGCTAATCAGCAGTTGTTTTCGTCGGCAGAGCAACAACCTACCTACTTTGTTTAATTTTAACCAACAGCTGTACAAACCTACTACCTAGGATAGGTACTATTTCGTTTTTTGGTGTAGCAACAACCTGCCTTGTTTACTTCAACAAACTATCAAATCTATTTTTTTATTCAAGGATAGAAATCTGGAGTGGTTTTCCTTTTTATTCTTTCCTTTCAATATACCAAGTAAAGCATCCTCAGTAACATTAATACGAAGTCTCTTTATAAAACACTGGTGAAACTGCCAGCGCAATGGCTAAGTACCTACACTTCAGTGAGACATCTTAGGAATTGTTAATTATTTTTTCATGTGATTTATTCTCAAACCTAAACGAATGAAGTTCTTTAGCTTTCGGGTACTAATCATCTGAAATAGTACCTAGTCCAAATAAAAAATCGTTCACCATTAGATCGGTAACATTGGCTACAACCAATAAACGCAGCCAATAAGTATTACCTGGATTTGGTTTTTAGCAAATTTTCGTAGAAAATGACGCTATTGCAATGGCTCGGAAAATTTTTAAATCAAAATTTTTGAAAAATGTCTCCATTGAAATCGGGTTTGAGGCATTGTGAAACGAATCCTTTCCTAGCGAAAGGATGAGTTCGTTGGCCAGCATTTTTCGAGCAAATTAAATTGGTCAAATTTCAAAAAATGTGCAAAAAAAAAAAAATGGCTAAAAACTGTTGAAAATCGTGATATATATATCTTTTCCAGAATATTTCTCAAATAAATTTTATTAACCATAAAATAGAACATTCAAAAAGTATGTACAAATTAATGCTGAAAAATTTCATTCAAATTTGCTAAAAAAAAGCGATAAACTGGAAAAAATCCAAAACCTCTTGATGATTAGCAGATTATTATTTATAATACGTTTTTTGCCATAAAATTAATATTTAACAATTTCCCTGCACTCAAAGAACTCAAATTAAAAAAGAAAAAAAATTCTACATTATACAACACGATAATTTATGAAAATTCGGTCATACAATCATGCTGAATGACTGGAATGTTTGGATCGTTAGTGTATGGGCGACTCACAACAAAACCAAAATGGACTTTCGTAAGGAAATAGGTGGTCACCCAATTTGGTATTCAAGTCCTACCCTGCTCCTTGCCTCTAGTTCCATAAGCCTGACCAGCGCTACAGCCTACATAAATACTCAACACTTCTCAAGGTACCACTTATTTCAAATTCTAATTTGACTCCGTAGGCTAAAGATTTCTCTAAACTTTCAACGAATAATGTAGTTAAGGATATTGACAATGGGGAAGGGGCCTTTTGGATCATCTTGATCCGATAAGTAAAAGCAGCTACCTACATATATTTGCTTCAGGAATTAATAGACTGAATTCTTGGCAGCACCTATGAATTTGAATATTCTTGAATGGAGATAGTTTTCGGAGTTGATTAGTTTACGACCAAACATCGAAAATTGCTTATTTTGGAGAGTACTCGTAAAATCGTTTCCTCCGTCGTTCATGAACTTGAAATAATCAATCTTCATAGTAGGTATCGTCTATTTTTTAAATTAATGTCAAGCCTGTAGAAAGCAAAGAAGGCCATTTTAAAATTCGAAATGAAGTCAATTCCTTAATTTTAATAGAGGAAATTTGGGTCGTTTGCTCCTTCTACAGAGAATCTAAGACCAGAGCTGTTATAAATTAATCATTGAACCAAACAAAATAGCATGCAGGACAGTAGCGAACCTACATTGAGTAAGTTTGTAAGAAAAGTTTGGTAGTTCATACCCTTTCGGCGCTCCTGGACGGGGATCTTGAAACGTGGTCGTGCGAGTATTGTGGTCAACAAAGTAACGCACGCCTTCTTCAGTCAATCGAATTTCCCAACCTGGGGGCAATGGCGGTTCGTCGGACCCAACTTCTTGCCTACGGGAAAAGCAGGTAAGTTGTTTTGAAAGTCAATAAATTGGAGTTGTTGTAGCATTTCCAAATTAGGTTCACTGTCTTAGCATGTGACCAGAAAGAGGGAGGATGGCAAGTCATAATGACTCCTGGCTCAACATGCCAGAACAAAGTAGCGCTGAATCGCACAATCTCTTTGTTTTTAAGATAGTTCAATTCAATTGTAAATCAGAGATCGGTAGCGACTGTTGTGATATTGACTGAGTCATATTGAAAGATTTCATAATTTAAAGTTAAACCAATACGAAAATAGATTGAATGTCCCAACCCTTGAGTCCTCGGGTCTTCCCATTGCGTAGTTCTGTTCTTGTGGTTCACAAAATACACTCGCCCATCCGGTTGCACTCTTTTCTCCCAACCTGATGGGAGAGGACCTAACGACTCTTCTTCCTCAGTTGTTGCAGTAGCAGTTGCTCCGGTTTGCTGTAACAATGAAATATAATTTGTATAGAAATTGGAAGAAAAAAGCTAAAATCAAGAAATTATTTATTTGTCACAGAATATTATCAAGAAAATATTCTTGACCATAAATACAATTATGGAATGTAACACGTTTTGGGTATAACTTGCGGTTAAATTTCAAGAACACTTATAATGAAAAATTAGAGTAAACCGTCTCTTCTATCTTATATAGACCTAAGTGCACTGGTAATGTGATTAGAAGATTCAGGACACCCTTCAAACGCTTGCATACGAGTCTGCAACACATTGGGACATTTTATGTCTTTAGTTGAAGACAAGTATGTGTTGCAGACTCGTATGCAAGCACTAAGAGCCACTCAGCTGATCCGGACCCTGGGCATCTCCACGTAAATGTGCTAAAGAGACTACATACGAAATTACAGCTTCCTAGAGTGTAAAACATAGAAATTAGCTTTAAGAGCCACTCATCTGATCCGGACCCTTGGCATCGTCAAGTAAATGTCCTAAAGAGGCTACATACGAAATTACAGCTTCCTAGAGTGTAAAGTATAGAGATTACCAATTAAAATGATTTAGCCACCGCTTCACAAATCAAACCGTTCTCGCAATATTTGGATCACCTGCTATGAATCAAATCATCGAAACACCAGCTCAATGAAATCATCAGAAATTAACAAGCGGTGGCAATCATGTTCACAATATCAAATATTGAGAATGATCACCTGAGTGTACACAATTATTCAAATAACCTTGCTCATAACTCAGCTTGTTGGCCACGCACTTCGCAGTAGTTAACATAATATGGATGGATAAATCGAGAGCTTTCGAACGAATGGTCAACGAATTTTGTGGGATGAAAAACGACGAAGTACCATTTCCCTAGCAACGACTCGGTTGTAAGTGGAAATCATCAAAATATTTTCGTGAGCAATTTTCCGTGACTTTTTTTAGTTTATGTGCCATAGCAAAGACATAAAATGTCAAAATAAGATATAAACACGAAAAATTCGCTCGAGCTGCAGTAGTGAACCACAGCCTGAAAAAGGAGATGCTTTTTTGCCACGAAATTTCCGTATCACGTTGATATACCTCCAACTTTTGGCTCTAATCGAAAATGAAACCCGGACCCTGAGTTTGATTCATCGCAATGATGTCAGTGCGGTCACAGTTCTGGTATAAAAGTTGATGAGTCTGTCGCTAGGAGAGCTCACGTAATGACCTTTTCCAAAACTCTTAGCATGACTGTATTCCTTATCAGGTGTCTATTATTCGCAGTTTCATACTCATTATTAGTAAAAGCATATTTGGAGAGACAACAACATTCATCCGCCTTTTTCGCTTCCAGAAAGCGGTGTTAATGATTTTGGCGGGAACAGAGATTGATGCCCACTGCTGCCCGTTTTCTTAAAAAATTGAGAAGTCTAACCCTTCCAGCTCTGTTCATTTTGGCATTATTAGTATGAGCGAAGAAGCATTTGAATGACCTCCCAAGACTTGAAAGATGCTCACAAATACGATACTAGGAACCTTGGTTTGTTCTGCCAAACTTGACATCACCTAGCTCTCACTCAGAAGAGAAATCCAGATTTCAGGGGAAGGAAATTTTTCAACAGGATCCAATTAGGATCAGTTGGATCCTTATCATTGAAGTTTTATGGGAGAAAACTAAAAGACATTCGTATATGCCAAGCCCCATATACTGTCGAGGAACATAACCCTGAGACTTTAAGCTGATAATTTAAGCTACTTGTTGTTATTTGTTTTGATGTAAGTCCTACTTATAAGAGCCCTTTTTGTATGTCAAAAATAAAAAAATATGCAATCCATAAAAAAGCCTTAGTAATTAGCGCAGTTTATTAAAAATGGGTTTCGCTTACAAGCAACCCGCTTATATGGGAATGAGGAGGATGAAGTTCATAGAGGATCGTCTAGACTTCAACCCGCACAACCCCTGCACGTTTCAGCACAATCTTATGTAAACAATAAAAGGTCCAGTAGTGCAGCATGATCGTATGAGCGAATTTTCCTAAATTATCTTATTACATACACACACACACACACTCACGCGAACGCGTAAGAAAAAGTGCTAAACTTTAGGATTTGTTGCGTCAAAACGGATTTCAATGAAGAAAATTTTTGAAAATTTCGGTTTTAAAAATTTTGGAGCCATCACAACAATTTATTTTTTACGATAATTCGCTAAAATAACCTAATATAAATCCGTTTCAGATCATAATAAGACTGAATCCGTAAAAAAACATATATATATCCATAAGTGGTATGTCTTTTTTATACGCACACAGTGTCTACGTCGAAATTTTGTCGTCTCTGCACAGGCCACAACTCTACAGAGTTTTAAATGCTTTTTTGTTTCGATCCCAATTTCAGCCTAGCTGAGCTAAAAACCACGGAAATTTTACATTTCTTGACAAAAGGGAGGAAATATAAGAAGTAATGCTGACAACTTTTTTTTATCAATTCTACAAATTTTGTCGGAGCTACGGGTACTCTCAACCGATTTTCGTTATTCATTTTTTGTTCGATCCCAATTTTGGCCTAGAAGAGTAACAAACCTCGCAAATTTTGAATTTTCCATTGTGATGGCGAAGAAGGGAGTAATTTATTGCCGATTCTTTTGAGCGCTGCTCAAGCACTACGATTCGCAACCGATTTTTGTGATTATTTTTGCGTGATAAATTAGGAATTTGGTTTGTTCTAGGGAAATTTTTTTAGGAGTTTCAAATTTCAATATAGAAGGGAGAAAATGGAGGGGGGGGATACTGAAAAATCGTGATGTTTTCACTACTATAAGCACCTACAATAAATGAATTACATGCCAATATATAAATTTTTGTTAACCTACAAAAAATGATCACGAAACTTACGCTTGCATCCCCGAAAGCGACATTTAGAAAATAAATTTTCTAAGAACACGAAACGGAAACGGAACGATATATTTCCTCATTTCGATCACTTTTGGTGAGGATTCGATCACTTAATGTTGTATTAAGACGGATACGAAGATGCATCCCAAACACGTTACAATTTGTCTTCCAAAATTTCGGTTGGGTTGAAGGATTTGCTGGATCTGATTTATTATTTCAACAATCCCAAAATCCTAACCCTTTCCAGCTGACGTTATGTGCTGGATATGGCAATTTCATCCGACATGACGATTGATGATGTAGACAGCAATCAAATTATCCAATAGAACTTGCAATTATAAATCGGGTTTTAAATGAATTATAATCAGAGAGCGACATACCTGCTTTAATCTACAACGTTGATAGCATATAACTGCTCTCCCGGCCATCAATTGCTTTCACTACGAATCGAAAGAAGGTGTAAGAGTGCCGGGCGTTGAACGTGTTATATATAGACTCCTTCGATTAAATTATTGATACGAGGTTGTTCACTGTTTACTTTTAACAGTAGTTATATCAACTTATGTAAGCATAGAATGACTAATAGCCAGGGCAAGGAAAGTTAGTAATCGGAATGATCGGAAGATGATATTTTATGAAAACATGTTCTGCTATCCAATTCTAACTACCGTGACCCAGAACTCGTTCCATATCTTCTGCTTTCACATCTGATGTTTCTCATAAGTGCTTTTAAAACATGCATGTTTTTGGGTGGTGTCAGAAGAAAATTTCGGTAACAAACGCAAAAAACCCATCAACGAGAGTGTAACGGGATGAGCAAAAAAAGTTTCAGTGATGTATTTTCGTGTTACCGTATTATATAATTTTATATTGTTTTGAAATTTGAGCACTTTGAGTGCAAAGAAATTGTTTGCAACTTTTTTTTTTTTTAATATTTGGACAGTTCCAATTATAACAAGCTTTACTAAAAAAGCCTTTCTTGTCCTTAAATTGGTTTTATGATGAAAAAAAAAACTGATTTTTAAATGCCCATGAGGCTTTCCAGTCCTGGATTTAAAGGGCCTGCTCGGACCAAGACAGCTATCCTATCCCGACTCATTTTGCGTTTTTGCACTCTTCCGTTCCGCCTATCGTATTAAAAGAATTGTAGGTTCAAAATTCGTTCAAATTTCACCAAATTTTGAGATAATGTTTGTTACATCATATAGTATTAAATCACGTAAAAATATCCAGTATTTTTCTATATTCAACCGTTTTTCTAAACAGTTTTGTTCCAAAAATGAGGTGAAAATCAAAATAATTCAACTTCAAACACAGGGAAAGGTTTTCACAAGTTCAATTATTTCTTCGTCCGTGAAAGCACGGCGATTTATTCGCGACATTTCACAGAAAATAACACGGATGGAATAATACAAGACAAACAAGCGGTACTGGAGCTTCTGGGAGGAGAATGGTAAACCCTGCCTTCCCCCCGACCAGTAATGTCGAATATTTAATGTAAACACAGTAGTCTTCCAACTACCGCTCTGAGTCCGAAAAACAATGAATGACGGGAGGACAAATTAATGTAGTGACGTCATAACAAAACGAAAAGCAAACTGTATATATGCGTAGCCCGGTAGGGAGGTGATCTAAGGTTGGACTGTATATATGCGGACCCCGGCAGTGACGTTTTCATGTATATACATATTGGTAAATAATACATGCATTATAGGGACGTCCTAATGAATGGATTGCATACAATTTTTGTGAGATTTAAAAAAAAATAAAAAACAAAAATATCATGACTTCACCACCCTTCCTCCCATTAGCCCACTCCACCCACAGTAAATTTCCATCGTAAAACTTCCAGCAAGAAATTTGAAATCCCTGACATATTCTCCGAAACTAGACCAAATTCATAATTTAACAAAAAAAGATCACGAAAAAATGATGATTTACTACTATTACCCCTTCCATTCGCCCCCTTCCGTGAAGACATTTGAAACTCCTGATATTGGTACCTTCTAAAACTAGACCAAATTCCAAGTTGGGCAAGAAAAGAATCACGAAAATCTGAAGAGGTTAGCTTGATGATTTATTACTGTTACCCCCTCTGTTCACTGCCTTCCATAACGAAATTTGAAACTCCTGATATACGATCCAAAACTAGACCAAATTCATATTTGCACAAAAAACGAATCATTAAAATCGAACGAGAATTGTTGAAACATCATGATGTATAAGTATCCCCCCTCCCCACCACCATAATCATGGTGAAATTTGAGATTCCCTGGCTATATCGAATTCTTAATGGAACAAAATAAGAATCATGAAAATCGGTCGAGATTTGTAGCTTGGACAGCGCTTGAAAGAATCTTTAATTATCCCCTCCACCCCCCCACCACGACCGTAAATCCGAAATTCCCTGTTCGTTGCACAGTTAGACTAAAATTTAATTGAACCAAATAAGAATCACGAAAATCGATTGAGAATTAATTGTGGCTTGGGCAGCGTCGAAAAAATTTGTCACATACACACACACACACCCACACACACTCGTGTGGAAATGGCGATAGTGGCGGGCCCCAATGCCCTCAGAAGCCCATTCTACCCATTGGGAAGAAATGGAGGATTCAGAGCACTGTTGGAGTTCATTGCCATTTACCGAGTCATGCAGTGCAGCAGCAAAATCAGCAGATGAGTTAGGTTTGGAAGCCAAGAGCACACAGCAGGTTAGCTTTGGCAGTAAGTATGAGTGAAGGAGGTGCAGCTTCTGCTTTGGCTTCAATGGAGCCTTGGTGAAACAAATTAATTCTCCACCAAGGCCCCACATGGCTTGCGGCTACTGTGGCCACACCCATGAAGTCGACCCCAATGTACCGCCAGACCTCCAACACGGATCGGGCGGGGATGGGTGTCTGCCCTAAGACAAAGCACTCCTCATCCACCACCTTCACTTCTGGTGGCCCAAGGGAACCAAGGAGACCAACCCGCACTTAGATGGGTTAACCACCAAACCACACCTGGCTAGCTGCTCAGCAAAGGCGTTGAGGGTGATCTGCAAGCCCACGCGGGTTACTGCAAGTAGGATGACATCATCAGCAAAGGCCAATGCACCTTATCGCACCCCAGGGGCGAGATCAATCCCTATTTCAGCCAGCAGCTTACCCAAGGCAGTATCCACGACAAGGTTGAAGAGGAGTGGCGATAGAGGATCCCCCTGGCATACCCCACACCCCATAACAACATCCTTCGACATCTCACCTCCTCTCTCGAAGACCGTCACACCTTCATAGTACAGACAGGCAACATAATTAATCGAGCTGGTGCCCCAACACCAAAAAGGCAACCGGTCAGGGCAAAATGGCTAACAGTGTCAAAGGCCCTAGCAACATCCAGAGCAGCAAGTTGGAGCTGCCGTTTCTTGATGCAGGCCAGCAAAATGACAGTTTGGAGAACTAGAAGGTTCTCCACTGTGCCATCTGTGCCATCTGCTGGCTGAAATGTTCTATGGACGTCAATTATGACACCAGATGCTTGGATCCGAGATGCCACAATCTTTTGAAAGTGGCGGAAAACTACAGACGATATAGAGATTGGACGGTAGCCTCCGAGCCCACAAACCCCTTGCTTTGGGATAAAAACTGTCTGGGCGTGGGCGAACGCTTTTGGGGGTCTTCCCGATAGAAGCAACAGGTTAGGATGAGCAGCTTGACATTCTTTGGAGCTTTATTCTAGTGTCGGGCAGAAATACTATCAGGTCCAGCAGACGTGGAGTTTTTGACACAGCACTTATGGGCCTCGTCATGAAGCACCAGCAGGCACATAATGCTGCATAAGGAATCCCTGGTGGAACCTGGGGGTACCACCAGCTAGCAGGGTTGTGGCTGGGAGCACTCAAGAGTGGCTCCCAAAATTCCACAAACTCCTGGAGAAGGGGGAAAACTTGTCCATCCCCAGCTCCCTCCAGTACCTCCACAGCTGTACGTGCCGGATAAACTTCCTCCACAACTTCGGGACCTGCTGGTATTCCTGCCTCCTTGCTTGCTTAGCTGCTCTGCGACGTCCTCGGGCACCAATGCAGGAGGATTTCCTCCCTGTTGCGGGAAGATCCTCTGTACGTAAGCTGCAACCTCATCTTCAACAGCCCGCCTCGCCAGTTCCTGTAGGGAGGCACTCTCATAACTTTCAATACTGCCTACCTGCACCCCGAGCCTCAACACTTCGGTTTTCAATCTTCAAGAAGACCCCGAGGTCCGGGGGATCACGGAACTTACACACACAGATACATATTTATACATATACATACACACACATACAAATATATATATATATATATATATATATATATATATATATATATATATATATATATATATAGGTATATATATATATATATTTATATGGAAATAATGTAATAGGTATTTCCATTTCATACCTTTGTCACAGAAGTTAGAGAAATGAAAATCATTCTTGATGTCTTGGAAATTGCATGTGTGTCAGCAACTATGGTCACTTATCAAAATAAATGCTGATAAGCACGAATGATACATAATGTATAAGATCATAAAAATATAAGAAAAGGCCTTAAGCTCTAGTATTTGTTTCAGAATGTCTCAAAACGGATTTCAAATCAAGACATTTATCAAAAATTTTGTTTTAAAAATGTTTGAACCCATTGCAATAGCCTCCTTTTTTACTAAAATTCTCTAAAATCCGTTCTTTCGTTAAAAATCAAACAAAAAGAAGGGATGAGTTCGATGGAAAACAAGCAAATGAATGAACAAGCAAAATGAATTTGCTGAATGGATCTGTGATAGGCTGAATAATGTGTGATGTTATGCGTTATGGTTTACTGCTGTCCCTGTACGCAAGAGTGTGAAAAAAAAAAGAAAACAACAACAAAAAAACTAAAGAAATGGTTGGACCTCATCAGTATAAAACACAAGTTTGTCATTCACTCTAGTGAATCACTTGAGGAGACCATTTCAATGAAAGTATTCTACCCCACTACCTACATATTTACTTGTAGTTATTCATATTTTAGATAACTAGAAAATTAAATGTACCTATTCATAAGTTTGGTGTAGGTACTTACACTTCTCGTACTTACCTACCAACTGATGGAGGTTAAAAAGCATAACTGTATGCATACCGCTTTATATATAATATGTTGGTTTTGTTTCACCTCTAAGAACTGAATAGCAAAAATTTCATCGATATTTTTATGTACTCACTGTTACCAGTGGCAAGAAACGCGTTTTTTTATACTCACTTGTTGAATAAATGTAAATTTGCTCGCAAAGACTGTGATAATTATTTGAGAATGGAAACGGTGGGAAAATGTGCTACTCGCTACTAGCGAGAACTCTTTCTTCCAGCTTGGCTGATTTATTAAATGAAATTTCGGCAGTCCTAAAACAGGTAGGTAGTATCCTTTTAACACGATTTTCAATCAAATATTCATATAAAAATGTGCTCTCGACTAATCAAGCTGTGCCATCTCCGAAAGCACGCCTCATACTGACCAACACCCAAATAATCCAATTGTTAATTAATCGAGCAACACCAAAACCTATGGATAGTTCTAACAAAGCTAACATATCATTCCTTTCTTTTTCTAATTCAACCAAAGAATCCCCGCATACATTATTTCGTCACTATTTTCTCTGGAAAAATGTACAATGAAACTATCCCAGGAAACGTGATATAAATCATGTGAAGTGTGGGATAGAAATGCAAGATGCTTTTCCAAGGGGCCATTCTGGTATTAACCAAATAACATTACTTGGAAAATTCCTAATTAACATGAACTGAGATTTCTATAAACATAAGGTTTTTGGTTCTTTGCTTAGAAAATAAATTTGGCTTACTACCGTACCTGAGCAGCATTTGGAGGGTACAAAAATCTCTGGTTTCCTTCTCGAACCACATGCTGTCGCTCGCCCTGCCAATGTTGAAAGTGTTGGAGACGTTCTGTGTTAGGTCTTTGCCAAGTCGTCGTTCTGGTGTTGTGATCAACGTAGTAAATACGACCTCTGGGATCCCGACGCATCTCCCAACCTTTTGGCAAAGCCTGAGGGCGCTCCCAAGAAGTCGAACGGGAATTATGATCAACATAATAACGCCTCCCATACACATCGTATCTCATTTCCCATCTGTATTTTCAAAAACAGATCAAGGAGGACAAGGTTAATCCAAACCTTCAAATACCTTTAGCTCAATGTACCAGTGATGAAACAATGTCATTTGTATAGTCAAAAGATCACCTACTCCAATATTATTTCACCTTAGAAGGTATTTATTTAAGGGATCATAGCACTGCAGTAATTACCCAGCAGGAAGAGGTTCTTCTTGGACAATGCCACCACCAGTTGCACCCTGCCGTGAATCTCCTGCTGCACTTCCATTAACAGCTGCTGTTCCAGGCACAGCGCCATTCGTACAAGGTGCTGCTGCGGTAGCTCCAGTGGCGACGCCACTACTAATGCTTGGTGATGCAGCAACTATACAAAATCAAACATGAGAAGTGTGATTTAAAATGTATAACAAAAAAGTGGCATAGTTAGAACTACCGATGTCTATTGCTACTGCTGCTAGAGAAATTAACGTTACCTGAAGATATGTGAGGAGTCTGAGGCCCTGGTATTGCTCCTGAACTTATGTTGTTAGAAACCATGCTTGACGCCGATTCAGGTGGTCTGTTCCGAGCCCTAACTCCACTGTTCAAAACCCCTCTTGTTTCTACAGTTGGGCTATGTTCCACTGAAAACCAATAAAATTAATTAAGTTACCATAAATATGATAGTTGAGTATGACCAAATCCATTTATAAACTCTAATTTAAATACACCATCATGCATGAGCACAGCGTGCAGTAAGTTTAGTTTTTCAATTGTTGTGTAGGAAAACTTCATTTGAAATGTAACTTATGCACAGGCTAACCTTCAATACTTGTTTAACCGTTGAGCACTATTTATACTCATCAAATAACCTGCCAGTTACATTTGAGAAGCCATGGTGAGTGATAATGAAGATTAACGCAAGGTGAACTGGCCCTTGTCACATCACACTTCCAACTTCATGGAGTGTGCCACAAAGCCAGCCTCTAATATTTTTAATTTGAATAGACCAAGGGGTATGGACGGAAATTGTAGGTCTTCTGGCATATTGTGATGGATATGGGAAAGAAGTTTTGTTGAAACACAACGATTCGGAGGCCCAGTGAAACAAAGTCATGACCAAGTGGGGGACGTGGTGGCTGCCATGGCAAGCCCGGGTTGATGTGGTGTGGTTGTGGAACCAGTCATGCAAGATGCAAAAGATCCCAGGGTTCCCAGGGTTTGGGAAAAAGCAGTCATTCATTGATAACTGCACTGTCATAGGCTGGGCTTCGTATGAAGGCCCTCCGTCGCCTTTTTGGTTCAGTTTCGTTTCCAGTTTTACATGCTGTATTCTTTGCTCTATGTATGAAACGAGCATCTTACGGCGTGATCATGTGGGGCAGCTCGGGTGGTGCTCTCTTTATTCAACCTGTAGAAGGCAGCAGTGAGAATCGTCTTTGGCCTTGGTTTCAGTGAAAGTTGCGGAGTGATTTGAAAAAACTGATTTGTATGACTGTTCCTGCACACTATGTACTGGACTGTCTCAAAGTTCTAAGGAGTAGGTTAGAGTCAATTACAAGTAACCAGCACCATCATAATTCCAATATGCCATCTTCAAATCAAGTATGTGTAGAATACTCTTGCCTAAATTTATACATATTTTTTCGTTTCTTTCATTGTGATTTTGATATGTTAGCATATATTTGGTTATTTCATTGTATATAGTGGTTTGTGTGATGGTATGAATGTAAGTTATTATGAGTGTGTGGGTGTATGTGTGTGATGGGTGTCCGTTGTTTGGTGCCTGGTTGTGGTTAAGCCACAGGTGGTCCGGGGAGGCAGGTCGCCTGGCATGCCTCTGTGAGGGAGGTTTTTACTATTCCTGCTATTCCTATCGCTTCTATCAGGCCACTTGCCCAGAAATGGGTAGGTGGACTTGGGGGCAGCCACGGTGGGTGGGGCCAGGTCCAGCTGGGGCCCCCTGGCGCCAGTAGACTGCTGGGCGGCTTATCTGGGTGGATGCATTTTGCCATCGTATTATTTTTCTCTCTTCCTTCTTTATATTGTTAAATTGTCTTGATTTCATTTTAGTTTACGGTTTTTTATGATACTTACAATTGACTATTGCAATACCTACAATGGTTCACAATAAAAAATGATCCGATTTGATATGCCTCCCATGAGTGGTCAGCTGTGGCTAACAAAGCAGCAAGGAGCCACCAACTAAAATGAGCGAAAGGAAGAAGAGTTGGAGCTTCTTTTCCACTATCTGAGAGCAACTCCAACGAGTGGAGCTACTTAATCTTCTTTCTCGCTGGTACTGGTAGGTTTTCAATCACCCCTGGTACTCCAACTCAGTGAACACAAGACAAATAACTTCATCCCCTGCCAATGGTCTCTCCACCTCCTACGACCCTAGTAACCTTTCTTTAATCTTGACGATTTTCTGTTTATAAATTTGGTTTTTAGCTGTACAAAAATCTGAACAGACGATCAACACACCTTTTGTTTCTTCCATTTTTTGGGGTCTTTCATTTTTGCATTTGTAAAAAACTGTAACCTTTGCTCAAAGTTCTATCAACGAAGCTGAAGCATCATATTCAATTTTGTGAGCTGTTTAGGTTTTGTTGCTCCCAAATCAAAATGTACACCCGCATTTTATGTTTTAGAGCTAGCTAGGAACTACAGTCCAATGTCTATCCATTATACATTTTCAACTGATTTTGATGCAATTTTCAGAGATGAGGAGTAAGCCTATGGATCCTCCCTATGAACCTAATCACCCTCTGACCAATAGTAACCACTACACTTGTACGAACTTAAAATCCTCAAAACTCTCAAGCATAAGCAGAGTTGCGTTATAAACAACATTCTTGCCAACATATATTACTATTTTTCAATGCAGAAATAAGTATATTACTTAACACAAAGCAGTACTTACTTCCTACACCTAAGTTTTTACTCGAGCACAAACTACATAAATTGGATAAAATGCTAAGTTTTCTGAGCTGAAGGTCTCAGAAGAGAAGAAAGGTGTAGCCCACGGTAGGTTGGTTTAATGAAATAGACTTACAGGAAGGTCCGACTGTGGCAAGCAGTTCAGTTTGAGCAAGCGGTGGTAGGTGCAAGATATTTTCCACTTTCATTCCATGTAGAAGTGCAATCAACTCGCCAACCTTAACCCGGCCGTCATGTTTCTCACTGACTAGGTCCATTGTCAACTCCAAATGCTCACATTTCCCATTGAAATGGATGAGAACTTCGTAGAGGCTCAGACGCTTTTCACCAACAACGCTATCTTTTCGAAACGTGCTATGGTTAAGCAGTCGGAAGTGGAGAAAGGAATATGGAGTTACCAGCCTGTAAGAGGAAACCAACATTAAGACTAGTTACAAGTATTTATAGTAGAGACTTCCTAGTAGGTCTGGTCGTCCTTAATTTTCAAAACAATGTAACATTATATAGTATGATAATTTACGGAAATTCGATCATACGATTATCCTGCATAACTGGAACTATTTCTTTTCATTTATATAGGTCAGTCACTAAGAATATGTAAGGATTCAAAATTAGGTCACTTACAGTGTGAACTCCTCGTTCCATTTGGGCTGGTAGGTGCATTTCACCACCTCAGTTTTCCTTGCATTGCGCTCATCAACAAGGATCTCGACGTAGGGGTTGGGTTTTAGGAAACTGGTACCCACTCGTAGGTGGGCACATTCAACTGAAAGGATCAAAAAATAAATAAACAATTATGACTAATGTAAGATCTTTCCTTTCTGAGAGAAACAAGCTCCAACTTCACGAAAGTTGAAACAATACTTCCTGAATCAAATATGTAAAAGTAAGTATGTATGTAAAAGTACAATAATTTAATAAATAATGAAAGTACAACTATGTAAAAGTAGTATAATATAATGTCTGATCCTACACGATAGACTATCTCTTTTTACAACTGAGACGAAGAAATCCATTCTTTTGCCGAAAAAAATTATTCCGTATCAATAGAGAGTTCCTAAACGATAAGCTGATGCTAAGCTGATAAAGTCAAGAGGGTCGAATTAGTGTCCTATCTTGAAGTGACGCTACTATCTTTAAGTAACGATGAAACACCAAGGGGAAATTCCCGCCTATCTTGTGTGTTCAGTTTCCAGCATTTCTAGGTTTCCTAGCTCACGAAAAGGTTTCGCAATGGCAGATTTTGAAATTTATGCACAAGAAAATGAATATAATTCTCATGAATCATGAATACCAAACAAGAAATGAATATCACTGTTATCGGTGAGTAAGGTTACTTTGTGATAGGTAGGAAGAGATGAGATAGGTTGGTTCGGGATAGGCGTCTTATGTTTAGGTGAAATTAATTTGTCTTATTGGAGATGAGGCGCCTCATCTCCCCGCACATGCGCAGTAGTTTTATCCGTTCACGATAAGGCGCCTCATCTCTACCTCTCTATCGCTTCAGGAACTCTCTAATAAAAAGGCACAAAATGGCTTAAAATAGCCTAATTTATAGTTCTAGCAGAATATTTCTCAGGAAAAGTTTATCAACCACAAACAGAACATTACGGAATTTTTGCAAAATTCTATTGAAAAACGTTTGAAATCACAAAATTTGTCTGTTAAACGAAATAGATCATTCATGAAGAATTTAATAAACCATTTCAGAGCTCAAAATTCAAAATAAAAATCACTAAAATTCATATGGTCATACTGCTCAGCTTGGAACTTATTACTTTTGGATAGGTGTTTCCTACGGACAGTTTCACAATTGTTTGCCAAGAAGGAAGATGAAACAAGGGAGAACAATAATCTACCGAGCCTGACCCAACTAAAGGTATCAGGAGAATCAGTTCCAAACTGCTCTGGACAAACAACGCCGAGTTTTGGCAGTTCGGAGAGACTCCGAACCATTCTGATGAGTCCTGGAACCTCAAATTCGTTGTCCTGAGAAGGACTCCAGAACCATTAGGAATTAGTTCAAGTGGTTCCAGATGTTTGCCAGTAGGTCCTTTTAATTCGATACATCCGCAGTAGACGTTTTCACAGATTACAGAACACTCCCGTCTCACGAGAAGTACCTATACCTAGTTCGAAAATCGTTCGGACAACTGGAGTACGAACTAACAGTTCTGGATAGACCCCTTTTCAGTTCCACAGGTTCTGGTTCGATTCCGATCTCATTCAGGACTGTTTCTCCGGACAAACCTTCATTAGAAAAACCGAAGGTAATCCGTTCCAATCGAGAATGACGCGTTCGGAGAAGGGTTCAGAACGATTCTGATTTCATTCCGTTCGGAACCCCGTTCTGAGAATCGAGTACAGAATGGTCTGTCCATCTACAGTGATTACGCAACTCGAATTCCGGACGGTTGTGAACACTATCGGAATTCCGCATTCCTCTCCATCTCCACTACTTCCGACCGCAGACGCATTGATGGATTGCCTCACCCAAACACGCTAACTAATCCAGCACTACCAAGCGAGAGGTGCGCTCTATTTGACACAATGTGTTTTCTATTCCATTTGAACGCAAAGACGATGAAAACCTAGCAGTGGTCGTGGAAGTATGCGGGCAATGAATGAATATTGTACCTATGCTCTAAGTGAGACTTCAGGCTTAGTTACTCAAAGGTTCAGAGACAAGTAGTTGAATACGATCAGCAAGTACAATATAATTTTGAGTAGGAAGTCATCAAACATTCCTTCGCATAGGGTTTCTAAATCTTGACGTTGCATCAAATACCTACAAATGTACCTATTTTGCCCTAGACAACCAAATTGATTGATCGAAGGTACTTTTCTGTATTGTTTAAGAAGCTTCTGTGTCACTCGTGTCTGACAACTTGCGATACCAGACAACCAAGAACGAAGATGACTATGTGCAAATGACTAAGTGCATTGACAAACAAATTCCACTAAACTAATCTGAAGAGGTGTCATATGATTAAGGATTATCTTACCAGTTACACTGAGTTGATAATAATTTGTATGACTCTGCTCAGCCATTCTCCCAAGTGCGCAGAACGTAAAGGTTTGAACAGAATCTACGAATGAATTCGCTGTGGCAGGAAACTACCTTGCGTCATCATCCTGTGAAAAAGTAAGAGCGTTGGGAGACAAGTTGTAACCTTTGTGAAATGCACTTTTAACAATTTCATTGCGCTAGAATATTAGTCACAGCACGAGTAATATAATTTATGAACAACATACCTTTAAAACAGGATTTGTGTGAAATCTATCACTGAACTCGAAAGTTGGACAAGCTACGCCCGCGACAGTCAGTGGCACTGAACAGGAGCTTAGACGGGATCTGGCACATTACGAGTTCCCTAATCTCAAAAACGGTCAATGCAGGTAAATTTGATCGGATAGTATAACAATGTCAACCTTCACAATAAATATTGAAAAGCAAAGACCCTTATCAACTAAAAACAGAGATCAGCCATTAATAATTTCACCACCTTTCAACTGGGCTTATTGGTTTGACCTCCAAGAAGCCAACAAAACAGTAGGGAAAAGGATCGAGTTAAGGTATGAGATAAAGTGCGTCATTGATCAAAAAGAACATGAACATTCCAAGGCAACGGAGAAGTAAAGACGAACAAATGGGAACAAGGAGAGAGAAAATACATAAATTAAAAAAATTATATCTATAATGAAATTAACCACCAAAAATAGGCCCAAAACTAGATACACCAAAAATAGATGAATCATGATCAAGGGAGATATCATGAACACTTCCATGGTCCATGCTCCATGCTATACGAGATTTTACAAACGGACACCAAAACATAAGTAAATCAACATCCACTTCAACAAACACTGCGGCTTGGATTTTGATTATTTTTAAATTCGGCGGAAATTTAATTAATTTAATACTGAGAATTAAGTTCGTGTTTCTCTAAATAAATTCTTAATCCTTCTCAAGATGGTAAGTTATCAATATCTTAAATAATTCACTCCTATAGAAAGATTATTAAATCTTAGGTCTCATAGTAAGGTCTCACTTCCCTTGTTAGCTATTGAAATGTATTCAAAATCTCCTGAAATATCATGGTTCAAACATGAGTGGCTTATTAATTAAGGTGCTTCGATGTTTTAATTTAGTAGACGTTTATCCCAACACCGACCTTCTGGTGCTTAAGGTATTGTACACATTCTCATACTGACACCTAAACAAACAACTCTTGCTTTACTATGCCTACTAAACTCTTTTGTTTCTTATATCCTCTAGAGTGATGTTGTCTAGCCAAAGTACTATATAAACTATAACATGTGAGCCCTTTGTTGCCTATGAAATTGGATTTGTTCCCTATTTGCTGGACATTAGCTACAAATGGGAGTTCTTCACTTTAGGCCCATATTTTCTTATATTATAACATAGCTCCTTTCTCGATGACACCGTTTGGAAGTTGATTTCCTCTCGCTCCTACAGAAATATCAGAAAAAAATATTGTAAGCCCTATTTTGAAGCTGAATAGTATAAAGAGGAATATATATTTATAGTTTGGTGGTCTCGATACTTGAAAATTACCGTCAACTCATACAACTTTGTGCACCCCGTTCAACATTGTGCCAACCTCGTTTTTTGAACCTTATGCTCTCTAACGGTAACAAACTTGAAGTTATTAGTTCGAGAAAATTCCCACGAGCAGCGGGATGGTAAAAGAGGATGCCGACGCTTCCACAAGTCTTCCCTGTGGATTTCAGTGCCGGCAAGGTAGCTCTTTCTTTAGTCCACTAAAAGGGAATTGTTCAGTTTGTGCTGGGAGTCTCCTTTGGATGAGTATGCTGCGGATTTCTGAATAGTCTGGTAAGTTCATATTTTCATCCCTATACTGTCAATTACAGTATTTGCTGTTATCAAAAGTTTGTTTGTTTCTACGATATGACCAGATATGTTAAAAACGGGAACTTAGGGGTACATCTTTGTGCCACCGTGTTTTTATTATTTCTGCAATAAAATTTAAGGCTTTCTCGTTGTATTTTTACAGAAAATGGGTGCTCAGAATCGGAGAAAGGTGGCTGGACGAGTTGAAGATTTGTTGGAATATTTTTGTATGAATTGTTAAGATTTTATAATAAAAACGAACAGAAAGTTGCCTTGCATTGATTTTTATATTCACCTTGTTAAAAAAATCGAAAAAACACTAAAAATTCCGAGGGAAAATTTTTTTTTGTATTACTTGCAAAGTCAACATGCTGATTAACAAGATTCTGACTGCCACGATGAGCCACATTAGGTTTTTCATTTCATTATAGACTAAAAAAGATGGTGGCTCAAAGTTGCACCTTCCTGGGGTAATGAATGTGCCACGAATAAATAGTTCCACTTCTATTCGCTGAACAGATGGAATTTTTTCCTTAGCGACATTTGATCACTGAGATGTGTAAGTATCTTGGGTAAACATTTCAACGAGATACGACTACAAATAAAGTTCTGACACTCAAAAAACCAAAAAAGTGGCACAAAGTTGTATGAGTTGACGGTAATAAGAAACATCCAAAATCACTCTTGGGGCCGTATTATCAATCACATTTATCTCACATCCCACGATAGGACATTCATCCTTTGAGTATGAATCTATGAATAATATGGAGGGCTATTGCTCTTATTTCAACCTGTTTTCCTGCCAGTTGAATTCGTGCTGCTGGCTGGACGACGAAAATTAAGCTTCCCGCCACGCTTACATTGCTTGTAGTACGCAATAACGCTTAGTAGATATTAGTTAGAAATTAAATCTCAAAACATCCTTCATCGAACAATTTGAGTTAGTATATTCGAATAGGATTCATAGAAAACTATAATAGGTAGGTACCACAGAATGCCGTATTAACGATTAACATCTCATATTACATCATTTGATCGGTGTAGTCATCTTTAAAGTCTCTTATTTTACTTGTTCTATTGTGGCAAAAGTGGCACCTATAGTTTGGCGACTCAACTACCCCTGATAGCTCTCCATATTATTTATGCCTACTCAAGTGATTCATCTGTTAGATGGTGTTATCCCCTGTAGCTGTACATTCCAAATAGCTCATACCTAATAGGGTAAAGAGACCCAAACGGGGAGTGAATCTGGATTGCCGATGAGAAAAACCGATAAAAGTATCAATATTTGAGCATTGATGGCTTCGGATGAACAATGTACGTTATCGACATTTCAACTCAAATTTATTCTTGAAACTCGAATTGTCGACTTCATAAATTCAAACAATTATTTCAATTTCCCCTATTACTATTTAGGGTCTACTGTTCTTTCTTCTCTCAACTGAACTCATTATTGGAGTAGGACAGAAGCAATTTTTGAAATGAGGTTTTATAACAGTGATATGTAGGCTCTGCCCATTCGAGAAAACTGGCTTCATGAGCTCAACGTTCACATAGCCCTCTCTATCCTATCTCTTATTAGCTCTTTGGTTAATCCACTCCCAGTTAAGCCTAGTGTATCGTTTAAATGTATCTGGCCCTCAGACAACCAGATAAGAATTTAACTTATGTCCAGTGAGTTCATCCTTGATTTTCTAACCTAAAAAAACGCACCAGTTTTGTTTCAGTTGTGATAAGGGAAAGCAAATTGCGATTTAACTTCTTAATCTATCAATATTTTTAGTATAAGACCACACTATTTACTTAGATCCCTCATGTTATATTTGTACGTCCATGGTCTGGAAAAAAGTTTTGCTCAAATTCTCTCGATTTATAACTTCTGATCAGTAATATGATTACGTTCACCTTCAGCTAAGTACTTTACGGTTTTGAATGTGTCGTCAAAACAGAGAAAATAAACTTGTCAATGGCATTATCGAAAGCTGGGTTCATTGGGAGAATAGGGACTGGATATATAAATATTGGAAGTGAACGTTGCAACCGAGCGTCCTCTTCTAATACCTCCTAGCATTTTTAAATTCTCTCTTGTCTTAGGAAATGATCTCTGATTTCAGTTACCTTTGTCACTGCTGAGAACAGCTCAAAACCACCCTATGGTAAGTATTAGCTCTAATACCCTAGTTTGAAGTCACGTCCTTAATCAAGTATTCCATGTAGCTAGGAGATCACCTCCTCTTGTCTCCTACAAATCGTTTTAAATGTTTCAGTTGGTCGAGTTGAAAAATGGGGAAACTTACAATGGACATTTAGTTAGCTGTGATAACTGGATGAACATAAACCTTCGAGAAGTAATTTGTACTTCAAGAGTGAGTTACCTAAATTTTGTTCTCCATTTACTTTCTTTAATAATTCTAACCTAAATAAAAGAACAGTCCCTGGATCTGTCTCTATTTATATAGTCTCATTGGTTTGAAGAAAAGAACCTCCTTTGTGTAATATCTAGGTGTCTCTTCATGCCGAATAACTTAGTCATGGGTTACGATTTCTGTCCAGGATGGTGACAAGTTCTGGAGGATGCCAGAGTGCTACATCAGGGGAAGCACTATAAAATATCTTCGTATCCCAGACGAGGTTATTGACATGGTTAAAGAAGAGGTCGTTGTAAAAGCCCGCTCTAGAACTGACATGAAAGGACGTGGTGGGGGCCAGAGGAACCGAGGTGGTGGACAAAGTAAGTTTACGCATTGGATTAATCTTTTCATTAATTTGTTATTTTGAGGAACTTACGTGCCTACTAATGGTAGTGAGATAGTGGGTCATGTGAATCCCACCAAGCAAATGCCTATACTTGGGTTTTTCAAGTAAGTGCTAGAAAATATGTGAATAAAAATAGCCAAAGCTCATTTAGGTAATTGTACGGAAACACTTTTAGATTATCACATATGTTTATTGCATTAATCATAAACACAAAGATTTTCAGCTAAATTTTAGTCATCTTCAGGCACACACAGCAAAAACAAACACTTTTTTTCTTCTTTTTTTAATTTTTCAATCGTGTGTTTTTCTCCTCACAATTCTATAATTTGTTTTCACTCATATATATGTATCACTACAGCAATTTTGCAATTAATCAGTAACTTAGAGTCATTACTTTCAGCCATTATCATTAGTAGAGAAATATATTTGTTCAAGGTTGGTACTACTGCCGATGCAAGGTTATGTTTATATTTAGGTTTCCAGTTAGTAGCTTTTCTCCTGTGTTTGTTTTTGTTGTGTGTGCCTGAAAATGGCTGAAATTTGGCTGAAAAGCTTTGTGTTTTTGCTTAATGCAATAAACATATGAGATTATCTAAAGGTGTTTCCTACAATGACCTAAATTACGGAGGATTGTCACAAGAAGTCTTCAACAACTCTTCTGAGATTATTGAGCTAAAGCTTATGGTAATCTAACCTGTACAAGCAGATGCTCTAGAGAAAACTAGCAAAAGACCTTTCGCTAGAATCAACCTGGGTAATGCCAGAAATCAGGTGAATAAAACCCACCTTTTGTTTACTTTTTCAAGCATTTGCTAGGTGTTTTTTCGTTCTACTCAGAGGCTGCTTGTGGAAGTAAAGTTGTTGCGTTTTTAGGAGAGGCTTATATATGGGGAAACAAAATTATTCTTGTATGAGTTGGTTTTGGCCGAATTCGTGCAATTGCGTCAGAGGAAAGTTTAATTTGATCGACGCACTAGTTTCGGAAATTTCTTTAAACAACTTTTTCGTTTTGAGGAAGCCAACATCACCTGGCTAACCTCTACGTTCCAGTCATGTAGGATGGTAGTACGAGCGAATTTTCTTAAATTACCGATTATTATTATATTAAATTGTTTTGAAATTTAAACACAGTGAGTTTGTTTGTTAATTGATTAAAGATTGTTAACTATCAATTTTATGGAAAAAAAACTCTTTTTATAGATTTTTCAGAAACATATGAATGAAATTTAAGTAGGTACATTTTTCTGCATAATTTTGTAGGTACATTTTCAAATTTTCTAGATCATTGTTGATTTTTTTACCAAAACTCTGCTGAAAAATATAAATTCAACCATTTTTACTGTTTTTTTAAACACATTTTTTTGAAACTTGAGTTATTTAATGCGCTCAAAAGAAACCAACCCCTAGAATACATGAATATTATCCTTTAATTGGAACGCTTGATTTTTTGGCGCAAGAACAGAATTTTCACCTCAATTTTCTAAGGATAGTTATCTCTGGAATGGCACGTATATAGTCGTAGGATCTGTTTCAAAGTGCCTCAAACCTGAATTCAATTAAGACAATTTTCAAAAATTTGTATTTTAAACATTTTGGCGCCATTTTTCGTATTGTTATTATTATTAGTATTATTTTTGTACACAAAAATTAGCAAAAAGAGGAGGAGCGATTTCAAATATAAGTTGAACGATTGAATTTGAATAGAATAGATCGTGTGATGCATAAATATATTACGTGAACAATCACATAAAGAACTCAATGAACAAATTTATGATGTTGATCCTTCTTAACTCTGATTTTTACGTTACTAGTCTAGTCCTAGGTGCGTTGATGCTAACAGAATATATATCACAAAGCAAGAGCTACCCGATGAGTATATAATGCCAGTACCGGGATTCACAAAACATACGAAAGAATCAATTGAGATTTTTGAATCTATAATATTAAATATTTTGTACATTGTATTTTACTAAACTTCTGTACTTTATAAGTAGGCTGGAATCAATAAAAAAGTTATGAAGATCTAATTTTATATATGCTACTCATGATTACAGTAGGTCTACTGGTAAGTATTTCGGTATGCTATTCCTAAAGAAATTAAAGCCTGTAAAACGTCACCGATTTTTAAAATTTAGAACCCCAAAAGTCCCCGATTTTTATTTTACAGATCTAGTAGACACCCTGATATTGAAGGCAAACAGCCATTACTATTATTATCAAAGATCCTAGCGAAAGTAGGTATGAGGTGAGATAACAAACCTAGCAAAGGAAACGTTCTTGTTGGAAGCCAATTCAATATACAAAAAATAATAATTTGAATACAAAAAATAGAAAATTGAGAAACAATAATCCTGTACACAAAACTCGGAGACCAAACATCGGGGACCACTTAGCTTACAGGCCACCGCACTAACCCGGCGGAATGAGCGTTACCCAAGTATTCATTTTATATTTTTAATTACAAATTGATTCAATTCTATGACATTTGACACCATCTGCTCTCTCCTACGATGCGTGGTTTTCTTTCCATGGTTTTATGTGTAAAGCATCACATCAGGATGACAAATCCTGACCCATTTATGCTCAAAATAACTAGATATATTTACAATCGACTGCAAAGAAAAATGGCCGGTGTTGATAATAATCGAACAAGATTGATTATTCATCAATTCTACCTGTAGCGTGACGTCACATGGCTACGACCTATGAGAGATAATGAAGAAAGAAGTACCTACTAGTTTAAGGGTCGGTTTATCAATCACATTTATCCAATGGATAAGGGGGATTTATCTGAGGGATAGCATTAACCTTCTGATAACACAATATGGGGTGTTTATCCATCCCTAGTTAAACCTTATCTGGCGTTTTAATTTATCTGGTTCCTGGACGGCTGGAGGAGGTTAGTGAGATATCTAGACCTTTCTAACCTCAAACAAGTTTATTCATTTACAAAAATCTTATTTGAATCAAGTTTGATTGTCTTTATTTTTGTACCTTCCAATGGATATATTTGGGGATTTGTCTTCAAACAGCAACGGCTAAGATTCTATCGCAGCATAATTTGTTGAATGGAAAAGAAGACCGTATATAGACCATGTAGATCACTAGATCACCTACTAAAATGGAACGAGTGCATATTTTTATTAAGGTTTTAGTTGGACGAAGATACTTTATAACACAGATCAAAGATGAAATTAAGTCCACAACTTACTGATCACAATTATTCATTCATAATAATTCAGGTTGCAATATCGCAATTCGTATATGTATTTCTCTCTCTCTAGAAATAAAGCAAATAGCTAATGGCAAAAATGTGGTGGTTTCTTATTTGCCGAGCTTGATAGCATGATGACACTGTTGTGTTGTGGACGTCAGTCCTGGTTTTTTAATATTCGGTCCATGAAGAAAATGTAGCTCCTACTCTACTCTGTGGTAGCTCCATGTGTAAATCGCCCTTATTTTGTCGCCTGCGGACACCAATGAGGATGCTAACGGCGCTATCTGCCAGACAGAATTTATCTGAGGGATAATTTTATCCGCTAGGTATTTCGGCATTGATAAATGACTCACATTCTTCATCTGAAGTATAACGCTATACTCAGTATAGCTATCCTGCAGTTAATGTAGATAATTGATAAACCGGCCCTAAATTATCAAATGAAAAATAGATCAGAGGTATTATATGTATAGACATGCTAATACACAAAATATGGCTATAATTCATCTTTGGGCATTTATTTACTCTACCAATTTAATGGTATTCTACCATCAAAAGTACTTATATTAAGGCGATGAAAATTGGTAGGAGGACCCGCAGAACCTTTAAACTCCCATCAGAATTGATCCGTTAGTCTTGGAGTGTCTACCAAAATGAGTTTTGCGAATGCGCAATAATATTTAATCAACCTATTATAATGAAATTCATAGTGCATCATCCTGGTTATATACACAACCCTCTTTTTGAACGAAATTGGACTGATCGATCGTAAGAAATCAACGTTAGCGTATGTGTACAGATTACTATCAATTCAATGGCAATGAAATTTATATGGGACAGTTTAAGAGCTAACCCGCCTCATCACTGAATTTTTTATCAAAATCGGTCTAAAATTTGGTATAATTTGGGCCTGAGAAGAATTTACTTCAAGCATCAGGCATACCGACCCAGAACAAACAAACAAAATTTACTCATAGGGTTTTGTTGCTCGAAGCAATGAATCATTTGTTCATAAGAGCATGGTATGATATCGTTAAGGAAATTAATCTCATGTGGTTTTGTTTATGTTTGGTTGCAAAAGAAGAATTTCCAGTTTCTACTAGTTTTTGTCATTATTCTGTGTATCTTGTTTTGAGAACAGGTCTCTGAAAATAAATCGGTTTTATGTGATCACAATTTTATATTGGTATTCAGTCTTTGTGTTACAAGATGACCCAGTTGATATTGCACAAACTGAAAATCTCATCCATCATGAAAGTTATAAGGAATTTAGGTGCCCCCCCCAGAGGTGCAATGGGGGCCTAAATCCTCATAAATCAGGTAGAGGAGAGTAACAGGCATCCCGTCAGAGAGATACCACCCCTACTAATAGCTTTTAATGAGCCATGTTCGGGGAAGGTTGATTTTCCAGTCACCTGGAATTCCATCCAACGCCAAACCAGCTGCCGATTGAGAACAGCGCGTGGTTCCCATTGATTCCTCAACGGGACGCCGACAGCGCTATCTCTGGTGCTCTGACGGGAGCTTGATGGACCTCTCAGGAGGTAACTCTGTTACACTCCTCCCCTTAAAGACATACTTGATTGAAGATCAAGTATGGTAATTGGGTGGAATAGTAAATAGCTGAGAACTAATGCTCATTCAATCATAAATAGCTGCATTGGCGTTTTGGATGGGGAAATAGAAATTAAAACTGGATTGTCAATGAAGCTTCATAAGAAGTATCTTCATTGAACAATCGGGACAAAACGGATGCTCAACTATGGAGACTTATACCTTAGGAAATCAAAATATATATAGAAATTAATTTGCCCAACATTGGGGACTTTAAATTAAATTGCCCAACTATGGGGACTTAAATTGTGCACTTACCTGGTAATTGACATTATAGCAATACTCAGGTGGCATAAAATTGAAAAAAAAAAATCTAATATAAATGGGAAATAAAAGAGAGAAATTATAAGTTAAAGACCAATGAAATTATTTATATACCAAAGGGTGATAATGGGAATTCCTTCTGGAACCCCGGGCCTTGTTTCTTCTGTCTTCTGAAACATTAACGCCCCCCCCCCCCCCCCCCCCCCCCTTCTAAATTTGAACTCTCATGCCATTCTTATTATTATTTAAATTCAGGGTCCGTGGGAGGGGTCAATTTCCCCCTCCGCCACACCGAAACCGAGGTTTATTGTGGGGTTCTCTCCCCTGTTTCCAACCTATAGGTTCTGAAGCCAATCCCCCTCCTCCACCAGACTGAGAATTCCCCCCACAAGGGTGTCTACCGATACTATCTCCCCTGGGTCAAGGGTCCCAAAGGTTCTGAATCGTTTAGCTTCGAGTGCTGGGCATTCAAAGAGAAGACGAGAGGCGGTTTCTCCCTCCTCTCCGCACATTCTGCACACTGGATCACCTATGTAGGCTCCAATCCTGTGAAGATGTTTCCTGAAGCACCCATGCCCAGGCACCATTCCCACCAAGAGTCTTATTTTCCTCCTTGGGAGATTTAGGGCGGCTGTACGGCCACAATGGCAGGGTGCGTTCATTACCAGTTTTCCATGTTTCTGTTCTGGGAAGTTATCCCAGAGCCGTTTGTGTTCTTTCCTTATCCATTCCCACAAAGCGGTTTGTACCAAGCATTTTGCTATACCCAGGACGGGTTCCGGCCTAATGAATTGCATTGAGACCCCCCTTCGTGCTAGCTGGTCTGCCCGTCGTTTCCTGCCACTCCTGTATGCCCTGGTACCCATTCCAAGGTGATCTTGTTGTCCTTTCCCAGGGTATTTAGTACATCCCAGACCTCCCTCACCAGTCTTGACCTAGTTTGAGGCGCTGCAAGTGCTTTAAGGGCTGCCTGGCTATCTGAGAGAATGAGAATACTCCTCCCTCTCATTTCTTGTCTCAGATTCTCTGCCACACATTCCCTTATGCAAATAGTTCTGCCTGGTATACTGTGGTGTACTCTCCCAAAAGAAATGATGCCTCTAGGTGTGGTCTCCCACCAAATATACCAGCCACAGACCTTCCATCCTGGAGCCATCTGTGTAGATGACTACATCCCCAGCGTGATTAGGAGGCCTGACTCCCGTCCATTCGTCCCTCCTAGTAATCTTTACCTTGAAGTCCTTAAGAAAGTCGTAAACCAGGGCAGTTTGGTCACTTCTCATGTAGAGAACATCTATCCCAACAGCCCGCATATCCGATATATGTGTGTGTATCCCATATATCTGTACTTATATGCGATGCTTACTTCTGTTTGTTTCAATTTTTTACTTTTGCTGCCCGCCAACGTGCTATATTGGGCGCCTGCTCGCTGCCAATAATATTCGTTTTAAGACTCAAGCTCATTCAGTATCTAACTGCACCCGTTCAATGTGTGATTCCTATTATATTAATATCCTCATGATATTGCATCTAGTTATAACAGTATTATATAAATTTTGATAGTTACCCATTTTACCTTCTGATTCCTCCTCTTGTTTGCATTGCTAAGTCGGTAGTTTCTGTTTGGTACAGAAGCAAATATCTTTTGATGCTCTGACACTTTGAACAGTCATATTGGCCTTTGTTGGCATTTCTTTGTCGGCAGTTTCTCTTTGGTGTAGGTAATTGCCTTCTGATGCAGCAGCACTTAGAACTGTGATATTGATTGGTATACCCGACTTTTGCTTGTTCACCCCTTCAAATTCCATGTTGGTTTTTTTGGAGGTACAAATACTCACAAATACCTATTTCAAATACCGGAACATAATTCTTTTCAATTACTTTTATAAGATTGATAATATAATTCTTTTCCTCTTTTGTTAGCAAAAATGAGAATTTAAAGTTAATATTCTTGTGACAATTCTGTATTTTGACTTTATTCGTAACTGTTACCTACCTCACAGTAAATTGCATTAATACTTTTATGGAAAACAGAAGCAAGTTATAAGGTTTCATAATTATTTTCATTACTTTGAACTGGCAAGTAAATAAATTAATACCGCACATAATCTCAATAATTTTAACAACATAGTACAGCGGAAAATGTACAAAGGTAAAAATATCCATGTGCACAAGGAAACAAACACCAGATGAGCAATAGCAAAAGGCGGCAGGAAGCGTAAATTGAAGCTGTATTGAGACCGTCTGTGGGCTGTATTCGCGAAAGTTGCGGAATAAGGTTGTATAGTAAAATGGTTAAATAATCACGCCAATTTGAACTGTCTTGGGAGATCATCTTGGCACATGAGAGATGGCTATTTCTTTTTATGGTTTATCAACAGTAATTGCAATTCTCTTCTTCAAGATCTCAAAACATCTCGAACCGAAATCCGAAAATATCAACAATAAAATCTGAGACTTTTCATTATGGATTAATATAGCTCGATGAGATTTTCACAGTAAAGCTGGGTCATTCGTGGCTCTGCTGCGAGCATCAAGCTGCGCGAGAGAAACGAACGCTTGTGTGTTGGTGAGTCATGATGCTACGTCTGAACTTTTTCATTGCACAGCACCAAACATGTCGGGCATTCATTAAATTATTTGAAAGTCAGTTCAATTATAACTGTATTTTTTGCCAAAATCTATTTTAAAAGGATTGGTATAATTATTTATTATCTGTACTTCCCTTTATAACTTCACCTTCGTTCACGTAGGTGTTCCATACCACATTTCCTAGTGAGGTGGATCGCGATCTCTTCTCAATGGTGGCATAACCTACACATTCGTAGCCTTCGTGTTTTGTTTGGAGGTGCTCGAAGTTAACTAGTTCGTAATTTCTGCTCTGACTTGATTAATCTTTGGGTTCGTACCTTTCTAGTTTTACTATAATCGTTAATCTGAGTTTGTGAAGAATTTCTACGTTTTTCGCAACGTAATGAGTGGACACGGGCATTCCCACACAGGCGGATGCGATGGCGACTTGCATCACGATGACACGCCTGAAATGGGCCTTCAATATTCCTTGTACGTAAAAATCGACTTAGATAACGTTCAGTGTTTGAACGAAACCGTCGAGGATTCCGGGAAAACTATTTTCAAGCCCTGGGAAGATCGTTTAAACATCGAGAAATATGTTGAGAGCGATGCTGATGAAGAGCTCCTCATAAACATCCCGTTCACTGGCAACGTTAAATTGAAAGGTATCATAGTAATCGGAGGTGAAAACTCTTCTCATCCCTCAAAAATGAAATTGTATAAAAATCGGCCTAGGATGACGTTCGACGACACCTCCGTAGCCCCCGACCAGGAATTTGATCTGCACCCGGACACCACCGGAACTATCGAGTATTCTACCACCGTCGTCAGGTTTTCCACTGTTCATCATCTTAGCATTTATTTTCCCTCGAATTTCGGTTCTCCCACAACCAAACTGTATTACATCGGATTGAAAGGCGAATTCACACAAGCACACAGACATGGAGTCACGATCTGTTCATATGAGGCACAACCTAACGTCGCTGACCACAAGACTGAACTGCCTTCGAATGTAGCTCACCATGTTCAGTAACTCTTCACGAAACTTATTTGCATAAAATGCTGATGTTTTAAATGAACCAAGTATGTCTGTTTTCAATACACTAATAATTTAATTACTTGCCATTACTGGAAAATTATTTTCTCCTCTATTCCTTATTTAATATTTAAGGTTCATCGTACATCAACATCGAGTATTGACACAGTGGTTGTGTATCGGGGGCACTAATACCCGTTTCACACGCATCAACGTAAATAATTGCGTTTGTCTGCCAGCCGCGTTTCGTCCACCACTTCAAACCCACACGAGAAATTATGTATAGCTGGGCAGTAAAGCTTCCTCACTCTAAGTAACATTCATGTTCTATTATCTAAGGAGGTATGTTAGACATAAATCACTGTATCCAAAAAATCGTTGTCCATGAAACTCGTGCATGGGTCCTCATTGAGCAGAAATTTTCATCGAAACTGACCTAAGTGGCCTCTGAGATGGTATACATTTCGATTTCCAATTGCGATGGTAGGTATTCATAACCAATCACCTTGGAAATTCAAATTTGCGCGTTCGTGCACGTGGTCTTTATCTATGTTCTAAGAGTTATACGTAGAACTCATTCAGTGCAAACCACACACGGCACAAAAATTCTGTTCCGAGGGGCCAGAAACTTTACCAACCGATTCATGAAATTTTCCATACTCAGCTGGAAGCTACAATAGAACTGGTAAACTTCCTCTCATCACCATCGTAATAGTAAAATTTCATCAGTATACTTGGGATATACAATTTAAAAAAAAATTTTTTTCTTGACGAGGTGATGATATTAAAAATGGACATGTGAATATTTTGAATTGAGAAAAAAAGCTTTAGTAATGCAGCATGATCTTATGAGCAAACTTCGTAAATTATGTTTTGTTGAATTGTTTTGAAATTGGACACTCTGAATGCAAAGAAATAGTTGTTCATCTCTTTAGGGGAAATAAACTTGTTCTAAATAATATTCTGGTTTTTTAAATAAATGTTGAGCGTTGAGCATTTTATGGAGTTTTGCACAATTTTTTAATGCTCTAGTCCATAGCTGATAAACTATTTGTAGATAATATCCTTTCTATTAATATAAATTTAACGGGTATCCTGACCCTGCTATTCTTGTAACCCCTCCACCGTTAAGGATACAAATACGAACGAGCCTCATAACCCCCATTGCAAGCAATAGGCGTTGTGCCTCTCCCGCATCTCCTACAGGTGTGGAACAGCAGCCCGCAGTTCAGCAATCCTCCCCCGGGGACCTCTGGTCTTCTTGACGATTTGAAGATCGAAGTGTTGAGGCTCAGAGAACAGGTAGGCCGCATTGAAAGTTATGAGAGCACCTTCCTGTAGGAACTGGCGAGGTGGGCTGTTGAAAGGCCTGACGGCTCGGAAGATGGGGTCTCAGCTTATGTACAGACGATCTTCTCATGCCCAGACCATTTTCATCCCAAAGAAAGGAGGAAGTGGGCCTGGAGGCTACCGTCCAATTTCTATATCATTGGTAGTTTTCCACCACTTTTAAATGGTTCTGGCATCTCACTTCCAAGTGGCTGGTGTAATAGGTGACGTCAGAGAACATTTCGGCCAGCAGATGGCACAGCGGAGAACCTAACAGTTCCCCAAACTGTCATTTCACTGGCCCACATCAAGAAAGGGCAGCTCCATCTTGCTGCTCTGGACATCGCTGAGGCCTTTGATACTATATGCCTTTTCCCCCTGAACGATTGCCTTCGTGGTGTTGGGGCACCAACTTGTTTACTTGTTTAATTGAGTATATTTCATGTCTATACCACGGAGGCGTGACAGTCCTCGAGGCAGGAGGTGAGATGTCAGGGGATGTGGACACAGCCTTGGGTAAGCTGCCGGCTGAAATCAGGTTTGATCTCGCCCCTGGAGTGAACTAGGTGCATTGGCTTTTGCTGATGATGTCATCCCACTCGCTGAAACCCTCAATTCCTTTGCCAAGCAGCTAGTCAGGTGTGGTTTAGTCGTCAACCCTTCTAAGTGTGGGTCAGTCTCCTTGGTCCTGTCAGGCCGCCAGCATAAGGTGAAGGTGGTGGATCATGAGAGCTTTGTCTTGGGACAGACACCGATCCGTGTTGGGGGTCTGGCAGTTCATGGGTGTGGCTACTATAGCCGCAAGCTGTGTGGACCTTGGTGGAGCATTAGCTCGAATTACCAAGGCTTCATTGAAGCCAAAGTAGAAGCTGCGTCTCCTTCGCAGATATTAAATCATACAATCCGCTCATTCCCTAAAAAGTTCATCAAAATCGGATGAAAACTGAAGAAATTGAGCTTGTTGGATTTGTGGACAGACACGGAACGAAAGTTGTTCAGAATGGTCTAAAACGTAAAATGCTAGTGGAAATTTTGATTTTGGAGACCAAATTTTTTTCATCTTCCAACAGTAGAAAACAATGCTTCCATTACATAGGTAGTCTCGGAAGCAGAACCCCCAAAATTCTCTTTTATTGCAGGATGTTATAAATATGAACGTGACTTTTGAAGCACAAAATTGGCGTCTAATTTCAATGTGCTCAAAATGGCTAATAAGGGCGAAAATGGATTTGAAATAATTGATTTTTATTGCAAATCAATTATATTTAATTAATATATCTCGATTGTTTGCCGTACAAATGAACATCATATAGGTAGGTACCTACTTACTTCTGAAATTCATGAGAGTGATTTATAAACTAAAATTAATGGTAAGAAAATTCGCTTATGTTTCACGGCTTGGACTTTCCCCTCGTAGATCTTTCTATATTAGGTAGGTAAATATAATAAATTCATCTTAGGAAATCCAAATGAAACTAGTTTCTCTTTTCTTAAGAAGAACAATAATTTATTGTTTGTAAATGCCTGTGCTTAATTTTATGTTTGATTATTATTAATTTTGTATTTTTTAAATTGTATTTGTACTTCATATCCGTAATTTTATTCATGTTCACAGGAGGTGGCGCTTTTGGAGGTCGAGGTGGCCGAACCGGCGGACCACTTGGTCGAGGAGGAGCTAATGTGGGTCGAAATCCACCTAAAAACAAAAAATAGACCAACTCACAGAGCTAACCTATTGTACATTGCTTTTTTTCTTTTCATGTAAATAAAACTAGCATAATGCCCCTTTTCTTAAAATTTCTTGTCTTTTACCATCATATAAATCTCAATAAGTTGTTATGTAACTATTACTTGGGTATCTACTACGCGTTATTGCGTATGTACTACAAGCAGGTGCGTAGCTGGAAGCGTCCGTTTCCTCGTCCAGCGCGACGCCAGTGGCACGTATCAACTGTCGGGAAAACAGCGTTGAAACAAGAGGAATAGTCCTACATACTATTTATACTCAAAGGGACAGCCTAACTGGTTATTTCGCTCCTTTCGATAGGGCTCCAAACTAACAAGGTGCACCGCTAAGAGCGCGAGGGAGGCAGTGCCTTAAAGAAAAGTACAGTCATGCAGCATGACCCCATGAGCGAATTTTTGAAGAAATCGTCGACATTTCAGTCGCTATTGATCGTGTTGAGAAATTTTAGTTTATGATTTTGATAGACAAACATGGAATCAAATTATTAACACATGCACAGAGTAAACTCATCAGTTGTGATTACATTTTTTTTTTTTTTTTTTTTTTTTTAAGTACCTACTACCTACGTTTTAAACAGCATGGTTCTAGGATTGGTTATACTATACAGGGATACTTCCATAAGAGTAGTTCAATCTGAATTTGGACAATGTTTCATGCAAATATTATCGATTTTTACAACTAGCGAACGGCATTATTTCGATTTTTGACTGATTTTTCAACTTTGAAATTTTTGAAAAACTTGATACATATTCTTATAGGTAATTTTACGTTGATTCCGAATATACCACATGTTAGTATGCTGAAAAAATTATTTCGCACAACAAATCGCAAAAAAACTGGCTATTTTGAAATTTTTGACTACATTTTTGAAAATTTCAACCCGAAGATGTAATCCGATCATGCTGGCCAACGAACTTGAACTTTCGTTTTGTGTCCTTAACATTTTAAAATTTGTTTGAAGTTTCTAACACAATTCTACGGACAGTTATCGTCTGGAATGACACATACATACATGTATACATACATACATAAAAAAAAATGCGTTAAACTTCGGAATATGATTCAGAATAGCCTGAAACGGATTTCTGTATAAAATTTTTTCAAAAATTCACATTCTACAAATTTTTAGGGGAAAGCAATAGCTTAATTTTCTTCAAAAATTCGCTAAAATGGTCTTTGATATGATTCTCCCCTTGATGGTACCTTGCATCACCCCTTTTCGCTCCACAATTCTTTTCAAAATTTAAAATATTATATATATATTTTTTTTCCTTTTATTTTTGGCGTGGATGTGAAAATTATATTATTAATAAATAAATAATTATAATAAAAAAACATAGGTATACCTAAAACCAAAAAACTTTAGTTTGTCACAAGTGCGGTCATAAGCAACAACATAAGAGCAAATCGGTAAGGTCCTCATTTACGACGAGACGTTCACGAACAATCAATTTGAGACACGAGACTCCAGACCCTGACTAATTAATCTAAATTCTTACGAAGGGATTGGCTACTTGATGTTATTTAATTTTGAGATGTGAGCGTAGCGAGATCTAAACAGAAAACTGATCTGTGTAAAATATCATGGCGACTGGAGCCCTAGGAATGCCACGCAGTGAGTAGTCGAACTAAAGAGTAAGTCAGGGTCTAGAGTCTCGTCTCTCAACTTGATTGTTCGCGAACGTATCGTATTATTTACGTGCTGTTCTCTACCTTGAGCTTCTCAGGTTCGGAGCCCCATTGGGAATGGAATTACACCATTTCAAGGATTGGAATGGGAATAGAGTTGCAGCCCCTCACTGGCGTATCAAAATTCTTTTTGCCTATACCAACTTCAACACATACGTTTCACACTGATGTCAGTCAAGAAAGTCAGAACTTTATAATTAACAGGACGATCTAGTGCCTAAATATGGTGTAGGTAGAACTGTGACACGTCCTTCAGAAGTTTGGAAGAGTAATTAACCCCCATTAACCGTTCCAATTCCCTAATGTAAACGGTAATTGAAATGGCATTTACTTTTTTCAATTCTAAGTATTGGCAATCAGACCATTTCTTGTAATTGAAAAAAGTTCTAGTCATGCAGCATCATCGTATGAGCGAATTATCGTACTATATTATGATAAATTGTTCTGAAAATTCAACACTTCAAGTAAAAAGGAATTTGTAACTACCACTTTTATGGCAAAAAATTCGTTCTAAATAATATTCGGCAATTCAAAAAAGATTTTGGATTTTTTACTTTTTTTTGCAGTTTTCATCAATTTTTTGAATATAGGTACATATTTGAGTATAGATTTTAAAATGGTCTAGTTTATCGTTAGTAAACTCTTTTGGCTAAAATTCTGCTAAAAAATATAAATTCAACGTTTTTTTTAAAGCACATTTTGGAAATTTGATGTACTAAAAAAATGTTCGCCTACGAACTCATCCTTTCGTTTGGAAAGCTTGATTTTTTTGCACAAGAACGGAATTTTTATCTCAACCCTAAGGGGGGTTATCGTCCGAAAGGACAGACACACACACACACTATATATATATATATATATATATATATATATATATATATATATATATATATATAGCGTTAAACTCTTAGGATTCGTCTCATAGTGTCTCAAAAGACGGATTTCAGTAAAGACAATTTTCAAAAATTTTGATTTTAAAATTTTTGGAGCCTTGCAATAGCTTCATTTTCTACGAAAATTCGCTAGAAGTAGTTAGCAAGACGATTACCACAACAGGAATGGTAATAAGAATTACTTGTTTAACAGCTCTGATATCAACTTCGGAACGTGAAATAACAACGAGAAAATAAAAATAATTTGCCTGTATTGATTTTAAAAACTTATACATACATGCGCAATAATGTACAAGTGAAATAATGGTGCTGTGGATATTAAAACAAGACAAACATTATGTACATAAGCAAGCAAGAACTTGATAGAGGGGTCTGGATTTTGTTCCATTTTGCGTGGTATTTTTTTTTTTAACCACGATGAATTTATTGTTTCATATGACGTCATTCAAACAGTTATTATTTACATGATAAAACTGTTAGAGATTCTCTCCAATAACTTCAACTAAAAGTACCATACGAAACATCACTACCAGTTCTATGAGGGTCATGAAAATATTGGAGCATTTACTAGCCAACTTCCTAAAAGTTAATTAAATTATTGTTTTGTGATGAGGAACAAATGGTTTAACGCGAAACATGAGATATATTTTACTACTGGCAAAGATAAATGGTGAAAATTGTCATCAGAATAAAAAAACTGGGACCTCTGGATTTAAAATTGAAGAATGGGCAATTTATCGTCTATAAATTCGAGTTTCATAAAGGTTTATGAAAGTGAACGCTAGCTGAAATGGCGTATGATCGAGAATATTGTCATTTCACTTTTTCTCCCTCCAAATTAAAGGTGCTGTGCGCCAAGTAGGTCGGGGGTGGGGGGGATTCTGTAGTTTTTAAGATGTAGACCACCATAGACATATAAAACTAGTAGCCAACAGCCTAAAACAACACTCAATAACAAGATTGTTAAAATAACCAAGAGTACTCAGCATCAGTCATTACTAACAAGGGGCCAACTTTTATGGTAGCAAAATTAATATAAATTTAATCTTTCTTGCGCTGCAACAATAAGGACCACTAAACTCCTAGATTGAATAGCTATTAATACTTGAATAATAACAAATATTAGTCAATGAATTACTGGGTGATATAGGATGAGGAAAAATTGAAATCTCAGCGTAAATACACCTATCCTCATCTTGTACATTTTATGATCAACTAAGAAGGTGGTGAGACAGTTAACTAGAGTAGTTATTTCAACAAGAAAACCTTATAGACCACCTCGATAAACAAGCCATAACAAAGATGGCGGCACTTATCCACTCTTGTTTATGATAACCACATCGTTTAAATAACAGAACACCCCCCCCCACAGATTGAATTAAGCCAAAACCTGGCGGATAAAGTATTAACACAGGGAAATTGCTTTACTTATATTGATATTCACTTCCTCTTATATTTAGGAAAGTACTTGAAAATGGTTCTTTTATAATATTGTTTTTAACAATCACCTTTGTTCTCCAAGTAGCTCGAAAGAATCTCTACTGTACCTTTTTTCTGTCTCATGCAATGGGTATTATTTGAATAATAACTTCGACATACTGGGTAGTGAAAAATCTGTAAATGGGTGAGAAATCTACAATAATAAAAAATTTCATTGAATTTCTCAATACTACCTCACTACAGTGATGCTGTGGGGAAAAATAATCTACTCAAATCATAAATTTTCAACGAGTTGGAAATTTGAACAGAAATATTTACAATTGTGTACTTATATTGATAAAAAAAGGCTCAATAATGAAAAGTAAACCAAATTCTGTTCTGATTTGATAATATAATTGAACGTAAATTGCTCATTCATTACAGGATTTGATTTTAGGGCGACTGTGATTATGGGGGCACCCAATCACTCAAACCCTAACGCGTCTCGAGAAACATGTCTTAAAACCCTTTAGTGGTTTTGGATAGAGCGTGGAATAGAGAGCGTGGCCTAGAAAAAAAAAAAGAAAAAAAAAACCGCGAAGAAACTAAAAAAGTTACAAATTATTACAAAAAGTATTATTTTTGTGTGTAGATGACCTTCCACGTGTATCGGTAGGTATTCCTTGCGTAACCAACAAATACTTGTATACGGTATCATATTACTTGTAAACAAAGATCTGAAATAAAGCAGTTTATTCAATCAACAGTGAAACAGAAACAGCTTCACAAGAAAAATAAAATAGGTTCGAGCCCAGCCATCTGAAGATAAACCCAATACCGAGTCTGAAAAGAGCTTTGCGATTTGCGTACGTGTTTATAACATTTTTTAGTATCCCCTCGGCGCAAACGGATGGCCGCCCATTTCAATTAAATGTGCTAAATCAGATAATTTTTTTAAAATTCAACTTTCAATTATATCCTTTGGGGATGATTGAAAGTGATGCAGAGATTTCAAGCACATCCTAACTGGAGGGACGGGTAGGGATGGCAGGTGAACCGCCATCTTCTTTTGAAGAAACGAGTAAAATGCAAAATACGAAGTAAAAACATACATTTCCAAATACGAACAGTTTTATAGAGGTATTGTTGTAAAAATGGGTAATATTTGCATGAAACATTGTCCAAATTCAGATTGAATTACTCTTATGGAAGTATCCCTGTATAACCAATCCTAGAACCATGCTCATAGTAAATAATATGCTCATAGTAAGTAATCACAACTTATGAGTTTACTCTGTGAAATATTCCGTCCTCCGATTCTCTCGGTCACTCTCTTTAATGTTTTACGCTCAACTGTTTTAGGACTTGATGTAGCTTTAGTACTGACTGTGGCTTAGAAAATATCAGCCATGAAATTATGAAGAAGTTCTATTTATGTACGTACTAGCACGCAGACCCAAAATTATAAACTAAAATTTCTCTACACGATCAATAGCGACTGAAATGTCGAAGATTTCTTCAAAAATTCGCTCATGGGGTCATGCTGCATGACTGGACTTTTTCACATTAAGTAGCTATTATTTTTTCCACTGTTATTTCAATTTTTACCTACCTACCTCATATATTTTATTTTACTCATTCTTAGTAATAATAGAAACGATGATTATTTTGCATGAATTTTAGAAAATTATTTCAAAATAAAAGGAGGCTAATATGAGTAAAAGAGAGTGACTGGGTGAAATGTGAAGGTGGTTGTATAAAACTCGTGGGTTGCGCGCTTTTAAAATCTCTACTAGTGGGTTCCAGTTGAATTTGAGTTGGGAAACACTGCCCGGGGCCAGAAGTGAGTCAAAATTCGTCAACATAACACCGGTATCTACCTAGTCGAAAAAACTTCAGACAGCGCCAACGTACAACAATGTAGAATGTTTAGAATCCACGTGCCTTGAAACTTATCTTCACGTTTCTTCAAATATAAATTCAAATGTTAACGTTCTAAAATGAGTAGTTATTATTTTATTATAATATTTTTACATAGAGAAATTTACAAAATCACATTGCTGGAAAAACCTATAGAGATTTCGTGGGGTTAGGACGATTCTCGAGCCACAGGGTTTGAGGGTCAACGGGCCCCCTCTAGATAGAAAATATAACGCAAGTTCACTACATACTGCTTTGTACTAAATTTTAACAGAAAAATAAATAAGGGTAGATTAAGCGTAATATAAGGGCAAGTTCCTAAAAACTAGACCATGTGCTCTGGTTGTAGAAATGCATTTCACCATCGATCAAGGACAGACAAGTGATCTTAAGAAGGTACACCGTATTATATAAAATTATTGATCCGACAATAAATTTATCCTAAAACTATATTGATCACAATCCGCAATTGAAATAGAATGAAAAGAGGTCTGGGTACACAGATATAAACGGCTAATCTCGCATATCGTGATATTGTTGATGTGGGATAACGTGCCATAGAGTTTGAAACTAGTTACCAGTTTTTACGCTTCTTTATCTACATATCACACTGCAAGTCATTTTCCTCAGCCCGGCACCCCAAAGAACTAACTGACTGACTGACTGCATAGGGCTTCCGTAGAAAGAAATCTCAGGCCTAATGGCTTATATTTCCCCAAAAGGGCCCCTTAGGAAATTGGGGATTCTACGGCTGCGCTATGTCTCTAAACTTGTTGCTCATTTCAACAAACTTCTTGATCTGCTTCCAGTCGAGGTCTCTGAGTGAGGCTCTTTCGATTGTATTGTGTCCTAGGGCTTCTTGCCCTAGTAATCCCCAAAGAACTAGAACCCCAAGCCCACTAAATACAGATTCCTAACAGGTTCGACAGTAAGTGATAAGTGAAGAAACACTAGCGTTGCTTTTGCTCGTTCAAAACACACCCCAGCGTTTGAATGTTCCTATATAACTGTTCGAAGTAACGAACTGACTCTGACTTGAAACAGTGCATAACAACCTGTTTGTATCTGATGTTTTAATCTGCTTTGACTACATTTAGCGACTTTTCGTAAAAAATTAAGCTAAGTAGCTATTGTAATGGGTCCAAAAAATTTAACATAAAAACTTGTAATAGACTTGATCGTCAAAACCAGTCTCCCTATTCCCGTGGAGTCAGCAGATACTTTCTAATTTCAACTGTCGGCATATGATCGATATTGTTTCAGAATAGTTTAATTCATGTTCACTCCGCAATAAGAATACCTAGTCTAGTTGTCAGTCTGCGATCGGTGGCAATTATCCTAATATCAAGGACATATATCATCTCGCACAGTAGTATTGAGGAATAAGTAGTATCATAATTAAGGTTCAAACATCTTAAACAAATTACACAAAGCTCCACTATTTCATACCTCTCTAAAAGAACCTTATCTGGTATGCTTATTACCGGTTTTTACAAGTTCTACTAAGTACATGAAAATCGTTACGTCCTAGTTTCTCCACTCAAATAGATTGATAAATTATGAACTCATTTTTGCTCTGAATAGTAGTAGCTGTGCTCCAAAAATATAATTCTAATAAATAAGTTAGTAACAAAAGATTTATAACATTTTTTTGAGTAATGAAACTCGTTTATAATATAAATTAC
This sequence comes from Adelphocoris suturalis, assembly GCA_030762985.1. Classification (NCBI taxonomy): domain Eukaryota; kingdom Metazoa; phylum Arthropoda; class Insecta; order Hemiptera; family Miridae; genus Adelphocoris; species Adelphocoris suturalis. The sequence goes on from CM061044.1 coordinate 88,910,044, forward strand.
ATTTAAAAAGAGGATAAAAAAAGTTTTGTACTACGTCTAGTGCAATGATTTGGTTTGTAAAACCGCGTTGGTTGTGTAAGCTTAAAACTAAACACGAATTGAAATTACAACTATCGAATATAAAAAATAATGACGAACAAAGATTGGAAAAAAAAAAAAAAAAACACAAAACAACTCACTCATTTGTTACGCAGGAGGTTTCTAAAAAGTATGAAATTTCGACTTATGGGATGACTCAATCCAGAGGTATATACAGTACGTTTTCATGAATTTTTAAGGAATTCAAAGCTTTGGGAGGTCACATTTTGTTGGGTATTAGCGGAAACCCTAATTCCATGACAGTATATCTTTCAACCTTACAAAATGCCGTATAAAAAAGCTTTCAATAAAACTCGACGAGTATTTCCTCTCTTTTAAAAAGCATATGATTTATTGGACTAGAGTAAATCTTGGTGATTGCCGGAGGGTGCACTCCTGTCAGCGTCGATTCCATAACCATCTTCTTCCGACAGACACTTCAACAGTGAGGTGGCAAGCTTCAATTGGTGCAATTGATCTTTGGTACGGCCGCAAGCTACCATTTCCCATTTGACATCAACCTGTTAACACATCCAATAACTTGATGAAACATCTGGAGCGATGACGAAATATACTTTCCTTAATGCTAATATTAGATATCAGATCTAAATAGAAACAATAATTAAACTGATTGGATGGTTATGAAAAAAAAGGGGGAAAAAAAACATTAATGAGGTCCAGTCCCACCAACGTCAACGGGAACTTTCCTTAGAATAACCCAGAACCATGAGTTTTCTCGTCAAAATAGTGAGATGACCGTTCCACCAACGCTTGACTCGGGATCTTCTTGAGATAACGCATGGATTCTGGAATCCATCCATCGGGTTGGGTTAACCCTCAGATCAGCAACGTATTTCTGTAATTATTAATTTCCTATTCCTTCGTGACGATGAAGAAGCAATGAGTCTGTCGTCTGAAGACCAAGACTCATAATGGCAAACCCATTTTTGGCTTACGGGTTGAGATGTCAAGATTTTGGTGATAAGTGATTTGGTCCTAAGTGTGAAAATTTGGCCCAGTGGTCCATGGAGGAAAGGCGAATAGACTGTTTTAAATCGTCTTTTGGAATCAACACATCTTGAAACGTAAACCATCAAGAGAGACAAAACAATGACGATGTAAGTAATCGTAGCAGGTGCTTGAGTGACTCTGGAGAACCCATATAGAAAAAATATAAATTAAATTAAATCAAAAAAAAAAAAAAAAATTGAAAAAGCACAATAATTATTTATGACACCAGAGCAGGAGGATCTCATCTAATGGAATATATAGCAAGGATATCAAGTTATACCTCTCGTAAAACTCGCAAACCTGTCAGCAGGAACGAGCACAACTACTTGGCAGTCTGCTATTCGAGTTGTGATGGTGGCCAGATAATTTCCACAGCATATCGAAGATATTGGGTAGACCAAAAGTACTCGCAAACTTCACAGACCGAAGAAGTGCAGTGCCAGTTAGTAGGAATTCTTTATACTATATTAGTTTATTTTTTTTTTATTTTTAGTTTGTTATGTAGTGGTTTTTGTTGTGCTCGTTTTTCTTTAGTTTGATTGTTATGTTTTGGTTTTTGTTGTTTACCTCATCAGCTAAGTTGGCCCTCCCATATAAATCTCCATGCTACCCGAAAAATTTTCAATAGCTTCACTGTATAAAAAACTGGCTGAATTGGAGCACCATAAGACAAGTGAGTAACAACATTTACCCTACTTGTTAGGATGTTTACCTCTGTCACAGTGACTTCCGTATTTATTCTATAGGGTAGCAGTGAGGCAGTGAATTTCAATACCACCTTTACTTCCCACACTTCCAATCCTACCTCAGGCAGTGGAGGAATTCCCACGCTTTGACTTCCACACAAAAAACCGCAGTGAAGAAGCAATGGCAAGACGAATAGCAGGAGCAAGAGCCAGCACAAATGAGGTGTATACACACCTACGCTTCCCTCTTCCCTGATCACTTCCATGGAATGGGCTGATTAAACAGGTTTTACAACAAGGATACCTCCACGAAACATTAATTATTGCTAACAACTAAAATTTGTCCATGTAGTCAATATTTTCCTTGTAACGAAAAAATTCAATTCTATAAATCAATTAAAAGTGAGCCTAGTTTCATACTTATCGAGATTATACCTACTACTCAAATCAACAATCTACACAAATCACAACTACTAAAAAACAAAACAAAAAATCAAACTCTGCCTTTTGAGGTGTCGGGATTGTGCCAGGAGGGTATAACGACGTCCAGGTTAGGGGTATGAAAACTCCATTGTCTTGGGGGAAAGTCTTCACTTATAAGAAAACCGGGTTCGTAATTCTTCTCCTGCGAAAAATCAAAATAAAAACAAAAAACGCTAACATTGGTATTCCTTTCAAGGGACAAAAACTGGAAATTAAAATAAAGAACAGAAGGTCGAAACAACTGAAACTACGCATGAAATTGGTTAGGAAAGTTCTTTTAGGTCGAAGGAGAAGAATTAAAAAGTCTGGGAGAGCTTAAGAGCGAAACTCATTGTAACAAACAAGCTAGGAATTGTAACTGTAAGGTTCAGGCAGGTGTTGATCAAGTTTACATGCTGTGCGAAATGAAGCTGAAGTGAAGAATTGAACAAACGGAAACCATTGTAGAAAACCAATGAAAACACTACACTACACTAGAGCAACGTGTGTCTACACTGGTGTAACAGGTTTATCTTGTTCGAAATTTGGAAGAGTGGTAATACCTGGTGAAAGCCATGACCTAATAAACGTCCAAGTTAATATGAGTAATATTGGGATGTATAGAACTAATATAAAGGTGGTGAATAAATGCTATGATGATATATCTACGGGTTTGGGGCGGCTTGTAAAAGCCCCTCCACACAATGGCCAATGCTGCCAGCCTGGCCTAAAATGCGCCACTGACATGTTTGGATACGATATGACCTTGAAAAAGCTGGTGATGGTCGGTGTGTGTAGAAGCTGGTCAGTGTTTCCTGAGGTTGGCCTCTGTCGAGGTTTTTCATGGAAAATTAAATGGGACGAGCAGGTGTCAGCATCTGTGTGCTCACGTTTAAACGATGAAGCATACACAACGTCCCAACGGCAGCCAATTTTCGGATGCACAATGGGTGAGCCCAGTTTTTCATCACCAACACATGCTGGGCCAGAATGAGCCATTATGTGCAGTGGGAGCTTCAATTATTCCTAAGAAAGGGATTGAATGTGGAAAAAACGAGGGAGAAGGGCAGAACTTTAACCCAGGAAACATTTGGGACTTCTCGCTATTTTCCCAACTGGTATTCAATAGAGCTTCGAACAAACAAGGTGTGCCGCTAGAAGTGGTAGGGGGCAACGGACCTTAGGGCTTTCCCCTTGTTGATACCTCGAGTCACCCCTTTTTGCTACACAATTTTCGTTTCCCTCACCGTCAACCTCATCATTACTGGTCGAAAAAGAAAATTATATTAATAATTAATAAAGTATTAAAATAAAGAAACCACACAAACAAACAAACAAATAAACTTGATTTTGCCAAGTTAGAATTTCATTGGAACTAAAGCTGCTGAAAATTCCATTGGAATTACATCAGCTGATATTTATAACCCAAATTCCATGTCTTCTGGTCCCACTCTCAAGCGCGGTTGATTCGCTAGAGGCGCATGATTTCTCTACGTTCAGGCGCCTAGAAATCCAAGGTTCAAGTTCTAGCCCTTAGGGAGAGTGAATGGATTAACGTACATCGTTACGGATGGTTTTATTCGATTCTTTGGAATAATAGTCATCAATTACGAGCAAAAAATCATTACTGTTAACTACGTTGAAAGTTTTCGAGATCTCGACTTTTGAATAAGTCAGCCCTTTAATGCTACCCTTTGCGGTTGATAAAAATAGATGCCGAGCTTCTAGCATCAACTAGACCCCAAATGTGATTTTTAACACACGTTTAATCAACTTTGGTCCAGCAGTTTCAGATAAAAGCTCTGAACAGCGGGCAGAAGGTTTTTTTCTCCTTCTTTCAATTCGATTTTTGGATTCTACACATATTGAAACGTAAACGGCAAAACAACAAAAACAACTAGTGGACTGCGGTCATAGGCAACAAAAGAAGGGAAAATCGTTAAGGTCCTTGTTTATGTGCTGCGCTCTTCCTCTAACTTCTCATGTTTGGAACCCCATTGAGATACAGGGTAGGAGGTAAAGGAAAATTCACCCAGTTTTTTAGGGCTCTAAAAAAGAGGTAAAGTACCCTCTCCCTATCTACCATTAATTGATAATTATCTGTCGATCTTGCACATTGGCAATGGACAGCATTTAGTCTAAATGGACCAAGCTAACCTAGAGTTTGTTACTTAAAATAGTAACGACCCTTCTATGTAGCGAATTTTACACAAAATGTCATAAATTCCTCTCTCTAAAGATTAAAAAAAAAAAAAAAAAAGTATTCCAAAAGTACGTGTGATGGCTTCCAACTATTCAGCATCTCGAGTGAATTTCAAATTGCTGAATAATTATAGGTCAAAATCTAGTAGTTTTTAAAAATGTTTTTGACTTGAAAAATTATTTTGGAATTCAAAATTCACTCAAACTTCAAAATGCACGCTAATATTGAATGTACGTAAAAGTTTCCATTTCCACGCACTACCATTTGGGGGGGGGGGGGGGGGGGGGGCACACTATTTTTTGGCACTCTGATTCTGGCCCATTTTACAAGTGGCGTATGAAATTGTCAGAGATTCGTTATAATCTGAATTTATAACAAAAAAACTTGGGCATCCGTTAAACAGCACACTATTGGTGCATATTTGGCCAATTTATGGAAAATTTTGCACATCGCCAACTATTGGTTGAAGGGAGAGGATATCTTTAACTTTTTGAAGCTCAGAAAAAGAGGGAATCACCCTTCACCTCCCACTATTTGTTATTATATACCTCAATAATCATTATTGGTAACCTAACCTAGTGGAACTAAACCATTAGTCTTTTCTACAGCTGTACTCGTTCGATTAAGAAATTATAAACTAAGACTTTGGTACCTTAACAAATTTGGTACCAAATCGTTGCCTCACAATTTCTTTATTCTCAACATCATTTTCAATCATCTACAACATGCATCCTTATGTGACAGTAGCTATGTTACCAATCTTCTAATTCTTGTCGACGATGATTAAGAACATCAACACACAGCATCAACACAACTCAAGTACCTCCATCTACCAGGACTGGCTATCCTAACTACGATGGTTCCATTTAAAATGGTAGTAGCCCGTAGGTCTGAAAAATGTGCTTCTACTACTGCTATTAAAGCAGATTGTATTCTAAAAATTGAAAGGAGTCACTTTTGAATTTTATCAATAGTAATTTTTATTGCCGTCCTACCACCTAGCTGGTCCTCTCTCCCGTTGTAATATCACTAACACTTTTTAAAAAATCTCAGAAAACCAACTACCTATTTAAATAGAAGGGCGCAGTTGGAATCCTAAGATCTTTTAAAACATATGAGAAATACCCGTAGGTTTTTTTGTGTGACAAATTCCAATTTTCCAATGATCAGGTTAGTTTCAAAACTACGTGTTTGGGTAACGATAGCCTTATGGTTTATATCATCAACTATTCTTATTCGTGTTTCAAGCCCCAGATAAGGATTGCACTCAACTTCAATAAAAGATTCCAGAAAACTGGTTATATTGAAAAACATTAGAGGAGGATTAGGTTTTTTTATTACATCCTACAAACAATAAGGTGCCCTGTGGACGTAACAAGTACCTAGGCATTCGACTCGGCATGTGAAACTCGTCAACAGGACCGAATTGTAATTATCTAAGGTAAAACGGAGTAGAATATCTTAGGTTTTTATTTATTCTGCGACTAATTCAACCTGCAGGGAATATAGTAAGAACATAACTCTTTATAGGCTAGAGCAGTTGAGTTTCGCAGTGCTTGGACCCACAATTATTGGATTGATTTCAACCAGTACCGCCTAGTGAACGCAGTTCCGAAAGGTACCAATTTTTTCCGGGAGTGTCGGATCTCAAAGGCTAAGACGTCAAACGCATCCACAAGATCTAAGATTGTGCAGAAATCAGTTCCAATAGTTTCGTCCCAGTTCTAAAGAGTTCTGACGTGCGTCAGAACTGCCACTGAGAGCAAAACCCTTAATCGGACACCTCAGGGCTTGGCCAGTTAAACTGATGTACAGGCATTAACACGGGGAAGACATTTCTGTATTACTTAGCCCTACTGCTTAGATCACTGGTACTAAATCATAGTCAGGCATCACACGTGCATATATCATCAACTATCTGCATGCAAAAGTCACTTTGCAATTCACAGTTGTGTTGGCGATCTTTTTTTCATTTCAACGCTTAAACTGAGATAGAAAGTAAGTATACAAAGGGCTCCTCACCTAGGTACCTATACAATTGTCCTAAGCTGCATTACTATGGAATCGATGAAAGTGGTCACATGTTGATGTCAAGGTGCATTTAGACTCAGACAGTGAGGAAGTGAAGTTGCAACATCAGGGAATTTGATGTTTATAGTCTGGCTCGAGAGGGATTGCGAATTAAAGTGTGCGTCCTATTGACTCCTAGTGTGAGTACTACCAATAGTACCGATGACAAACACTACCCTGTGTGTGTGTCACAGGATGAGTCTCCCCTCCAATCTGTTTGGTATCCTCGACCAACAAATCTTTCCCATTCCATGGCGATCGCTCACCCGCCTGTGTGACTAGCACAAATACTCGTGACCAGGCGAATATTTGTCTCCTTTACAACGAGAAAAAAAACCACGCATCCAGCTACGGCTACACTAACCATGTGGTAGGTTGTACTCGATGAGCACTGATTAATCACCATGCACCGACCGACCATGCTCACAGAATGCCAAGCATTCGTCCCCTGCAGGGCTAGCAACGAGCACTACACTAACTAGTAATTTTTCCACATAATGGTACACATAACATGGGTTCTACAGAACATATTATTAAAACTTTTTTTTCAATAAGTCGGACTTAGATTAAGCTTGATTATGTCACTATAAATTACATAAAGCATCTGCAACATCTACCATGTTCCAGTCACAGCCGTGTATCTTTAGGAATATGTTGTGAAATATAGTCAGATCAGATGTGTTTAAATTAAAAAGCTGAAAGTGAATGCTACACTCGCACAAAGAAATTCTTTTTAAAAGAGTATTATATTAATATTAATAGATGAACTCACCTTTGGAAGGCTTCTTTCAGGAAGATCTTGCTCGAAGTCGATCCGTTTAACGACTGACAACCGCGAGTTAGGGGAGCCACCGTCGAACTGTGGCTTCTCATCCGAATGAAATGAACTATGATCGAAACCATCGAGACTGTTCTCTTCAGTTTTGAACTGGAGCGGAAGCATATGAGAGGGGGAGTCTTCTCCATATTTATAAGGAGTAGTAAAAGAAGTTGATTCTTCAGAACCAGAGCTCAGGAGTGAAGAGCCCAACGCTTTTCTGGCCTTCTTATGGGGCAACGTGTTCTCCTTACCGCCCTTCCTTTTGCTGGAGTATCCGCTATCTTCACCAATTCGGGTCCCACATTGCTCAGACATTTTATCTTGACTTTCCTGCTCCTTTTGCATGATTTCTTCTATGTCTTCTGCAAGTTTGGAAGGGGAGCTCAAATGGTACTTCATCCTTTTCTCCATCTCGGCCAAGGCTTTTTTAAACGGAGTGGGTGTTCGGGGGGTACCTAGCGTTTTCATTTTGATAGGAGTCAAATCACCCCGCTTCGAAGTGCTTTCTTCCTGACAAACGATATTTGACTGAATTGGCACAGGTGTGGGTGTAACAAGTATACCAGGAGATTCAGGTTTCACAGCCCTCACAGGCGTAGTGCAACCACCTTTAGGCCCTAAGTTCACGTCGAACGATAGATTGAGAGTGTTTAAAAATTGTGATGGGCTGAACGGCAAATTTTTAATCATCTGCTTCTCTGGTGTACGCATTTGTTCCGAGAACTCGGTTTTAACTGGAGTTATATCCAATTGTGAAGACCTGAGAGAATGTGATGGGAAATGTTTGTCTGGGGTACGCAAAGGGTCCTGATCCACTCGACTGACGGCAGAATCCGAATGCGCTCTCCGTCTCAATATTCCAGGGGATACGGGGTTCCTCAAAGAACTGTTAACATCCTGAGGATAATCACTGTACCTCCCAGAGGAGCTAGAGGCTACAGTCAAATACTGAGGATGAACTGGACCAGATTTGAATGTGATGGGTGATGGGGGAAAACTTCCACCTCGAGTTGTCATAAATTCAGCGACTGCCAACTCTCCGAATTCTTCGTCTTCAATTCTGTTAGATTGGGTTGATTCCATTGAGTGCTCATTGTCGTACTGCACGTTTTCGTTATAAAAACTATACCGCTGATACCTTTGATCGACTTCAACCATCATGACATCCCCAGGTCTTGTACAATTAGAAGTGCGTTTGGCGGCTGCTTTCGATTTCTTTTTAGAGCCTGATCCATCGCCAGACTTGTCGTGACGTCTCATTGTTGAGTTCCAATGGTTCTTGATAGCATTATCAGTTCTTCCAGGAAGGAGTTTGGCAATTTTCGCCCACTGGTTTCCTAATTTTTGATGGGCATCATAGATGATTCTATCCTCTTCTTCGGTCCAAGCAGTTTTTTTGATATTTGGATTCAAATGATTATGCCATCTTTCACGACACTGCTTTCCGATCCGTCCCTTCAAATGGCGAGCTATCAAGGTCCACTTTTTTGCTCCATAATGTTCAACCAGCCTGATCACTGTCTCGTCCTCCTCTTTAGTCCACGGACCTTTCACTAGTTCCGGGTTCAGGACTTTGTGCCACCTCTGCTGGCACTGAACGTCAGTACGGTTCGGGAAATAACTCGCAATAGTGCTCCATTGTTCTTGACACTCTTCAACAAGGCGCTTCAATTGAGCATCTTCAGCTTTGGTCCACCTCGACTTACTTCCTGATGCCTTCCGTCCTTTTGGTAATGCTCCCCCTGCCATAAGTTCTTCGGAACATTCGTTACTGTCATCGTCGTCCGAGCTGGAACGTTCATCGTCGTAACCAGTGGCAGGGATTACCCGCACCATTCCAGATTGAGGCATCATTTTCAACGAATTTTCAGAGCCCAAATTTTATCACTTTCCTCGCCGAGTGAATTTACCAAATACCTATCAACAGATTACGACCGTTTAGAAAATGTTAATCCACTTTTCTTCCATCGAAGTAATTCATGTGCGGGGGCTCTAACTTGCGTTGGAAACTCCCTGAAACAAATACAAAATGAGGAACTGAATTAGATGCAGCAACGCTTTGGAAAAGAATATGGAACTCTGGAACTAGCATCCAAAAAATACATACAACAACAAGTAGTCAATCCCTTCGTAAAAATTCAGATTAGTTGGACAATTAGATCAGAATGATGTGTACATAGTTTGATGGTATACTATCTATAGGTGCAGGAGGTCGTATAACAGGAAAGGTCCAACAATATTTTACAATGATTCAGAGAGGAATTCAATAATCTGTATGGGAGAGTGTAGAAGCATTTACTCAACTACAGGTATAGGAGCCGTGAGAAACCCGACAAAACTATCAAAATAAACCCTAGAAACATGTTTTAATTTATCAAAATAATCGTGCAGTAAGGTCTTCAGTATTTCAAATTAGGCATGACCTAATAAGATACCTTTTAATCAAGTGTCGAGTTTCCGATAATGCGCGCCATCACGTACGTCTACACCATGATAATGCATTCACCGAGCGTTTATCGATTCTATTCATCAATTAAGTAATTTCTCCACATTTTACTTAGGTATTCATTGTAAGAATGAAGAAGGGAATGGAAGTAAGTTCCGTAAATTCAAATACTAGTAGTTAAGTACCGTACATGGATCGACTATCAATAGAGCGGGAGCAGCTGCATCGGCGCCTACTAATGAACAAAGATGAAGTAGGTATGTATCTGACCCAAATTTTCAAGGTTACAGCATAAAAACCCGCACATCAAAGGCAAATATTCATCGCTATGAATTCCGGAAAAAACACAACTATGGCGAAATTAGCACAGGGATCAAAAAGTAACAGGGAAGATGTTGCAAGAGCAAATAAACTTACAATGCGGGGCATAACCTCAATTCAATTACGTCGCTCACCAATACGAATTGCCGGCGTAATTACGGGGAACATTTCAAACCTTCTCGCGTTTTAGAAACTTAGGGCTATAAGTATTCAATATAAAAGAGAAGAGTCGCTCTAAAAACTGTATGTAAGAATAGTTTCATTGTTAAAAATCCATCCGAAACCACCCTAATTATATAGAGGACGTTGTGGGGTGACTGGAACAGGCAAAATGGATTCAAAACAAGATATATTAATGACATCAACTTCAACAACATTTACAGAATTGCAATACATTAGTAGGTACTTACTTTGGGGAGGCAGTTCGAAGGGATTTTAACTCAATTCCCGGAAATCGTGTTTACAAAAGAACGAAACGCCATGACACTGAACGGGTAAGGAAAACAAAAGTGGTAGTTCCACATGTGAGCGCTGATGAGAGCGCCTTGGCGGCAAACTCGGATAGTCTACATGGAGAAGGAATATCGGAGTAGGATGTAGTAATACGTAAAGATACAAATAAGAACAAAAAAATCCAAAATTATTATTCTATTCTATCTACTACAGTAGAATGACTTTATGATAACTAATCGATAGAAATTTTTGTAAAAGGTAATAAGCATTAAGCCTTGTTAGCTATTGATCCAATCCATAACAGAAGTACAAAGTGAGTTTCAAGGTCGATGTCAATACGAAAAATGTCAATCAGCTGTTCTGTGGGAGTTGTCATGGTCAGCTGAGACATTTCTGCACAAGTGCACACAACAAATTTGGTTTTTCTAACATTTATTGGTTGAGGCATTCTCTCACTAACTTCACACTGTATTACTAAATTCGCGCGAAACACCTAATAACGATTTGAAAAAAATCAAAATGGTCAATTCATCAAACAGGGATTTGGAGCGGTCAACAGGCTCGTCGCAAAACTTTCCAGATCCAGAGGATGGGGAAATTCATATACCTGAACTCTCGGATGCTGAAGATGGTGAGTAGCTGATAAAAGGATAGAAACCTTGATCTTCCGGATGATTAATATTCAATTATAGCAAAATTTATGTTGAACTAAGTACCTATGTATGCCTTTTGAGTAATAGGCTATTCACCATTTGTATCAAGTAGGAGTTAAGACCTTGGCAAGTACCTACTCCTGCTTCCCTCTTTCTTCTACTACTACCATCACTGCTCCTCAGTAGAACAGTCCCAATTATTTCTTGGTAATTATCTACCCAACTAAAATGAAAAACGGCCTCTATTTGGCTTTGAACAAGTCAGCGTACCTCCTGAAGGGGGTCATCGCAATAGCGATGAAAACATGTACTAGTGTGCCACAAGGCCAGATACGGGGAGTCAAGAGGTTTTTAATTTCAGTGTTGAACGTTTAAATCTCAAGCTATGGATAGGCGTGGATAGTACCTAACAGTATTATGTTGCTCAAACCACAAACGTATGTAATTTATTTAGTAAATAAGTAGGCATTCTCCCAATCATTAGTTCTGTTCATGTCGTCATGTTGTTCGTACATCCGTGCTCTCTGCGGGGGGTTTAGATTGATATACTTACTCAGTTCAGCGTAGGTACTTATTCTGATTCGAAATTAAAATTGCTAAGGAATAAAGCAAAATTAGCTATAAGACGAACAATAATATATATTCATAATTCGAGGATCCAAATTGACTTCCCAAGCACCTATGTTCAAAGATGCAAAAATCTGTGTTGTGTGGTGATGGAAATCAGTTTTGCTGAATTGGAACCTCACGTTCTCAATTATCATTTTGAATTCCTACTCTGCTCCAATGTATTCTGCTACTATTCCTCCATGATCACCCTAGTCAACGGTTGGTCTTCATTCTCTTGTCACAGGGGAATCTCCGTATCATTGCCATAACATATAATGAAACCACAAGCTACAGGATCCGACCAGTCTCCCAGCCTTTCATCCTTAACATATTTATCTATGCAATGGTTAGCTGAAGATTGCCTATTGCTTTAAATCAAGCATTGGTGGTTCCTATTCCTGAATTTTCTCACCCTCTCCCGAAGAATGGAATGGATTTGAGACTTATCAACATTCTCCTTGTTCTCTTCTAAGCCTTTGAATACTGTCTGATAGATCAAATGCTGGATTTTATAATCCCAAGTACGATGCCAAGTCGTGCAAAGGTATTACGGTAATAGTGCATTATAATTTGCGTCTCCGTGGAGCTCACATATAGGGATCCCCCACTCTTATTTACTGCCATCGAATAGCCATTCTCGATAGTATCGATTCAGCCTCCCAACTCATCAATTTGCTCATTTTGAAATCAACCAAATGCCAAAATTGAAGAAGTCCCAGTCAATCCCTTAGTAAAAATTCAGATTAGTTGGACATGTATGTCAGAATTATGTGTATTGTTTGGTGGTCTGGATGCTTGCATCTCAAAAATACATAACATCAAGTAGTCAATCCCTTAGTAAAAACACAGATTAGTGGACTTGTAGGTCAGAATGAAGTGTATAGTTTGGTGGTCTGGATGCTCGCAAGCTCGCATCTCAAAAATATATGACATCAAGTAGTCAATCCCATAGTGAAAATGCAGATTAGTTGGACATGCAGGTCAGAATGACGTTTTAGAAGTATGTTTTGGGAGTTCTGCGAACAAAATAAAATTGACCATGCAGCAGGATTTGAACTCATGACCTTCGGCTCCCGAGACCGTTATCCTATCCATTGGACTACTCCAGAGCCATCGATCCTAGAAAAAAACACAGTACTTTACCGCTCCGTAGGAAATGCTTTTGAGGGAGGTCTCCAGAGCGCTCTGAAACAACTCCTATCACTGCATCTGAATGCATCGATGTGTTAAGAGGCCGTATCGATACTATCGAGACTATTCGGTGGAGGATCCCTATATGTGAGCTCCACGGAGACGCAAGTGTGCATTATAGGGCCGGAAGGTTCAATTATTGAGATAATCGAAATATGCGATTATGTATCGATTGTGCTCAGTTCGAGGTTTCGTCCTTTTCCCGGACGCCGGCCATATATGTGCTTTACGGACAGTCGTTTACCTAGCTGTCGTGTTGTGTTGTTTTCTCGTCGTATCATGGATTTTATATCTTTCAAATCTCTCGTGCGCGATGTCAATAGTGAATCCACTGCAGCTCAGTTTTTGCAAAAAGTCCACGTCATACCAACCGAAGTGTTGTGCACGAGCAACCACAAAATGCGGTTGGTTTACGCAACCACAAAATGCAGATTAGTTGGAAATGTAGAACAGAATGAAGTGTATTGTTTGGTGGTCTGGACGCTCACAAGCTCGCATCTCAAAAATACATAACATCAAGTAGTCAATCCCTACCTAACCCTATAGTAGAAATGACAAAACACTAGAAACAGTATAAATTAGAAATGATTGATTCCTACCAGTTAAAATGAAAAATTTAAAAAAACAGTAGAAATTATAAAACCGCTGGAAAACGGCGGAATATCGAATATGTACCTACTAATCGATACATAATCGCCTATTTCGATTATCTCAATAATCGAACCTTCCTATAATGCACTAGTTCCGGTATTAGAAGACAATAAGGAGGAGATAGATAAGCTTTGGACTCTGTAAGATTTTTGTTATGATCAAGGAAAATAACCCACAGTCGAAGAGGTTTGATCACATTGGCCTCTTAGCTCAACCCGTTCGAGTGTTGCAACTAAAGGGAAATTTTCCCTTAGTAGTAAGGGCACAAGTTCGAACCCCTGTCGAGGTATCAAATATTTTTGGGCTGTAAGAGTTGGCGCAGTCAGTAGGACCCGAAATAATATTAAACATAATTAATTAAATCTCTCCCGAGCCCAAGACTGTAGCATCTTTCACTTCTTCACTCACTTGAGTCAAAACACAACGTGACAATGACCTCCCTCGACTCTGGACGTCTTCCTGCGAGCATCTGCTGAGCCAGCAGCCTGCTGTTTCACTTCGTCGTTTGTGCCACCCCAAACCAGCGTAGATGGCTGGTATTTGACTCCATCCATGGGAAAATGTTATGATCAAGGAAAATAACCCACAGTAGAAGAGGTTTGATCATAGCTCAACCTATTCGAGTGTTGCTACTAAAGGGAATTTTCGCCTTAGTATTAAGGTGTTCGAACCCTTACTCACAAGGTTTTCAAGTATAAAATGTTCAGTGTTTGACCAATTTTCACATTCCAAAGCTTGATTAGCTCGATTCCGCGAGTAGTTGTGCATTTCCCGAAGACAAATTTAAAAGTTATTGAAATTGTATCAAATTTGATAAAATTTCCTCCATTTCCATCCCTCAATTTGGCATTTTTGAATGGATTTTGATGATTTAAATCGTGTTTGTTTTTATTTTCCTCCCACTTTGTATTCGGCAAAAAACTGTAAATTTAAGAGTTTGGGAAATTGGTAGAATTGGTACTGAAAATCACGACCCTGCCGGATGAGGCGGGGAAAGGGTCTGCCCCACCAACACCGGGTGACGGCCCCCTCCTTTCCCCCTAGTCACTCCCATTCTGTTCGCATCACCTTGACAACAGGGTGACAACTTCTGCCTACCTCAACTACCGCCGGGCAGGCGGCCCAGTGAATGAGTGCTCTTCTCAACCCTGTGGTTATTAACCCCACTAGCCACCCTCTTATTGAGTCATTCCCATATTTCTCGCTTCCTCACCTTGCTTGTAATTTGGATTTCTTTTCCTTCCTCACTACCGGAGGTAGGGAAGCTTTGTGTTCGTGATTGAAGTAAAAAAAATGTTTGTCCTCCAAAATCAAAATTTGCACTTACTTTTTGATTTTCAGAGCTTACTGATCAATTTTGGTTCTGTGTCTGTCTGTCTGTGGTAAATCCCTTGTCACGCCCAGAACTCTACCAAGTTTCAGTCCGATTCCAATGAAATTTTCAGGGGTTGTGCTGGTTAGCTCCTAGACAGTCCCCTATAATTTTCAAAACCGTCGATTCAACAGTAGCCTGTGCGCATGCGCAAAGGTTAATTTATTATAACGTCGATTTCCTTTTTTCCATTGGTCCGATTTCGTTAAAACACGGGGATTAGGTGGGTATATGTTCCAGAAAAATTCCCTACGAATTATATCGCTATTGGTGGAGTAATAGCTGTAGCGCATGCGTTAAGTTAAAATTAATCGACACAGACAAAACTACGAGACGTATGGACCGATTTTTATGAAATTTTCAAGGATTGTGCGGTTTAGCTACTAGACGTTCCCCTGTAAATTTCATTGCCGTTGGATTAATAGTAGTCTGTGCACATGCGCAAACATTGATTTCTTATAACTTCGACTTGTACTTTGTTCTTCATCTAATTCTAACGTTCATGTTATATGTGAGGAACCTATACTGCCCACCCAACTTGGCAGACGTTTTTTTCTTCTTTTTTACATTACCGCGTGAAATGAAATAAGCTTAACATTCTGTTATTGCCAAAAGAGTTTATTTCAAATGATAAAGTAGAGAAGAAAAAATACAGTGTTGCAAGCAATTAGTATAAAACTAACTTCAACTCACGTGATTTAGAAAAGACAAATCACTGCCCTCTAAAATGAATCATGTTTTTTAGCTTTTGACGTAATTTTGGTTCTTCGATCCCATGGTTGTGGTCTGTAATGTATTTTTGGATCCTGATAGTGAAATAAACTTGTCCGATTGCTCTCAGTTAACCACATCTTATGATTGTCTTATCCGTCAATTGCAAAGTGGGATGATTGAATGAAGAAATTCATATTTGAGCAGTGGGACAGCAATTTGTTGGTGTAGTGGTCGAGCTTACATTCGATTTTGTTTTTTGAAACGATGTTAGTCTTGAAGATTATTTCGCAGATCTTACATATTCGATTGACATATGATGACCGCTGAATCAATCCTCCTCGGTTTTTATTGAAATAAAATTGACAGATTCAACGGGGACAATTCAAACAAGCCTACTCGCCAATCAGAAACACTGATTACACGAGAGACAATAGGCGAACCAACCAGGAGGCGGCAAGCAACCACCTCTGGTCCAGCAGCCACCTCGGGGACCCCGTCTGAACAACGGACGCAGGGAAACCACCCGAGGTCCCCGTCTAAACTCAAGGTCGTCGGCTCCGCGACGGACGCTCGTAAGCCACCCCCGGGGACCCCGTCGCAACGACGGACGTGGGGAAACCACCCCGGAGGACCAGCTCAGCTATCATACTCGCAGATACTGAGAAAACAATGCAACAACGAGCCAATGAGATTACACAGTCGAATTAATGAAATTAAGCGGACCAATCAGGAGGCGGCCACCTCCCTATAAATACCCCGCTCGGAGCCCTCCGAAATTCATTCTACTCTCCGCTCTCGACGACTACACCTCGAAGTACGAAGATTTCTACACGCTCTACGCTGACGAACCTTCTGCTCCCGAGTTCATCTCAAGAACGGCTTCCTACTGCTTTCTACAAGGCCTACCTTCTCTCCACACAGATCTCGCATTGGCATCTACGAGTCCAGTGATTATTCATCCTGCTCATTGCCCAACGTAGTTCTTCTGTCAGGACGCCACCCGGTACATCTATTGATATTCTCATTAGATCGTACGCCCGCTGGGACGTTCCTAGTCGTGTCGCCCGGGTTTCGTAGCATTAGGCTCGTCACCGACCGCTGTGGGCACGCCGGTAAATTACTCAGCTCATACGCTCTAATTTACCGTCCAAGGAAGTCTTTTTCAAGACTACAAGGTAGGACCCTGACATCCGAGCAAAGGAAAGAAGCTCTGTCAAGCGAGTCCACCTTCAAAACCCTCTATTTCTATACATAGAGGTATCGAAAACGAGCTAATAAACTCGGATATTTCGATGGAACGTCGGCCGTCCTATTTCCTCATGCAAGGGGAGGTAGAACACGGCGCGGCCGGGCCTCTTAGCCCACACAGCGCTACCTACCCGCTGCCCGGCCAGTCCGCTGTTCCTAGCGACGGCTCAAGGCTCGATCCTCGCGACGAGATCGCCTTCTCACCTAACGTATTCACGAAGGAAACGTTAGATCAAGCCTCACCTATACAAAAGTTCGAGGATACCTTTCAGACCCGATCTGAAGTCAATCATTATGATTCGACAAAGATTTCCGAATATCCACGATATTCGACACAAGGCTACCCGGCCGATCCGAGTGTCAAATACACTCCAAATGTACAAGAAACAAAGGATACTTTTCAGTACCTCAACCAAGCTCAACATATTCCTCCTACAGATATAAATCTTAGGCCGGAATATTACAAAACGGCTCAGTACCAAACTGATCGAACCCAGCACCCACTATGCGAGCCCAGTGCTCCACGCGGCTGCGACACGAACTATCCCTCAGTTCATCCCGCCAAGCAAGCTGACCTTGGCGGTTTCACTCACATTCCTTACAGGAATAACCCAGGGACTAACCCCGCCTTTGAACAGGCTTAACACGGAGCATTTCGTTCCCTCTTATGAAGCTAGTGGATTTCAGGGAACCACTGCGGGCGTGCGACCCCCGCCGGGCCTCTACGCCCCACATCTCACTCAACAACCCTCGACACAAAGTGGCTTTCGAGCACTTTTAGAGGAAATGGGAGATTATCAAAGACCAATCTTCCAAAAAAAGAATATCGATCGTGCACTCGCCGAGTTCGATCAATACTGCGTGCGAAAACACCTGAGAACGCAGAACGAATGCTTCTCAGCTATATACAAGTGGGTACCGGAAGAAATGAGGGAAGCTATCGACTCAGCTTACCTCACGGCACCCCACGCACCTTATGAAGAGGCCAAACAGCGCCTACAGCGAGAATACGGGTTGTCCTTACAGGACAGGCTCCTCGCACTCGAGGACCCCGCATCTCTCGCCAAAAAACCCAGCACCAAGTACCACGAAATGTACTCTAAAGCTGTTGGGTACTTCTCAGAGGCTCTGATCACTCAAAAGTGGATCGAAACTCTACCTATCGAAGCACGAGGTATGGTCGCAGCTCAGCCTACCACGACCGCCCGGCTCGACCTAGCTGATACGCTACACGCGTACAAAACAGAGAACCCCTCTCTCAACATACGAGGAGTAGAATCTACTCCGAAACCCATGAAAACTGGTTTCAAAAAGGCCCTCTCACAACAAGCTGAGTTCAAACCCCAACCAGTAGAGAGTAAGCCTCACAAACCGACGGCCTATGTCTGTCGAAACCACGCACGTTTCGGTAGCGAAACTCGCAAATGTGCAGACCCAGAACACTGCACTTGGAAGGCAAACACTGCCTCCAAAACTAGCAAAAAGGCAGCGCCTATAAGCCAGCCTAAAACCTGGGTTTCAAACGAAAATACTCAGAGATCGGTACAAGAAAGTACCGTTCCAACCTCCGACGTAGAGAGTTCGGAAAACGAATAACTGCCAGTGTATCTGAGCCTATACACCGGCAGTCTAATGAGTATAAAAGGCTTTTTTTCAAGTGCAAACTAAATGGCACTGAATTTCTCATCGACACGGGAGCAGAAGTGAACATTCTGCCCCACAATGTCACCAAAAAATTGGGCTTAAAAATTCTTAAGTCCAACGTAAAGCTCACAGCAGCTAACGGAGCCCCTATAGACACACTAGGGCGTGCTGACACGACAATTAACATCGGCCTCGGAGACATGACCACCGATTTTATGATCACGAAAGTTGATCTAGCGATCCTCGGTATACCATTCCTCGAGTCTTGGGATATCGGAATACGGGTCAAACACAAATACATCTATAAAGATAAAATAAAAAGCTATGCCGATCAAAAAATAGCTGCAGTCATGAACAAAAAATTCACTGACGAACAAATAGCAGCTACTATCCCTCATCGTGACAACAGCCCTCAACCAGAGGACGTGCAAATCACGGAGGACGAAAACATTCGCTCTATCATTGAAAAATACAATGATAAAATGAGCAAACTTCAAGGAAAGTGGAAAAACAACGGGGTTTACCACCGTATAACCACGGAAGGAACACCAGTACACTTCCGAGCAAGACCCATGGCGGGCGAAAAACGGGCTCAAGTCAAAAGTACTTTTGACAAAATGCTTTCCGAAGGCATAATTGCACCATCAGATTCCGAATGGGCATCCCCGTTACACTGCGTGCCAAAAAAAGACGGGTCATGGAGAATCACCGGCGACTACCGTTTCCTGAACGCGAAAACGAAGAAAGACGCCTACCCTCCTCCTCACATTCGCTCTTTCCAAGCGAATTTACATGATACACGAATCTATTCGACAATAGATTTAAAATCGGCATATTACCATATTCCGATGCACCCAGATGACGCTCATAAAACTGCAATTATTACACCTTTTGGTCTGTATGAGTTTAAGAAAATGAGCATGGGTTTGGCCGGAGCGGCTCAAACATGGCAAAGATACATGGACAGCATCATGCGAAAATTTGATTTCGCATTTGTATACCTAGATGACATCCTGGTGGCTTCTAAAAATTATAAAGAACACATGAACCACCTCAAACAAATTTTTGACAAGCTAGGGGAACACGGACTTCGAGTAGGTTTTGATAAATGCATTTTTTCAAAACCTACCGTCGATTTCCTAGGTTTCACTATCTCGAAAGAAGGGATAATTCCTAAACGAGATAAAATAGAAGCCATAGAACAATTTCCTAGGCCAATAGACGTACGAAGTCTACGCAGATTCCTAGGTATGTGTGGTTTCTACCGAGCTTGGCAAGTAAATTCGCTCACACGGCACAACCTCTGTATGACTCCATTCAGTCAAACAAAAAAAATGACAAAACACCTATCGAATGGACATCAGAGAGAGAAAAAGCTTTCAACAGCTTAAAACAGGCAATGATTAAAGCTACATTGCATAATATCGCTCATCCACACCCTACAGCAGAGTGGAGAATAGTCTGCGACGCATCCGACACACACATCGGAGCGGCACTGGAGCAGGAAATTACAGACAAACACGGCTCGAAATCTTACCAACCATTGGGATTTTTCAGTAAAGAAATTCCGGAACAATGGAAGAATAAAGCATCATTCGACAAAGAGATGTTCGCCGTTTACCAAGCTTGCATTCATTGGCACAATGACTTGGACGGCCGATCTTTTCATATTTGTTCAGATCACAAGCCTCTGCTAGGCACGATGCTTAAGAAAAATGCACATTTTTCTAAAATGAGATTAAGATGGCTAACATACATCTCTCAAATGACAAGTGACATTCGTCATATACCCGGAGAGAACAACGTCGTCGCCGACGCACTCTCCAGACCTTTCGATCCAGTTGAAATTCAAACAAAATCGATTTCAACACAAACGGACGAGGGTCCACCCATAGCCGAAATTTCGCAAATTACGGCTGCAATAGAGTGCAATCTTCTACTGCACATTTCAAAGGCACAAATTCGTTCTCCTCCTAACGCAGAGGACAAATTGAAACTCACACGAGTTGAATTCCCTCAAGGAGAAATTTGGTGTAACCTAGACCTAGGACACCCAAGACCTTATATTCCAAACGAAATAAGGCAAGAAATAATCAGCCAAATTCACAATTTGGGACACCCAGGTATACACTCTACAGTGTATAAAGTTAAACAAAGATATTTTTGGCACGGACTCCGTGCAGATGTCTCCAACTGGGTCCGAGCGTGCGAAACTTGCCAACGAGCAAAAATCACTCGCTCCGTGAAGCTCCCTTACTCCGAATTTGAAACGGCTAACAAATTTTCACATGTACACGTTGACATTACCGGACCCTTACCTTTAGCTAAAGGAGGGAAACGTTACATTCTAATGATGGTCGATAGAGCAACGGGTTGGCTAGAGGCAGTCCCTCTTAACAACATCGAAACAGCCACGATCACAAACGCCTTTATCTATATTTGGGTAGCTTCAAAAGGCGTACCTAAATACATCACAAGTGATCAAGGCACACAATTCGAATCAGATCTATTTAATTCCATTATGGAACGTCTCGGAGTAAAACATACTCACACGTTACCATACAAACCGTCAACAAACGGAATGGTAGAACGCAGAAATAGATCTTTGAAAGAGGCTCTCAAAGCACAAAACGAAAATTGGCTCGACGCCCTTCCAAAAGTACTACTCGCCATGCGTACGGCAGTAGACCCAGCAACGGAAACTACACCGTTCCAAAAGGTTTACGGAATTGACGTACCACTCCCAGGAGACATTTTCGTAACTTCTACAAACCTTTCTGAGCCTCTCTTCTTCCGGCCTACGCATATTAAACATAATAATACGAAGTATGCCGTCAACATGCCCAAAAACTTGGATACATGTACACATGTCTATATCAGAGTGCCCACACAGCTCTCCTCCCTGCAATGTCCTTACACGGGACCATTCAAAGTGGTTAAAAGAGATAAGTTTTCGGTTACAGTGCAAATTGGCGAACATACAAAAAAAGTTCCCAAACAGCAAATAAAACCAGCTTACACTCTAAAAACAGACGAAGCTGTGTCACTAAACAAAAATCAGGCAGAAAATAAGGAGGAGACTCCCCGAAAATCTGCCAGAAGGCACGTCCCCTCTACCAAATTCGACGAGAGGTGGGTGACTGCGCTCGAAACACCCCAGCCGGCGTCGTCGTTAATAACACGACGTCTTGGGGGGGCGCCTGTGGTGAAAACCACCCCCTCTTGTCAACAGCCCTTTTCAGGGCTACCAAAAAGAGGTAGACACAACACAAAAATATTTATAAGACGTCGAGTTATAACTCCGTCAAACAAAATATTTCACCAGAGAGAAAATACGAAATTCTCTCTCAAAAGTGAAATATTAACTAATAACATACAAGGCGACCTCCCTAGACACTTACTGGGCGAGAGAGACGCGACAAGTATCTCGAACCAAGTCGCCTTGAATGAGAAAACTCAAACAGAAAATCAAACGTCCTCTAAAACTAACAAGGACAATTCAAACAAGCCTACTCGCCAATCAGAAACACTGATTACACGAGAGACAATAGGCAAACCAACCAGGAGGCGGCAAGCAACCACCTCTGGTCCAGCAGCCACCTCGGGGACCCCGTCTGAACAACGGACGCAGGGAAACCACCCGAGGTCCCCGTCTAAACTCAAGGTCGTCGGCTCCGCGACGGACGCTCGTAAGCCACCCCCGGGGACCCCGTCGCAACGACGGACGTGGGGAAACCACCCCGGAGGACCAGCTCAGCTATCATACTCGCAGATACTGAGAAAACAATGCAACAACGAGCCAATGAGATTACACAGTCGAATTAATGAAATTAAGCGGACCAATCAGGAGGCGGCAGGAGGCGGCCACCTCCCTATAAATACCCCGCTCGGAGCCCTCCGAAATTCATTCCACTCTCCGCTCTCGACGACTACACCTCGAAGTACGAAGATTTCTACACGCTCTACGCTGACGAACCTTCTGCTCCCGAGTTCATCTCAAGAACGGCTTCCTACTGCTTTCTACAAGGCCTACCTTCTCTCCACACAGATCTCGCATTGGCATCTACGAGTCCAGTGATTATTCATCCTGCTCATTGCCCAACGTAGTTCTTCTGTCAGGACGCCACCCGGTACATCTATTGATATTCTCATTAGATCGTACGCCCGCTGGGACGTTCCTAGTCGTGTCGCCCGGGTTTCGTAGCATTAGGCTCGTCACCGACCGCTGTGGGCACGCCGGTAAATTACTCAGCTCATACGCTCTAATTTACCGTCCAAGGAAGTCTTTTTCAAGACTACAAGGTAGGACCCTGACATCCGAGCAAAGGAAAGAAGCTCTGTCAAGCGAGTCCACCTTCAAAACCCTCTATTTCTATACATAGAGGTATCGAAAACGAGCTAATAAACTCGGATATTTCGATGGAACGTCGGCCGTCCTATTTCCTCATGCAAGGGGAGGTAGAACACGGCGCGGCCGGGCCTCTTAGCCCACGCAGCGCTACCTACCCGCTGCCCGGCCAGTCCGCTGTTCCTAGCGACGGCTCCAGGCTCGATCCTCGCGACGAGATCGCCTTCTCACCTAACGTATTCACGAAGGAAACGTTAGATCAAGCCTCACCTATACAAAAGTTCGAGGATACCTTTCAGACCCGCTCTGAAGTCAATCATTATGATTCGACAAAGATTTCCGAATATCCACGATATTCGACACAAGGCTACCCGGCCGATCCGAGTGTCAAATACACTCCAAATGTACAACAAACAAAGGATACTTTTCAGTACCTCAACCAAGCTCAACATATTCCTCCTACAGATATAAATCTTAGGCCGGAATATTACAAAACGGCTCAGTACCAAACTGATCGAACCCAGCACCCACTATGCGAGCCCAGTGCTCCACGCGGCTGCGACACGAACTATCCCTCAGTTCATCCCGCCAAGCAAGCTGACCTTGGCGGTTTCACTCACATTCCTTACAGGAATAACCCAGGGACTAACCCGCATAATCAGAATATAAATGTCCCACTTGGTCTACCTACACCAAGTAAAACATATATAAATCCACTACAAACGGCCATTTCTCGTTTAAGATCGCGTAGGTATAAACAATTTTCACTTTTGATTATCCGCCCTAGGGCACGCACTAAATATCCAGCAACATACTCAACTATGTCCAACACAAAATCGGAAAAGCTGTTTCTTGAAACTCGGGACAGTCGTCATTGTCGTCTTCTTCACGTAAAACTCTGGAATCCATCATTCTCGATTTGGGAGTAGGTAAATTGGACTGCCTTTTGCAATAACCATCTAAGTCGACTTGGCGGCCGAATTGAGTTAGCTTCAGATTTGGATTCTGGTCATGTTCCTGCATTATCTACAGTTGATAATCTACCAATGCAGTAAAATCATGAAAACCTGTCATTGCACAACATAGTCATCATTATTTGATCTTGTTATGCAATAGCAAGCCAATTCGATTTGGTTTGCTTCGTTCAGCCAATTTGTGTTTTCCAATAAGCGCCTATGATGGCTTGGTCCTACTATTTCAACCTCTCAATTGGATCTTTGCAATTCTGCAATAATGAACTTTATCCATATGGCTGTTTATTCATCCAACCGTTCCAATCACATTAGGTAGACAACAATCAGAGGGTAAAATTTTGAAATTCAATCATCAAATTTTAATGGATGTAAACAAATATTAAATAACTAATTTACTAAAAGGTACACCTACAGGTACCCATTACAATTACAGTTTATTTATTTACTTATTGTGTTTATTATCATCTGTAATTATAATTTTTTTATCTTTTGATTTAGATGTTACCTTCACTTGAACAACAAATAGGTATCAGAAAGTGATCAATCGTGAATCTTTGAGAAAACACTAAAACCAATTTGTGAATTGGCAGGCTGAACCATGTGAATTTGTGTGAACCGTCTTTGTTTTTTACAATTGTGGGGGTTTTGATCGTTTACCCACCAGGGCGGCCTCAATCAGTTCGATGAAATTGATTCTATCAAAATCGAGCTTAAAAGCTAGGTTCTTTTTTATTGAAAGTTTGAAAATACAAATTTTTTGTGAAAATGTAAGCCCTTTAAATTTACAGCGCTATCAAGATTTTGGGTACATATTTGGCTATTGTTGAAAATAATAAAGTAAAGAAGGATATGTGGTTGAGAAAACGGTCTATGTTATATTTAAATTGTACATACAAAATGAAAAGTTTACCTTATTTGAACCACACCAAACAACAGGATTTGTGTTCTTCAAAACCTTGTTCATACAGACGTTAATTCCTTCCCTCCCATACCGTTAAAACAATAAGTTATTGCTGTATCTGAAAATTCCGTTTGTTTTTTTCAGATGTGGAAGAAATCAACACTGCATTGGATCAACTGAACTCTGCTCTCGATGTACTCGAACAAAAGAATGAAAATATCCGAACGATGCTCCTGGCATTGCTGAAAGACAGCAGGGAAGCCAGGAGAGAGTTGGCAGCCATAGCTGAATCTAATGATCAATAAATACAACATTCCTTTTTTTATGAACAATGTCCTACATTAAGGTATTCCGTTACCGGTCCTCTGTTATTTAGATCTCTCATGTTCAAGAGCGTGCGATATCAAAACTGTAAAAAGAAATATTAGTTTTGGAAATTACAGAAGTTGTTAGTTTTATTGTGATTGGTTCTATTCCATTTCCTATTCATGATTGGCACGCACAGTTAAAATGTTACATAATCACTTATTTTGATTAGGGACTTACCTATACCAATTATCTACTTTTTTAATGTTTAATCGAAAAAGTAATCTGAGATAAAAATGCTCCTGATTTTCTTTTCTTGAGACTTGTTTGTTTCAAAAATTCTGTAATAAACTAGTGTAGGAAGACAATTTTCTGGTTGTTCCAACTAGTATTGGAACATCCCAGGAAACAACATAATTTGGGCTTCATCTCTTAATATATTTATATACCTACGACGAGCAACATTACAGCTATAAAAAAGTTAGTTGATAGGAGGATGAATGCCAGATGACCGATAAAACTTAAACACCTAAAGTAGGTAACGTACACTAGGTAGAACTAATGTAGGTATAGCTCTTCCAGGATGTAGAAGTGCAAAAGGACCGGGGACGAGGCAGTGGTGAGCTGATGCGAGGCTGTGCTGGTCGCGGCCCCCTCCCCTCTTCCCCCTTTCTTAGGTGAATTCGCGGTTCGTGATTTGCGGGAGCCTGCGGTGAAGAGGGAACCATGAATCATGATCCGCGAATTCACCTATGATATGGGGACGAGGAGAGAGGGGCCCACGAACAGCCCAGTCTCACATCAGTCCGCCACTGCCTCGTCCCCGGTCCTTTTGCACTTCTAAAACCTGAGGGAGCTATACCTACATGTGGAGGGCATTCACATACACTTACCTTATACTTAAAAAGAAAGCATGGAATTGCTGCTATCATGACGTATATTTACTTACTTGACTTACCTTCGGGAAAGATTGAGTACAATTATAGCAGATGAAGGAGAAGACTGTAAACTTATGAAGTGGCATGTTTCACATTGTGTGTGGTGACTTTTCAGAGAAAAATATTGAAAAAACTCGGTTTAAGCTCCCCTATGTTGGCTACCCTGGGAGCCTCCCCACGCTCCACCATTTTTTGGGATGTCACTTTAGTTTGAAGATTGTTGGATGGTGCAGGTGAGGCATGCAGGGTAGCCAACATAGGGTTTTTTTCAAATATTTTTCTCCAAAAAGTCACCGTGCGTGATGTGAAACGTGCAGCTGCATAAGTAAACAGTCTTCTACAAAGACGGTACTATAAATATATTTATATTTGCATACTTTAGTCCTGCCTCCCATTTTTAAAACGAGATTTCTCCACTTCAAACCATCATGTTCTAATTTTACAAATATGATTTGGGATCGTTAGAGTCCCCTCTTTCTCATCATTGGCAATTGAAACAACCTAAAATCAATTTACATTGTAGATTAAAAAAGTAGTGGTGCAGGACTATCTAATTGGCGGTAAGAACCAGAAATTATAAACACATGTTTTAGGTAATTGTAATGAAAAACCTTTAGATTATCACATATTTATTAATAATACAAAGCTTTTCGGCTAAATTCTAGCCATCTTCAGGCATACACAACAAACTAAAGCTAGTTAGTAGCTTTTCTCCCGTGTTTTAGTTTGTTGTGTATGCCTGAAGATGGCTAGAATTTAGCCGAAAAGCTTTGTATTATTAATAAATATGTGATAATCTAAAGGTTTTTCATTACAATTACCTAAATTATGGAGGATTATCACAAGAAGTCTGCACCAACTCTTCTGAGATTATAAACACATGTATTTGACTAGGCAAAAACTTTAGTGCTCCCCCCAATTTTTTTAAACCACAACTAAGTAATGTAAATAATTGTTAGGATGTTTCAAATTTCAACAATGAGAAAGAGGGGACCGATTCCAAATCATATTTGTAAAATTAGAAAACTATGTTTCAAAATGGAGAAATCTCGTTTTCAACATGAAGGGCAGGACTAAAGTACACCCATATTTTTTTTCCAAACCAAAGCGTGCCAAAATCATCGACCCATGGGATCGCAATGTTTGCAACGAACAGAAGGCAATTCAATGAAGTAAATAACGTTTATTTAACAACTAAATAATATTAAAACACACTAACATACGTACATTCCAGGATCAATGCAGTAGATTCAAAACTTACAAAAACAGTTTAGTAACGCTGCTTTAGAATTTACTGATTGCTATAGGTATTGATCCGATTTTCTTCCTTTTTATGAAAATTGAAGATTTAGGTAGGATTTCAGAAGAAATAACTCATTTGAACCATTTGAAGAAACTGTCCACCCAACTGTTGGAGCCATTTGTGGATGGAGGAGGACTCAGAGCCGGGACGAGAGACCTATTTTCTTGCTGGCCACCCCATAAATGGTTGAACTTGTTCAAATCACCTGGAAGAAAATGGAAATAAGGCATCATTGAAAAGGAAGAAAAACAAGTGTGCCATGTTGGGAGTGGCAGGTTTTTGTATTGAGTATACAGAAGATTCTGTATAGAGAATTGAAACAAGTAAATAGAAAGAATGTAGAATACATAATTACATTAATGTTCAAATTGTTATTCAGGAGCATATAAGTTAAGTAACTTATCAGTAACTAATCATTGGTTTATCTCATTCACAGAAACTTCCTTGCATTCGGGAACAATCAAATTCATGAGGGAACTATCTAGGAATCAACTTGTACAACACCAGACAATTTTATAGAAATCAGAAGAAAACTGCAGCAGTTATACACGATTCGTTATATGGCAATTCTTACGATGATTTAAAACGCACAGAGAAACCATTGATCTTAAATCCTGACCACACCAAAAAATGTCATAGAAATCTGTTTTCTAGAGTTAGTTCAAGGAAAACTCTCGCAGTGCAATCGTACATATCTCTATATGTATTTGTACATATATCTCTATGGTCTTTGAAATTGTGAAGAACTTCGCGGTCCGATTTTAGAGTTAGACTGCTCATTCGAATCAGCACGGCCCCAAGTTTGTTGCAAAACTGTCGCCGTTCGTCTCTATACCCGCCTTGATCGTGTTCTAGGCGGTCCTTATCAACGAGAGTTGTTTATTAGGCTGTGGCGGTAACAACAGTTGCCATCAATTCACGGTAAGTAAGAAACTTAGTGTAGTTACTAACATCTAGGAGAGTTATTTCTGAACGAAGAAATTGAAACTGAAGAACTTAGCGGACTTTATAATTCCGAACGGTCTTTGTATATAATTCCGAATCAGCACGGCCCCAAGTTTGTTGCAAAAGTGTCGGTAAGTAAGAAACGTAGTGATGGGGTCTTTTCTGATCAGCTGAGTGAGCTAAATTCTTTCCTGTTCACTGTAGGAAGTTGAAATTTGATAGGGAGACTCTCTGGGACATTAAGAGACGAGTGAAGTGATGGGGTCTTTTCTGATCAGCTGAGTGAGCTAAATTCTTTCCTGTTCACTGTAGAAAGTTGAAATTTGATAGGGAGACTCTCTGTTTATTAGGCTGTGGCAGTAGGTAACAACAGTGGCCACGGTAAGTAAGAAATGTAGTGTGGTTACTAACATTTTGAGTTCCTGTTATGTACTACTGTTATACGGACTAGCAGGCACGTAGCTAGGATTTTGCCTTGGGGGGGGGTTCCAGATCCCCCCCCCCCCCTCGACCATCGGCTCTCTTCCCATTTCAATAAATTTTAAAATACGAATTTTAAGTCACAGGAAAAGAAATGTTTTACAAACATGATAAAATACTATCTTGAATAAGGCAAAAATATTTAATAGGTAGGTACATAATAAGGATTTTAGGTGACAGTTAAAACAATTATTTACAATCATGATAAATCTTGATCTTTATACAACAACAAAAGTTCAATTTTTAGGTATTTAGTTGATCATAAAATGTTTATAGTAAGACTTTTCTGTTTGCTTTTAAAGACATCAAGCCGCGAACGACAGTGAATAATGAATTGACATCATGGTCAAATGAGAAAGGCGTTCGTTACCCATCTTATTTCTAAGGTATTTTTCTAATCTTGATTTCTAAGGTACTGCAGGATCCCGTAACGTAAAAGTTAGGAAGACGTCTAGGAACATTCTCCCCGTAGGATATTGTAAGGAGTGTGGGGCGGAATACAGAACCCCGTGACGCACATAGGATAGATAAATTTCCCCTAGACTGCAAGATCCCATGAAGTAAATTTATGAATTTTCTAATCCCGGAACGGATGGTGATGTGTTATGTGAATTTCCGCTCCGCAAGAAAATCGATTTTCAAAGCGTTAGATCGGGTTTTTTTTTTTTTTTTTTTTTTTTTTTTTAACCACAAACCGATGGAAAACGTACCAGACAGGTTCACTTCTAGAAGCTTTACAAGAAGAGAACTCACTCTACATATACGCTCCAGACATCCAAATATTGCGAACCTGAATACCAACCGTGGTACTCAAAGTATAATATCAATACCAAATGCTGATCCTATTCAGAACTATTTCATAAGAGGCTTCGGGGACGGGATGTTAAATTCTCCAGGAGGCTAGACCACATTAAGATGGGACATGCTGTCTGCAAGGACAGCAGTACGAGTTACCTCAGGGAGCGGTCGGCGTGTCACTCCTTGCTGATGAAGTGAAAGGGCTTGCCGAGGGAATACGAGATTCGGAGAGAGTTTTCTTCCTCTGTAGTACTGTTCTCCAGAGAGAGAAAGGAATCTCTTCAGGGGAAGATGTCAGAAGGCTTCTGAACACCATAATAAAAATGTGGAATACTGAAAGGTACAAAGAGTTGCTACACGGCTAGGCTTACACGGGTCGTTCAGGTATAGTGCTAGAGGCGTTGATCAGTCTTTAAGGTCGTGTACATGACCCATGTCCATGTACCGAAATATCTAACTTCTTATCTCGGGAATCTTACCTCTACATATTGGAGCTATTAGCAGAACCTATGTGTATCATAAAAATAATTTCTGAAGAATTTCACATCAGATGAATATTCTCTGTTGGTAGTTCGTGCTAGTGAATTAATATATACTACCCTAACCATGAATAATTTTTTAATTCATCAAAAAATTGGGGGGGGGGGGGGGGGTCCGGACCCCATGGACCCCCCCTATGGCTACGTGCCTGCGGACTAGATTAGGGCTTTCCAAGCCCTAACATGCCTCTAGTATTCGTATAATTTTGGACCATACTTTTGGCACATGAGTGTAGGATCCAAACTTTAATACGTTATCTCTCTCGAGTAGAACTGTAAACATGACGTTCCCTGAAGTAGCATCTTCACTTCCTCATTCGCCAAATCAAAACACACTAACCTCACTCGACTCAGACTTCTTCCAACTAGCTGCTGAGCCCAGAGGTTCACCCCGTCATTTGTTGGTCAAACCGCAGGGAAAACTCCCTCAGTCGAAGACATCTGATTGAATTGAGCTTGGTGAGTGAGAGGGGTGGGGGGCTTATTCTGGGCTTCTCTCAGAGTTCGAATTCTGTCCAGGTGTTGTACGAGTATAATGTTGGGCTGTAACATTTGGCGCGGGACAGTAGGACCAAAACTTTAATCTCTTTAGAGTCAGACTGTAAGCATGACATTCCCTGAAGGAGAATCTTCATTTCCTCATTCGCTGAGCCAAAACACACCGTAACAATGACTTCACTCAACTCGGACTTCTTCCAGTAAGCAACTGCTGTGCCCAAAGATTCACCCCGTCATTTGTTGGTTGGACTCCAGGGTTATGTTGAGTTCAGGGAAAACTCCCACGGTCGAAGAGGTTTTATTACATTGTTGATTAGACATCTTTGTTGTAACTGGTCCGATCTGCTCCAGTTCCGCTTGTGGAACAGTTCCAAGTTACCCATCCGGGTGGAGCTCAGTGGCTCTACCACAGAGAAGAGACTTCCTAGTAGGACTGGTGGTATCAATATCGATACTCACCATATACTCCATCCTCCGTCATTCATTCTCCTCCCACCGATAGGAATAGGTACCTAAAATCTTTTGACATTGAAGTTACAGCTTTTTATTTTTGGACTTTGTGGTGGTGGCATTCCCTGAAATGACGTCACTCAACAGAAGGCTGGAATTCCGATGACAGGAACAGAATGTAGAAGGGGTACAAACTCGAATCAAAACTGGATCGCAACAATCAAGAACACTTTGGAGCTATAGAGATGTCAGTCAAGAAGCGCCCTGTTATCAGAAATGTGTAACCGCTGTTTCGGTATTGGTATCATGAGTTGCCTGGAACAGTTTTGGAGCAGTTCCACCACGATCTTAGGTTCCACATTCCCGATCCAAGTGTATTGGCCCACCTATTGTCTTGATAGCCACGTGGTCTTTTTCTGAGCTTCTGTATGTGCTGTCTGTGGTATGCACTTGAATTATGATGAGGTATAACATACTTTTTGGGTTGTAATATACTTTAAGTTTGTGTCATGAATCGGACAGAAACACATATATATTTGACTTTAGAACTTCTTATCTAGACTTTTCCCTATTGCTCACTAGGAAAGTGGATGGAAGGACACCCCGGAACTCAAGGTCTCATATAGTTTTGAGACATCACGGAGCTCTATGAATGATAAGGAACAAACGCAGAGCTAATATGGCCCTGTAGGTTGCATTGGGAGATGTATATCCTCCGGAGCTAGAGTGGCTCTCTAGAGCATAGAAACGCTTATGCCAGGCGTTAGCTAGACACCATTGGGGTAGCAGAGGATATATTGAGAAGTACTATCTTTAAAAGAAGTAGGTGAGGTGAAAAGAGAAGCCAGAAGTTTGAATGAAGAATCAAACTCAACTTAGCTTGGCCCGCACCTTTACAATCTATGACAGATAGAGGGAGAATGGCAAATCATGAAGAAAGGAAGAAGCAAGTTGTGGACACCTGACCTTCCGCGTGTAACGGAAGTTTTAGGATCACGTGGTATAAAAATATGGGCGAATCTACATGAGAACATTTAAAATATTGTTGGAGCACAACAGTTATCACATACATAAGTTATAAGTGTAGCATAGTTGTGCCAGTCAGAAGGATTAGCAAGTAGACTAACAGGCACTTAACTGCAATTGTTCAGCACAATTTGTAACATAAATGCGAGTGGAAATTTGGATTTTGGAGGATATGTCACCTTCTGCTACTACGTTGGCTCAGAAACGATATGTTGTAAATGATGTAAGAACTACTAATCAAATGAATTTCTCCGTGTATTTGTGAATACATAACTCTGCTACTTCAGTTCCTTCGTCGAAAATCGAATTTCAGCGTCCTCAATCAGTGTTAACTATTTTAAACTGTAATTTAAGGAAGCTTAGGGTTATTTTAAGGTATAAAGTTGATACAATAAAATACGAGTAAATCTTAAGTTGAGAATGCTCCTGCAAATAAGGCCCTACATAAAAATATCTTCGAACATTTTGTCGCAAATGAGTTGAAGAATCTATCCTTGAAGTTTGTTGTTGTTAAAAACAATGGATTCCTTCGTGCAAATCTATTAAGGTGATGATCTGAGACTAAGGTGTTTTTGGAGAAGGAAATATGAAATGGTTTGAGTTTAAATAATATTGCATTATCTTAGCAGAAGAGCTGCTGTGCCTACCTAAAGAATTGTTTGGGGAGGGACGAATATTTGCAGAAGAATATTAGCCACGACAAAAAATTCTCTCAGAAACAATGGCTAATTACCATAAACATAGTTTCATCCATCATGCAATGGTGTCCTACAGCCAATCAAAGGGAGCGTGGAAGTGATGCCAATTGTTGATTGGCTGAAGGGTGCAGTGCAATAGCTAGATAAATTAAGTGTAAATTTTGTAACCATTGAATGGTAATTACCTTCATCCATGTTGACAAAATCTTCGGTTTTCTCGGTTGTACCATCTCTGTTCTTCTTAATAGTCACAGAGTGGCTTTGCTCCCCGAATTGTCTGGTTACAATGGTCTGTTCAGTGCCGTCACTAGATTTGAACGTTTTGTGATGCTCGATTCTCTGCAAAATGCACAATCTTATTACTAACAGGACTACGAATTAAACCAGTTCATGCAGCATGACCCCATGAGCGAATTTTTGAAGAAATCTTCGACATTTCAGTCGCTATTGATCGTGTAGAGAAATTTTAGTTTATGATTTTGATAGACAAACATGGAATCAAATGATTAAAAATAATTAGGAGGTACTCATACTTTTTTCCACGCCACAGTCAGTAATAAAGCTACATCAAGCCTAAAACAGTTGAGCGTAAAACATTAAAGAGAGCGACTGATAGAATCGGAGGACGGAATATTTCACAGCGTAAACTCATCAGTTGTGATTTACCTACATTTTTTTTTTTTTTTTTTTTTTTTTTTTTTTTAAACAAGCACCTATTACCTACGTTTTAAACAGCATGGTTCTAGGATTGGTTTTACAGGGATACTTCCACAAGAGTAGTTTAATCTGAATTTGGACAATGTTTCATGCAAATATTACCGATTTTTACAACTAGCGAACGGCATTATTTCGATTTTTGACTGATTTTTCAACTTATGAAATTTTACGCTGATTAGAAATATACATGTTAGTATGCTGAAAAAAATATTTCGCACAACAAATCGGAAAAAACAGGCTATTTTGAAATTTTTGACTACATTTTTGAAAATTTCAACCCGAAGATGTAATCCGATCATGCTGGCCAACGAACTTGAACTTTCGTTTTGTGTCCTTAACATTTTAAAATTTGTTTGAAGTTTCTAGCACAATTCTACGGACAGTTATCGTCTGGAATGACACATACATACATACATATATACATACCTACATACATAAAAAAATGCGTTAAACTTCAGAATATGATTCAGAATAGCCTGAAACGGATTTCTGCATAAAATTTTTTCAAAAATTCGCATTCTACAAATTTTGAGGCGAGAGCAATAGCTTAATTTTCTTCAAAAATTCGCTAAAAGATGTAAACGGGGATGCGATCACAAACATGCTTCCAACAATCGGAGGGACAGAACAGATATTCTGTCTCATTATGTAAACACAGAATGAAACAATAGGGATAACGAGTTGCCAGTATAGTTAGTGAAATTATGGAAATAAATAACCATCAAGGGCTGTTGATTGTCGATATAAGTCATTATGCATAGGTAGGGGGAAAATGCGGTAAAAGGTACCTCGGCGATATTTTTGGCTGTTGAACACTCACATTTGAATGTTTAGAAGTACAGAAGGTAAAAGTAAGTATGAAAGCAGGCTAGCACAATGACCAATATAGGAACTGTCCAACTTACACCATCAGGTCCACGAATCGTCTTTGTAAAGGATGTTTGACCAAAGAAATTAGGCCTCTCGCTCGGAGGTGGTCTACGCTGAGGTGGAGATTGTTCAAAAAGTGCATCAATATCCTGTCCCGTAACCCTGAAAATAGAAATTATAGAAAACATTATTTTTCATCAGTTAAAAATGACAAAGATGTCGCAAACAGTTTAAAAATAACTCCTCTCCGAAATTAATGCCCTACCTATGATAAAGACCAGTCTGTATACATCGCATGAGCGAACTATCGTCTTTTGTGTTCTCATACTCGAATTTGTAAAATTAAAACTTTCTGACGTTTGAACATTTATGTATTTTTATACAAAACTAATTTTCACAATCTAATTTTTTATAAATACCTTTACTTTTTCTAAAAAATATTCTCGACGATGGGAAAGCAAAAAAGTTTCTGGTCCGAGAAAGTGACGTGCTCGAATGGGAGAAGAAGGTAAATTAACATGCAGACAACTAAGTAATAATACATATAATATAGGTTATATACCTTCCATCAAGGTCGGAATCTGCCATGGAGTTCGAAGGTTTGCGTTTCTCAAAGGACGGTTTCAGAAATCGATTCCTTGGATGGTCATCGCTTGGTTTCAGGTACTCCTGGGGTGGTTGAGTAGGACCTTCACTGAAAGGAGCCTCCGGCAGTTCTACAATGTACAAGAAAATAAGATAAGATTTGATTTTTTAGAAAAAATAGGAAAATAAATTTATAGGAGGAGGTTTGAGAAAAGGGACCTTTCCTGTATACGACCTCCAGCGCTGCCACCAGATCTTCAATGATCGATTCTAATTTTTTAATCAATCTGAGGGCACAACGAGAGACACCATTACCTTCATACACTATCGAAGAGTAATATTCAACTCGGAATCGATTTGTAAGTCCTCAATTGACTCCCCCAGCGACCGATATTCGGACGTCGGTCGCTCCGTGGCAAGGGCGTCGTTTGATGACCTGTACATCGAGACGCAGTGAACGTGTTAAACTATAACCAATGAAACAAGGAAACGAATCTAGCTGTTGTTTGAGCTATAACCATTAAAATTGGAAAACATTAGTATTTTGTCACCCTCGTCGTTTTCACTAGTGCGTGAGCTCCGTGTTCTTTTTAAAATGAATTTCGTTGCTCTATGATATAGTAAAATCAAAGGACATCGCCACAGGTCCACTTAGCAGAAAAAGGGATCCTCCTGTAGACGATGATTTGCCCACAAGGCCACCAATGAAAACTCTACCTTGGAGAAAAACATATCGTGTACTCGCGTTTTGAGTTAATTTGTAATAATTTCTTTTAGTACCTACTTTTAATTTTGGCTATTGTTCCTCGTTTTGGGTTATATAAATATTTTAATACACGGTGCTGGTTACATTTATGCTTTACAATCATTTTCGCACCCCGATCATTGGTGCTCTTATACAAACTGGAGGCAGCACCGGAGGTGCTGGCGGTCGGAAACAGGAAAGGTCCGAGAAAGGTGAGAAAAGATCACTTCGAAAAATTAGAGTCAGAATCAGGAAGCCACCTCGGAATCAGAGACTTCGTTCGGAGATTGAAGGAAGGATATGATGTAGAATGAAGGATATGAAAGAATTGCTGAAAATAGATAGGATACCTGTCACAGGCACCCTTTAAGTGCTCCTTGTGCCAGGTATATCTACGCCATTCCGTGGCGTTGGAGAGTAGGGCGCCTGCGATCATTACGGACTAATTGGAAAGTACTAAAGCAGTGCGCAACAACAGGCATACAAATCTTAAACCTCAGTCCACAAACTGGATCTCACCTGCCATCCCATGTCTCCCTGGTCCCATAAATCCCATTATGTTTCGCATAACGTCTTCGAATTGTCTCTCGAAATCTCTGTGCATGTCAAAAGGATCCCCTGTGAATATCCTGAATCCAAAACCTGAATTAGGCCCTCCTCTATTAAAAAAAAAAAAAAAGATCATTAGGTTAGTACAATGAATCATTCACCACCACAATACAGCATTTAAGAGACATTTTTAAATAAAATTATGTACATTACCCAAAATTGTGAGAGCCAAATTCAAAATCATCTAGTTCATCGTCCTCGTCATACTCGTCTTCCTCCCATATAGGACTTTTGAATCCATGGCCACCCCTAAAAAAAACAAATGGAATTATGTGAATATGGTATGAACCAGAGCAGCAAGAAATAAATAGGTACCAAATAAAGTAGGGAAAAGCTCTCAGCGAGCCAGGGTCGCCTAAAGCCTTTCCGAATATATACAGGGTGTACAAAAAACAGGCGTGCCAAACTGCAGGAATTGAATTTAGAGCCCATTTCTGATCGCAAGGTCGTTCCAGAGATTTTTTTAAGCGCTTAGTTTTAGAGAGGTAATTCAATTTCCATTTTTTCGTGTTTTCGACCTTAATTTGCTGTTTAAATTCAAATTTGAGGTTACCGTTGGAAAGAGCATTAAATTTCCTATCCGATAGATGCCTGACATTTTTTTTAAGAATTTAGGTTTGAGACATGAAGAAAAGCCTGTGGAATAGCAAATTTTATTTAATTTGGAAAACCTCGAGTTTTTTCAATCGGGAACTGAACTACCTATGAGAACCAATATTTTTTCAAGATGCAAGACGGTAAAGTAAAACCTGCGCCGAAATCGACGGCGTAGTCAATTTTACGTTACTTTGCTATTAGGGGAGAAAACTATGTTGAAAAGTTCCAGTCATGCAGCATGATCGTATGAGAGAATTTTCGTAAATTATCTTTAAAAACTCGATATTTCACAATTGGCACTAATTTTGTGCTCACCGTTTTCGAGCACAGTGGAGCAGATTCAGTTGCAGTAGTTTTTATTAGTCTGTTAATGTCCTTTCTATCGTTGTTGTTTCGTCAAGAATGTTGGTGACTGATTGATATGTGTATTTCGTACACATTTTTAATATTATGTTGAACAGTATATGGCTCGCCAATATTGCGCATGTGTAATTATCGTCCTATGTACAATAGGTAAATAGACTTATTAATATAGCATGATGCACTATTACTATGGGCTGAGATTGTTATGTTTCATCATACTGTTTTTTACGACTTTGGCTCGAGCATTACGCAATTTTCAACATGGTAACATACCTGAATCTTTTAGCACATTAAAGGAAGCAGCAGTCTTATAGGAACCAAAAACTAAATATAAAAGTACAAACTGGGTACATTTCTTCGATATTTTTATTACTCGAGTAGGTACCTACACCCTTATTTATCTCGCGTACTTGTTCCACATATTGTAACATGAGGAGCTCCGCAATACAGTCATAGGGTACACAGTTTGACATTAGGTAGATACTTTTAGATTTATGAACAATAACATGTAAAACTGTCGGTAAGTTGAAAAAAGTTGCACAATATTGAGGACATTCTGCAACTATGCACAGTGACACTTTAATCCGTGATTTTTAAGGGATTCTTACATCCTACCTTATTACGTAAATCTACAGATACAAAACCGCTTTACCGAGGTATTCCCAGGAATCTTTTGAAGAAATCAAATCCGTCCATTTCTAGAAGAAAAACTCCTTGAAATTTTTCATGAAAATACCAAACATGTCAATGAATGTCACTAACTTCTTCCTCTTTACTTTCCATAATAAATGGACACGCTCATTGGACACAGGAAAATATTTTATTGTTCATTATCTTCACGATTTCAAATATTGGTGCGAACCTAGTGGCAGCATCATGAAACACTCTAAAACTGCTTGCCTGGAAAAGTAGCGATACAACATACTTCCCCAGAATACCCCCTTTGATTATGATTTATGCTTCATTACACGATTTTTTCAAAGCGTAAATGTAGTGGATTTATATATGTTTTACTTGGTGTAGGTAGACCAAGTGGGACATTTATATTCTGGTTATGCGGGTTAGTCCCTGAGGTATTCCTGTAAGGAATGTGAGCGAAATCGCCAAGGTCAGCTTGCTTGGCGGGAGGAACTTGAGGATAGTTCGTGTAGCAGCCGCGTGGAGCACTGGGCTCGCATAGTGGGTGCTGGGTTCGATCTGTTTGATGCTGAGCCGTTGTGTAATATTCCGGCCTAAGATTTATATCTGTAGGGGGAATATACTGGGCTTGGTTGAGGTACTGAAAAGTATCCTTTGTTTTTAGCACGTTGGGAGTGTGTTTGACACTCGGATCGGCCGGGTAGCCTTGTGTAGAATATCGTGGATATTCAGAAATCTTTGTCGAATCATGATGATTGACTTCAGAGCGGGTCTGAAAGGTATCCTCGAACTTTTGTGTGTGTGAGGCTTGATCTAACGTTTCCTTCGTGAATACGTTAGGTGAGAAGGCGATCTCTTCGCGAGAATCGAGCCTTTGGCCGTCGTTAGGAACAGCGGACGAGTCGAGTAGCGGGTAGGGAGCGCTGCGTGGGCTAAGGCCCCCGGCCGCGCCGTGTTCTGTTTCCTCTTGCATGAGGAAGTAGGACGGGCGGCGCTCCATCGATGTACCCGAGTTTGTTAACTCGTTTTTAATACCTCTACGTATAGGATAGAGGGTTTGGAAGGTGGACTCGCTTGACAGAGCTTCTTTCCTTTGCTCGGATGTCAGGGTCCTACCTTGTAGCCTTGAAAAAGGCTTCCTTGGACGATAAATTAGAGCGGATGAGCTGAGTAATTTATCGGCGTGCCCCAGCGGTCGGTGACGAGCTTAGTGCTACGAAACCCGGGCGACACGTCTCGGAACGTCCCAGCGGGCGTACGATCTAATGAGAATATCAATAGATGTACCGGGTGGCGTCCTGACAGAAGAACTACGTTGGGCAATGAGCAGGATAAATAATCACTGGACTCGTAGATGCCAATGCGAGATCTGTGTGGAGAGAAGGTATGCCTTGTAGAAAGCAGTAGAAAGCCGTTCTGAGATGAACTCGTGAGCAGAAGGGTCGTCAGCGTAGAGCGTGTAGAAACTTCGTACTGCAGAGTGTAGTCGTCGAGAGCGGTGAGTGGAATGAAGTTCGGAGGGCTCCGAGCGGGGTAATTATAGGGAGGTGGCCGCCTCCTGCCGCCTCCTGATTGGTCTGCTTAATTTCATTAATTCAACTGTGTTATCTCATTGGCTCGCACATTGTTTTCTCAGAATCTGCGAGTATGATAGCTGAGTTGGTCCTCCGGGGGTGGCTTCCCCGCGTCCGTCGCTGCGACGGGGTCCCCGGAGGTGGCTTCCGTGCGTCCGTTGCGGAGACAAGGACCTTGAGGTGTCTTCCCTGCGTCCGTTGTTTAGACGGGGTCCTCGGGTGGCTTCCCTGCATCCGTTGTTCAGACGGGATCCCCGGGGTGTCTTCCCTGCGTCCGTTGCTGAGACGGGGTCCCCGGGGTGGCTGCTGGACCAGAGGTGGTTGCTTGCCGCCTCCTGGTTGGTTCGCCTAGTAAACGAATGTTGAATTTTACATAAATTAACTAGATAATTTTACGTGGCTCTTTGTTTGATAGAAACTGTCGCATGATCGTAAACCTATATAAAACCCTTACCAGTATTTTGTTCAGTAAATAAGGTAGGGTAAGGTGCTGTACCTTGCACATGCTTGTACAAATAGCCACCCTGGGCTTTCTGGTCTAGAAGTGTATGGATTTCCAGGCAGATTATCGTGATTCATTACTGTTTGTATCTTGCGCTGATTGTACCATGAGCCTGCTCAACATAGAACATCTCATTGTGAGATTACCTCTGTAAGCAATTTCACATTTAAATTTCTCTGTTACAAATGACTCAGAGCAAGAATGATGAATAATATCCTCCCTAAAATTACTGTTTTAATGTACGTACAGTAATGGGAGTTACTGTTAAAACTTGCTGTTTCAATTCTTGTAGTTATTGCTGTTAGTGACTTAAGGTAGA
Organism: Adelphocoris suturalis; assembly: GCA_030762985.1. NCBI lineage: Eukaryota > Metazoa > Arthropoda > Insecta > Hemiptera > Miridae > Adelphocoris > Adelphocoris suturalis. The sequence goes on from CM061044.1 coordinate 88,950,400, forward strand.
AAACACGAAAAAAATCTCAAAAATTGAATTACTCAAAAACTAAGCATAAAAAAAAAAAAAAAAAAAAATCTCAACAAGGAACTTTTGATCAGAAATGAGTCTAGAATCACGCCTTGAAGTACTGACCACCTTATGGTGGGGACACCCTATATAGGTAGGTACCTACAGTAGGTACCTCTCTTTTTACCGGCTTCACTTTAACTGTAGATTGACTGCCTAAATACCTATTTTCCCTTCTTTATAATTATATTTCCTTTGTAGTCCTCAAGTCATCACTCTCCACGACCTTCCCAGAAGGTGAGAAGGAGAAAAAATCTTTCTTTCCTTGGTTTGCGCATCCCGGTTCTTTTCTGGGGCCTTCCCGGAAGGATGGACTTACCTGTTTCAATAAAACACTGCAACATTGTGTTTGCAGCTTCTACTGTTGCCAGCTTTGCTCCAAATGGAAATATTTCCTTTGCATCCAAGTAAATGGTTCCCCTGGCACTAACACTACACAGTACCAACTATGCTCTAATGTTCAAGCATACCGCATGTTGGGCGTTTACAAGCTCTTCTTCACAAAAACGTGATTTTGAATTGCACTTTGCATATGATAATATTGAACCAAGCTTTATTTCCGAAATAAATTGACATTTAAACAACAAAAGGAACGCGTAAGAGGCAATTAGGAACATGCAAACAGAGAGAAACAGGGTGATCAGCCAGAAACCTCCTTCAACAAAACCTGATACGCATTTGGCGAGCCGCCATGGATGCGTTCGCAGCGCAGCCAACGGTAAACGGAAATGCAAATAATCCTTAGTATCGTACTCCATGAAGAAGTGATTTGATCTTTTTCCATGTTTATATTCAGAAGTAGCATCCATAGTTTGAGTGTGTGTCGTTTTTTTACTTTCATTTCTTTGACTGCAGTTGCAATAGTTTGATTTTGGTATTTGGTATATTTGGTTTGATTATAAACAATGCTATCCTAGATCTTATCTCCTCTCATATATTTTAAAATATAAGTTTGGGCATAAATACTTATTGACTTTTGACCAAATATTATTTCCTGGTTCAAGCGAGCACCAGAAAAACCTCATTGAATCATCATTTTCGACTGTAAGTAATAGGTTAGTACAGCCCCTTGGCACTATAAATTCGTAGTGGTACTATTCATAGTACTATAGTACGGATGCGTAACTAATTTTAGAATATGAATAGGTTTGTAACGTGCTTACGTGATCGAATTATGTTGTCAGGTGAAGGTGATTATAAACGTTCACTCCTGGAATGGAACTGCAGTCAACATCTGCACCAATGGATATGGACTTTCCACTAACACCATCTTCATCGATGGATTCGAATTCAATAGAAGCAAATAAGCGACGGAGGTTAGTTGAAATATAGCTGTTTTGAAAAATTGTTTGCTTGGAAGAGTTGAATGCATATTGCGCGGTTTCGTGCGATGGGATGGGATGGATGTAGGCATTTTTCTTTGATTGTCTCCGGAAAGAGCTTTTCATTCATTGTTTTTAATTTCATGACAAATGACTCTTACGATTTGTTAGAAAAATCCAGTTCTTAACTTTGGGGATTAGTGTGGAGAGTTTTCTACATTCAGCGAAATTAGCTGGATCAGTGTGTATGTAGGCGTTACTGAGTAGAATGTGTAGCGTTAGGCGTGGTAGAAGTAGATTACGTATATAATTTATATTCATATAGATTCCATTTACCTACACAGAGAAAGTGATCAGGGCAATTGTTATTAATTTTAACCCAACTAGTTCAAAAAGCTCTCTGCTAATCTATAAGGACAGCTTTGCACTTTGCCATTGTTATCCAGCTGTCACTCTCCATACTTCTAGTGTTTCTGTTTAATAGATGAGAAGCTAGTAATAATGCCTACTCTACTGATCTGGGATTAGGTAATTTTTCATTGACATCGAGAAAATCAGATCAGGGTCTTGTTTAAATTTTAGCTTCTTGATTGAATGTAACATAAATGAGCCTTAGGATAAGAACACAGGAAACCGGGCTGGTTGCTTACTCGCTGATAGCTTAGATGGTTACTCAGCCAAGTTTTAGAAGAACATAGAAAATACAGTGATAGCGACTCATCAGGGATATTTTCAATACAGACGGTTACCTTTTGGGGTTTCAGCAAGTCCTGGGATTTTCCAGAGGTTCATGGAAAAGTTGCTGAAAGGGGTACCTAACGTTGGCGTGCTGTTGGATGACATAATCATTACTGGGAAGAGCCAAGAAGATCACATTCGGAATTTGAGGGATTTTTTCACACAGTGGCGTCTGTGTAGTTGGCCACTTCTCTGTGCATTGTTTAAATTTTAGCTTCTTGATTGAATGTAACATAAATGAGCCCTAGGTTAAGAACACATGAAACCGGGCTGGTTGCTTACTCGCTGATAGCAATGCGGAGTGAACAGGGAGATTTTTTATATACCCTTTTATTAATGTTGTGTTTGCCATATCACAATTAACGACTGTGTTTTACTCCTGTAGCAGCTCCAGGGCTATTCGTAGAAGAAGGTTTGATGACGAGCTCGTGGAATACAGTGTTTCCAGCAAAGAACTTGATCCATTAGCTAAAAAGGTCCCTCGCCAGCGAACATTATCCCAGTCTAGTGCATTTTGTAAGTTAGAGCTTCCACGACTTTATGATTTGTTACCTAGCAAATCCATACATATCATCATACGTATGCATATTATCACATCATTACCTTTTTACGTCGATTCAGATGAATCTTCTGCTTCAACCTTCGTCAATACCACCCCAATTGACGCCAAAAGACGCATGCTCCCTCGCCCTACATCCAAGAAATCAAGAAAAAGTAAGCCGCCCTCTGCTCAATCCATAAAGGACCTTGGTAGATGGAAACCTTCAGATGATCTTGCTCTAATCACTGCTGTTATTCAGGTTTGTTGATGCAATTGTCATTCTTCTTATCACCGTGTGTTCACAGATATCTGTACTTATATGCCAAGAACTAGGTTTCTATACACTGGATGGACTTACCATATGTAGTGTCTCAAGCATCATCAATTAAAGGGCTTTAACAGTTATAAAGGAGTGTATAATGTGAATACTAAGTCATTCCCTCGAAATTCCGAATTTCGGCATATCCGAATATGTGATATGCCGTGGTTTCTTTAATCGCCTTAGACTTTCCGGAGGGTATAATTAGATTGTATAGAGGCTTTATGACTATCTAAGGTGTTTGACCTTGTTCCTCACGATTTAATTTTGCTGAAGCTGTTACAGTAAGGATTCATTCCTCTAACGCTGTCATTTATCACAAGTTGTCTTAAGGGAAGGGTGCAGGTGTTTCCGTTTGATGGTGCCACCTCTGAGTACGTAGTAATACCTTGTGCCAGCTTCCTCTGTGGCCGAGTGGTCTAACGCATTGTCCATAACCAATCGGTTGAGAAGAGTATTTCTGGTTGAATTTCTGAGCTGGTAACGAAATTTACCAGATCTGGGGTCTATGCATATTGATTGCGAGATTTAAGTTATTGAAAATGAAGTGTAAATTGACATACCCTTTGATGGGTTAAAACTAAAGAAACAATAATTCGTTTATTGTATTTTAATACCTTGTGGCCTTAAATAGAGAAAAAAGATGACCTGTCTCTCACATTAATTTTGTATATGGATAACCTTGTTTACCAAATATTTTGTTTTGAAATGGAAATTAGTACCTTTACCCGAAATCTAACTGGACACCATTGGTCAGAGAAGGAAGGTAGATCGTAGTCCCACCCTGAATGTGTCAATGGAAATGACATCTTTGTAAAACTGAAGTGGAGTGATGGCGTTACATGCAGGAAAATTCTCTCACTCGAAATTACTTGATTAATTGGCCTTGGTAGGCAAGAGCTTTTGACGCCGACAGTCCCCTGAGCTCTCCTCTTGGAGAAGGTACCATTTCGAATTATGACAACCCCTGGTGGCGCACAGCATAGCTGGTTACAGTAGCGCATCACAGCTTAGGTAAATCGAGCTACTTTCCACGTCAGCTCTACTTATGCCACTCATGTAAAAAATTCAAATCTTCTAAATATGCTGCTACTACTTTGCGGATAATTATTCAACATTACCTACCGTCTTCACCCAATCAAACTTAAAAATGTACAACTAAATGTGACATTCTAAATCTATACATTAACGCATGCCAATAATCTAAACAGTTATATTGTAGGCACGAAGTATACTTCAGCCACCCTCTATTTGGCAGGAGTTTGCATTATTCTCTTTGGTTTTATTTTACAGTCGAATGATCTTCATTTGGTTCACCGAGGGGTGAAATTTTCCTGTAAATTTACCCTCCAAGAAATACAGAGTCGTTGGTATGCTCTCCTATACGAGCCATCTGTTTCCAAACTTGCCGTGGCTGCAATGAGAAATCTACATCCAGACTTGGTTTCTAACATAGAGAGCAAAACTCTTTACAGTAAAGATGAACAATCGTTACTTGCTGCAGTTAAATCGGTAAGATAACATGTGTTATATAGTAGAATTAGGCTGCTGTTCGAGACGTTGTTTGCCAGTCCTGGGAGAGGTAAGAGGCAGCGTCGGCATTCACTATGCGGTTATCGAAAAACGCTGGCCTCCCACTCTCCCAGACCCCGTTGACCATAATGTCTCCTACCAGAGCGGGCTGACCACTGGTAGCCTCCCGCATGACTGGTTCAGTCACTGCACCCCCCCAGGCAAGGTTGGCTAACCCGGCTACCTCATCCCTTAGGTAGTCATGTCCTCTCTTCACTATTCCTCCCTTTTTGCAGTTGAGTGCATGAGTGACGTCGAACTCTGCCCCACAGCCGTCACAATGCGCTGGGTGGGCTTGAGGGGTATGGGCGTACCGTAGGGCGATTGCGTCTCTAAACTGTGTAGCTGATAAGTCAAACCCGTCAATAGCGGTGGGCACAACCGAGAGCCATTGAGAGGATCCGATAACGCGCCTGATGACTCTCTGCTGATTTGGCTGTAGCTGTCGAATGAGGTCCATGCTCTGTTGGCCTTGATATGTTTCCCTTTGCTTCCTTTCTTCTCTCTGGACTGTTGAAACATTGTTGTTGTGCTCGTTGAAATTCAGTTGGTTGCCGGAGCAAATTGAAGCACTAAGGAGTTGGCTAGATCTTTGAGAGGTGTGAAAAGCTGGGTGTGATTCGGTTGGATTTGATATTCCAAGCCCTCCTAGCCGGGCAGGTAAGCTCATGAGATTACTTTCAACTTCATTCACCTCACGACCTGCTAAAGCTGGCATCAAATGCTGACGAATTTCCTCCCAAAGGGGGCTATATTCATCTGTGCACCCTTCAACAACTCTCTGAGTGAAAGCCCACTCAAACTGAAAAGATTTTGAGAAGGCTGCGTGCACTGCTTGCGGGCTTTTGTCTGCAGCTCCAGCGAATTTTGCAGTGTATTCCACCCACTTTTGAACTTTTGAGCGGACATACTCTTTTTTCTGCTCCAGTGGACCAATCTTGCTCTAAATTTTTTTTAAGCTCATTAGAGAGTTTGATTTCCAAGTTGTTTCCTGGCTTGTTCCGAATGTAACAAGACCAATTTCGTCCTACAATATATTGTCCTTTTGGAAAAATCTGCTCAAGAGCCGAGTTAGCTTTTTTAATGGTAACCGCTCTATACTTCCCAGTAGCTGCGAAATCAAAATTTAACACCCTGAAGCCCTTTTTATCACATTATTTTATGTTTTTGGGCTCGTTGAACATTACGTGCTAGTAGTGGAGGCGTAGGACTCGTATTTCGGTTAATAATCAAGAGCTAGGTGTCAAAAATCGGTGAATAGAGTGGATTTTTCTTGATGTTCAAAAAATCAGTGGACAAAATTAATAGAAATAAGGGATTTTTGGCCGGTTACACCTAGTTTTGATTGGGACAAACTATTTATGAGTGTCTCCTCTGCCTTGGACTTTGTTCTGTGACTTATTCTGAATATGACCAGACTAAGTTTGTCCCATAATACATTTTTCTTCTCGAAATATCAGCCAGAGCCAGAGCCAAGTCGACTTATTTAATGGTAACCGTTCTATATTCAATAGTGGCACTACTACTTGCACGTAATGTTCAACGAGCCCAAAAACATAAAATAATGGGATAAAAAGGGCTTCAGGGCGTTAAATTTTGATTTCGCAGCTACTGGGAAGTATAGAGCGGTTACCATTAAAAAAGCTAACTCGGCTCTTGAGCAGATTTTTCCAAAAGGACAATATATTGTAGGACGAAATTGGTCTTGTTACATTCGGAACAAGCCAGGAAACAAGGTCCGAAGCAGAAAAGACCCGCAAACAATTTTTTCCCCAGTCAAAACTAGGTAAAAATGGCAAAAAAGCCTTTTTTCCATCACTTATTTGGACTGATTTCTTGAATATCAAAAGAAATACAGCTTCTGAGCTTGCAATAATGGCGGCATCGTGTTCCGCGACACCGAAAACATAGGAATAGAGTATAAAAAGTGTCCAGACGCATGGACCTTTCATGTCCTAACTGTCTTTTTGTCCTAAGCGTCTAGTGTCCATTGTCCATGAGCACTAACCTAGGGAAACACGATGGATATAAACCTCCATAGTACCTTGTCTGTCACATGACCTCCCCATACTGTTTCTTATCACAACCTTCGTCACTTCTTCCTTTTGTCCTTCATGCGTCATGTTTTGTGTTATCTGTGTAATTTTTATAGTCATTGAGGAAGTTGAACTAAACGAATTTGTTAATTTACTTATGTATGGAGCTGTTGATGATGACTGACTGACTCCACAGGGCTTCCGTATAAACAAATCCCAGGCCTAATGGCTTATATTTCCCCAAAAGGGCCCCTTTTGATTTGGGATTCCGCGGTTGCACTGTGTCCCTAAATTTGTTGCTTAGCTCAAAAAGCTTCTTGATCTTTTTCCAATCTATGTCTCTGAGTGAGCCCCTTGCGATTGTATTATGCCCCAGGGCCTCATGCCTTGCAGTTGATGATGATGAACAAAAAGAAGCGTTCCTAGCCTATCCTGAAGCAAATGCTTTGCAGAATACCCCTAGATCGAGAGGTTTAAAAAACTCCTACATTTTTTTTTGAAAACCCTTCATCCATCCTTAATTAGCGTGGTAGTGTTTTAGTATTTGAAAAAGAGAGTTTCAACGTCCGTTATTGTTTTGCATGACAATGTCTCACTGTGTTGCAGACTTGTATACAAGCATTTGCAATTATTTGTCTTAGCTCACTCATTATAACAGAAAATGGAACCTAGGTACACACATATATGTACAGAGTAATATTTGAGTCCTAACCTGAACGATTGAGGATTATTCCTCACAGAACTTCTTTAACAAAAGGCTCGTTAAAGAGTTCGTCGTCATCAACTATTTCATATATACATGTAAACTGAAGAATTCGTTTTATTCTTCTTCCACAATGCGTGGAACGATAATGCTATGGTAACATTAACACAATTCTGTTACTTGTGACTATTTCCTTTGTCAATTCTATTCAAAAGAGAACGAGAACGCTGCCGGCGAACGTCTTAACAGTTCTCAAGGGTGTGGTGTTGGAGGCTTTGGTTGTGAATTGACAGAGTTCATTGTTGTAGTTCTACATTCACGGAAATTATGGAACGGGAGATGCTTCCCGTTAGCTCCTAAATTGTTGGGCATCATCGGATAACCCCATAGTCTTCAACTACTGTAGAATGCAAAATCTCTATTATTTTCTTTAGAATAAGCCACTGAAGAATGGTTGAACTAGACTGGTAGACTGGAAGAATCCTTCTCATTATGATTTTTTTTACTCTTGGTTTTAGTTTTTCATAAAGAGGTGGTAACTAACACATTCTCACTTGGTACATAAAAAAATAAATAAATTCAAAGAATCTTTTTCTTGGGAGCTGTAGAGCTTCATTTGCACAACCCACTGAGTGATGTGGCTCGAGTTCTTCCCTACAGTCTTGAGTTATGAGACTGGGGGGCCTCTGCCCCAGTTAAATAGGTACTTCGTACGCAATCTCTAGGTAAGTGGGTGGGGCAGGGATTTTCTTGCATGAATGAGAAGTTGATGCACATTTGTCACTCAATTCGAAAGATGAAAAAATTCTCAAGAATGGAGGTTTTCCTCGAAATGGAGCTACATAAAAAAGTGACTGAAAGCGATTTCTTCATGCGCGTAGATAATCCATTACGATGTGGCGACGTGGTGTTACTATTCAAAGGCAGTTTTCTCACTTCTAATTTATTGCGTTCTTCGCCCGTCTCTTCAACTCAACGAATATCCCCTTTTTTCCTAATTCACTATTGGAACGGCTTTTAAAATTATGAGTGATGGTTTATTTTTCAGAATCCTCCTCCAACTATACAAAATTTCGAAGAGCTCCTTAATAAAAACGTCCTCACTTTTCACCGAGCACGCACTCCAAAATCACTTCTGGCACAGTGGCATCTCATGAAGCAGTACCAACTGTTGGATGAACAATCAGGTTTGTTTGTTTAATAGTTTTATGGTGAGAATCGGTTGTCACTAATAGTGTTATATAGTCGTTTGTACTATGTTTTTACGCTCATTAACTCATGTATTCTATGATTGACTTCAGACGCATATTATGACGCTTGTTGACTTTCTAACTTTGTTGTTGTGAACCTCAGCTGGTCAGGTAGTGTGCAGACCTGGTCCCTGGTTCTCTCTTCATAAAACTATAGAATTGACGTTTTTTAACCTTCTTCTTTGGTCGATCCGTGTCGACAAAAAAGTTCATTTCATATAGGATGATCGTGTGAGCGAATTTTTTAAAATTACCTATATATTATATTATGTTAAATTGTATCTTAAAAACCAATTTCATTGAGAAAAAAAAACTCATACTAGGTAAGTAAATAAATTCAACAGATTTTGGATTTTTTTATATTTTCATAGATTTTTCTGAGAATATTAATTGATTTAAATACGTTTTTCAGCATAATTTTGTGCAAAAAATTTTCATGTACTAGTTAATTGTTGAAAATTTTGTTTTGAAATTCCGCTAAAAATTGAAAATTTAACGATTTTTGGCCGTTTCTAGCCATTTTTTGTGATTTTTTTTAGCACGTTTTTGAAATTTGACCAGTTTAATGTGCTCAAAACGTGCTTGCCAACGAATTCATCCTTTCAATTGGAAAGCCTGATTTTTGAGCGCAAGAACGGAAGTTTTATCTGAATCCTAAGGAGAGTTATCGACGGAAGGACAAACACACACACACAAACTCACACACACACACATACAGGGTGATTCCCTCGCAGATGCAAAAAAAAAAAAAAAAAAAAAAAGGTGAAAATAAATGGAGTAAAATGCCGCCAACTGCATATTTTTATCTCAATCCGTTCTCGAGATATGATTTTTTAAAGGTTTTTTCAGGAAAACCGTGTTTTTTTCCTTTTAAACTCGAATTTTTCAACTTTACTTCATTTAATTTTAACTTTTGACCACATTTTCGGAATCAAAATTAAATTTCCTATAAGAATAGTGTACTTTGATTCTTGAAAAGTACCGTCTAAAGACCATAACAACTGCTCAAACGTAGACAAATTCTATAAAATGAAATTTCTGAAAATCTTTGAAACGTTACTTCTTTTTCAAAAAAAAAATCCTGGAGACTGGCAAATCTCATGACACCTTCTTCATTTGATACGCTTTCCAACGGTATGGTCAAATTTGAGATCATCTTGTTTCTTCGTTGAAAAATTCAAGTTTAATTGCAAGAAAACTTTAGGCACTTAAAAATGGGGGGTTTCATCAGAGGATAGAAAAAAAGGTAAAATTTTTTTAAATGTTTTTAATTGAAAGGATTGTAACAACAATGTCCGATTACAAATTGAAATTAGGTTTCCCTAGATTTTACACTGTAATGCGTTAATTTTGAACCTTAGACCTATTTACTGTTCAGGGTAACTCCTCCCTCTGATGACAAAACAACTTGAAATCGCCTAACGTTTTCTTGCATTAAAACTTAAAATTTTCAACGAAGAAACAAGATAGTCTCAAAATTGACCATACCGTTGGAAAGCGTATAAAATGAAGAAGTTTTCATGAGATTTACCAGTCTCCAAGATTTTTTTTGAAAGAGAAGTTAGTGACGTTTCAAAGATGTTCAGAAATTTTATTTTATTGAATTTGTCTACGTTTGAGCAGTTGTTATGGTCTTTAGACAGTACTTTTCAAGAATAAAAGTACACTATTCTTATAGGAAATTTAATGCTGATTCCGAAAATGTGGTCAAAAGTTAAAATTGAATGAAGTAAAGTGGATAAATTTGAGTTTAAAAGGAAAAAAAACACGGTTTTCCTGAAAAAGCTTAAAAAATCAAATCTCGAGAACGGATTGAGATAAAAATATGCAGTTGGCGGCATTTTACTCCTTTTTGGATGTAGTTTCACCCAAAATTTTTTTTTATCTACGAGGGAATCACCCTGTATATATATATATACATATATATATATATATATATATATATATATATATATATATATATATATATATATATATATATATGTGATTTGTTTCTTCATTGACCGTTAAAGCAATATATAGATATATAGGTTCTTGAGGATCGGTCGGTTGACTCACAAATGCATTGATTTGGCGACGTTTCAGAAATTTTTCATTTCTATTTTCAAGCCAGTAGGCTGAAAAGCGTCTTCGACAGTTGAGGGAGTTCTACCTCCTTCAAGTACTGTTTATACACTGGCTTGAAAATAAAAATAAAAAATTTCTGAAACGTCGCCAAATCAATGCATTTGTGATTCAACCGACCGATCCTCAAGAACCTGTATACCTACTTATATATACATGAAAAAAATGTTAAACTCTAGGATTTGTCTCAGAACGTCTCCAAATGGAGTTCAAAGAAGATCATTTTCGAAAATTTTTATTTTAAAATTTTTGGAGTCATTGTAATTGTTTCATTTTCTACGAAAATTCGCTAAAAGTGTCAAGGATTCGTTTCAGAGTGCTTCAAAACGGATTTCAATGGAAATTTTTTTTCAAAAAATTGATTTTAAAATTTCTCCAACCATTGTACTAGTTTAATTTTAAAATTCGCTATAACTGTAAACATATCCTGCAATTAGTACATCGCGCTAGTACGTCTAGATGAAACCGCTGTCTCTTATCTTGAAACTTCTCATACTCTTGGTATTAATAGCCCTCCTAGAAATCTAATTACTGCTTACAATTACTCCTTAACAGTTATTATTGAATTTGACCGTGTTCCTGTTTGTTATCAGGTAGCTCACTGGAAAGGTTCGTCGTTCCATTTTCTAACTTAGAGGAAAGTATCAATGATGCTGATCTGACTGGTGCGAAAGATGAAGCCCTTGAAGATGAGTTGCTTTTAGTTGACAGGTATGTCATATTATACACATACGAGTACATGTGTTTAAATGTGATTGAGCATAGCAGATGAACAGTTCGATAGATATCATAATAATTTATACTAATAATTTTTGCTACTCAGGATGGAAAAGAAGGAGATACGGCTGTTGGAGAATGAGACGCAGCGGTGGCAAGTCCTGGTTGATACAGTTTCGGGAATCGCTCCTCAAGAGTTTGATAATCAGACACTTGCTGTTCTCAAGGGCAGGCTGGTGCGCTACCTCATGAGATCTCGACAGGTAATAGCAGCTTATTTAGGCTTTAACATTATTGTATCTTATCTTACTATTATATACAAATCTAACGGTGTCTGTGTGTGTGTTAATCACGTAGAAACTACTGGACCCATTGAGCTGTACATTCTTAGGGTCTGTAGTTAACACATAGACTATATCTTAATTCTATAGGCTATATCGCAATCCGAATCTCATTGCTGATTGGAATGCTTGGAGGAGGCTACTCAAACTTTATGAAGGGCTAGTTTTAAGCTCTTCAAAAACAAACTGTTAACGGTGAAATATATTGAGAGGTTTTTTTTTTTAGTTTACCGACTACATTTTCCATTTTACATTTACCATACCTATCACTTTTGATAGTTTCAAATTTTTGAAGTACATTCAACATTCCTCCTGTTGGACGATAATTCTGAAATTCAAATGGTTCATCTGTCTAATCAATATTTAAGCTATGATTGAGCCTTTAAGATGATTTGGGAAATGCAAAGTTTAGCTCTGGAATCTGACATTTGCTTGTTATTGATGATGTTGAAATTGATCCATCAGGTCAACTTTTTGTTTCGTGAAAGTGAACATCTTCTACTTGTATTTTCTTCATTAAAACAGGTTTTCACTACTTCATCGTCGATTCAGTTTGTTTGGGCTAAGCTGCTTGATATTGCTGTCGGTTTCATTTCATTCGGCATCAATGTGGCTTCCGTTACATTTGAAAATATTAGTTTGGCTCAGCACGTGCCTCAAACATAAGTTGTGCTCATAGTCCAGTAGTTTCGACGTCGAATCATTGAAACTTGAGTTTCGACGGGTTCCAATGCGCATGTGTGGTTGTTGAATCCGTGCATATCGCTCCATGTCTACTTGATGAACTAAGCTCCTCGTAGGCTATTGTTAACGCTACGCGTTCTGCGTTACTCATGTTCTCGTGGTAGTTGCCGTTGTTTAAAATAAATATTACCTAATGTGATCAAATCATCGAATTCAGTTCGTTTCTTTATTATAATCCCCCCAAATTTTATCAGTGGTGTTGGGGTCATTTACGACGATCTGTTTTACGAGGGGCTGAAGCCTTCAAAAGTCAAGTTTCAACATCGAATACTACTGGCTGCTTAGCGAGACATCATTACTACGATTGTCACTCTCGTTATTCAGATGTACTGACGAATCAATCAAGTTATTCAAATTCTCGAGTTCTAAGTTTACAATTAGTTAAGTTTTAAGTTTATTGTTTTACGAGTAATTCTATAATTTATTATTTATAACCTGGTTAGGAGGTAACCTGTACTGATTTTGCTTTCACCATTTGCTACTTAGCACTTCGATTTTTGATGATTCGACGAGGGGGCATCATGAAACTATCACTTTTTGATGAATTCAATTTTCGAAATGAACCGTGCATACCCCTATCACAAATGAAGAGTGTAGAATTGAACGTTACTTTTAAAATTGTCCGTAGGTACATTATGGATAATTAATTTTTTCTTGATAGAACTATTAGCCACTTACATCAATATTTTTTTTATTTTCAGATCACAATCGGACGCACTACAAAGGATCATACAGTAGATGTGGACCTCACTCTAGAAGGGCCTGCTACCAAAGTTTCTAGGAACCAAGGCACTATTAGGCTCAGGAATAATGGCGACTTCTTCGTTCTGAACGAAGGGAAACGACCTATATTTGTAGATGGTCGTCCGATCCTCACGGGAAACAAGTATAGATTGAATGACAACTCCGTAGTTGAGGTGATTGCATGAAATATTGAACAATTTAGAAAATTATCGCATAATTTGGTTAAGGTTTATAAGTAGATTACTTGCTTGTTAGTTACAAAGTTACCAAAGTCAGACCCATGTCTTCTTGGAATGTAAATTATATTTAGGGCTATTCTGCAGTACTAAGAATAGATCCCGTATCTGCATTTTTGCCCATATTGAGTTAATGGTACCCCCTGTTTGGAGGGGGGGGGGGGGTTTCTTTCTATTTTGCTGGTCTCGAAGTGGGATCTCAATGGGAAAAGCCTAAAAAACGGCTTACAATTATCGCATCAACTACGTTGTGGTTCGATTTACAAATAAAAATCCCGTAACTGACCCTTTCTAGAGCAAAAACCCGCATCTGGGCGTCAGATACGGTTATTTTATTAGTATTCAGGTACACACGAATTGTGACACTCTTCAAAATCCAGATAAGAATTAATTTGTTAGTATTTTATTAGGACTCATGGCGTCTGATACGATTTCGGAATCAGTGGCATATACGATTTTTCTTCCCAGTATTTTGATCATACGAATGTATTTTCTCTTGTCAGATCAGATACGACTTTCGGAGATTGGCAACCACTATTATTTCTCATAGTATCCTGCATATACGAGAAAATGATTTTTTTCGCCACGTAGAGCGGTACTAATTTTGTATTAGAAAAAACGTATCGGTCTTATTGCAAAACGAAAACTCGTATGTGTACCAGATACGAGGGAATCGCCTAGTACATATGTTCTTTATATTTTTTTTGCAATTTTCTTACCAAAATAGTTTTTCCATCCACACCACGCGATTCAGTTGGAAATTTCCTTTGGAATGAGTCCTTTTGGAGCTCGAGACAACGTAAAGTAGAGCTATTATCAGGAAATTTTGATGCAAAACCTAGAGTCGCATTTTCCAAAAAGTAGGGTTTGGTCAGATACGGGATCTATTCTTAGTACGGCAGTATTAGGGGTAGGTGGAAGTAATGAACCATAGGTGCCACCACTTCTTAAACTTCTAAATTACGGGACTTTCAAGAGCGAAATGGCTGTACACCGATCAAGTGATATTTGAAGTTCCATTATATCTAGTATACGTATGGTGATAAAGAGTTTTTAGGGACTTGTGATTTTGAGTTATGTACACACTTACGTATGATTTGGAGTATAGGTTTTAGATTTGTATTACGATATTTGGGAAGCAGTAGGCTTTCTCTACTCATGTCCATCACTACTTCTAGGTTATTCTTCGATGGGGAGTTTTGCTCCCAAATGGTGAAAGTGGTTGCCTCATGTTGCGTTTACACTAGGCGAAATTTCCTCGCGAAATAATTACTCAACCCCTGAGTAATTGCGGAGTGAGAGCCCTTGCTGCAAGCTGGGTCTGTCTGTTGTTTTCTGTGAGCCAAAGAGTTCCACGCAACGAGTCAGCGTTGCCATAGTCCCCATAGTTGTGCGAGTGATTAACCAAGAGCTAATCCTGAACTGGAGGGAGTTGACGGTTCATTCTACTCGAGCGACTTTTTGCCTTGCATCGTGCTCTGTTTTGGTTAGTGCGAGATTTTACCTGCAGTCAGTGTTCTGCCCGAATGACTTTCTTGAGGGAGTTTTGCTAGTGTAAACACAGGTTAATGCTCCAAACTGAGGTCCTCTGAATGCTCTGGCAGTTGCCTAATGCTCTCCTTTAGTATTCTTCTAGACTTAGTCCTTCCTACTTCCACAGACCGGGAACTGTCTACAGGCTAAGACTTACAGCTTGCATTAGAGTTTACAAATTCGTGACTTTTGCTATCTCAGATGAAATTAATGTTGTCAAACTACAACTAAGCTAAAAATCTGAACAATAAATGTGGTTGTCAAGCTCTCACATTAGAAATTGTCGTCAAACAATGAAACTGTTTTAAGGTGTTGGGTTGAAGTCCTTTTTTAGGCATGCTGTTTGACATAATTTTAACAAAATGGACATTCCAATTCAATCCCCTTCCCTGTCACCCTATCCATTTTTGCAACCATCTAGGGTATGGATTCTAACTTAGGGTAAACTTGTGTTTGAATCCCAAGCAGTGCGTCGTAAAACTCCAAAATGTTAGGATGCGAGGAGATTATATCTTTATTAAACGACGAATGAAACGACTCGCATGCGTTGGTAGTTCGTGTGACATCGTTGCACTTACCAGTGAGTTGTCATCAACGTAATTATTGTGTATGTATTCAGGTTTCTCCAAAATCCAATCACAGGAAATGTCTCCAGCTTTGTCAGGGTCACAGAAAGGAAATCCCAAAGTTCAGTGACACCGACTGACTTCGCTCAATCATATGAAATCGTAAAACCGTAATCCCGAGAGAACGGAGATAGCGGGAGCATAGGGCTACAGTATGATAACACTCTCACTCTCCACTCGCCCAGGAGCATTAGGCCATACGACCCTTCGGTGCCACAGGATTTTAAAGAAATTCCTTCTAGTTTCTTTCCATGTTGGTATAAATAAATGCACAATTGATAATAAAGTCGGTTCACTATTGAAAATATTAAATCAAAAATGCTTACAAGTTCTCTGTTATTCATTATTTATCAGAAGGGGTGGGGGTGGGGGGAGAATAACTAACTATTGCATTTAAATTTTTGTTTGAATCTTCAGAATTGAGTTAGGAATTTTTATAATAATAGCACCTACGAGCTTGTATTTTGCATCTTACACTTGACTTTTGCATTTCTTAATTTAACCAAATTGTATTGATACATCATTTTACTGTGTCTGGGTTTGATTGCAGGTCGCTGGCCTGAGGTTCATCTTCCTCATCAACATGGAACTTATATCTGTGATACGGCAAGAAGCTGCCAAAATGAATATGACTTCGTAAAATGTGCTGACAAACGACGAATGGCTCGACAGATCTGACCAGACTTTCATCCATCGCTACCACTGTTAGCTCTTCAAGATTCTGTCGAGCCACTATCCACAGTTGGGTTGAATATTTTATTTAATTAGGCAAATGATTGTTGTTCCTTGATAACTACATGATCTTATGTCCGCTTTTCTTAATTCATAGACGTGAAATAGAATCTTTAGGTTAGTGTTGTAGATATTACGTAATTTCAATTTAGTTTCGTTCTTCGTGAGCTCATTATTCTGGTAATAAATTTATTTACATAGTATTCCATTGAAAGTTAATTTTTTCAAACCCGTGTCATTTAAAGTGCAGAATTTTCTAAAAAATATTTAGTGAGGTCATTTTGCTTGTCGAAAATTTTCATTGCTGATTTAGTATCACCCCCCCCCCCAAATCCTTGCCTATAAATTTCGAACTCAAAATTCCAAATTGTTTTGGCAAAAGTGGGTTGAAAGAAAATGAAATCATCATAAGTGGATGGCTCAGAGGGAAGCGGGGATACTTCTGCTATGGCGTCATTCAACTTTTTTTCCGATGGTTTTTTGCCCAATTCCAATTGTATGATACCTTTTATACTGCACCTTTTTAGAGAGCTCTTTCCGATGATTATTAAAATGGACTGGTGAAATTGCTCATTTTGCAGTATTGGCGCAAGTTTACCGGAGCGTTCCAATTAAAACTTTATTCCAAATTGGAAGATATCAGTGTGCTAAAAATATCGCTGTATGCTGAAGAACAATATTAATAACCTGATTATCAACCGTGGCGTTCCAAGGTTCAAGGCACCGAAAGTAATAAATAGCATTTTTTTTAAATCATAATTTTCAGTGCTCTTTAGTTTTGATTTAATTAATTAACCTTCAATAATTGGAATCAATGGGTGCATCCACCTCTCCTCTTTTAGTAGGAGAAAAACAACTTGCTCTAGACCATTCGGATGTTAGAGGTAAAATATTTTCATAATTTACATATTTTTATTCAATTTATCAACTGACTTGGTTTATATGACGAATAAACGGTAGTTAATTAATTCATTGTCTATTTCCATATAGTTACAATGTTAGATCGATTTAGACGATTAGCTCATCAGTAACATACAATACTTGGGCGATCGTACTTCGGTGCTCCTGCTTATAAACTGGCTAGGAACTTTTTTTTTTTTTTAGAAACGAAATCGCCTAGAAGTACTGTACAAAATTCTTACGTATCGGTTTCCAAAATTAAATGCCTCCAAACGCTAAACTTGCATGTTTTGACGTAGTTAGTCTTTCACGAAATTCTCAAGGGTGTAAAATTACAGTTATTTTTAAGAGGGGAAAAAAAAAAAAAAAAAAAACACGTACTTATCACTTTACCCACCTTTGAAGCCTAGCAACCAAACGTTTTGCTACTGATGACTCGTAATAAGCAAGGTAGGTCTATGTCTACCAGTGCACGTTACAAATTTAATATTCAGCGGTAAGAGGAGCGAACGCATATTCTCCGTTCTTTACATTCTAGCCTGGGGCTCAATATAAGGTATTATTAGGGGGTGGGGTCTTTAGAGGCAGATCCCCCCTACAATTTCAAACATCGGAAATAACCCCCCTCCCTATTTAACCCTTTCACCAGCAGTAAATTTGAAACTTCCAAGGTTGCATAACTGGACTGAAATCTGAATCGAACAAACAATAAAAACTGTCACGGAAATCAGATGAATATATTAAAAATATCACGAGTTATCACTAATACCCCTTCCATTCACCCCCTTTCATCGTGGAATTTGAAACTCCTGACTCATTTTCCAAACTATACCTACCAAATTCATAGTTGAACAAAAAAGAATCAGGAAAATCGGACGAGAATTGTTAAAACACCATGGTTTCTCAGTATTATCCCCTCCCATGGTGAAATTTAAAACTCCTGACATACCTACGTCCCAAAATTATTAATGGCATATGTCAATGACATTTATCGAATTAATGTCATATATCAAATTCGTGATGGTACAAAATAATAATCACAGAAATCGGTCGAGATTTGTCGCTTGGGCAACGCTTGAAATAATCGGTAAAGATCCCCTCCACCCCACACCTCGAAAGCAAATCCGAAATTTCCAAGGTTTGTTGCACAACTAGACAAAAACTAGAATTGAACCAGGTAGAATCACGAGAATCGGTTGAGAATTGTAACGTGGGTGGCGTCGACAAAATTTATCGAAAAAACACGTTTTTCCTGCTTTATCCCCTCTTCCATCATGGAATCCGAAATTTCCGCGGTTTGTTGCACAACTAGACTAAAATTGGGATCGAAGAAAGAAAGAATCTCGAAAATCGGTTGGTCGACAAAATTTGTCACATACATACACCTATTGTTTTTTCACGGATTCGGTCTTGGAATGGTCTGAAACGGATTCGTATGCGGTTATTTTTTTTCTCGTGCTTGGGTTGTCCGCAGCCCCCCTGAATCAATTCCAATAGGCGTCCCTTTTGTTAACGAAGCCTTAGGGACCTATAAGACATAGCTTCAGAGGGACGTCCTAAAAAGTTGGATTTGGTTTGCAAAAGGTAGAATTAGACTTGGAACAGGTTGAATTTGGTTTGGAAAAGGTTGAATTTGACTTGGAAATGCTATATATGATCTAGTTACTGATCCATTAAGAACCTTTAACATAAGCAGTGAAATGTTTCCCTTCGAAGAACAACTTAAGAATTTGGATATGTATCTAAAGGGGTTTCAATGTCATTTGGTATAAAAATCTTGCTGTTCTAAAAAGAAAAAACACTAGCGCAGTTTGCCTAAGTAGAACCAACTTTTCAAATCGGTCAGCTGGAGCCCGTCATTTCATTCGTTCCTTGATGTCCTCGAGAGGCTCCCAATCAAATTTCGTTCTAATCAGACAGACGACATAACTTTTAGAACACTCAGCTGATCAGGATGGAGCCTGTAAAGTCATTCGTCTCTTGTTATCCCCGAGAGGCTCCCCATTAATTTTCAACGTCCTGCGGTGAACAGGAGAGATTTTAGCTCACTCAGCTGACCAGGATGGCGCTCCTCACTTTGCTCGCCTCTTGTTGTCCCAGAAAGTTTCCCTATAAAATTTCGACGTCCTACGGTGAGATTTGAGCACGTTTTTGCTATGATTATGATTGATATTACGGCTCGTGGTCAGCTAATCCTCACCAAAGTCAACGAGGCACAAGTTCCGACATGGTAATACATCATATCAAAATTTGGTCCAAATCGAACCAGCGGTTTCAGAGGAGTAGTGAGCACAAAATGTTGTCCATATGTGTGTATATCAGTGACGGATTAATAGAATTTCGTGGGTGGGGGCGGTAGTCCTCTACCGGGAGGACCCCCCCCCCCCCCCCAACCAACAGTTTTTTAAAAAGACCTTGACAAACTAGCATACACTTTATACTACGTAAAAATTAACATGAAATACACGATTTTTATTTGCACAAATATTAGCTTGGTTACCAAATGTCCATGCACACACAAAAAAATAAATAAATAAAATGATTATGGTCAAGTAATTTTTTTGGCAAAACTATATTGCAAAATGCAGGGAATGAAACATAAAACGCTGGAGATATAAATCAATACTACGTATTAACTTCAGTCCTCGTGATGTAATATTATTTATAGGTTATATATTTACTTTGTAAACACAGGATTAAATAATAATACACTGACACTACCCGCGTAAATCCCCGATTGATACGCCACGGACACCGCACACAGTTTGTAGGCCTACTAAAATTCAAACGAACCGATTTTTAAATTAGCCATGACAGATTAGCAAAACCAGTACCTACCATCCCGGTTTCTCCACAGTTCCTTCATCTACGAAAACATACCTACTTGATAAAAAACGGAAGTCAGTGAAAAACGTTGTCTATTTCCACGAAAAATAAAGAGTTACAATGTTAAATCAATTTCGACGGTTAGGCCATCATCAGTAACAGACGATAACAATAAGGAGTTATTGTTAGTTACTGATGATGGCCTAACCGTCGAAATCGATTTAACATTGTAACTCTTTATTTTTCGTGGAAATAGACAACTTTTTTTAATAACTTCCGTTTTGAACTGGGTTTCCACAACTTCGTCACGAGTGATTTAGTTCGTACATACCTACTTGATGACGCATTTTTCAATCGTGGGAGTTTTGGTAGAAAAAATTCCGAAACCACGGAAATCGATAGTAATCAGGTAGAAAAAAATCAATATTTGCAGAATAAACGGGTTGAAAATTCCAATTCTGCATTAAATTCTGTAAAGAATGCTTCTAGTTTCGAGATTTGACATACCGGTACTTTTTTTTTTTTTGAGAACTTTTATTATTATTTTTTTCTACCTGAAACACATTAGTCGAAACACTGTGTGGCGTGATTGATATATATATATAGTGATATGATATATATATATAGTTTTGATGAAGGATGAAAACAATCGCGTGTAATATTATTTTGAGGTTTTACAGATAGTTGGAAAATAAAGGAAGCACATAAATATAACTTACAAAATTGAGAGAATATTTCGCCGTATCGGCGTCTATTCTCTACAGACTAGAGCTGACGACGCCGAAATATTCTCTCAATTTTGTAAGTTATATTTATGTGTTTCCTATATTTTCCAACCATCTGTAATACCTCAAAATAACATATATATATATATAAAGAAATCTGAAAATGAATGACTATTGTAAACGTGTTCTACACCCTCTGAAATGGAATGAAAATGCATCCCCAACCCCAAGTGCCGCCGTCTTGAATACCCCCTTTTCTACGAAAAGTTGGGTAAAATAGCTAACAACATAGTACCTTGCACAGTCGCCTTCGTATTCGCGTTGACCTTTGAGGAAATTTCAACCTTTGACTTAAGCTTTCTTCAAGTGTGAAAGGTTGGTCATATATAGTGCTCCAGGAGGGCGTGGAGAAAAATAAACATCAGCAGATCAAGATACAAAATAGTAGTATACTTTATTCGAATTGTACAAGCTTATTCGTAACTTAAGGTGAGTTATGTTTGTCCAATAGTCTGACAACAAGCGAATCTACAATAGGTACCTAACGAATATTGTGATGGAATATAGAAAGACATTGGTTAATCACAAAGACAATACCTATATAAATTATTGTTTCTGGCGTTTTACACGTTTATCACATAAGTACTGTTAAATTATCGCATTATTAAAGGAAAATAAATTAGTGAATATGAACATAAATCAATACTTTCAGTAGAACGGGGGCAATAAAAATGGTAGCTATTGAAAGATTCATGATGTTAACTGAGAAAACAATAACCCACAAAAGTAATAAACAATACGTACGAATACAATCACTTCCCTGAGTCTTCTTTCAATGTGACAGTTCTGTTGAAAATAATAGTTTCAGAACTAGTGTCAGGGTCAATGGCGAAATAACCAAGGCGTTCAAATTGATAGGTTTTGATGTCTTTCTTTATGTAGGACCTTAGATATCCGTCTGCGAGGGACCGTTTCTCGACAAGAGTGTCTGGAGCTACATCGGACAAGAATCCTCCTGGCACCTCATTGACATCTTCAGGATTTTTGTGCATGAAGAGGTTTTTGTACAGCCTCACAGTGATTGTTTCGGGGTCTGAAACCCAATGGATGAAGGCTTTCGGTTTGTTTTCCGGGGAAAGAGGAACTGCTTCGACTATCAGCTTGGATGGCACCGGTGTAGATGTACTGCTTCCGCATGTAGGGTAAATTACCTCTTTGATTTTGATGGAGTATGGTGTATACCTGAGGCCAACGGTCTGGGATGGGGTCAATCGTTTGAAACCTTTGTCACCGACCTCCCTGAAGTCGTCTCTGTCGATGTACAGAACTGACATCAACTTGACGGAATGCTTTCCTTTGTCGGGATCGTTGGGGAAATCTGCCACTTCGATGGTCGTAGCTTCGATTGGCGGTTGGATTTCAACTGTTATAGGATCCAGAACAACCATAGTCCTTGGGGCTGTGCTGTTCAGAACGTCACGAACACTTGCCTCCAGCATACTTGGGTCAACAATGGCTTGGGCCCCTGTGACTCCCACCTGAGCGCAGAACCTATTGATGGCCTCTGGTGGAAAACCTCTCCTACGCAAAGCTGTTAATGTGAAGAGTCTAGGGTCATCCCAATCTTTGACAATCCCCGTTTCTATCAATTTAGCAATTTTTCTTTTTGAGACAACTGTATAATTCATGTTCAGTCGTCCGTACTCCCATTGCACAGGACAGTAAATATCAAGAACATTGCATAGCCAATAATAAGACGATCTTCTTGATTGAAATTCTTTAGTACACAGTGAATGGGTAATATTTTCAATAGAATCGCACAGACAATGAGTGTAATCGTACGTCGGATAGATGCACCATTTGTCTTTGGTTCGTGGGTGAGGGACAAACTTAATTCTGTAAGCAACAGGATCCTGTTTCCCCTCCTCCAGAGTAATTTTCATCCTCAAAGTGCACTCACCCTCATCGCACTTACCCTTCCTCATGTCATCAAACAGTTTCAAGTTTTCTTCGACCGACCGATTCCTATAGGGAGACGGAGGAGGGTTGAAGCCTTGCATCTCTTCTTGTTTCTGATGGCAGACGTAAGCATGTCCCAATTTGATCA
Organism: Adelphocoris suturalis; assembly: GCA_030762985.1. NCBI lineage: Eukaryota > Metazoa > Arthropoda > Insecta > Hemiptera > Miridae > Adelphocoris > Adelphocoris suturalis. The sequence continues at coordinate 88,973,296 of CM061044.1, forward strand.
ACTTGATAGCCCATTCATACAGCTGATCGAAATAATCGGACGAATGTGTGATCTCATAGGGTTTGTAGCCTAACCACGTAACCATATCCAGGATTCCAACAAAAAACTTCATTTCCTCTTTCTCTGGATTTGTATCATCGTATCTTAGGTAACATTTACCTCCATGGTGAGCAGCATAGCCGAAATTGATGTTTATAGCTTTTGCGTGCCCTATATGTAAAATACCGTTAGGCTCTGGAGGAAATCTGGTTACAACTTGCCCACCAGTTTCTTTCAAATGTTTTTCAATAAGGCTTTTTGTATTAGGAGTTACTACATAACCGTCACTAGTGAAGTTTTCACCGGGTTTATGAAGTTGCAACTTAGATATCATGTCAGGAATAGAGAGGCAAACGGATAACTTCTCACTAGGCTTGTCTTGTGCACTAGATTTTGACTCCGGCTTAGCAGAAGGAGCCGGTGGTCCACCACCTTTTTTCTTGCCTGTGACAGGCAAGCAATCAGCTTCAGTCTTGGGTCCAAGCAAAACCAGAAGCTGAACGTCAATCTCATTCTTGACATCCTTGAAATCAGCCCATCTCAAGGTTTTCTTAACCTCTTGGAGTATTATTCCAACGTTGAACCGATAACGAGATTTAAGGATCTCATCTTTGAATTTGGCGATAGCGGCTTCGACAGCCATCTCTATGTCCTCTGGAGTCACAACAACGCCAATGCCACAGTGTTTATCGAAAGCTTCTGCTTTGAAATCATCGTGAGCGTTCGCTAACAAGAATTCGACAGCAGCATCAACTCTGGGGGTGCTGTCAAGCTTTTTACTAACAATGTAACTCACTAAAATCTGAAGCCTCGGGGAGATCTGGGGTTTCAATTTCGAAGCTAAATGGAACAGCAATGTACCAAATTCGGACGGCTTTTTGCCCAGGTTGACAACTTCATCGATGATCGTATTCAAGAACTTAGCGAGAGATGGGTTTTTCAATGTTTCTTTAGCTTTTTGCTCGGTGAGCCCGAGGTTCGTGAACCTGGCGATGTCGTCAGTAGAATCACCTGACGAAACCATCGTGGAGAGAAATTATCACTACAGCTTACCTTCAAATAGCTCCACACTGACTGTTGGTGGACACTGCTGCAGAGTGTGGCGAAAATAACTGATCGTCCAACAAGTTATAAAAAGAATAACAGACTGGATCAGACTTCACACTGTACCTGATGACATCCAACATCAACTGATGCAACTTCCGCTTTCCACAACAACCGTCACCAACACCATGGACTATAATTAACTTCTTTATTGAATGTTAATAGTAAACAAGATCAAACATTGTCAATTAATACACGAAAACATTAACAAACAATATTGCTAACGTGGTCGGAAGCTCGGAATTGAAATTGAAAGATAAACAAAATCTGCGGCCACCTGGCAGATATGGAAGCTATAAAACTGTATAATCCACGAGAGTGACTTTCGGACATGGATCGCTCCTCTTTTAGGTCCATGCATTCAGATGGCGTGACTTGAACTGGAGGTTGGTGTTCTGTTACTCTCTGCTAGAGGGGGTCAAGGAGGAAGAAGCAACCAGACTGCACCCGAACGCGAACGGATTTCTATATTTTTACACTGTTGTAGAGTATTATGTGAATTTCCTTCAAATTTCTCTGTTCAAATGTATTTTTTGACCTAATGCTTACCAAAATATAGGCCTTCAAAGTTTCGTTAATTTTTCAAAATGTACCTACCAAGATATACTTAGCTGCAATTTAGCTGTAGCTGTTTTTTGCTCATAACTTCTATTTTTCATCACATTTGTGTTGTATATATATATATATATTTATATATATATATGAATTATTATTAAACCCCTTATATAGTAAACCTGTATTAGGTAGCCCTTCACCGCAAAACTGGTGGGAAAAGAAAAAAAAAACCCACCAAACTGAATCTAAGGTGCATTATTGAAATATAACTGGACGACGTCACCTAATACCAAAAGAAAACTCTACACTACATGCAGATGCATCGGTACATGGATATGCCTTATTTTTCCCCCTGTGAAATATATGTTTTGACATTTTATGTCTTTACTTTGGCACATGAACGAAAAAAGCGTTAAAAAAAGCGTTACGGTTGGTTTTCTGATGATTTCCGCTTACAACCGAGTCGTTTTCCATTCCACAAAATTCGTTGACCATTCGTTCGAAAGCTCTCGATTTATCCAACCATATTCCCTATGTTAATTACTGCGAAGTGCGAGGCCAACAAGCTGAGTTATGAGCGGCAAACCAACTCAGCTATCATATTCACAGATTCTGAGAAAACACTATGCGAGCCAATAAGAAAACACCTGGAGGGCTAATGAAACTAATTTACATACTAACCACAAAGTGGCCACCCCCTCGGAGGCGGCCACCCCCCTATAAATACACGCACGGAGCCCTCCGTATTCATTCCACCTTCTGCTCTCGCTGACGTCTCTTCTCATCTCTCGACGAAGTTTCTACACGCATTCAAGACTCAGAAAGGCATATCTTCCTCTCCTCACAGATTCTCTCGATCTTCTTGGCATCTACGAGTCTAGTCATTGCACTACTCATTGCCCAACGTAGATCTCCAGTCAGGGTACCACCCGGCACGTTTAAGACTTTGTCTAAAACGTCGCGTCCGCAGGGATACCTGAGTCGTGTCGCCCGAATCTTGCAGCATTACGCTCTTGGTTGTCCGCGGGGCACGCCGGGAAATTGCACAGCTCATACGCTCCAATTTACCGTCCAAGGAAGCCTTTATCAAGGCTCGGAGAGGACCCCGACATCAAGCTGGGAGAGAGCTTTGTCGAGCGAGTCCCTCCTCTTCATAAATCCTTCATCCGAACAGAAAGGTATTTTTTTATCGAGTAAGCACACTCGGATATTTCGATGGAGCGAAGCCCCTCTTACTTCCTCGAGTTTGAGGAAGAAGAGCTCGGCGCTGGAACGGGCATCGGCCCCGCTACAGCTCCTTATCCGAAACTCGATTCTCACTCAAAACGTAGTGACAAACTACACGGACCAGCTCCGTGCCCAAAGCTCGAACCTCTCGACGAGATCGCAGCTTTACCCAACAAATCCACCAAGGGTTTGTTAGCTACTCCCTTACACACACAAGGGATCGAGGATTCTTTTCAGAACCCCTCGGAAGGTAGTTCTTACGATTCTACCCATATACATGAATATACTAAATATTCATCTCACGATCTCACTGCCGATCCGAGTGTTAAACACACTCCTATCCTGCATACACCGCACGATGGTTATATGAATAATTTATTGTTTACACACAGGTGATCATTCTCAATACTTAATTGATATTGCGAACATGATTGTAACCGCTTGTTAATTTCTGATGATTTCATCAAGCTGGTGTTTCGATGTTTGGGGATTTGATTCTTGACGATGCCCAGGGTCCGGATCACCTGAGTGGCTCTTAGAGCTTGCATACGAGTCTGCAGCTAAAGACATAAAATGTCCCAATGTGTTGCAGACTCGTATGCAAGCGTTTCTGATGATTATCGAATACAACCTTAAATCTTTTTCAAGATTATTGTGCGCACTTTATGTTAAAAATGCCCTTTAATATGGGGTTTATTTTGATTTCTTTTAATTCTGCATTTTAGGTAGAATTTTAAATTATAATGTATCAATAAAAAACAGATGACCCATTCGAATTATTGGTATAATTATTTCAAACAATACCTAAATTGGCTCAGAACTGTCTTGTGTTCAAAAAGTGTACATCCATATAAAAGGGTTATTTGAAAGTACAAAATACCTGCTATACATTTAGGTGCGTGTGTTCGTTGGTTGAAAAGGTATTGTGTCTCAAGTTAAAGTGGACTAAAACTTGGGAATGTACGAATCTTGGAGATGAAGCTCCCGTAACGTGTCAAAGTTTGAGTTATCGGCATCATCTTTTCGCTTCGGCAAAGTTGCTGCTTATTTAGTGTATAAAGAAACGCTTGCATACGAGTTTGCAACACATTGGGACATTTTATGACCTTTAGTTGCAGACTCGTATGCAAGCTCTAAGAGCCACGCAGCTGATCCGGACCCTGGGCATCGTGAAGTAAATGTCCTAAAAGAGGCTTCATACGAAATTACAGCTTCATAGAGTGTAAAGCATAGAAATTAGCTTTAAGAGCCACTCAGCTGATCCGGACCCCAGGCATCGTCAAGTAAATGTCCTAAAGAGGCTACATACGAAATTACAGCTTCCTAAAGTGTAAAGCATAGAAATTAGCTTTAAGAGCCACTCAGCTGATCCGGACCCCAGGCATCGTCAAGTAAATGTCCTAAAGAGGCTACATACGAAATTACAGCTTCCTAAAGTGTAAAGCATAGAAATTAGCTTTAAGAGCCATTCATCTGATCCGGACCCTGGGAATCGTTAAGTAAATATCCTAAAGAGGCTACATACGAAATTACAGCTTCCTAGAGTGTAAAGCATAGAAATTAGCTATAAGAGCCACTACTCATCTGATCCGGACCCTGGGCATGGTCAAGTAAATGTCCTAAAGAGGCTACATACGAAATTACAGCTTCCTACAGTGGAAAGTATAGAATCACCTTTCGGATCACCTGCTATGAATCACATCATCGAAACACCAGCTCAATGAAATCATAAGAAATTAACAAGCGGTTGCAATCATGTTCACAATATCAATTATTGAAAATGATCACCTGTGTGTAAACAATTATTCATATAACCATGCTCATAACTCAGCTTGTTGGCCACGCACTTTCCAGTAGTTGACATAATATGGTTGGATAAATCGGGAGCTTTCGAACGAATGGTCAACGAATTTTGTGGGATGAAAAACGACGAAGTACCTAACGTTTCCCTAGCACACGACTCGGTTGTAAGCGGAAATCATCAGAATATTTGATAACAAATTTGGTAACGGTTTTCGAGTTATGTGCCAGAGCAAAGACATGAAATGTCAAAATGTCTCAATTAAATTAGCTCAGTCAGTTGATCAGAAAAGACCCAATCAATTCAATCGTTTCTTAGTGTCCCAGAGAGTCTCCATATCTAATTTCAACTTCCTAGGATGAACAGGAGAGAATGTAGTTAGCTTACTCAGCTGATTAGGAATGACCCAATAATTTCAATTGTCTAGTAGGTACCTACTGCTTACGCGTACCTACTACTCAATAGTATACCTACCATGTACCTAGTATGATTGAAATTATTGGATCTTTCCCAAACAGCTGAGTGAGCTCAATTTTCTCCTGTTACCCCTAGGACGTTGAAATTTGATAGGGAGACTCCCTGGGACATTAGGAGATGATTGAAATTATTGGCTCGTTCCTAATCTGCTGAGTGACCGAAAATCTTTCCTGTTCATCCTAGGAAGTTGAGATTTGATAGGGAGACTCCCTGGGACATTAGGAGATGATTGAAATGATTGGCTCATTCCTAATCTGCTGAGTAAGCTAAATTCTCTCCTGTTCATCCTCGGAAATTGATTGGGTCTTTCCTGATAAGCTGACTGAGCTAATTTAATTGAGACATTTTGACATGGGTATTTATCACCTGTCATGGGTCATTTCGCATCTGTCATTTGAAATATGTACTGAAAATCAAATAGACATATCCATGCCACGATTTTTTTCCGAGTTAGCGGTAAAAATTAACTTGTTCATATTTTTCTATTTGAAGAAAAATATTTAAAAAAAGAAACATATCCATGTTTCTTCAAAATTTCATTCTGGAAATAAAAAGAGCTACCGCAATGTTATACTTACTAAATTGATAACATTGTGAATACTGAATACTGGTATGAGGGTGGAAGTAAGACGGCTTCTTCCTTTTTATGTATTTATTGAGTTCACAACTCAGTTAATAGTGAAATTCATAATCTTCCCCAAAGAAAAAGTACCTCATCTCGTATATTTTATATTATATTCAATACATTTAATTAGTATATTGTGTAGTAAGTACCTACACATGAAGAATAGCTACTGGCCATGCTGGATTACTACCTTATACCCCCCAATTTGACCTTTTCAAACCATTGGACGAAATCATAACATCTGAGACTGAAATTATAACTTCTGCAACACCATGACAAAATACACCTTGTATGGATCTGTCCCCCTATACACCTGATGAGGCCTGCAAAGGGCGAAACTAGTTGTGAACTCAATAAATACATAAAAAGGAAGAAGCCGTCATACTTCCACCCTCATACCAGTATTCAGTACGAAGAAATGGCCAACTACACGAATACCTATAACAGTGAAAGTTTCGTCAGTACCACGGATCTCCAGAACTTGTCTGAGATTGAGCTTGCCTTGGTGCTCTCGTTTTCACCTTTTTCCACATAATAAAAGCGGTATTTATGTAATATGCTAGATGGATAAAGTGTAAAATATCGATAATGACGGAATGTGAATGTATTGTAATCTACCATTCCCCGACAAAACAATTTTTCGAAGAATAATTTGAGTAGGCTCTGTTAGGCTGGGGAGTAGGTGGGTGCTCTCCGGCCCAAAGCCCATCCAGAACGAGAGTCGGCGACCAACAACTCGCGAACCGTACTAGGTACAACAACATTGAATGGGACCATTTCGAAAGGAAATTAAATGGTATTTGATTTTGTATGTGGTCATGGATGCGAAAATGTTAATAGTTTATGAAATAAAAGCCAAAACAGGCGAGAAAAAATATTTTTAACGGAATCCCCCCCTCCTCTTACTCCCTTCCGCTCCCTAGATTCTTATAAACTTTTACTATGTTATTCAGGAAGCTAAAAGGAACATCTGTGCCAATTTTCAGGAAGTTATGAATTTGTTCCACTGATCGACTTACTTTTCTTAGACTATTATGGCCTGGACGGCGGACGGACATTGCAGTTTTGGAATCCTTGAAACGCAAAGTGACAAAGTTTGAGAGTCCAGTGATTATTCATCCTTATTGTTTTGTGGTGTGCCTACCTCTTTTTGGTAGCCCTGAAAAGGGCTGTTGAAAAGAGGTGGTGGATTTCACCACAGAGAGGAAATACTTTTTTTTCCTATACGATTACAAAGACTTATTATTGGAAATAATAAAACAACATAGGTAGGCATCTTGTGGAGCATTTTGAATTGCACGGACAGCGAAATGACATTTTATTTAATAATGACCAAGGGTAACCACTTGATTATTATATTAAGGTTAGGCATTGTTTACTAGTTAACTATCTTAGCAATGTCGCTTGATGTTAACCCCACACTAAATCTCTAATCTATAATTTACGATGATAGGTATTTTCAAAATCTGCTTTCTTCGCGGTCCGGTATTTCATGTGGGTAGTACTTAATTCATGATTATAATTACAAAATGCGAGTTCTTCAGCGGTTGGTTATCAGGGATGTGCGGTTTATTCATTGGCTATCCATTGGATACGGTCAAAGTTCGTATGCAGACGTTCGAAGACAAATCATTTGGTGCAGTTGTCAGACAAACTTACAACAACGAAGGATATCGAGGTTTCTACAAAGGTTTAATTTTCCCACTTTCGGCAACTGGGATTCGTAATGCTGTGTTCTTTGGGGTCTACGGTAACAGCCTACGCACATTAGCTGGTGGTGGAAATAAGACTCTATGCTGCGAGGATAGACTAATACCTCATACGAACTATTTTGGAGATAATGTTTGGCATACAAAAGTTGTCATCTCTGGATTCTTGGGAGGCCTTGCAAGCACAGTTATATCATGTCCTGTCGAATGCCTGAAAATCAAGATGCAAGGAAACACAGAATCTAAAGTTAGCTTTTGGAAGCTAGGCAAAGACGTCGTGAAGCGGGGTGGTGCTCAGGGACTCTTCCGTGGGTTCACGCCTTGCGCCTTCAGAGATGGACCAGGTTTGGCTAGTCATATCGTATTTCCATAATTTTTTTTTCGTAACCTATTACCTGAAGGGTCAAATGAAAGTTAACGTAATTGGAAGATCCACTTATGAGAACTTTCTAAACGCTAGGCATGAGCCCAAACTCAAACCTACCTACCTCTACGTTCATAGAAAAGCGTACGGATAAGTCCATGTCCCACTGATGAACTTGATTCCGACCTCGGCAACGATAGGTAAGACACAATTTTAATTACGGAGTTTGGATTTGATAATTGACAGCAAAGTACAGAAAACAATAGATGAGTTTGGAGGATAGCAAATAATTGTGTTAAATTAAAAACGTCTGCCAACACAGATTCCTCGGATCCGTCACATGAATGAACATTGAGATATTTTAAATGATCTTAAAAAATTGAACAGCGGAAAATAGTAGTCATGTAGTGGGTTATGGAGATGAGGAAGGGGGTTAATGAGAGATGTATCCCAGTGATGATCAGTCTACTAAAAAATCTAGCCAGCCCGATCGCTTCACGTGCATCAATGCTATGAGCCAAAAATGGGCCAAAAACGTGTTTTTTTGACATAGATATGTCTATTTTTTCCTCATACTTAGGTTTCTCTATTTCTATTGATTTTCATGCACAACCAATGCGTTGTACGATTGCAAAGCGCTTTCGGAATGGGGATATAAAACCAAAATGGAGAAAAAGTAGTCGTAGGCGTAGAAGTAGTAGTAAGTCCCTTCGGAAGTGAGGAAGCAGTATGCAATATAGGTGAACATAATTATTAGCAAATTTTCATAATTTTTGAATTATTTCGTAACGTGAGCAATTTGTGAACATTTTGACTACCAACTAATTCTATGACATACACACGTTTTAAAAATAATATTCCCTATAAACAAATTTTTTAATTTTACCAATTTTTGCAGTTTTTAATAGATTTTAGCGAATTTTAGAAGAAAATGAAGGTATTGCAATGTCTCTAAATCAAAATCCGTTTTTAGGTATTTTGAAATGGTTTCTGGTATTGCTTTTCAATATAGGTATGTGAAAAGAAAGAAAAAAACTCAGACAGAAAATGGAGTAGAATGCCGCAAACCCTGCATTCTTTTCTAATCGACCTATTGCATTGAAATGCATTAGGTAATTGAGGATTTTATGTGCAAGAAACAAACATATTTTCAAATCTATATGCAGTCTACGCAATGATTTTTAGCTTTCCACTTGGGTAAAAGAAGAGGCTACTGCGGAAAAATAATTTTCTCTGATTAAAGTCCCACATTTTTTTTATGATCCTCTCCAGAAAGAAGGTTTGCTGAAGTCACTGGTGGCACAAAAATCTCGCTACTAGCGTATAGTAAAGTACGACTGAAAATGGCTCTTCACCATTAGTACCTACATTTTTCTTGCTTCTTGAAAAACATTCATTTTTGTTAAAAGTGCGAAACGGTAATAGGCAAATTCGAGATAGCGGGGTGAGGTATGGAGTCATTCAGCTTTCTTACACCTCTGTTTTTTCCACTTACAATCATCCGATTCTCGCACAGTCGCACTAAGGGCCCTCCAGTTTTCATGTGTTTTTTTCTCCGTAAATCACGGTTTTTCATCCTAAATTAGCTAGAATATCAATTCGTTATCTTAGAAAATTACTGATGTTGTCATTGGAAAGCACATTAAATTTCCTTTCAGCACAAGGAATTTTTAAATGCCTTGAAATCGTCCTTGAAGAAAGAAATTAAGCGCGTTCCGAAAATTGATAACAGTTTTACTAAGCTCGAAGGGTATTTTCAATATTTTACTTACTGGTGACGGGAAACACTTTACCAGTATCTCATATAATTTTTCCAAATTTATAGTAGATAAATTTTACTTTTACGTTGCTAATTAGGGGAGAAAATCATGTTATAATGATAAACAACGTAGCTTTCTTCAAATTAATCCTTAGTTTTCTTGAAAAATGATCTCTACGAACCAAAGGGTTTCCGTGGAATCGAATGGTAACACTAGCAGGTCTTTTAATCTCGCTTATAAGTAAGTTTTGTATTTACTTGATAAATTTTTAATTTATTTTTGTATGCTAAATTTGGTGTTTGTTTTTGTTTATTTTTTTAAAGGTAAAGCAGAAAGGTTATGGAATAAAAATTACGTATGGACCCTAGTTGGTCCTAGACCCTTGGCACCTTAGACAAAAAAACCAACATGACTGCGAAACGCAAAACGACGCATGCAGGAGTAGGCTGAAAATTTGCTGCTATAACTAGATCTTATACAGTCTTTTTGGTTATAATTGTCTATGTACGTCTGATGCCTGATTATACGAGTTTAGACTCAGTAATCTACGCGTAGGAGCAATATAATACAGGAATAATAATGAACAATCGTATGCCTGATAATTTGCTTGTCTAGGGGCCTTTGGATTTTCTCTCTGTGGATGTACCAAATCTAATAGTATAACTTCAGGAGTCGGTTCGGAGATCTTAGGTTTGGGTGAACGGAAAGTGAATGTCTGGCAACGTGTTTGGGCCGAAGAGCAGCGATGGTTTTGGGCGATAGATGATTAATAATTAGGGTTTTCACATGGTAGCGTGCAAAAACCACGACTAAAGCCCAGCATCATATAAAGAATAAATAATACAAATATATACACATCAATCACTCTGCAATCAATAAATTCATTCCCCATATCCAAATTCAACAAAGAATAAAAAATAACATCCAACGCATTTCAGAAATAACCTCACCCCAAGCCAATATCCCAAGTCCTGAATTATCAAATCCTGCTTATATAAACCTCTGTGTGTACTGAATAAGGTGCAATCTAGTCCCTACAACCTCTAAGGGACAAAAAATCGTTGTTCAACCTTCAGAACGGTGAGTCTACCGCTCTCTTACATATGCGTTAATAGCAATAATATTATATAAACTCCCATTGTTTATACTAATACCTAATCCATTGCTATCCCGCATACCTCTCTCTCTCACCCCTGCGGTATTTCTTTCATCTTTAAAAGAAGTGAATATAAGAAACTAATCAACCGACAGGCTAGTTAGGAAAACCCCCTGATGATTACCTTTCTTTTGGAGCGACTTAATAAAGAAAAGCGTGATAAATTATCCCAGTGATTGAAATATTGTTCTAATTATTTCACCTGTCCCAAAATTACATCAAAAGATTGGAATATACTATAGAAATCCAAGAATTTTGATCACGACAATCGGAAGATTGTCACATGGTCCATCCGTCCAATTGAACCTATACGGTGCACGCTAACATCAAAGGATTTCCTATTTCATATCCCAATGTATTATCTAAGCATTTCTTCAAGCAGGGGGAAAAAAAGTCTGCCAAGTTGGGTGTGGCTCGCAGCTTCCTCGTCTCCGTAACATGAATGTATAGATCATTGAAATGTATTAAATTATTCTATGATTCCTTAGCTGGTTCCTATGGTTGATGGAAATGGTAAATTAAGATGGAATATGTTTTCAGACGACTGTGGCGTGAGAAAATGATGCTTGATGGAATTTAAGTTTGTTCATGCGATGAGTGAAGTATTTATTTGGAAACAATGAAACTGATGTGGCCCATGTACACTCTAATCCACACATCCCTGAGAATTTCATCAAAATCGGACGAAAACTCTGGAGGTCAAGCTCGTTACAAAAATTTCACATTTGCGCATGATTAGGAGCTACTATGGATACGATCGGGTTGAAATTGATATGGGTTGTTCAAATCATCCTTTCCCAACTATCCACTAAATTTGAGCGAGATCGGACGACCAGGGCGTGAGAAAATTATGCTTTATAGAATTCAGTCAAGCTTCAAACAATAAAAACATGTTCGTCTTCAACTACCTACTCTAAACATTTGCGCAGTTAAGTAAACGATTTACGTTCAAATTACTTCGTTGCTAGGCGGGTTACTGTTGAGAGAATATTTACCCTGACGATTGAGGTGTTATATTGCCAAGATCTTCGCGTTCATCTAAATGAAATGGGCCAACCTACGTGCCGTACATCCATTTTGGCTCTAAATTCATGCTATTAATCTCGCCATGCGAGTTCGTCAGTGGGTGGTTGTCTGGAGTAGCTGGAATAGCCACCGGTCATCCGTTAGATACCGTCAAAGTGCGCTTGCAAACTTTCGGGAACAAAAGTCTGGGACAAATCTTGCGCTCCACTTTCCATGAAGAAGGGATCCGCGGCTTTTACAAAGGGATGACGTTCCCCATATTATCGGCAGGCGTTCTGAATGCTATATTTTTCGGTGTTTACGGCAACTGTCTCCGCTATATCACTCAGAGCGGAAACAAAACTCTCTGCTGCGAGGAATCTTCAGCCTCTCATGCTCAGGAAGCCAGTTTTCAGGAATATTGGCACTGGAAAGTAGCCATGGCAGGTTTCGTGGGGGGTCTGGCCAGCACTGCTATAGGCTGTCCCGTGGATTGCGTGAAGATCAAACTGCAAGGAAACCGAAATCAGAAGCTTAGCACTTGGAAGGTCGCCAAAGATATTGTCAACCTGAGTGGTGTTCGAGGTCTTTATTACGGCGGTACACCAATGGTCTGTCGAGACGCACCAGGTTCGTTTGTCAGTATAATGGATAGGTATCATTCTCCGCATACATAAGCGTGTATTTTATCCCTGTACTTACCTACGAAACATTTTCAGAAGAGATACCGTATACCTTATCCCTAGGAATATTGAATGTGTATGTACGAATACGAATCAACTAAAAATAGGTAGGCACCTAATGAAACTGTAAATCGTTAGGTACCTAGCTACTAGAGTATACTATTTCTTTTCTAGGTGGTTTTCTAATCCTTTGGTGGCCCCAAAATAAGTACGACCTCTTAATCATTTAGAAAAAGAGAAAAAACGTTTGCGCTTGCGCACAGTCTACTATTAATCCAACGGCAATGAAAGATATAGGGGAACTTCTAAGAGCTAAACCGCACGATTCTTGAAAATGTCATAAGATCGGCCGATTAGTCTCGGAGTTTTGTATGTTTCGATCAATTTTAGTTTTGCGCATGCGCTATAGTTATTACTCCACCAATTGCGATATAATTCATAGAGAATTTTCCTGGAACATATACTCATCTACTCCCTGAGTTTGAACGAAATCGGACCAATAGATGATAAGAGATCGACTTTATGATAAATTAACGTTTTTGCATTCGCACAGACTGAGATTTATGTGATGGAAAAGAAAGTTATAGGGGACCATCTAGAAGCAAACTCGCACAACCCCCTGAAAATGTCCAATAGCCAAACAAATCCGAGTGTTTTTCCCCGCCATTGCAGGGTCTGTGAAAATAAAAATAGCAGGTGTCTAAGGCCTTGGCAATGTCCAGAGAGGTAAGATGGAGCTGCCATTTCTTGATACGAGCCAGCAAAATGAAAATTTGGATAACTGTTAGGTTCCCAACTGTACCATCAGCTGACCGAAACGCTCCATGGTCATTCACCTATTATACCAGCGGCTTGGAAATGTAAACACCTCGTTCGGTTTGCCCAGTGGTGTCTTGAAAGGGGAAAACTGTACTGAAGGGACCAAAGGTTTAGTTACTGATTGATCTCGATGCTGAGGAAAGGAGTTACCATGAAGTATGAGAACTTCTGGCCGCAGGATCGTTGCTTGAGGGGCGGATCGCAAAGATTAACTCCGTTAAGAGGGTTACGTTGGACGTATCTGTAATAATTGGTGTGCTTGAGGAGAATTACCGGAGGAAAAAGGGGTATCTTCCACTCAAAGTTACTACCGCGCCATTAAGGAAGTGTCACTTGTGTACATAGAGTGCAGCTAACATTAACGAGCTAGAAATGTTACCAAAAGGGATTTGATGTTGAACGGGAAGTCGTTACTTTACGAGTTTCTCGAGTAGTGTTGGGGATTCTTGGGAGTTCTTTAGGATAAACAAAGGGGAAACACAGTAGAATATAAACTATCAACACAGTGTAGAATTCAATGGTTACGAAAGTACTTACCGTGTAGTCTGGATCAGTAGCATCACTGTGCGGGGTCTCGGAGATGGTAGTTACTTTGCTGAAAGATATGTATTTCAATGCATTACTCCAATGAGCTGCGGTTGAAGACTCTTAGTGATATTTGTTCCCTTTATAGTAATCACTGAAGGTGTATTACTCGATGTTGAACCAATGGAAAATGTCACACTGTGATACCAAGTTACTAATAAGCCATTACCATTACTTATGAGAGGGAGTCAGGGTTATAGGAGTCAGGGTTATAATGTGACAAAATGATAGTAGAACATGAAATTGTATATATTTAGGTTAATACATATAATGACTGTCGAAATCCCTACTGACAGGGCGGGTTACATCCAGTGTGAAGCTCTTAATACTTTTACAATTATTTGCCCTTGTGGTCTGAACCATTTTTCAGCCAATTTTTCGGCGAGGACTTTGGTAAAGGCCACCATTTGAGGGGCAAAGAGACCATCGACCGTGCAGACTAGGGGAGTAAATGATGCGTGTCTTTGCTCACATGCTGCCAGATATTTTCGTTTTTTTTCCTCCTCAGCCCCAGCGAGGACCGCCGCAACTGTGCGATCGACGTATGAGGGAGCGTCAGTGTCAGAGACACGGACATCGAACAACGCTTCCCTCTGTCGATCCCACACGCCACGGCATGCGAGGTCCCCTCTGAGGCCTGGTGTGGTTGGAGATGGTTCAAGAATTATTGGTTCTTTAATGACGTTGCCCCATGCGGATGACATGAGCTCACCTACAAGGTCTCTTATCTCATTATGCCTTCGTGTAATTAGTCCTCCCGTTTTACAGTTCAGGGCATGTTCAAGATTGAAATCATGATTGCCACACCCATCACATGCAACTGGCATCTCTACTGGCCTCCTCTTGTAGCGGATGGCTAATGCGTCTTTTCGTTACTTTTGTAAAAATCGATACTTTCAAGAATTTCTTTATAAGACGAGGGGTCGTTGATCAATTAGACTTGGTGAAGTTGAGTCAGGATGCAACCAATTTCCATCTTACGACCAGACTCTGCTCCAATCTAGTGTTGGGTTTCCCTCTACCCTCGTCAATTTTCCCTAATTTCCCGCAAGCGGTCTACGAAATTCCATTCCTTATTCCTCACAGTCCGCCCCTCCCTCCATTTTCTACAGCATGAACCTTCCGATTACAAATTAACAATTCAATTCACTGAGTAATTGAACAGTGTTGGATGCCTCACCCCCTCATTGGAGAGAATGAGCAACATTAGAGACATTGCGTTGAGGAAGGATTTTGCAGAACATGTATCACATTAACATCACTATTTAAACATTGGTACCAATCCCAATTAGGATATTGTTTTAAGATCCCAGAACGATTCGGTTATAACTTCAGGTTTGAGCTGAATATAATCATTTTGTAAGGTAAAAAGTTCCAGCCATCGTATTGTTTATTGCCTTTTGAGTGCACAGAAATTGTTAACTATTAATTTCATGGCAAAAAACGTATACTAAATAATAATCTGCTATTCAAAAAGAAATTTTGGATTTTTAGCTTTTTTGCAGTTTAATCGATTTTTCAGCAAATTTTAGTGTAATTTAAGTACATTTTTCGGTACTTTTCCGCCCCCCCCCCCCCCCCCCCCAATCTGTTTCAGGACTGTTTCACGCCCGCCCGATGTTTCTAGGCATCGGTAATGATCCCTTTTCACATTTTAATTAATGTTCGCTCAGTTTGAAGGAGTAAACAGGCATTGGTGAATTCTTGGAAAAACAAGAGGGTAACGTCATTGACCATGGGCGCTGCGCGCTTGCTTGGGTCCAATGTCTTCCCGATGAACCGGTTGCTTGAGTAACTAATCTCTTCACAAAGGTCAAGCGATAAGACAAAGCCAATGCGGAACAGTTAATTCGTTACTTGATACCTATTTGTGCGAATTCATGTGGAGGCAATCAAACCACAACCACGCCAATTTGTTTCAACAAATCCTCACCGACATCGGCAACTTCTGAAAACACGGTAATTCGTTTTTTTCTTCTTTTTTTTTTTTAAATAATATAATTTCTTTCCACAGCTTGAAATTGTCACTAATTCTACGTAAATATGTAATCTAAGAAAGAAGGAATGTCTGGAAACATCGGACGGGCGTCGAGAAAGTCGTGATTGGGATTGTGGAGGGGGGGGGGGGGGGGGGGGGTAACGGAAAAGTACCCATTTTCAGCATAATTTTTGGAATTATTTGAGAAAAACTTTAAAATGGGCAAATTAAGCCATCTTTATGAGGCCGCCATTTTGTATTCCACCAATTTTGAGATGGCAGACAAAGATTTTCTCACTCAGAGTGGACCTACCTGTTTTCGACCTTCACTCCTGGACACACACACACCACACACACTGCTCAACTTTCGATTAGGAGACAGAGACAACTGAATCACACTTTCGTTGAAACCCCGCAGTGTAGAAACCCCTAAAAGGTTGTGTTAAAGGGCAAAACATTTAAAAAATCGAGGTCTCGAAAACTTTCAAAGTAACAGTATTAATTTTTTGCTTGTCAATGATAAATTTGATCCCAAAGAATCGATTAAAACCACCCGCAACGCTGTGCGTTGAATAGACAGTTTTTAAACTGTCTTTGATTCCAGAAGGGGGAATTATATTTCGATTGTAGTTAGTAGCCAAATTTTCCTTGGGACTGAGAGTAGGCAATTTTTTTGCCTTTTAAAACGTGTTTTATAGACAGTTATTATGAAAGGATCCAGTTTTGTGGGACATAAGCGAAATGCCCCCAGTACACGCTCTCCGAGGGGATTCAAGCTCAGGCAAACTATATCTAGTTATAAAACTATGTAGACATAGTTCGTCGTCCTCCACTCGCCTCGCCCGCGCTCAGATTCCCGACGGTTTTTCGGCATGAGTCAAAGGACCTGGCACGGGGCTCGAGAGGTGAGGCGAGGTTCACCCCCAGTACCTTCCCAATACACGCTCATTCCCCCTCATTCTGCAAAATCTCATTTATCTTTGGATTTTCGTGTGTATTTACATGTTCTATTCTACGCGGGAATATATTGGTGTAATGAAGTTGTTCTACTATTTTTGGAGTACTACCGAATTGAATCTGACATGCCCGGACCTGAGTGATAGGGATCACAACTACTTTACCATGGCTTATGGACTTTTTTCGAAGAAACTTTTGTGAACGTACTTATAGAATGCATACGCAGCAGTTGCTGCAGCTGAAGCCACCTGCACTTCCATATCTATCCTTCGGCTTATGTTATTTCACAAAATAGAGTTCGACTCTCCAGCCCAGCTGGCACCATTCGACAACAGAAGGGTTCACCTTACCCCCACTTGTCGAGATAACAAGAGGCAGATAATTCTGCCTATAAATAATAGGACATACGACTCTTACACATTCGCACGCTCAAACTTGACTTCTTCTTTACTCTCCAAAGAACTAACCTTACGAACTAGCCTCACCTCTTCGACCAATGGTATCATTACTGGGTTGCACACCTCTTTTCGTTCCTTTGTATTCAAAGTACGTTATTAGCCAAGTAAATTTAACTCAAACACGCATTATTCCATTCAAAGCTAGACTCTTTAGCTCAATCTACAACACACTGTATTGCAGGTTCCTGCTCGACCTCGTTACAACCCGCGAGGCTCCACTAACTAGAAAGAGTGGCCATCGTGTACTTAGTGCTCTCGTATAATCGACTTCGGGGTCCCTCGCCCCGTTTCACCTTGCTAACGAGTTGTGGGGGCATTAAAAGTTCACCATGCATTTTGAATTGTCACACTAAACTATCTTATGTATCAATCAACTATTATAATCCAAATGCAATTTTTATTCTGTTGAAGGTTTTGCGCTGTACATCCTCGCCTACGAACACATCATGTGCACAATGGAGGGAAAGCTTTCCATCGGAGCACACCACAAGGTCAGTTCTGAGATCTTCAGCGGTGGTATGGCCGGAGCCATTTCCTGGGCCCTCGCTATGCCGTTTGACGTCGTGAAATCGAGGATTCAGATGGACGATCAAAAACAGCCCAAATACAAGGGGATGACGGACTGCTTTCGAAAGAGCTACCAGAAAGAAGGATTCCCCATATTCTTTAAAGGATTCGGAGTTGCCGTCGCTAGGTCATTCCCCGTCAACGCTGTTACGTTCGTGGTGTATCAGTACTCAATGAGAGAGTGCAAGTATTTGACTTCGTCGTAATTAAAAATTATTAAATTCAATTGTTGAAATGTTATCACTCCATGAATTGTGAGTTTCCGTATAACGAAACCGAGTCTACGACACTTTTAGATGTAGCTACCAATCTTCAAAATTCTTCAACATCAATTTGTGCGAGATTTGATCAATTTGTGCTTTTGCAATTGCCTCAAAAAGTTGTAGATGGTATTTTTGAACAATTTTATCACAGAAATCCGTCTTTGAACATCATGAATCCATTCCTAGATTTTAACCTTCGGGTTTATAATTTACAATCATAAATCTTTCTAAAATATTTTAAAATAAAAAATGTAACCCTTCAAAATTCGAATAAATTAGATTTTTCCTGCGTGAGACGAATTGCTTCACAGAATGACACAGTATGACAGACGACTGTGAAAGTACGCAAAATGTTCAGTTTACAAAATTTCTTGAGACACCGAATTGACGAGTCTGCGAAGCATAAACCCGTATCCTGTACTCGTAATCCTATAAAATGGACGCATAGAATAAGTTGAAGAACAAAGTTCGAGTTGAAATGATTGGATGCAAAACAGAACAGTAATATTCCTATGTGTAGTCGTCCTAATGAACGAAATAGGGCAACAATTCATGTTAGCGCATGCGCATACCGTACCATCAATCCTACGGCATTCACCATCTTATGTATATATAAGCGGTGGAATTGGTTGGAGAGAGTCTAGAGGTTAACCCGCACAATCCTTAAACATTTCATCAAAATCGGTCCATTAGTCTCAGGGATTTGCATGTGTCAATCTATTTTAGTTTTGCGCGAATACAATAGTTATTACATATTGAATATCCATTAAAGGATAAGGGCCCGCATCGCCATTGCGGTAATTCGAGCCTCTAGTATGTGCCTGAGAGGCACACGCAAAAAATGGCGAGTGGAGTGAATGCCGAAGATTCGGGGATGGGGCAGCCTTGCATTTGGCATAATAGAAAGTGGATCATCGTCTTTCCAGAAGCATAATTTTTTTTTTTAATCCATGAAACATAGAACGCCGTTAACAATACTTATTACTAAACCAATTACAATATAATTCATAAGGCATCTTCTGGAACATATAGCCAACAACTCCCCGAGTTTGAACGAAATCGAACCAATAGATGACGAAAGGTTGACGTTATAATATGATCTGTACTGATCATATACTATGTAAATAACTTCTATTCTATTCTAAGGAAATCTCGTTTGCGAATGCTACTATAGATCTTACGGTTATAAATGTTATAAGAGGCTGTCTAGGTAGATTAGCCGTTAAATCCCTAAAAACTCCTTCAAAATCGGACTAAAACTTGGTATAGTTTTGGGCGTGACATTAGATGTACCACAGACAGACGGACAAACCTGGAACCAAATTCGATCAGCACGCTCTGAAATGCAAAATGCAAGTGGACATTTTGATTTTGGAAGACAAACAGTATTTCGACTTCTCGCTCAAACACAAAGCCACCTTCGGCAGTGAGGAAGCATAAAATAATGACAAAAAAGTAGCATGAAGCGTCATAATTGGTCAATTAAGAATCGATAAAATGATACTTAATGTAATTTAAATTTGCGCGTGCGCAGAATGAAATATTGATTTGGCAACGATGAAACTGATTGAGGACCACCTTCAACCTAACCTGAGCATTCTCTGACAATTTCATTGAAATCGGATGAAAACAGTGGAAATTAAGGACGTTATAAGGATTTCACATTGGCGCATGCGCAGTAACTATTAATGATGCAATCATGTTCAAATTGATAATGGCATGTTCAAATCGTCATTCCCCAACTATCATCCAAATGTATGCGAGATCGGACGACTAGGGCGTGAAAAAATGGAGCATACCTAATGGAATTTATGTTAGCGGATGCGCAGGGTGAATTATTTATTTGGTAACAATGAAACTGATAGGGACCATCTAACCCTAGCCCGCACATTCATTGAAAATTTCATCCAAATCGGATGAAAACTGTGGAAAATAAGCTTGTTAAAAGGATTTCCATTGGTGATACAATATGTTGAAATTGATACGGGATGATCAAATCGTTATCCCCCAACTATCCTCCGAATTCGAGTGAGATCGAAGGACGACTATGGAAAAAAGTGAGAAATGATGCTTGGTGGAATTTACGTTTACACATGCGCAGAGTGAAGTATTGAGTCAGGAACTATGAAATTGATAGGGGATCGCCTACACCCTAGCCAGCACATTCCCTAGAAATTTCATTCAAATCGGATGAAAACTGTGGAAAATAAGCTTATTACAAGAATTTGTGGACACTTGACAGACACACACACATTCAGGTACACAGACAGACACGAAACTAAAGTTGTTCTAAATGGTCTAAAACGTAAAATGCGAATGGAATTTTAGATTTTGGAGACCAAATATTATTTTCACCCTGAAGTGACAACACTTGCTTCCGCTACCTGTAGGTAGTCTCGGAAGCAATAAATATTGAAAAAATAAATAGCAGATATAAAATAAATAAATAAATAATATCTACTTTAGCGTACTGGGTATTGCACTTGGCCATACAGGCAAATTGAATTCCTGTAGACCTGCTTGTCGCTTTCCCTAAAATACCAACACAACAACCAGTGATTTCATAATACGATAAACACGGAATTGTGGGCGACAGGAGAGTGATTTTTCCACCGGGACAACGCGCCCTGTCACACCGCGCTCCTCATTCGCGAATTTTTCGTCAAAAACTCCATGAAAACTCTTCTCTAGCCCCCCCAAACTCTCTCATACTCCCTGTGAATACTAGCTGTTCCCCAAACTCAAATACCCTATGAAAGGACAGCGATTTCAGGCGATAGAGGAGATTTTTATTTATTTATTTATTTATTTATTTTAATCATACAAATGCATTTTATAAATGTGGTACAAATTGAACAACTTAAGCTACTCACTTTCGATTTCTTTCCCAACGATAGGCTTGGCCCGTGTTGTTGGGGAAGGTCTTGGTGATTCGCTCATGTCTTACAATCTATCTACTCTATGATACAAACGGTACTTGAAAATATAATGTTATGCGTATAATGTTCTTATAATTTTAAGAAAAGATATTTTCTAAAATAATCACAGTACATAAATACTGCTTGAAACAGTTTCACATCCCGCTTCCCCCATTTCTACAAGCCAGGTTAAAATATGTTTCTTGAAGTTTTGTCTCGTGAATCTTTGAGCATTTTTCATATGGCCCTCTAACGCTCTGTGGATAATGTAAATAATGAATTTTGGATTGTGAGTTGACAACGTTAGCCTCGGTCTAGGTGCAATTACATTTCCTGCGGCTACGTACCTTGTTATATACATTGGGTTACGTTGTGAACCTATTATTAGTGGATCCTTATGGAATTGCAGAAGTAAATTTGTAACATATAATTGCATTATAGTAAATAGCTTAGAGATATTAAATACATTGTCAGATGGAGTCCTAATTGGTAAAGACAGCTAATTTTTAGAATGATTTTCTGGCGTACATGTAATTTATTTATATCGGTTGAGAATGTCCCACCCCAAGCAATTATGCCATATTGAAGTACAGATTGTAGCATACTGTAATAAATTAGTTTTATCGTATTTCTAGGGAGTGTGTGTCGAATATTATAGAATATGTACATGTATTTATTAATTTTATTGTGAGTATAGTCAATATGGGGTTTCCAATTTAGCTCTTCGTCCAAGACTTACCCAAGGTACTTATGCTCAGCTACACGTTCTATTTTCCCACAGGAACAGCTATTATTAGATCTACATGTATGTAGTATGATGCTTAAATTTTTATCGTAAGCATATGATTTCATTCCTCCATAAATAATTAATTTTGACTTTTTAGTCTTCAATGTAAGATAGTTTTCACAGAACCATCGTCCAATCACATTGATTGCTAGGTTTGCCTTGCTATATACATTCTCCCACGTGTCACCTTCAACTAACACGGCAGTGTCATCCGCAAATAAATACATTTTGGTATTGGGTAGTTCTAGAGAGGCCACTTCGTTTATATACACCAAAAACAATAGAGGACTTCCTTGAACCACACCAAAATCGTTATTGCTTTCTTCACTAGAGCACTCGCCGATTGCCACTCGTTGAGTTTGGTTTCTCAAGTAGCTCTTAAACCATTCTAAGCTGGGGCCTATGATTCCTAATTTAACTAACTTGTATATAAGTTGTTCTCTATCGATTGCATCGAATGCTTTAGCGATATCGAGTAGTATGAGAGCACCTTTCTTGTTCTTGTCCCTAATGTCGTAAAGGTCCGTGGTTAGTGCAAATACCGCATCATTTACCCCTTTATTTTTGCGGAAACCAAATTAGTTCATGTTTATTGGATTGTTTTCTTCAAGATATGAGTACAGCAGATGTCAAAGAAAAAACGCAGAAGGAGCTATTCAGCATCCCAGGAGATGAGTTTTCCCAGTGTATGGACCAATGGAAACACCGCTGGGAGAAGTGTTTGCGTAGCCAAGGGGAGTACTTTGAAGGGGATAATTTTGAATAATTTTAAAGATAATTCAATAAAGCGTTTTTGAGAAAGTCCTGGAACTTTTTGATCAGACCTCGTACGTGGGTACTAAACATTAAAAGTTCTCAAGTCCTTAAAGCGTTACACACATCTGGCGTGTAAAATTTGAAACGTCTGATCGTTTTTCAGCACTGGCCGGATAAAACTTATTGTTATTGGCTTGTGGTTTTGGCAAAGACCTCAGGATTCCTCGACAAAAAGTAAAAATACACTGGCCGCCCTCCCTCTCTTCCGTTGTATAATTACGATTTTTGCCGACTAGGTATTGGAAGGTGACAAAAGATAGTTTTATGAGGTTTTATAGTCACTTACAAATTAACTATAGTTATTATATAATTCGAAAAGCCAGCTAGCAGTCAGCCCTCATATGGGTCAAGTGAGCAAAATTCAAATGGTTTTGCAATTGAAGAATTATTATTATTAAATTATATTATATATATTATTATCTTAAAAAATTGAATGATTCGAAAACAAAGCGTTTAAAGCGACTCAGAGGAACTTCCGGTCAGGTACGAGCTTTAAAATCGACGGGCGGCTTGACCTAGGACGAATGGCTAAAAACGCAATGAGTTTAGGCCAAGGACTCAGAGAAAAGTTTATGGTTTTGGGTGAAAGAGAAAAACCGTGGAAATGAAAGAAAATCACTGGACCTAATTAATAGTCGCGTAACATGAATGTAATGAATAGTCACATTAACATCTATAGTCGAGCTATCGAACCTCAGGAATGATGCGTTCATTAATTCTTTCAAGACAGGTTTTGTTCGTGGAAGGCTACACAATATTGAAATAATAAACCATATTGTATTAATTTGAAGCACTTTTTTCCTAAAATAGAAATATAAAACAATAAACTAATAGTAACGAGAACTGTACTGCTGTATATAACGAACGTTTTGAAAAACGTAGGTACGTACGTATCGGGTTCAAGAATTTGATCAATTGAATGTAAAATGTGCAAATTCTATGAATAACAACTAAAAACCTGTAGCGGAAAGATTGATGATGACATAGGGTAGCTCATCATCAAAAATTAAGCTCAGCTGTGGGAGCGTAATGTTTTCAGGATTTTGATAAACGAGGGCGCTCATCCTTCACGCCGAAGTGACGAAAGAGGAGGTATTCCTACTAGATGGAAATTCCCGAGGAGGGTGGCTCTTTCCATAACTCATCAAGAAGAGAATCAATGGGGAACGCGGAATCCTCGTTAAAGAGGGGGAATTGGGTGGTGTTCAGATAGATTTCTGAATGGAGGAAGTCATAATTGCCTATTTGCCTGCGAACTGGTTGGGTAGTTTCCTCTTGATTTCATAATTTATAGTTCATTGATTTCATAATGAATAGTCCAGTCAAATGGAAGTTTCGGCAAGAAAAATTTTTGGAGTTAGATATCCGATCGGTACGATTCTTGCGGTGCTGAATCCAAATTTGAACTTTGCGGCACCCTATGGGTAACACTTCATCCTCAAAATTGAACAAATGCTATGTTGGCTTATATTGTTTATTGCGTACTGATAACATGCATACGGATGATTTGCAAAATAACGAAAATGTTTTGTTCAAACCCCGTATTTCTGGCTCTAGTCGACTTAATGAAACTTAGTGGATGTTTTTGACGTCGTATTTTGCTTCTTTCGTTTCCATGAAATAAAAATTGAATTCCATTGCAGTTTGAAGAATATATTCGCGTTTAAACGTAGAAATTCTCCTCCGTACCCCGTTCAAATCACGATTTTGTACCTTCTACCGGTGCCCTCATCATCAGTCATGATGAATGGAAATGCAACAAACCTTTTCAAGTACGTAGTTGATATTTGCAATTGAAAGAATGTTTATTTATGAAGCTATTAATAGTGTTTTTTAATAAGTGTGAACAGAATGTTACTGTTTAGAACTTGAAAAAAATAGTCGTATTGCAATACATTAGGTACCAAAAATTCACAGCAAGTCAATATAATTAGTACGTTTTTCATAAACACTTAGGAAATTAGTTAATTCAAACATTGTCTTCTAATTTTTTCCTTTTCAGTTTGATGATAAGGGATCCTCCAAAAAATCTCATGGGACTGGCCTGTACTACACTCCAAGTTCCTCTATATGACTGTTTAATTAAATAATATTTTTACTCATGAGAGAATTCTTTGTATCTACCTAACAATTGTTAAGATCCTTTACAAATTCAATATAGTTGACTTGAGATAAGAAATTTCTTCATTTAGGTATAGTCATTTTAGCAATGCAAAGACAGTCAAAAGAACTAAAAATCTTCAAAAATGAGGTTTCACTCTACAAAAAATCTTATTAAATTTTGATACCTCGTTTTGAAATTTGAGCACTCAAGTGCAAAGAAATTAGTAAATACCAACTTCATAGCAAACAACTCAGGAATTTGATCTCGAAACAACTCCTTTTTAGGACGTCCCTCTGACGCTATGTCTTATAGGCAAGTCTTCGTTAATAAGAGGGACTTAGTGGAATTGATCCAAGGAGGTAGGGGACAATCGTGAGAAAAAAAAGAGAAAAAAAACGGCATTCAAATCCCTTTTCAGAACATTCTAAGACCGAATCCGTGAACAAAAACCATATGTGTACTTAACACAAATTTTGTTTGTTAGGGCTTGGGCAGCCCTAGACCACAATTCTTTACCAATTTTCGAGATTATTTCTTTGTTCGATTCCAATTTTAGTTTAGTTGAGCAAAAAACCTCGGAAATTTTGAATTTCAAGATGGAAGAGGGGGAATGAAGGGGGTAAAGTCGAAAAAACGTGGTACTCTACCTAGATAACAATTCTCAACCGACTTTCGTGATTCTCATTTTGTTTGATTCCAATTTTAGTCTAGTTGTGCAACAAACCAAGGAAATTTCGGATTTGCTGTTGAGGTGGAGGAGGTAATCCGATTTTGTCAAGCGCTACCCAAGCTACAAATCGCTACCGATTTTCGTGATTCTTATTTTGTTCCATTATGAATTCGATATAGTTTTTGAAAATTTGTCAAGATTTTCAAATTTCATCAAGAGAGGTGGTGAATCATGATGTTTTCACTATTCTCGTCCGATTTTCGTGATTCTTTTTTTGTTCAACTTTGAATTTGGTCTAGTTTTGGAATATGTAACAGGAGTTTTAAATTTCTTGATTAAAGGGGGTGAATGGAGGGGGTAATAACGATAAATCGTGATATTTTTATTATATTCATCAGACTTTTTGTGACTGTTTTTATTGCTTGTTCGATCCAAATTTTAGACCTCGGAAATTTCAAATTCACCGTCGGTGAAAGGGTAAAATGGTGTGAAGGAGTATTTCAGTGAAATCATAATAATTTTGTTTTTCTCTTATTTTAATTCTTGCCAAAATTATATATACAGTCCACTCATAGGTCCCTGTAATGCATGCATTACTTACCAGTATGTTTTTACATAACTTGACTGGAGTGTAATGTTTACTCCTAAATTTCCAATGTACAGATGTGGGCAGTTCGTTATGTAAATGTCTGCTCGCCATTAAATGAAGCCAAATAGTGACATTGATTTATTTTTATTTCATCTTCGTTTTAAGTAAATGTCTAAGAATTTAGAAGATGTTGATTCAATTTGGAAAATCAGTTCGAAAACGCTGAAAATGAGTCATCCGTTCTATTTCAAAAATTTAAAATCAAATCGGAAAAAATCGAACTCAATTTGGAAATTCTGTACATATCCTATCTTACCGATGAGTACATCACCTATATGAGTAAGGTAATTTGAGCTGCCAGGTACACTTCAATTTATCCATTCTATCAAAAATTACATGCTACAGAAGGACCTTAATTATTTGTACTTGTTTTAAGTTATCAACAATACTATCGAAGAATTAAAACAAAGACATTTATCATCATTAAAATTATTTTCGCAAGTTATGCCACTGTTCGGGAAGGTACACTGTCGGTGGACATCAGTCAGAAAGTGTTAAAAGAACGAGTTTCGCTGGAGGCATCTGCTGACCATTAGATCGTAAACCACAAGTCCTATCGAATTCACTAGGAATGCTCTAATGGATGCTGGAAGGGCTCCATGGAAGAAGGTTCTGAGGCCGTATACTTTTCTGATTTTATTGAAACAGTCGAACATGCTCCTGTACACTGGACGATCAAGGCGGTCAGTCATCATTCTTGATTTGATAACGTCAAATGGAAACCCCACTATCAAGTAGGAAACCCCAGCAATACCTCCACTGAAGAATGTCGCAAGAGAGAGAAGGTTAGTGTATTGGTGAAACAAGCACTCCAAATGTTCCTGAATGACGACGAAGCAACCGAAAGGAGGTCCATCCCTGAAGCACATCGGACGCACCCCGTGGTAGAAGTTTTTGAACGAAGGTCGGCCGTAGGCGTTGTAGACTCGCATGTAGGTTTGGAGAGGGGTCTGGTTCTGGTTGATGCCGTGAATCTGAAGCCGGGTCTTGATGAGCTCAATCGGGCAGGATAGCGCCACGTTTGTGACCCCAGCAATCATTCCAATGGTGAACAGCTTAGCGTGTATGTGAGGTGTCTTCAGGTGGATGTCATGCTCACACCTCGCCATGTGACCCTCGAACAATAGCCGTCGGTGTATGACTGAGTACAGGCCGTAGCTGATGCAGGAGTTTACCGCTGAATGAAAAGCAGACACTGTGAGCCCGTTGTAAAAGCCTCGAATCCCTTGAAGGTCTCTAACGGTTATGGCTGTAGCACGTATCCCGTAGTCGCCGAAAATGTGCATGCGGACTTTGATGGTTTCAAGTGGGTGACCGATGAATACAGTCGTGAACCCGCACCACCACCCAGCATAAAAGTCACAATAGTCTCGGATAGGCATTCACTCATTTCAAACTAAACCTTTTCATTTGAGGATGATGCCTCACACAAAAGAAACAATATAGGTACCTACTGTAAACAAATACATAGGTACCTAGTTACTGAGCATTTTCTTCAGTCGCATCGTATTGTTATAACAACAATTCGTATTTATACTGAAGTTGAAGTTTAGGACTTAGCCTCATTTTTGAAACTACAAAATAATTTCAACTCTTATGCGCAGCGCATTAGTTGTACTGATATCTGTCTATACCGGCGATAGCGTATACAATTTTGCATCGCCCAAATTATGATCACGGTATTGCCCACACAAATCCAAGTTATTTCATACTACCGACATGTCTCACATTGTAGATAAAGTAAAGCAGCCTGGATTTTTAATCGTCTGAGCACCAGACGTATTGTATGAGCAAGGTCCACGATATAAATCGCACTACTCACCACTTCTTTCAGTTATACTGAAAAGGAGGACGTTCAGACCGTGTTATGATAACGAATTTTGCTCGAGGCATCTGCTGACCATTTTATCATAAACCATAAGTCCTATTGCGTTCACCAGGAATGCTCTAATCGAGGCTGGAAGAGCTCCATTGAAAAAGATTTTGAGGCCGTGTTGTCTTCTGGTCTTATTGAAACAGTCGAACATACTTTTGTACACTGGACGATCCAGGCGGTCAGTCATCATTCTTGATTTGATGACGTCAAACGGCAACCCCGCAATCAGGTAGGAAACTCCAGCAATACCTCCACTCAAGAATGTAGCTATAGAGAGGTAGTTAATGTATTGGTGGAAAATGCACTCCAAGTGTTCTTGAACCACGACGAAGCAACCAAAAGGTGGACCATCCCTATAGCACATGGGACGCGCCCCATGGTAGAAGTTTTTGAATGAAGGTCGGCCGTAGGCTTTGTACACTCTGACGTAAGTTTGGAGTGGTGTCTTGTTTTGGTTGATGCCATGAATCTGAAGGCGGGTTTTAATGAGTTCAATCGGGCAGGACAGCGCCACGTTAGTGACACCAGCTATCATTCCAATTGCAAACAGCTTTGTGTGTATGTGAGGAGTTTTCAAGTGGATGTCATGCTCACACCTCGCCATGTGACCCTCGAACAAAAGCCGTCGGTGTATGACTGAGTACAGGCCGTAGCTGATGCAGGAATTAATAGCTGAATTGAACATGGACACCGTGAACCCACTGTAAAAGCCTCGAATCCCTTGTAGATCTCTGACGTTGATAGCAGTAGTTTTTATCCCCTGGTCACCGAAAATGTGCATGCGGACTTTGATGGTTTCAAGTGGGTGACCGACAAAAACGGTCGTAAGCCCGCTCCACCACCCTGCATAGAAGTCACAATAGTCTCGAACTGGCATTCACTAATTTAAAACTGTAACTTTTCATTTGAGAATGATGCCTCACACTAGAGGCATCTCTTTATAAGAAAAATTGTACTGTAAACAAAAACTGCCTAGTTACTGATTTCATGTTCTTCAATTCCAACATACTGTTATAACAACACAATATTTATACTGAAGTTGTATAATTAAAATGTTTGCTAAAATTTTGAAACTTGATAATATACCGATGACAGTGTTAACAAAAAGTATGTCGGCCATCATTTGAGTAAGGCAAAGTTATTCTGTACAACCGGTAAGTCTCACATTGGATGTGTAACGTAGATGATAAGGCTGCTAGGATTTTCTATTCGCTAATCGGCAGGCGTATTGTAGAAGCAAGGGTAACGTATTGTAAGGTCACATAACATCTTATAACTCTCAAGTCTTCTCACTCTAAAACGTATATCGTTCAGACCCTGTTATAACAACGAACTTCGCTTGAGACATCTGCTAACTACTTTATCGTAAATCACAAGTCCTATTCCGTTCACCAGGAATGCTCTAATCGATGCTGGAAGGGCTCCTTGGAAGAAGATTTTAAAACCGTATTCCCTTCTAATCTTATTGAAACAGTCGAACATGCTCCTGTACACTGGACGGTCCAAGCGATCAGTCATCATTCTTGATTTGATAACGTCAAACGGTAAGCCCACTATCAGGTAGGAAACCCCAGCAACACCTCCACTTAAGAGTGTCGCCACAGGGAGAAACTCTGTGTATTGGTGGAACATGCACTCCAAATGTTCTTGAATCACGACGAAGCAACCGAACGGTGGACCGTCCCTGTAGCACATGGGTCGCGCCCCATGGTAGAAATTCTTGAATGAAGGTCGACCGTAAGCATTGTAAACTCGGACGTAAGTTTGAAGAGGAGTTAGTTTTTGGTTTATACCTTGAATCTGAAGCCGGGTTTTGATGAGCTCAATCGGGCAGGACAGCGCCACGTTTGTGACACCAGCAACCATTCCAATAGCAAACAACTTAGCGTGTAAGTGAGGAGTTTTCAGGTGGATGTCATGCTCACACCTCGCCATGTGACCCTCGAACAATAGCCGTCGGTGTATAACTGAGTACAGCCCATAGCTGATGCAGGAGTTCATAGCTGAATTGAACACGGACACCGTGATACCGTTGTAAAAGCCTCGAATCCCTTGAATGTCTCTAACGGTGGTGGCTGAAGCACGTATCCCCTGGTCGCCGAAAATGTGCATGCGTACTTTGATGGTTTCAAGCGGGTGACCGATGAATACGGTCGCAAACCCGCTCCACCACCCGGCATAGAAGTCACAAAAGTCTCGGACAGGCATTCACTAATTTCAAATAGTTCCTTTTCATTTGAGGATAACGCCTCACACTAGCGGCTCCTCTGCAGGTGGTAGTGGTTCACTGTAAGCTTTCCTGTTTTGAGCTATTTCTTCAAACACAAGAACAATACATAATATAAACAAACAAGTACCTAGTTACTGAGTTCCTGTTATTAAACTCCATCACATTGTTATAACAACACTGATTCAAACTGGAGGCGTTTTGAGAATTTGGAGAAAATTTTGAAACCAACTAATGATTTTAATGCTTATGTTGAATTACTGAAAATATGATTAAAAAGTCTGATTTGTCTCTGAAAACGAATTTTACGTTCGCGCATGCTCAGTGGCAATAACTCCAACTTGTGCGTCCCTATTGGAGGGATAGGTGACATTGTTATTAACTTCCTCATTTACGAGTACCTTACTTAACTGTTGATCATGCAGACCATCCCTAAGGAGCCTGAATCGTGAAACTACCCGAACCATAGATGTACAAAGAAATTAGGAAGAAGATATGTTCAAACCATTTTCTTCTCAATCTACTGGATCTCTAGAGGGTTTGCAAGGAACTTGTTGATTGTTCCACTGACAACTCTAGAGCAAAGTTTCGAAACATAAATGCGGTCACCTATGCATAGCATGGTGATACGATAATAAACCGCCAAATGATTATATTGAAGTCCGATATTGATGTGTGAATAGTTTTAAAGTAGGTAATCACTCAAGCAAAACAATCACCTTCACCGCAGTCTGCTGCTCCTGCTTGAGTGGGCTTTCGACTCCCTATATGGAGTAAAGAATCGAACTTATATTACAAGAGATTAGTAGTGCATGGATGTTTTGCTTCACTACATATAAAAGAGATGAACTTTCCTAGTAAGAAGTAACTCTTATTTCTGTGTAGCAGAAGTGCTTGGTATGACGCTACTGATTCCAAGCCTCAGTGCCTTCTTAGCTGATGAGATTAGCTCACTGCATCATGTCATTGTGACCCATCAGTCCTATGGATGGTACTAGGCTCCATTCCGAATTTTATCCATAGGTTAAAATGGGAAATGCATTTTCCTGAGAGGACTCTCAGCTGACCAGGGTTTTGGGCGACCTCAACAAAGTAAACCTTCAGTCCCTGTAAGAGGCTTCATTTTACGTTTGGCATAACAGGTTGAATAGAAAGAAATCATCCTAATCATAGTAACTCATAAAACCACTCCTGCTGATTAGAGCGCTAAGATAACCTAATAATAGTATCGCATCAGTACCTAAGCGCTGCTCAATTCACAATTTCCGCAAAGAGAGTTGAATATGGAATATTAGCCCAAAACCAATGAGCAAATCAGGACATCAAATCACCTTTTCATTGTAACTCAGCTGCCCCTAAGGGCAGCTGCATCAAATTTCAGCATCGTAGGTTGAATAGGAAAGAAATTAGCCTCAAAGCCCGATCTGGCAATCAGGGATTCAAAACACCTTGCCATTGGGGATTTTTCTTCTTTCAAATTCAGCTTAAATGGTAGAATAAAAAATTACATAAATTTTCAGATTATTCAGATTTCTAGAGCGTCAAAACAACTTTTGATTGGGACCCAGCATTCCCTTGGAGAATCCAATTCAAGTTTCACTATCGTAAGCGGGATAGCCTAAAGCCTAATCTGCTAATCAGGACTTCATGGCATTGTCTGATTCAGCAGCCCCCAGTAGGGTTCCACTTATTCCTGCAATAATCAGTTCTATAGCATTGGGATTCGGATGTTATACAATATTTTAGAATGCATTTTTTAATATCAATAATACTATAGCTGATAGTTCACATTTCATAATTTCACACAGTCTCCTGGCGAAAATACTAATCGGAGGATCGGACGGGCCGAGCGGTTGAAAGGCCCCAGGAGCTCTAATTTCGTCCCAGCTGACTCCCCCGTGCGACCGCCGGGAAGTAAACTGCCGATTCTATTTCTGCTGCTCGGTTTTTGGCAGAGTCATCCGATGCTACCTATAGGAGAACCTCGTTTAAATAAACATGCAAACTTCGCTTTTAGTGATTCAGTTGTTGAACATTTCGTCAAATTAATGTACAAATACCATGGGAATGGAAAAAATGGAGCATAATGGAATTTACGTTTTCGCATGCGTTGAATGAACTATTGGTTTGGCAACAATGAAACTGATAGGGGACCATCTAGAACCTAACTCGCACATTCTCTGACAATTCATCGAAATCGGTTGAAAACAGTGGAAATTAAGGTCGTTACAAGGATTTCACATTGGCGCATGCGCAGTAGCTATTAATGATACAATCATGTTAAAGTTGATGTGGGATGATCAAATCCTCATTCCCCAACTATCATCCAAATTCGAGCGAGATCGGACCACTAGGGTGTGCAAAAATGGAGCATTATGATATTTACGTTTGCGCATGCGTACAATGAAGTGTTGATTTGGTAACAATGAAACTGACTAGGGACTGTCTAGCCTCTAGTCCGCACATACCCTGAAAATTTCATCTAGATCGGATGAAAACTGTGGAAAATAAGCTTGTTACAAGGATTTGCGGATACACGTCAGACACACACAGACGGACAGACAGACACGGAACCAAAGTTGTTCAGAAAAGTCTAAAACGTAAAATGTAAGTGGAAATTTTGATTTTGGAGACCAAAAATTTTTTTCTCCCGAAAGTGAAAACAATGCTTCCGCTTTTTTTAGGTAGACTTGGAAGCAATAACGGAAGTTAAAGAAAAACGTTATCTATTTCCACAAAATACTGAGTAACAGTGTTAACACGATTTCGACAGGAAGGTAACACACAATAACCCAGTAAAATTAACAAGTTGTTGTTATTTATTTATTTAATTTAATGATTTAAGCTGCGCATCAACCAGAAGGGTCATGAGTGGCAACCAAATTATTGTTATTTTTGTCATAAGTTTGTTGTTATTTTGAGTTGCAAGGGTAGGGCGATTGGGGTTTTTTTTATCTCTTCGGATTTCCTTCATATTAGTATCCCAGTCATACGTCTCCGTAGTGCACTCCGGGGAATCTCTGACTCTGCGTGACCAGAGTGCTGAATTACCCTCTGCCATTTTCGTGTTTCTCTTTACATTATTAAAAATACGATCTAGTTTTGGGACATGGTATCATGTTTCGAATTAGTTGGGAGCTAAATTTTTTATTATGGCGGAAGGGAGGGGGGAATCTCATTTTTGTGAAAAGGAGAGATGGAGGGAGGAATTCACGCTCTTCTCAACCTCTTCCATTGCGCAGATAAATTTCTACCAGTACCACTGTGAGAGAGCCTTCGGTTCCAAGCGTGGATGTAAACAGAATTTATCGACAAAAACACATTTTTTTCGGCATTCCTTTGTTTCTCCTTTCCGCCATGAAATTCAAAATTTCCGAGGCTTTTGCATAACTAGACTAAACTTTGAATCAAACAAAAAGGAATCTAAAAAATCGCTTGAGAATGTAGCTTGAACAATGTCGAAAATATTTGTCACTAAGAACACACACACGCTTTGGTTTGCTTCCTCACAACCGAAGGTAGGAAAGCTTTGTGTTCGTGATTGAAGTCGAAAACATTTGTATCCTCCAAAATCAAAATTTTCACTTGCTTTTTGCGTTTAAAAGCTTGCTGATCAATATTGGTTCCGTGTTTGTCTGTATGTGGTAAATCCTTGTCACACCCAAAACTATACCAAGTTTCCGTCCGATTCCGATGAGATTTTCAGGAATTATGTGGGATAGCTCCTAGACGGTCCTCTATAATTTTCAATGCCGTCGTATAAACAAGAGCCTGTGCGCATGCGCAAACGTGAATTTCTCATAACGTCGATTTCTCATCGTCTATCTGTCCGATTTCGTTCAAACTGAGTAGGTAATTGGGTACCTATATGTTATAAAAAAAGTGCCCTATAAATGATATCGCGATTGGTAGAGTAATAACCGTTACGCATGCGGGAAATTAATATCGATTGACAACAGCAAATCTCCTAGTCTAATGGAACAATTTTGATGACATTTTCAGGCATTGTGCGGAATAGCTTCTAGACGGCATATTCCAGTATTGGTTGAACCAGAGCGCGATATAAAGCAATTAGAGCGGGCAGGAGATTGAAATCCCTGGTGTTTCTCTTGACGAAACCCAACACTCTCATTGAACGACTCGTCACATATTCAATATGGTTCACGAAATTCAACCTGCTATCGAGAATGACGCCCAAGTCCACCAAGTTATGCTCAATTTTATTTGTTTTTAAGGGTAAATCTAGTTATAACGGAGTTGGAGAGATTTGCAACTTTGTGTGACCATTTAATCCAGCGTGAAAAAATAAGTAGAAACCGGTCCCAAAGTCGTATTTTCTTAAGGGTTCATTTTTCACGAAATCCCTCGGTTTCACAGGAGAAAACCATGTTTTTCAACCACACCCAAACATACTTTTCTCCCCCAAATAGCAAAGTAAAATTGACTAGACCGTTCAAAAGCTAGACCGTTTGCGCAAGTTTTTCCAGTAGCAGGTACGAGAATTTCATGGGATTATTCATACTGTCTAGCGGGTTAAAAATATGTAGTTTTTAATTTTTGAAAATTTTTTGTCTTCGGGGTAGATTCCTGACTATGTTACATGCATAATCTACCACGTAGATTTTGATGAAATTGCCAGCGAATGCGTTTAGGTTGTAGATGGTCCAGTACCTATTTCATTGTTTTCAACTCATCGTTCATTCTGCGCTTGTACAAACGAAAATTACATTGAGTATAATTTTTTTGTTTCTTAATTGACCAATCACGAACATTTTAAGCTATTTCTTGATTTACTCTTTTCCGCTATGGCATTTTTTAAGGTAATTTAAAACTTTTCAACGGTCTATCTTTCCAGCGAGGAAGCTATCTGCCACACCCAACTTGGCAGACTCTTTTTTTCACGCTTTGTTTTCAAGTTATTCAATGTTTAAAATGTTTTTCGTGTTTTCGACCTTAATTTACTAAAATGGCCATAACTAACTTGATTTTTAGAGTAAAGAAAAACTTGAGGATGCCGTTGGAAAGAGAGTTAAATTTCCTACTTGCTAGATTATGCATGTAACGAAAATAGAGCATAATGGAATTTACATTTGCGCATAGGCCGAATGAAGTATTGCTTTGGCAACAATCAAACTGATAGGAGACCATCTACAACCTAACCCGCGCATTCTCTGACAATTTCATCGAAATCGGACGAAAACGCTGGAAATTAAAGTCGTTACAAGCATTTCACATTGGCGCTTGTGCAGAAACTATAATTATACAATCGTGTTGAAATTGATATGAGGTAATAAAGTCATCTTCTTCCAACTATCATCCAAATTTGAGCGAGATCGGAAGACTAGGGCGTGAGAAAATGATGCTTGGTAGAATTTACGTTTGCGCATGCGCAGAGTGAGGTATTGAGTCAAGAACGATGAAACTGATAGGGGACTGTCTACCCCCTAGCCCGCACATCCCCTGAAAATTGCATCCAAATCGGATGAAAACTATGGAAAATAAGCTTGTTACAAGGATTTGCGGACACACGACAGACACACAAACAGACAGACAGACAGGCACGGAACCAAAGTTGTTCAGAATGGTCTAAAACGTAAAATGCGAGTGGAAATTTTGATTTTGGAGACCAAAATTTTTTTCTCTCCTGAAAGTGAAAACAATGCTTTCGCTACCTTTAGGTCAGTTGGCAGCCAGATTGGACAAGCATTTTGGCCTCATTTTTCTTCGAGAATACGGCTTTATCGAAAATTTTGATAAAAAGAAGCCTATTCCCTATCAGTGTTGCAGCAGTTTCTTTTACAATACAGTCAGATTACCTTTCCGCTCATTGGAAGAGTGAGTTCATTTTCCATTCATAATGTAGTTTAGTGTTTGTAGAAGTAGGTCAAAGGAAGGTTGTGGCACTCCACCATGGTTTACGTTTCAGTAAAAATGAAGCTAGATGAAAATTCACTGCAGAACTCAATCGTTTCCATTGCTCAGAATCCATACATAGTGGACTTCTACACCAATTCTCTTTAGAGTGGTTGAAACTTTTGCATAGAGGATTTGTTTTATGTATGTTTCTCTTTAGAGGGCTACCACGGGGAAATTAATTTAGGCCAATCTGCCTCCCAGATTCGTTGCTCCGTCACTTGTAGACTGCGGTACCGTTAGTCCCAAAAACCTTCTATTTTTGTCACGCATTCAGCATAATATTTTTGAGTTATTTTATGTAAACAGATGAATATGGTAGAATTTGAACATTTAGAAAATATTATAAATCACAAAATTTGGTCTTTTGTGTGAAAGTATTGTTATTTTGGTAAATGTACCGTTAATTGTAGGTACTTGTGAAGTTGTTATTTCTTAATTTAGGAATTCATTTTCGCTGATTTTTCTCATTTTGATTTTTTTCTTCACCCAATCTTCAGCCTGTGAGGAAGGGATTTGATCTTAAGTAAGACATTGATCTTAAGATATTGAATCAATATTACAGCACATTTATCATGTCAGTAATTCAATTAGAAGATCATCTTTCATTTTTTCTATTCTAAATAAAGTTCTACCGCTATCTGTTATCAAAATGACTTTCCATGCATATGTCTATTCTATTATGATCTACTGTCTTCCGGTATGGGGTGGTGCTTATGAAAGGTCTTTTAAGGAAATTGAGGTGGCAATTAAGTCAGTGTTACGCCTTATTTTCAAAACTGGTTATGCAAGCCCAAGTAAACCTTTATTTTTTCAATTAAATATTCTCCCTCCTCGACTAACCTATGTGGTAGAAGTATTAAAGTATTATTTTAAACATGAACTTTCAAATATCCCCCCTTTACAAGGTATTACGCGTTTGAATTCATATATTACGATACCAATCCCATACCCTAAATGTGATTTTTTCATGCGACAACTTTCTTTTTTAGGCCCTAGATTGTTTGTTGAATTGCCAGTTCACATTAAGTTAATTAACAATTTTATTCAATTTAAAAAGATTATTAACATATTTTTCAAGAATCTCTATCAAAATGATCATCATCTTAAGAGTTTTTCGTTTTGTTTTTTTGACTGTATGTTTTATTTGAAATTTATTTTGTTATGTAGAATATAGTACGTACTTGTTGTGCCATTTAAGATCTTATTCCCTTATCTTTAATTAATTCATGTAATGGTTCATATTTGTGTAAGGATTACACTTGTCATATTTTCTGTTTTTGTTTTTTGAACTCCCGATCTCCGGACAATTTTTATAAATTTTGGAGATCAGTAACTGCCAAACTTTGATTAAGATGTGTTGGATTTGTATCCATAGATCGAAGTATCAAATACTTCCTTATCTTTTTGTGTGTATACATATGTACTTACATTCTTTTTGTAATAAATGGCATTAAGTAATTTAAAAAAAAAAAAAGTTCCAGTCATGCAGCATGATTGTATGAGCGAATTTTCGTAGATTATCGTAACATTATATTATATTGCTGTTTTGAAATTTGTGCATTCCGAGTACAAAGAAATTGTTAACCACCAATTTTATGGCAAATAATCTCGTTCCAAATCATATTCAACGAATAAAAATAGATTTTGGACGTTTAGCAATTTTTCAGTTTTTCAATCGATTTTTCAGCAAATATTAATACAATTTAAGTACATTTTTCACCATAATTTTGTGAATACATTTTTGAATGTTTTAGTTCATCTTCAATAAACTTCTTTCGACTACGATTTTGATAAAAATATAAATTTAACAGTTTTTAGAAGTTTTCAGTCATTTTTAGTGATATTTTGAGCACATTTTTTGAAATTTGACCAATTTAATGTGCTCCAAAAGTGTTGTCCAACGAACTCATCCTTTCTTTTGAAATGCTTGATTTTTTGACGAAAGAACGGAGTTTTTATTTCAATTCTATCGAGAGTTATCGTCTGGAATGACACACATATATATATATATATATATATATATATATATATATATATATATATATATATATATATATATATAAAAGCGTTAAAATCCAGGAATCATTTCAGAATGCCTCAAAACAGATTTCGATGAAGAAAATTTTTGAACATTTTTATTTTAAAATTTTTGGAGCCATTGCAATAGCTTTATTTTCTAAGAAAATTCGCTAAAAAAAAATAGTTTTTATTAAAATTTCCAATTAAAAGAGAAAATCTGATACAAATTAGTAGGAGGAACTTTTGATCGGAAATTAGTTGCAGAATACGTGGGTGAAGTTTTCCGGATATAACGTGAGACACCCGTAGATGGACTCTGAAGCCGAATGAAAAATACTCGCTCATACGGTCATGCTGCACGCCTGGAGCTTTTTGGCAAGTTCGCTCGCTCGAGGATTCGCGCGCGACCGCAGCGCTCGCCGGTCCGCGGGGGCGGGCGCGTGGAAGGGGAGCGGGAGCCCCCAGTTCGGACCCGAACACCGGCGAGTGATCGTCTTCCGCTCGCCCGCCGCTCGAGTTCACCCGCCTCCTCACCTCCCCCCTTTCGTTCGTGGGTTTTTTTTTTCACTTTCGTTCGTCTTCCCGCTGATTAGCGATCGAGCGCGAGTGCACAGTGCGTCCTCGCCGCCCAGGCCGAGCATGCGGACGTCGGCCGGTTAAATTGTTAATCTACGACTGCGGCCGATTGAAATTTGAACAGGATGGCTGACAGCGAAGGAGGATCCGAGCAGGATGATGTTTCATTCCTTCGTACGGTAAGTTTTCCAGAAACATCAATAATATTGATTATTAATCAGCACTAAAAGAACAATCAATTTATAAAATCCCTCTATAACTTATAGAAGTCTTACATCCGACCTATACAATTTTGCACACCGCGTTGAAATATCTAAAAACCAAAGTATGCAAAATTTTAAAATCAATTTCAACTCTATAGAATTTTTGTAAAAAATGAAGGTAATTCAATGGCCCCAGTGTTGAGCATAATCTTATCGCCGAATCTGAATACGATTGTAATCGCGATAATTATTCGTTGATTCTGAGTCAACTGCGATTATATTCGTATTTGCTTGTCGGCGATGACACGAATACAACCCATTAAAATGTCACGGCCATCAATTTCAATAGGGCGTCCCTCCTATAATATGCGAAGCCTTGCTAATATTACCTAGCTTCAGAGGGATGTCTTTAAGGCGGATATGTCTCAAATTCCAACCTATTTGTCTCAAATCTATTTCAATAGGACGTCTCTCTGAAGCTAGGTAATATTAGCGAGGCTTCGCATATTATAGTAGGGGACGCCCTATTGAAATTGATGGCCGTGACGCATTTTTGTGGATTGTATTCGTGTAATCGCCGACAGACGAATACGATTACACGAATACGAATATAATCGCAGTTGACTCAGAATCAACGAATAATTATCGCGATTACAATCGTATTCGTATTCGACGATAAGATTATGCCCAACACTGAATGGCCCCTTAGATTTCAAAACTAAAATTTGCCAAATTATCTTCATGGTAATCTGTTTTATGGCATTATGAAACGATTCATACAATATAACGTATATACGGGATGTCTACACTAATTCTGGGCAAACATCTAGGGGTCGATTCTAGAGCTCATTTCTGATCAAATGTTCCTCTTAGAATATTTTTTAAACTCCACATTTTCGACTTATTAAATTTTAAAGATTTTTTCGTGTTTTGTACCTTATTACAATAAAACGGCCATAACTCCCCATGGAATCACTATAAACTCAAAACTAAGAACAAAAACAAAATTCGGTAAAAACTAAGATTACGGTATTACAGGGAAAACCGTAACGTGTTTATTTATAGGGAACGTCGGTTGATGCGGCCAAAATCACATTAAAAACTTATGATTACAGTCGTAATTACGAATAAAGTTGTGATTACGAATACAACCACAGAAAAACTGTGATTACTGATGTAATCATAATCGTAATCATATCTTCAGGTTCTGTGATTGTAATCGTAATTGTAACCACAACTCTAAAACTCTATTATTGTAATCGCATGATTATGATCCAACGTAATCCTAATCCAACGTATTCGTATATCCACTATTAAGCCCAGAGACCTCTCGTTTTCACTTCAAGGTAATCTAAAGGATCTATATTTGTCCATTTGTACAAACTAGTGGTTTCGCTGACCAGGAGACAAAATATTAATCCAAATGATAGCATCATCGAGGTTTTCAATTAGCAACAATTTTCATTAGCATAATCACTGTAAACTTAAAACTAAGAACACCGCTGGGAAGAGCGTTAATTTTCTAACCCTGTTATAAAATAAAGTTTTTAAAAGTTAGTTTCAACTGGTCAACAAAGACCAAAGAACAAAATTAGATAAAATTGATAAAATCGACGTTTTCTTCCGTTTTTCTCCTACCAGTATGGGGTCATTCGGCGAGCGCTTTTCGCAAAAAACTTATTCAAACTGTCAGTTTTTGAACGGTCTACTCAATTTTGTTTTTACTTTGCTAATTGGGGGAGAAAATTAAGTTTGTATGTTGAAAAATATAATTATGTCTATGAAATCGTGGGTTTTCAATTCCCGGAATTTAACGGGCTAGCCGCTGCATAGTTTTAAAGATTGAGTAATTAAAGAAAATGCCGTAAGTCCAATAGAATTCATTCGGTACACTTTGATCTTATTTTCTGAATCATGAAACATGACTCAACAACACGAATCGCACACTAATTCGCAGACCTGGTCTGTATTTGGCTTTGTTCGCGGAAAAAATTTCAAATTTATTTGAGTATTTTTATGGTTTTTAAATGACCAGTATGTAACGCAATTTCACATGAAGCGAGCGAGCTATCAAATCCACGACGCATAGTTATGTTGCCACATCATTTTCCTGTATCTAGATATTAAATAATTCAAACCGTTATCTGTCAGCTTTATTTTTGTAGTTCCTATTTCTACTATGAAGACTATCCATGGATATATACAATAACCTACCACATCCTACAGGGTGTGCATGTGCATAAGAAAACATACCTTTTTTGGCTAATTTTCAAAATGTTAATGTTAATTGGATTGTATCGACTATTCACATTTACCTGATTCAAATGTTTTATTTATTATCAGCCGAAGATGAACAAGTTGAACATTTTGCAGTTTAAAACTATTTTGGAGCAGATTTTGGCATTAAAACTTTCTATTTCACTCTTATATTTTCGAATTTCTATAGAAAAACATTCCAAAAAACTTGCTTCAAAAATCGATGAACCCATTGCAACAGCATCAATTTAGAAAAGGGGAAAAATAATACTCTTTGATAATATTTGTAATACGTTATAGGTATTAAAAACTCGCCAAAACTTATAAAGTTTATGAATCCGCTATTGGACATTTTTAACAATAATGACCGTCTTCAAATTCGGATTCTGCGCCCCAAAAAACATGGGTGTGTTTAGTTTCGTGCAATAATTCTATCGGCAAGAGGTTTTTGCACTTTTTGGGGGGTTTTGGACCATTCTGCGGACTGTGTTTTTTTTTTTAAATAGATTGTATGCATCTCTAAACGTAAAAACGTAACCCAACAAGTTATGGGGCTTAAAAATGTTTTCTTGGTCGATTACGAAGGTTCATAATTGACAATAATAAAACAAAACTATCGTTCCCAAGGCTTGGCTACTCAAGAAGACTATCTCGAAATTCCAAAAACGAAGATATAATTCATATTTATGATGAAAACATCATATCCTTTATTTCATCCGTAAAACCACAGTATAAAATACTCCCGCTGCGTCCAATTTAAATTCTTTAAAATGTACGCCCATAATGCTTATTATAATATATAGAGTGGGTATTTACCAATATTTATATCTGAAACTCTTTTATTTAAAAAAAAACCTCGAGTTTTCTTAGAGTATTTTTACAAAAAACCCTCAATTTCATTATTTAAAAAAAAAAAAAAAAAAAAAAAAAAAAAAAAAATTTAACATACAAACATACTTTTCCACATACATATACATACGTACATAGAACAAGGGTGTTAAGGTTCTCGAGGGTTGGTCAATAAATCAGGTTTTTACTTATGCTGACGTTTCGTTCAATTTATAAGACATCTTCAGGAATACAAACTATACCATAGGTATCAACTAGGAGGTAGATATATCACTAGGGTCTTAATCTTATCAGCAACATATAATGCAACAAAGTGGGTGATTCATTTGATTAAACTCGTTTTTTTACATACCAGAGGGATGTTATTGTCCTATTTCGTTCTATATTGTAGATCATGTTGTAGCATTGAGTAAGCAATGTGTGAAAAAACTATGGCAACAAACAATATGCTGACGGCAGGATTCGTAGTTTACTATCAGTAAACTGTTTATGGTATCACATGGAGTTCACTTGTTCTTGTTGTTGTTGTGTCTATCCCTAACTTTCCTTCTCTAATCTACATTTTCTTAATATGATATTTATTATAATAGTGTATCCTGTAGGTGTATATACAACATGACCTACAATATAGAATGAAATATGACAATAACGTCCCTCAGGTATGTAAAAAAACGAGTTTAATCAAATGAATTACCCACTTTGTTCCATTAAACGTTGCTGATAAGATTAAAATCCTAGTGATATATCTACCTCCTAGTTGATACCTATTGTATAGTTTGTAGCCCTGAAGATGTCTAATAAATTGGACGAAACGTCGGTTTAAGGAAAAAACCTGATTTATTGACTAACCCTCGAGAACCTAAACACCTTGTTTTAAGAAGAAGTGGTCGAGAACTCAACATATTGTTATACAAATACCTATATATTTATACATATACATATGAAAAAGCGTAAACTTCAGGAATCGTTTCAGAATTCCTCAAAACGGATTTCAATGAAGAAATTTTTTGAAAATTTTGATTTTAAAAATTTCTGAGCCATTGCAATATCTTCATTTTCTACAAAAATTCGCCTAAAGAAAAAAATCGTCAGCCAATAGACATATCCATGTCAAAAAACGTATAGTACGTTACAATCGAGTAATGTTAGCCATCTATTCTCAATCATCAACTAGAATTATGAGCGGCTCAAGACAAGAGACCTGGGGAGAGCCGAGCTTGGGTCTGCCGATCAAAAATATCTCGTTTGAAATACTATCCCCGTCGCCTTCGTTACATCAGTTGGCGAAAGACCTTCGGCTGTAATGTACTTCCAAACACAATCTTTTTGTTTTTTCATTTATCTATTTATTTATTTTTTTGGTATAAACTTTATTGTTCGATATAAATTAATACAGGTAAATTAGAATATAATTATTTGAACTGAACAACTTATCACTCAAACCACATGTATATCTTCTATCTATGGAATATGCCGGTCTTATAAGAGGCCATTCCTTTCGGAGAGTTCAATATTAAAAAGCCTGGGCATAATAGTAGCTGAGGTTCTTTGTAGTCCTCGTCGGGGACGGCGCAAAAGCAACCATTCTGCACGACAGTTGGGTCGTGCGTTTTAGTATCTGCAGCTGTTTCAATAGCTGCAGAAAATACATGGTACCTACTTATTCCTTCAAAAAACTCATAATTTGGGAGCTGATTGAGATTAAAAATTGAAGTTTGCAGAATTTCACTCAGTCTTTGTAGTTTTTTAAACCCAAGTCTTTGTTAAAATTTAATTCAAGAGGTAGATCCAATTAGAATTCGTTCGTTCTGGTTGAGGAAAGAATGAGATGGAATCTGTAGTATTCGTAAGACAGTAACTTCGTGATTCGGGCAACGGTTAATACTGTCAACGTACTGTCAACACTCACTTAATCCCACCATTTGGTAGTATAATCCATCTGTTTGGATTAGTATGGTAGTTCAGATTCACAAGATGACAAAACATCAACCAGGGATGGATGGGAACTACCCCATTCGTCGCCAACCCCTCGGGTGTTTCTCCTCAGTTTGATTGCTCAGCGTCGATTTGCATTTCGCTCCAGGTCATTGATTTTCAAATATGCTTTCCTAAACCCTGCCATCTATTGTGTATCCATTCAAAGGGGTGACCGACCTGGAGACCCAGCTGTGGCGTGTAGCTGGTGAATACCCATCACAAAGTAGCTGTTATTTGATTGTTTCCAGTGAAAAAAATTAAGCCACCTGATCCATATGAAGAACGTTGCATATTATTACATAAAAGTATATCATTTCTTTAATATCCCTACGCAGAGCATGCCTAGAGAGTAAAATAAAAGGGCTAAAATTTTATAAATCTATAACTCAAAAAATTTCGAAATAAAGTTTTGTTGAAATTGATTGCCGTGGCTAGATATCATTCCAAAGAATCCAATAAATCTTGGAATTCTCATTGATTGTACATCTTGACGAATGGAAGGTAGGTACCTATGTACCACCAACTCATTACACAAACCAAGATGAATAGGTAAACCATGCACTACAAACTTGGTATGTAGAGATCGCATAAAATCAAAGA
Source organism: Adelphocoris suturalis (assembly GCA_030762985.1). NCBI lineage: Eukaryota > Metazoa > Arthropoda > Insecta > Hemiptera > Miridae > Adelphocoris > Adelphocoris suturalis. The sequence continues at coordinate 89,017,871 of CM061044.1, forward strand.
GCGACCAGTCTTTTCAGCTGTGGTGGTTATAAATCCTTTCCATTTATGTTAGGTTCCTTCAGGTTCGTAGTTGTCCATGACTGTTTCTTTCCCGAATCGGAATAGTTTGCGAAATATTTTGTTGTTGATTGTATAAGATTCGAATGGGATCTGTACCGTTTAGGTACAGCCTACCTACTCTTATATGCCCTAGTTTTTTAATAAACTCCGAACAATATGCTCTACTATATTACCAGTACCTATACCTACGTGAAAATAATAATAAAAGTTATCAGTTGACGCACTTAAGTGACCTCCTGCAGTCCGATATTGCACCGTTGAGCTGAGGGTGAAACTCACCTCAACGCCATTTTTGTTTTGTGAATCCCGTTGAGTGTGCATTTGGGTTGCACACTCATTGCACCCTCAGGGTCGCCCTCAAATCACGACTATGAATCGCGCAGAGTGCATGAATTCCCCTATCGATACACTTAGGGGCCCACTCAGACTCAATTCCCTTCTATGAATTCCGCCCTAAGAATATTGAAGTCTGAGACGGACTTTTCTCGAGCCGGCTGATTCTCTTTCACGGTGCAGAGTCCCTTTCATTCCCCGCTCTTTTGTGGAGAAATTCGTTTGATCGTTGTTCCGTGCAGCTGAGTAGGTCGCGCCCAGCTGACGGAGCGGTGACCACTTAGCCAGGCACTTTGCCCGGCGGGCGCTTGAAGTAGATACGTATGTCACGTATCAACAGGTATCAACTGATTTAATCAGCGATAAATTGCCCTTTTTTATCCCGAAGTGGGGCAATCACTTTTAGCGACTTTTCATTAAAAATGAAGCTATTGCAATGGTTCCAAAAATTTCGAAATTGAAATTTTTTAAAAACCTCTCCATTGAAATCCGTTTTGAGGCACTCTGAAACGATCCTAAAGTTTGCGTTTTCTCCAAACTAATTGACAAGGGGCAATAATTTCGATGTCACTGTCGACTAGATTGAGCAATAAATCAAACTTTGCTGACATAAATCATGTTAGATATTCCATTGAGTTCAAACGGTCGGAGCAGTAATTCAATTTGCCTCATGTTAATTGATTGACCGCATCGTGACCATCGAGAGTCAATCTGATAGGGGTTTATAGATGAATAAGACGTATGCGGTCTGAAACACGGCCGGAGATCAAGAAGGTGTAACTCGAGATGGTTTACCTAACTTTGAAGAAACCTTTAATTTGGCCAAAACCTTCAAGTTTATTGATGTTTTACCATAAGCACTCTAACATAGTAACAGAGGAAAGGTTGCATAATTATACAACGCGTTTTCGTTTAGAAGAAGATGTGGTAAACCCTTGTCCGTTACTATTCTACTCACGTTACTAACTATCCACGAAATCTCCGCAATATATAATTTATGTAGTGCATAAACGTTTGCCTTCAAATTTGAAATAACCAAACGGCACCCCACGGAATATTCATAGAAATTTGGTGTGTGACTGGATCATAACTGTGCGCCCAAACATTAATTCAATAATTACGAGCAATTACGTGTATTTATAAAAGTCAAGGACATAAAGTGAATAATTTGTTATGCACTTGTTTAAATTCGCTGGTAGCGAAAAATGTTTTTGTAAATCCACATGTAATTTATTGGATCAAGTATCTTATAAGTTTCCATTTGTTCGAATTAGATATTTATTTTTATTTGTCGTATCCTACTTTTTCCATACGTACATTTAGGAGAAAATTAATTATTTTTTGACTGTTTGAACTCATTGTCAGCAATACGCTGACAATTAAGTTGATTATCTTTTTATTTGGAAAGTTTGTAATTGTGTTTTAATTTTTATTCTATAAAAATAAAAAAATTAAAGCTTCACTTTACAAACCTGCGAGTAAGTTATGTTTATTATCTTATATATGTATTAAAATTTTCACAAACTTCCAGCCTTATAAGTAATATAATATGTAACATAATTTTGGTAGGTATTATACTGTGGGGTGAAGCATAAAATTGGCCATAACCTTCAATAATCAGTTCGGCCTTCTGCCAGAATAATTGTTTGAAAATCAACATCTTACCCCCTGAAATCGGCTGAAATCTTGTTTCCAAGGCATTAGAGGCTTCAAAAATAGGCAGTTTTGAACTATCTCAATCAAATTTTCTACCTCACCAAGTAGCATTAAGCCGTTGTCCTTCAAAAACAGAAACTAAAAACTAACAACGCCGAGCCTGGTTCCTCTAAATCAGGGGTGCTCAAACTTGAACTGCTGGCGATCTACCTCAATATTTTTAGACTACTTACGATCGACTCTGAGAGGCTGCAAGTATGTGTGATGCAGGGTTGTCGTACATACACGATACACCCTACCTACCTAGGCAGGGTGTACCGTAGCATATATAGATATTAGCTTTCCGCACAATTTACATTATTTTAGTCAAGGTTTGGGTTAGGTTTACTTAAGTTCTTCTCTACGATATCAATGAAAAAACTCCTAGTTATTCAAAATTGCGAGCTTATTCGTTGTTACAAAACAAAAGAGTTACATATGGTGTTAAACTCAACTAAGGAGTGACTTTGGATGTTGAAGCGTGGCACTGCATGTCCTCAGCATACTTTTCATAAGATGGTGCGTAACCACTGAGTGCCAATCGCAAGCATGATGACATATGATCGTCAGTTAGTCGATTGCGATATTTTGACTTAATTATCTTGATTTCAGAAAATGCAGACTCGCACAAGTAAGTTGACCCAAACATTGCCGTCAGTTGAAGGGCGATTTGCCTTAGATTCGGATATTTATCTTCAGATATAAAACACCAGAAATTTGTATCAGATGCTGTAGCTTTGAGATGTATATCTGATATAATCTGCACCAACTCATTTTCAACAGAACATGAGTTCATATTAAACTGACTTGCTACTTCAGTAGCTAATTCCTCAATGTTTTGCCGCAAGCAGAGTTATTACGTAATAAATTTTTGTAGTTTAGTTACCTACTTATTAAAAATTTTCTTCTTCTCGAGATCTACTCAAAAAGCACTCGCGATCGACCGTTTGAGCACCCCTGCTCTAAATATTGACTCCAGAATTCATCTAGAACACCCAACAACCAATCCATCCAGAGGAGACCCTCTTCCTCTACCCGTTGGTTTCAGGCGATCTATAAGAACGAGGTCAACATACCTGGAAGATTACGTTCTTTATTAAGTGATTATTCTGGAATTCGGAAGATTCGGATTCTGGCTTTCGGGAAACACGATGCCCCCTTCCTCAGGATTAGCAAGACACTACAATAGAACATGATGCATGTTATTGCAACCGACATTTTTTGCTCCGTGAAAAAGTGTAAAAATTGATGGTATAAAGTGTTTCAACATTCAGTTTCGTTAGTCTGACGTGTTCTATAGGGGCTCTATAATCGTTATCAATAGTAGACTTGACCAGGAGTTTTGTTTTGTTCAGTTGCGGGAGCAATTTTTAAGTTTTCAAATTTGTTCAAACGTTTTTTCAAATGTGAATTGTTGTATTGTGTACGTTACCAAGAAGTTGCCTGGGGATGTCTCAATCGTCCCTAGGAAACTCTTCCCTGAGGTCTGAAAACAATGAATCAAGAAGACGAGTTGAACCATCCAGGAATGTGAGTGACACGTCACAGGATAGGGTAACATGTCCTTATTGCCCCTTACAATTTACAAGACGGGGGTTAACACGTCACACCAATGCTAGCCATAGAGGTTCCGTGCAGGTATCACAAGGAAACAGTTCACAGCCAGCAGTTGGTGACAGGTCACGATCTCTATTATTGGGTCAAGACAATCAACACGATGCCGATGTTGGAAGCACCCAACACCTAGTCAATGCCAACGAATTAGGAGATCAACCACATGATGGATCGTTTTCACATCTTTTCGAACAAGGCTTCGGAGCACCCTTGATAAATACAGACAGAGAGGGTAATCGCGAGGATATCTGGGTTAAATGGTGGCAGCGCTCAGTGAAGCTCAAGGGAAAACAGTACACTATCCCCTCGGGTCCGATAGGACGACAATTCACATCCCTTTTGGCTGAGGAAATTCAAGCGGTGGCAGACAGACGTCAAAGCTCTGAAAGAATTTTTATTCTGTGTTCCACAGGCCTTCAGAGGGTAAAGAACGTGAATTCAGGAAGTGATGTGAAGAGGCTATTGGCACGAAGAATGAACCTGTGGAAGGATGGGAAATTTGAAGAGCTGGTCAGAGAGGCTGAAAGAAGTGACCGACAGTTAGGCTCAGCTCCAGTCGTTAACGTAGAGGACCAAAGAGTCAGAATATTCACGAGACTGGTCTCAAGAGGTAAACTGCGTGAAGCCACAAGGTGGATCACAGAGAGGGATAACAGAGGAGGAGCATTACCACCAAGTGCACTGCTGACTGATGGACGAACAGTACTCGAAGTCCTGGAATCAAAGCATCCAAATCAGATGACACCCGCTCCAGAGTCATTTATAACCGACGTTCAAGTGCCTGCACTGGAAGACATAGACGTTTCAGCTGATCATATCGCCAAGGTAGCACACTACCTAAGAGGTAGCGCTGGCCCAAGTGGAACAGATTCAGACGCTTGGAGAGACATGCTCTTGAGATTTGGGCCTCACAGCCTCCGATTACGAGAAGCTATAGCATCTCTTGTGAGGAGCCTATCCAACAGAATCGTGGAGTGGGACAAGATAGTAGCTCTACTCGCCCGAAGAGGCGTAGCCTTGGATAAGAACCCAGGAGTGAGACCAATTGGTGTTGGGGAGGTTCTCCATCGAATATGTGCCAAAACAATGGTACTTATCACAGGAGTCGACCTAAAAGAGGAATGCAGAGCAGATCAGTTATGCGCTGGTGCAAAAGCTGGGGTTGAGAGCGCCATACATGCTATGACACGAAAGTTTGAAGAAAATGAGACAGAAGGTATGCTCCTAATTGATGCCACTAACGCATTTAATTCACTCAGCAGGCCATTGGCCCTTTGGAACTCACGGATCCTTTGGCCAAGATGTGCACGGTTTTTGTTCAATTCATACAGAGGGTACCCCACGACAGTCTTTAGGCAAAGTTCGGAGACAATATTGAGCCGAGAAGGAACGACGCAGGGAGATCCCCTAGGGATGTTAATGTACGCAGTCGGAACTCTTCCACTGATACGTCATCTGAAGAGTGAAAGATACCTGCAGAACTGGTATGCTGACGACTCTGCCTGCATTGGAAAGCTCAGCGATCTGAAACAATGGCTCACCCTTTTACAGAATGAAGGCCCAAAGTGGGGGTATTTTCCAGAGGCCAGCAAGAGCTACTTAGTGATTAAACCTGGATTGGAGGCAGATGCTCATTCGCTGTTTGGAGACACTAATTTAAAAGTCGTCTACTCACAACGATTTCTTGGAGGCACTATAGGCAGTGTGGATTCCCAAAATAATTCAGTTAAAGAGAAAGTTCAATGCTGGGTAACCAGTGTTACGAAAATGGCGGCAGCAGCCAAGAAAAGCCCTCAGGCATGCTACACGGTTTTCACTAAGTCTCTTTCTAAGGAGTGGGCCTTTGCTCAAAGGGTGATCAGAGGCCAAGATGACGAATATGTACCTCTTCGAGATTGTATCAAAGACTCTCTTATTCCTTCCATCATTGATTTTCCAGTCACACAAACTGAGGCGGAGATTTTAGAATTACCTGTAAAGCTTGGGGGACTGGCAATAGAAGACCCAGTAAAGACCACCAGTCTCAACTACAGGGCCTCTGAAAGAGCAACTCAAATCCTAGCAGAAGCTCTCAGATTGGGGATAGATGTTGACATAAACCAGCACGAACAACGTATGAGTGAAGTACAGAGAGATGAACGAGATCTCAATAAGGCAGCCGCCTTTGCCAGACAAGAAAGACTCCTCAATGCCCTCCCCCCCAAACAGATGAGGACCATCAAACGAATCACGGAGAGTAATTCATCCCAATGGTTGACGGTAATACCGTTAATGAATGACGACCTTGATCTCTCACCCATGCAGTTTAGAGACGCACTGGCGATAAGATATGGAAGGGAACCAGCAGGAATGCCAAATCGTTGTGATGGTTGTGGCGAGTTGATGAACATTTGCCACGCTCTAAACTGCAAAAGAGGGGGGCAGGTCAAATACGGTCACGACCTGATCAGAGACCAGGCCGCAAGGATGGCTAGCTTGGCATTCAACTCTGTAGGGATTGAACCAGTGATGGCAGAGAATGAGGATGGCACCCCACGACTGGTTGCAGACTTGAAAATCCATGGTTTGTGGGATGTAGAGAGGACGGCGTATTTGGATACTCGCGTAGTTAACGCTGACGCCCCCTCCTACAGCTCTCAAACATGGACATCAGTCTCCCAAAATGCTGCCAATGCAAAGCACCGAAAATATGACAGGGCAGCCGAAGATATGAGAGGGTCGTTTACACCCTTGGTGATATCCTGCGAGGGCTCCCTTCACAAGGAATACGACTGCTTCCTGAAGAGGATAGCAACTGTCCTAGCCGACAAATGGGCCAAACCACTTTCGCAAGTGACCCAGTGGGTGCGGGTGAAGACCCAGATGGCTGTGATCCGGGCGGTTTCACTGCGGATTCGAGGCTCAAGAAGAAAAGTCCGCTGCCTGGGGCTTGAAGATGGGGCCTTGATGCCCCTCAACTGAAGATTTGGATTTCTTCCTAAACATTATGTTTTTCCTTTAGTTGGTTTAGTTGGTTTAGGAAGATGGAAACACTCCTCATCAGCCCGATTTCCCCATTAGTGATGCACCCTAAAAAATAAATTATTGAGAAAAAAAAAAAAAAAAAAAAAAAAAAACAATAGAACATGACTTCTGAAAAAAATTTTTAAATCACAAACAATCCCTCAGTCCCTTTAGTCTCTATTGTTGTTTGTGATTTATAATTTTTTTTTAGAAGTCATGTTCTATTTTAGTGTGTCCTATGGAAATAAATTGCTGAACCTGAGGAAGGGGGTATCGTATCTCCCGAAATCGCTCGCAAAAAACTGAAAGCTGTCTGTGTTTCTTCTTTCAAATTCCAGAATAAGATGATCCACACAGAAAATCTAGACAAAATTTATTAAGTGGGGGAGAGTTGTTATATCATCAATTGGTTACCAACAGCATGAATGGTATAGCAACTCCATTTCAAACCCACAAATTAAGATTTTACCGTTGTCCCGATTGATGTTAGATATTTCAATTTATAAATATGAGAATTATAAAAATAGATCTATTACGTTTATTTTCAAAGTGGTCTTTCTAAATCGTGACTGATTCGTGGATAGAATACTGATTAATAGGCATAGGACCTGAAGTTAGCAGACGTGAGGTTGCTAGTACATAAATATCATCCATGCTGATCATTGGTGTTCCTGGATGTTCTGTAATGTAACATATTTTAATTTGTCGACACTTTGTATTTAGTATAGATACCTATATTTCCTTTGTTGTATTGATCCCCGATCACTCAAATTTTCTGATCTCATATTAAAGCTAATTATGCAGTTGTTCTTGGCTTGGATGATCTTTAATAATATCCGGTATTGTATTAGTAAGTCTTTAGATCCCGAGGCCGAACTGATAGCTCCCCCAAACCGCACGGGATTCTAATCCCATGGTTTTAGGGGTATATTCTATTTTTAATGTTTAGTATATCACTGCTCTTTGTAACTATCTCACACTAAATTGCAATTTATTTCATGTATATTGTTCGGAATAAAATATTCTTCATTCATTCATCACCTTCGAAAAAGATACTTTATTTGTAAAAGTAACAAATTTAAGTTTAATTTAAGTTTGTAGAAATTTGTACTTTGAGAGCGCGATGTCGGACACGAAAGCGACAAAAAGTCTGGACTCGTAGACTGCGGTCGTGAATTGATTTTTCTGCCGACAACCGGCTAATCTGTGTCGTTGTTTTCTGTGTTTACTACATGAGTGAAAATTGTCTTGTGAGACGTGCTCTTCGGATTATTTCGTCTTTCCATGTAACGATTGGGATTTTATTTGATCATACGATTTATTTGAAAAATAATACAGGCATAGCCCAGAACAAATTGATGTGAGAAAATAACTGTGATCATTTCAATAACAAACGCGAAGAACTCATAGATAATAGATAGATACAGGTGATGTATTACGGAAAAAAATTATGTCATGGAGAATGAGTAATAAATAATGTAGATAATGCAAAACAGCGATAACAATATGGTTATTACAAATAAATATAGGCAGACTAAATATTACAAAAACTAACTATTACCCGTAATCGTATTCGTGTAATCGTATCGTGAAATCGTATTCATGTAATCGTATTCGTCTGTCAGCGATTACACGAATACAACCCATAAAAATGCATTTTCTCATTTTTATACTAATTTATCGCCCAATACATTCCTTGTTATAATTTAATATTGATTAACAGGACCACCAGCTCAATGAAATCATCAGAAATTAACAAACGGTTGCAATCATGTTCACAGTATCAATTATTGAGAATGATCGCCTGTGTGTAAACAATATTATTCAAATAGCCATGCTCATAACTCAGCTTGTTCGCCACGCACTAATAATAATAATAATAATATGGTTGGATAAATCGAGAGCTTTCGAACGAATGGTCAACGAAATTTGGGATGAAAAATGACGAAGTACCATTCCCTAGCAACGACTCGGCCGCAACGTCGTAAGCGATTTCAAAATCACAAAGGTTCATTATTGAAAACAATAGACCAATAATACACGAAGATTGTATAATATTAATTTCTATATCATTACTTACTTTGAAATGGATTTAAGATAAATAGGCTAGGCTCCAATCGTTAAATTCGCATTAAGGACGTCCCTCTGAACTTAGGTAATATTAGCAAAGCTTTGCAAGCCATAGGAGGGACGCCCTATTGAAATTGATGACCGTGGCGTGACGGTCAGAAAATGGAAATATCCTGCTAGGCATTATTAAATGATGAAATATTTATCTCAATATCATTACTTACTTTGAAATAGATTCAAGACAAATAGGCTGGGCTCCAATAGTTAAATTCGCTTTAAGGATGTCCCTCTGAAATTAGGTAATATTAGCAAGGCTTCGCATATTATAGGAGGGAGGCCCTATTGAAAATGATGACCGTGACGTGACGTGACGGTCGGAAAATGGAAATGTCCTGTTAATCATTATTAAATGATGAATAGGAATGTATTTGGCGATAAATTAGTAAAATAATTATCCCGATTATAATCGTGTTCGGGTTCGACGATAAGATTATGCTCAACAATGGGGTCGCCGAACAGAAGATAGCCAATCCTTGGGGAGAGTTAGAAGGTCTATTATAATCCTGATGGAGACGTATTATTGGGTTATTACGGAGGTAATTGGTTCGTAGATTTATGTATATAGAAGGTCTGGTGGCATCTAGTGGCATAAGAGGGTAAATGCAGGTTCAAATGGGTGAGAAGGGACGGGCAATCAATCTTATAAGACATCAGACCGTGTAGAGTAAGAGCATTGTCCACTGCACATTCATCACTGCTCGCTGGTTGCTGAAGCTCTCCCAATCCTCACCCCTTTTGTATGACCAATTCCTCACGAAGTTCCTCTGGACTTGCTCAAGACAATCTTTGATATATTTGAATAAATAGGCGACCACCCTGTTACAGTGTGTGTGGTAAGTTGAAAAGCGCCTGGGGCTCTATTTCGGAGGGAAAGTTTTAATTTCAATTCGAGAGTTTTAATTTAGGTTTGTTAGCTGAGGCGATTGGCAGTGAGTTTCACATCATTTCAAACTGATTGGAGAGTACTCAAGTGCGCATGACTTGACCCAACTTTCAAATTGATTTCAAACCGGTTGGGGATTGGAGTCTGTGCGAACGATTCTGACGGTTTTGTAAACATGGAGCAACCTTCTGAGTGAAAAAACAAACCACCGCTTTGGCGCTTTCAATACTCGGTATATCAATCCTGCAGTTAGTGTAGGATAAACCGGCCTCAAGTAATTTTGGGACTCATCTCAATCTGTTTGAGGTTTTGTCCCAAAATCGGCCATTTTGCACCAATGTGTGGTTTGGAGACGTGACTGGCGCACACGCTCTCTACGATTGTCCGGTCAGTGTCTCCGCCCGGCCCAGACCCACCCACCATGACGGCCTCCAAAGCCACCGGAGGGTTACTTCGGTGTTTGAGGAGAGCAGTCGCCGATTTGTCCACTCAGCGCGTGATAACATCGACCCACACGCACAGTGTTAACGGGAAAACTGTTAAAAGCCGCCTCGAAGCTCGAGGATTCTCAATCTTGTAACGGAGAGTTGGTTTTTGTAGGAGCGGTCTTACATTTCAGCCGAGTTCAAAAGGGGGAGAAAAAAGCAGACGGAGTGAAGAATTTTCCAAAGGAAAGGGACGGAAGGAACTCGTTTTTTTATTTACGCGTTCTCATACCCTTTCCCCTCTTGGTCTCTCTCCCTTCACACACTATTCTTCCATTCTCGTCACCCTATCCCTCGACCATACGTCTCCTCAGAATCAAGACACAGTCGCGTACTACCACAAATTCTCCGAGGACCTTTACAGAACCTACACATAAACGAAGGTGGAATAAATCTCAACGGAATCAGGAGTTCTAGAGAGACGCTATACTTACCGACTTCAAGGAGCCTGTTTTCGAGGTTCTGAACGTAATAAGATTATTTGTGTGACGCTGATAAAAGAACAAGAAATTGTTAAAAACAGGGTTTATGGCAAAAAAAAAAAAAAAAATCATACTAAATAAAATTCTGTGATTCAAAACTTTGATTTTTAGATTTTTTGTGGCAAATATTAATGAAATTTAAGTAAATTTCGGCGAATTTTTTTTTAGAAAATGAAGCTATTGCAATTGCTCCAAAAATTGTAAAATACAATATTTTCGAAAATATTTTCAGGATTTCTTTAGAGCTCAGTAACTCATTTCTGAGCTCAGTAACTCATTTCTCAGCTGAGTGAGCTCTTGAACTTATTTATTTTCTAATAGACTTAGGAGGCTGAAATTTGGTATAGAGCCTCTATAGGCATGCTGTGTACGGTTATAAAAGTGAGTTATACCATCGCGATCAGCTGAGTGAGCTCCAGAACTCATTTCTCCCCTAATAGACCATGAGGCTGAAATTTGTTATAGAGCCTCTATAGGCATGCTGTGTACGGTTGGCATAGTGAGTTATACCATCATGATCAGCTGAGTGAGCTCGTGAGCTCATTTCTCTCCTTTTAGACCTAGGAGGCTGAACTTTGGTATGGAGCCTCTATAGGCTTGCTGAGTACGTTTATCATAGTGAGTGAGCTTATTTCTGTCCTAATAGACGGAGGAAGCTGAAATTTGGTATTGAGCAACATTACGACGTGAGAAAACAAGATACCTGATTGTTTTGATTGCTACTGAAAATCGACAATATATATATATTTTTAATAATATTTCTGTGGGAAATTTCCATTAAGGGTATAATTTGACCATTCTTGAACAGACTTATTGCAGAGAGCAATCATTCAGTAAGCAGAGAAACAGAAGGGGATTCGAAACCGACCGAAGGACATAAAACTTGACTACCGCAGAGGCCCAAACGGTAAAATAGTAGGAAGTACCAGGTTTACTACGGTTAGAACTGAAAGTCTCGAGGAGGACTAAAGTAAGGGATGAGGCTCACAGCTGCTCCCTTAAAAGCCCCGAATCAATATATTTTAAAGCCTGAGAGTATTTTACGATCCTCAGACATTCGTCGGTGAGGCTAAGCTGAATTAATCCTTATCGTACATCATTCCTACTCTTCAGTGTTGACAGATTGAAAACTGAAAGTTTTCATTTTTTTCACTTTCACATTACTTCCAGGAAAAAAGTGCGGGATCTTGTTCTATCGAACGAGAAAAATTCAACCCTCCACCCCGCTCTACTCCTCACATAATTTCACCAGAAGCTGTGAGACTCAAAGAACAAGAGGAAGTTTTGATTTAGGAAGACTATAAATTGTTCGCCTTGCACGAAATACACATCATCTTTTGGTAGTGAGGAAGCAACACATAATGGAGTAAAACGTCTTGTTGCATTAAGTAGATATTTTAAACCCATAAATAGGACCGTGCAATGTCAAAAAATAGCAACATCCTCCTATGATATCACTCGTGTAAGTCCGGGAATATTCTGTCGAGTAGCTTGCCAAACCCGTGTTAACGATAACAGAGAACAGGTGCAAACGTGGGCTGGTCTCAGCTGTTCCAACGACAATTCCCTGGAGCTCGTCTGGGTGTCTCCTATTTGTTGTCCTTCTCTTCGCGTTATCTTTGCCATTCCCGATGGTCGACACTTCAGGGAATTTTCCAGCTAGTGCAGCGTTTGAAGGCATTAAAAATCCTCTCTTTACTAACCGATTTCTGTTTGGCTGCCCCGAGGGCACATAAGCCACTTCACCTATAAGAGCGACCACCCTCTTGTTTGACTGTGATCGTAGGTCGTGTCTTCAAGTCAAAACCAGCTTAATGTTTTCTTGACGAACATGGGAGGTGACATTGTAAAATTTTTGTCTTTCTGAAACCGCAAATCCGGTGAATTTTATAAAAGTTGCTTGATCCATTTTGGGAAAAACCACAAAAATTGGATTAAAAGTTCCGGCCGTATAGCATTACCATTCGACCGAATTTTAGTAGTTTTTGCATTGTATTTACTATTGCTTCTTAAACTTTTTTTTCCGTGTACCCTCCTAGCAGAAACAACAGTGCCCATGTACCCCCTACAGATTTTGATAAATCCAAAAAGATCCTCCCACTGGTTGACTCCCGCCACTCAGCCGTTTGGCCGTGCATAGCATGGACAGACACACAAACAAATAAACGGAGTTTCATCCTTATTAACGATTATAGATATAGATATAGAGATATGCCCCAAATAATCCGTAACTACTCATACCATCTCTATGCTGATGACATTCAGATCTATATGCACAGTCTTACTGATGCCACCTCCCTTTCAAAGCCCATATCTAAAGTCAATAGTGATCTTGCCTCGATTCATAACTTGTGTCTGAGCAATGGTCTTGCCCTCAATCCTTTAAAAAGTTAGTCAATAATTTTCCAACATTAAATTTCCACAAATGCACTTCCACCCACTTTAATTGGTAAAACCACTATAGGGTACCTCCCGTCTGTTCGGAACCTGGGTGTCATTCTCAACTCCACATTAACCTGGAGGGAACATTTAGCTAAACTATATAGATCTATTTCGTCTTCTCTATATTCCCTTCGCAACTTGGCCTATTGCACTCCTTTCCAAGTCCGCCTCAAACTTTTCCAATCACTATTGCTTCCCCACTTCAGTTACTGTGCTATACTATTTGTCTGGTAAATAGATTACTAATCCCTTAAACGAATTAATTCAATTCATGTATTCGCTACGTCATTCATCTCCAGCCATCTGCTCATTCATCCTTTTATAATGGCCGTCTGTTAGGGATGGATATGGTTTATGCATTGTATTTCGAGCTGCGAAAGGTCTTCTTCCTACATTTGTTAACAGCATGTTCCCTCCAGGTAATTCTTGCAGAGCTAATGATATAGCTATAAATCGACACTCCAGTAAAGTCATGAACAACTCTGTGTCTAAGGCACCTCCACCTTGGGGGTATTCAGGGATGCGACTAGGCGCCACTTTCTTGTCGAACAGTAGTTTCTTCTCCTTATTTCTATCCACTTATTGTCAAATTCAGCTTACTTCTATCTCTCTTCTCTTTTAGCGAATTTTTGAAGAAAATTAAGCTATTGCTCTCGCCTCAAAATTTGTAGAATGTGAATTTTAGAAAAAAATTTATGCAGAAATCCGTTTCAGGCTATTCTGAATCATATTCTGAAGTTTAACGCATTTTTTTATGTATGTATGTATATATGTATGTATATATGTATGTATGTATATATGTATGTATGTGTCATTCCAGACGATAACTGTCCGTAGAATTGTGCTAGAAACTTCAAACAAATTTTAAAATGTTAAGGGCACAAAACGAAAGTTCAAGTTCGTTGGCCAGCATGATCGGATTACATCTTCGGGTTGAAATTTTCAAAAATGTAGTCAAAATTTTCAAAATAGCCTATTTTTTGCGATTTGTTGTGCGAAATAATTTTTTCAGCATACTAACATGTGGTATATTCGGAATCAGCGTAAAATTTCCTATAAGAATATGTATCAAGTTTTCAAAAATTTCAAAGTTGAAAAATCAGTCAAAAATCGAAATAATGCCGTTCGCTAGTTGTAAAAATCGGTAATATTTGCATGAAACATTGTCCAAATTCAGATTGAACTACTCTCATGGAAGTATCCCTGTATAAACAATCCTAGAACCATGCTGTTTAAAACGTAGGTAGTAGGTGCTTGTTAAAAAAAAGAAAAAAGTAAACACAACTGTCGATCATTAAAATTTCTTTACACAATCAATAGCGACTGAAATGTCGGATTTCTTCAAAAATTCGCTCATGAGGTCATGCTGCATGATTGGACTTTTTCATCTCTTCCTTCTCTCTCTCTCTCTCTTTCCCCTACTTACATTTCTCTCAACTTCTACCTACAATTTCTCTTTACTTCTTGATCTTTGTATTTAAGCGAATTATTTTTTATGTTTGCTTTGTTAGTTACGCGTAGTTTCTTGTATTGTTCTTACGCCCCTCGGAAACATATAATTAATGGTTAATTGTTCTAGCTGTATTATAATATTTTGGTATGCGAGGTGGGACCTGTGTCCTATATGCCAAATAAAGGGTTATTATTATTTTTTAAAAATGAATAAGTAACACACATAAATTAATCACTGGAATTATTTTAATACCTATTTCTCTTATGGTGCTCCAATAAAAGGTATTAAAAGGGAGGAGATCTGACTAAGCTCACGTCATCCAATTCGGGTAAATGAGATACCGTACTTGGGGTGTAGGTGTGTGAGGATATCAATTGGGTTACATATGGATAGGAATCAATATGCTTTACATATGATAACTAATTGCTACACGCACAAAGAAGATAATGTAATCCGTACCTTGGTCAAGGCTGGGATGGGTCTCGAATGGGGTAGAAAGTGGCAGGATCACCAGATAATCCTGCCAGTGTTCGATAGAACGGCTCTGGTAATGGTTCCTTGGAACTGTTACAGCGTTGAAGGGCTATCTAATACATAAGTAATTTGCAATTGCCTTTGCGTAATAATTTGCAACATGTTACTACGTTCCCACCAGTTCTGTCTCACTCACACGTTATTGATATTTTTTCCTGTCAAAATTCATGCCCTTAGGGACCTGCGAACGGATGAATACAGCAATCCGGACGGTTTTGTTCGATTGTTTAAGGTAAACCTATCAGTTACAGCCAAAAAGCATCACTCTTATTTCGAAGGTGTTCGAGATAATAATAAATAATATTTATAACCTAAAATATCATATTCACAATTCACGTAAAAGACAAAATTAATCTCCATTTATTACCATTTAACTTTTATCTCTGACTCTAGTTTCAGAGGGTATAAAGGGACCACACTGTAAAAGCCTGAACGAATTTTTCTTAATAAATGTCACACAAAGAACCTTATTACGCCGGGAGCCCCTGAAACGAGCACCTTGAGGACCTTAAGTAATAATAAGTTGCGGTGAAACTACCCAGAACGCCGTTAGAGATTTACTGCATCCCGCTTATGAACACCTTTCTTGCCACCCCTGGTTGAGATTTTGATAAAATGAAATAGCTTCTGTCGTGTGTGCACGCTTTGGATTTATAATAATATAAATAATAAAGCTCTATAGAATAGAAAAAGGTCTGCCGAATTGGGTGGACAGTACAGCTTCCTGATTTATTTAACAATCACGAATAGAACTAGTAGTAGGAAAAAAAAAAGAGTGCCAGCCAAAATGATAGAATGAAAAATGGAACAGTATTATAAATGGATACGGGCTAATATGCACGTATACGTGCATGCGCAATCCCTCACATCAATTCAACTGCATTCACCATCCCTGGTACATATATATATATTGTGGTGGTATATATACCAACACATACACTCCCACACATTCGCAAAAATCACGCGCAGGCCTGCGAAATTAAGTGATCAGTAAATTCATCACAGGTTGCAAACAGGTACTAAAATAGAACAGGTATACAAATCAACAACTTCATATCAAGGGATGCTAATACCAATAACGGAACAAACACAATAACAACCAACCAACCCTCACCAACTCAATGAATAACTAAAACCAGTCTACTGAAGATTTAAAAAGAAGAAAAAGAAAATAGCATCCAGCAGTCACAACATTATACTAATACTTTGATTTACTTGCACAGCATCAAAATTCAAAAGGAACAAGGCAACAACATTCATCAGAACAACACTAATAAGAATGATAAAAGACCCCCTCTTCCTCAACAATCATAATGACAACAACCATGGAATAGGATCACATGGATAAATAATAAATATACTCGTATTATAGGCCCTGAAGAAGATAATAAGAAGATAATAAATTTATCGAAAGCTTGGAGAAAGAGGACGAATCATTAGTTCGGCCCCATTCCTGATAATTCCATGACAGATTGCTGCCTTTGGGTCAATAATAATTTATTCTGTAAAACAGTGACTTGTACAAAATGATGAGGAAACACTTGTAACTTGTCCAAATTCGCCTGAACACATTAATTTTCGCTGTGCATTAAAGTCTACACTTGTACCTTTTGAAACTTGCACCCTAATTTTTTACAACTTGAAAATAAAATCGGCTTGTAACTTGTCACTTGTTGTTGTATGAAATAGGCTCCTTGGGCTCCCTAGGCTCCCCATGCCAAGAAATATCTCGTGTAACGCGATTCGATTACCGATTTGCTTAGCAGAATATTTTGGTGGTCGGGCTGTGAAGGATAACTTGTATCAAGTATCTAAGTTTGTTGACATTATGAAAAATGTATTTTCACTTTCTGCTTATTGTTCGTAGGTGTACTGACTTATAAAGGTGAGCAAAACCCTTATGTCCCTCCCAGTTTACCCGAGAGATTAGCTTAAATCTAATTATACCTGTTTCACTTGACAAAGATTTATAGCCGCGCTTCATCTACTCGTAATATAACACCCCTGCCAACTTCAGAACCTTTAATTAATCCGCGTCCCCCCACCCCTCACCCCCATCGCCACCCCAATCTCACTTCATAAGACTTTTAGTGGAGTCTTATTTCTCCCTGCCATTATTTTATACTAGCAAATTACTCGGTCGTTGCCCGGGCGGGGAAGTATAGATTTTATAATGACTTTACCTAATCGTGGTTAGGGATTATTTTTTAAGGGTTCAACGAATGATGGTTAACACTTTTAATTCTCAAGCTTTCAGAAACTGTTTGTTTCCTTCGTCAGGAGAAATAAATTTATGAATCTTATGTTTATGAATTTATGAATGAAATAAATTTAAAATCTTGGACATTGGGTTTTTAAAGTGTTGTGTGTTAGCTTGGTGATAATTTATGTTGGAGTGTAGCTATCAATAACGGGTTCATAATTGGTTGGTAATTGAGTTCAAAAATATTTCGTTTCTTCTGTTAAGTTTTTGACATTTTATGTCTTTACTATGGCACATAACTCAAAAAGTGTGACGAAGAAAGCATTATGAAAAATTTCCAATGATTTTAACGTACAACCGATTCGTTGCTACGGAACTTTAACTTCGCCAGTTATCTTCGTACAAAAATCATTCACCACTCGTTGGATAGCTCTCGGTTTACCTAACCATATTACGAGTACGTTAACCACTGCGGAATGCGTGGCCTATAAGCTGCGGTATGAACGGGATTGTTTGAATAATTGTTTACACACAGGTGATCATTCTCAATAATTGATGTTGTGAACATGATTGCAACCCCTTGTTAATTTCTGATGATTTCATTGAGCTGGTATTTCGATGATTTGATCCATAGCAGGTGATCCGAATATTGCGAGAACGGTTTGATTTGTGAAGCGGTGGTTAAATCATTTTAATAGGCAATTTCTATACTTTACACTCTAGGAAGCTGTAATTTCGTATGTAGCCTCTTTAGGACATTTACTTGACGATGTCCAGGGTCCTGATCAGCTGAGTGGCTCTCAGAGCTTGCATACGAGTCTGCAACTAAAGACATAAAATGTCCCAATTTGTTGCAGACTCGTTCTGATGATTATCGTTACATTTTGTCTTGACTAAAACAACAGATTCGCCTAAGGTCAATTTGCAGAAAGTTTAATTCAATTTGCGAAAAGTTTAATTCAATTTGGGAGAAGTTTAATTCAATTTGCAATTTCAATTCAATCAAAGGGTGGTGTTCCTTATTTCAATCGTCTATGATGCTCCAGAAAGGCTCCCTATAAAATTTCAACTTTCAAGAGTAAAAAGGATTAAATGTTACTTTCTCTACTGATCAGGGTTGAGCTCTCCAATGTTATTCCAGAGAGGCTCTCTAACAAATTTCAACATCTTCGGGTAAAAAGGAGTGGATTTAGCTCACTCAGGTAAACAGCTAACTAGCTCAAATATGGTAGAAAATAATTAGCTGCAGAGCCCACTCTGCTTATTAGTGTTGTTTATCTGAACATAGATTTTTCCCGATTTTGGATGTTACGGGAGGTTTTGGGGATCTGAATACAGCTCATCTCCGTGCCAGGAACTTGCTGATTATTTTTGGAAATACGGCATCGAAATCGCTCCAGATGTTTTGGAATCTATACCTGACACACTTACATAATATTCATTTTTATATGCAATAGAGATAATAAATGTTTGTGTGATAGTCTATAGTTTGGTAAAACCAGGGAATTTATGATTACAAGAAACGAAAGTTCTAGAAGGACTGACGCAACTAAGAGGTTCTTAAAGAGAAGAAAATTCTGCAACCGAATCAAGAGCTCGACTTTTAATTTAGATTTAATCATAATCTCAAGGAAGACGTTGACTCATTGGAAGAATGGCCGAGAATGCGAATAAGAATTAGAACTGATGGCAGAGGTCCAAGAGACATCGCACCTGAATTAGTCACTTGGGATACCAAGGAGCCTACATAACCGTCCAAGCATTAGCTCTCTATACTAATCATCAGTGTGTGTGAGAGAGAGAGAGTGATTGATAGATGAGGAGAGTGTGAGGGGAGAGAGAGAGAGAGAGGGAGAGAGAGATGATTTATTTACATTAATCAATACAATATAATATTAAACTTGAGACAAAAAGATTTTGACAGTTAGGCCATCATCAGTAACAAACAATAACAGTTATTGTTTGTTACTGATGATGGCCTAACCGTCGAAATCAATTTAACATTGTAACTCTTTATTTTTTCGTGGAAATAGACAACGTTTTTCACTAACTTCCGCTTTGAAATGGGTTTCCACAACTTCGTCGCGAGTGATTTAGTTCGTACCATCTAAGGTCTTAGTAAAAGCAATGAGTGGGTGAAGATAGCGGGAGAATTAAGTGTGGGGGCTGGAGGGTTGATTCAATGAGGTAATCCGCCGTAAAGTGAGAAGCTGTGTACTCTGCCCACAACACACTTCCAGTGACGTGTAATTAAACTCCCGTCGCCTTGTGGTTTTGAAACAAGCTTGGGGATTCACCCCGTATATAATATATTTCCCGTAATATGGATTAATGTTCTTGTGGCTACGAATATTGCAGTCAAACTGGTAGGAAATTCAGGAAAAGAATGGTGTACATTTGCAAAACAGCTTAAGGAATCCAATCATACTTACAATTTTGATTAGACAGATAGACAGTTTGTAGAATTTCATCATTTTTGTCCAAAACGGTACGCTGAATGTCAAAACGGAAGTTAACTTCAGTTTTGAAATGGGTTTCCACAACTTTGTCGCGAGTGATTTAGTTCATACGTTGAATGTACTTTGTTATTTCAAATGAGAACCCCCCGAAATTTCATGAAGAAATAAGCCATCACTCGGTTTTTCAAGTGCGAGTAAACGGGCTCACTTCCACTCCAAAAGCACGCAATTCTGCTCTAAAAGTGCAAAAATTGTGAAATGCTGAGTTTTGAAGATTTGCAATTGCCACATGTAATACATGATTTTGGGGTATGTTTTCTTGCTGAACGTCGAAATGATGTTCATTTATTGATATTCGGAACACCAACTTGGGAAAACATCGAAAAATCGACTAGAATCGCACATATCTTACTCATTTCCACAAAGAGTACTAAAATGCTGTTTTTTCGGTGTTTTCCCAAGTTGGTGTTCAAATATCAATAAATGCACATCACTACGAGGTTCAGTTCAAAACATACCCTAAAATCATGTATTACATCTCGCAAATGAATATCGTCAAAAACTCAGTATTTCAAAATTGTTGTACTTTTAGAGCGGAATGGCGCCCGTTTTGCGCGCACTTAAAAATCGAGTGGTGGGTCTTTTTTTCATGAAATTCCAAGTAGAATCCGAATCTTCAGTAAAAAAGGGGGATTCTCATTCGAAATAACAAAGTTGATGCAAGTTGCGCGCATTTGCATGCATGCGAGGTGCGCGAAAGTGTGATATTTGAATTCCTTGCAAAAGAATAAGGGGGGTTACCGCTTGAAGTTTTTTCAACCCCCCCATATTAACGGAGATAGAGATAGTGATCCATTAAGTCGTGACCACCCAGTATATATATTTATAAATATATATTTCGGAGGGAGACGGATTTAAAATAGCACTCGAGGTAAATTTAATACTATAATGCGTAATAAAGTTCAAGAACTACGTTTAGAATAACAAGGTGAACTCTAACGACGGTTTCCCAGAGGACGCTAGCACGATTCTGAGTTCTTCAGTGGCGTAGTACCCCGTTTAGACTTCTTTAGATTAAGTTGGTACAACTAGTGGTTCACATGCTTGCCTGAGGGTTTCCAGCCGCCAAAATGGCTCTCGATACGAAGTTGTTATTGTGTCTACAATATTATTAATGTCCTTCCGATTCGAAGAGATTTTAGCTCACTCAGCTGATCCGGATGGCGCCCCTCACTTTGCCCATGCCGCCACGTTGTCCCAGAGAGGCTCCCTATCAAATGTCGACGTCCTACGGGTGAATAGGAAAGATTTGAGCACGATTTTGTAATCATTACGTTGATATTAAGGCTCGTGGTCTGCTGATCCTCACCCATATCAACTGATATCACCCAGCTCATTTGGCCCATATCACAATTTGGTCTAAATCGGACCAGTGGTTTCGGAGGAGTAGTGAGCACAAAATTTTGTCCATAAATAAACCCAAATAGGTGTATATTAAGTTTCTTATAGGAGATTATGAAAGAACACTCACGAACTCGAAAGATGTATCGTTTAATCAACGAAAAATCAAAAACGATGTTCGTTATATCGCGAGAGCTTTCAACGTTTACGTTCTTATCATATCACTCACAATCGATATAACGTGACTCGATACAGAAGACAAAACTAATCGAAAGTTTATAACATCGATAGCTTGATTCAAAATAACTTCAACTACGTACTATTGTCTTACAAACATGGGAATATTATTATAACATAAAATTAGATTACAATCAATATTTTAAAACGGTAGGTACTGAGGAAACGTACATATATATAAGTAAGTCACTGCAGCGGAGGACTACATTACCCCACTATTGTTCTTGTGACGGTGACGGTTTTTCGTCTGAACCATTTGGAGTTTTGAGTAACGAATCTGATTCTTAGATGAAAAATTAGAAATTCCAAATCACGACAGGAGAGTTGCTCATTCTTGAAATGTAAAACTAATACAACAATTTCGTCACTTGTTCATGTTAAATAATTGAGGGAGATATACTGTCCGCCAAAATTAGGAAACTTTTTCAGTTTCATTTAATAATTAAAAAGTCACACCGGTTCACTTATGTTATAAAATTGCGTCAATACGAAGGAGTAGGAAGTCTCTGTATTTTTCATGTCTTACCATAACCTTTCCTTTGCCGTTCGAGTTGAAGAGAAAGTAATAACTCAATAGACAATACGGTGCTGTTGTACTGAGGTAACCCAGTGTCGTTCTGCCGCATTTCCACAAAGAAGAAAAGCGTTGTTATTCCAGCTCAGATATCTTTTTATTCGCTGGAATCACAAAGGTAGATATTCAGAAATTCTTTCCTACACCACGTTTTCTATCTATCCAAGCATATTTTCAGTCTTTGGACCTCAATCTTTCTACTTTAACACGGTGCTTGCGTAGAGTTAGCGGCGTATAATGTACATAGAGAACCAGTAGGTAGTTATAATTGTAAACAAAGGAACATAATTTTTGAACCCCTACCCCCACCAAAAGCATTATTTTAATTTTAGCCGCGATTGCCTCTGTTGAACCATTCTCCCCTTCGCCACCGACGATATGGTATTCATGTTTTCCACGCCACCTGTTGGATTTTCAAGCCTGAAAAAAGTAGTAATGAAGTCATCTGAGAGGCTTGAGAGTGCCTCCATTGGGTTTAGTGTCGAAACATTATTGTGGAAACCACGCCTCTGAAATAATTAAAATAACATACCTGTATTAAGTGAAAATATTGTTTATTTGTATTCGTACGGGCCAGGTCCAATTACATGCATATATATATATAAAAAATAGAATAACTCACGTTGTTAGAGTTTTTAAAAACTGATTTATTGGAATATAACACAATACGGACTTGATACGGACTTGGTGTTAGAAATAAACAAGATGAAGATGGCTCGGACGGCGGAACAAGACTGGAGGTTGGAGCCGCCTACGGGCTGTATATATAGGATAGTAATGCGTGATCAGCAGTTTGCTGTTACAATACGCCTAGTGTCGCCTAGTGTGTACGTAACTCCTCCCCGCCGAGACAAAATTTTGGGGTTAACAAAATTTTCAAAGTTCAAAGTTCAAAATTAATAAAAATTTTCAAAGTTCAAAATTTAAAGTTTCAAAGTTAAGTTAGTCCGCATTATTACAAATATGATATTACAAACATTACGTTACATTACATTTCCATTATAACAATGTCATAATACTACCACATAATACTAGTACGAAAATTGGTACAAAAAATTAGTACAAATTATTGCAAAAATACAAAATTAATACAAAAATGCAAAATTACAAAAATACAAAAAATACAAGATTAATACAAATTAATACAAAAATACTAGTATGAAAATTAGTACATTAACAAAGTACAACCTAAAACCTATTACATGATAATACAGAGAAAAACAGAGTTTTGATTACAAATTACAGAAATTAGGTTACAGATGCTTGCACTGTATTGTATTGTACTGTACTACTGTTTTGTATTGTAATGTTGTACAATAAAAACACGGTTACTGATGGTTTGGGGAAAGCCTTACTTTTCTTTTGTGGCGGTAGTACTGGGTCATAATGTATGTGACGAGTGACACGAGGAATAAGTACAGGAGGATGGTCCAAAAGCTGGGTGTTTTGAGTTTCTCATAATACGAGATGGGAATTGCGCGGGCATCGGGCATGTGAACTAGGTTAAGGTCGAGGCCTTTTAGTTGAATTTCCGATTCCGGATATTGAGAGGGTTGTAATTGTAGTTTGATGGAGTTCATGATCAGGGGTCGGCCGGACAGTTCCTTTCGGGGGGCAAACAAAGTTTGGTCATGGTATACTAATCGGTCCGTCCCTGGTTTCGCGAGATGGATTCCGTATAGGGTTCGGACTTCTGTCCCTTCTGTATTAATAATTTGAATCGTGTCTCCGTGTGGGAAGACAAGAAGGTATTGGTTGATTTCCGGTATTAAGTTCACGTAATTGGTGGGGATGTCAAGATTGACGTACTTGCATTGAGTGGTGGAACCTGTTTGTAGGAATTGAATTTCGCATGGTAGATCTAATTCCGATGTTAGGTGGTTTGGACAGAGAGATAGGTGACCGGCAGGGCACTCGTGGCGTAATGCTACGATTCTTGAGCTTGTTTGGGATTTGAGGAAGAATTTTTTCTTTGGGATGATGGTTACTATTTGAGCGTTTTCTAACTGTGTTGGTAAGGGTTCCACGTAATACAAATCGAAATTTTCTGGGTCCACAATGGGTATATCTAAGAAGTAAATGATTTCGCTACTTCCCACGAAACATTGGACTTGAATGTAGGATTGAATCTCAAACAGGGCCTTATTGGAGTAATCTAGGAACGTGTTGCCGTAGAATTTGGACAATCTTTGTAATTCAGTGAAGAGTTCCCGAGAGTCGACTATGCTAGGATGTAATTTTCCTAGTTTGCAAAATGTGAGTGAGTTTTCAATGTCTTGTAGGGCGCTTAGAAGTAGGTTGAGGAGCGTTTGAAGGTGTTCTAGTGTAGTGATAATTGCGTTGACTCGTCCTAATTCCAAGTTTATATATTTGAGATGTCTTAATTCTTTGATGATCACGCGGTTATTGTGTGCTATGGTATCTATGGTTTTGTTAAAATTCTCTAATATTGCTTGGTTGATAGAATACTGTGACTTTATTTGTTCCTGAAGGTCCTCTTGCTTGTTTGATAAATGGTTCAGGATTTTATTGTATTTCTCCTCATCGCGGGAGTCTAGATTACCAGTGATGAATTTTACTAACGTGCCTAGCCCGTTAATCAGTCCCCGTTTAGATCTAGTTTTGGGTGGAGTTATTATGATATTGTCTAGTTTCTGGTCTATAAGTCTGAAGGTGTGGTTTACGGTGGCTGTGAGCATCATCGTTTTTTCGGCGGTGTGGGAGCTGTTGTGGAATGTTTTGAGGGTTTCGTTGTAAGTCAGTCGCAGGAGGTTGAGTTGATCCAAAATTTGATTGAGGTCGTAATAGTGTGAAAGGGTGTGGTAGCCCTTGACAATTTTTGCGGGTTTCATATTCACCGCAATGAGCCCAGGGTTTGAGGTTACATCGATAACCTCGATTCCGTACGTCGCCATGAGAAAAAGGGGGAGAACGATCCTGGAACAATGAAAATCGATAAGGAGTTTTAGGACAGTGAACCCTTCAAAATTTCGGAACACATTTGTTCCCGAAGTTGGGGAATATCCTTTTGTTTGAAGGACAGGGCTTCTTTATGTGTTAATTTTTTTGCAAATTGGCACATAAACACACCACAGTCATCGAAATTTTCTTGTTGGGGAACAGTCCTCAGAAGGGTGGTTCTCCAGTTTTCGGAATCGAGCATAACATTCCTTTTCTCGAGGTATTCGAAGGCTAGGTAAGATTGGATGTTCTCGAGGATCTCGATTGCGATTTTGTTAGCTGTTCCTAGCTTGAGTCTGTTTTCGGAAAGGGAGTCTAGGTACCTAATTTCTTTTTCTTTGA
The DNA here is from genome assembly GCA_030762985.1 of Adelphocoris suturalis. Classification (NCBI taxonomy): domain Eukaryota; kingdom Metazoa; phylum Arthropoda; class Insecta; order Hemiptera; family Miridae; genus Adelphocoris; species Adelphocoris suturalis. The sequence goes on from CM061044.1 coordinate 89,043,162, forward strand.
CGTCTACTATGACCAAGGACCAATGGTTGTTTTCATGGATCGGAAAGATGATAAAGTCTTTTCCGAATATGTCGGACCTACTCGTGAATTTCCTTACTCTGTCGTAGCCCCCAGATTTCAGTAGAGGATAAAGGAAGGTGTTGAAACAGTGGGTCGAGGGTAAGTTTCTATTATTGCGACTCCTTTCGTCTAAGAGTTCCATATAGAAATTGATGATCATATCATCGACCCAGTTTCCTGGTTTTAGAGTAAGGAGGTTTTGTCTCGTTATTTTTAAGCCGTATTTATGGGCAAGAGTTTCGGAGGGCGGTGCTTGATCATCCCAAGCGTTTTGCACGTTGGTTTGATAAAACTTCCGTGGGGGTTTGATGTTTGTTAAATGTATTTTTTCTTTAGTGTTGTGGTGACGGGGTTGTATGAGGGCTGTTTTTGTTATTGGATCAATTTCCTTTAAGTGTTCTTTATTAAATTTGGGTTTTGACTTACTTTGACGTTGCGTTGTTTTGACAAAAACTTCAGGTGGCAATTCTGGGGGGTCTATTCGTCCTATGTTTTTTGTGTTGGTCAGGTTTTCTTTGTGTTCTCTGAACTTGTCTGTCATGTGAGTGTAAAGAGCCTTGGTTTTTTCCTTGTGTTCGTTGAGGTAATTATTTGTTATTAGTTTATCTAAATCTATTTCTACTAATGGTCTGTTGTTTATGTGTCCGTAAAGTAGTTCAAAAGGGGTTAGTTTCGATACTGAGTGTATCGTATTGTTGTATGCGATGATCGCGTAATTGACTTTGGTACGGGTGTTGGAGGTCTTGAACGCTTCTTGTTTGTTTAGGAGTCTCACGTGTTCAATTAGGGTTGAATGGAATCTTTCTATGATTCCGTTCGACTCTGGGTGTTGGGAAGAAATATAATGAATATTTATTTTGTGTAAATCCAGAAGTTCCTTTATGAGGCTGCTCTGAAATTCGGCACCGTTGTCCGATACTATAGAATTAGGTATACCGTGGTGAGTAAAAAATTTTAGGAGTCCGTTTACTAGTTCCATGCTTGTGGACGAGTTTAGGGGGTATGCTTGCGCATAACGGGAGAATGTACAGATTACTGTGAGGAATTTCGTATTTTCTATTGTGAATTTATCGATGTGAAGGGTCTCCAATGGCCGTGAGGCGGTTGGTGTTACGTTATATTTGATTTTGAGGGGAGATCTCTCATATTTGCTCCTAAGGCATAATTCGCAATTATTAATGAATTTTTGTATTGTTGTCTTTAAATTGGGCCAGTAGAATTCTCGTTTTAACTTCTCGTATGTTTCTTCTATTCCTCTGTGATTAGTGTGACCTTCATGGTAGTTGCGGATTATTTTGGTTTGTTCTTCGTTAGTTTGTATGTCTCTTAGTTTTTTGGTGTACCTCGTGATGTCTATTTCCGTATGGGTGAATTGTTTGGTGACTACTTGCACAAATTTCTCATAGGTATCAGTTTCAAAATATATACCATATTTGACCTTTGGGTGAATAAATTCCTTAACAAATTTTGTAATTTCGGATTCGAATTGTGATTCGCTGACTGTTACTATCATGCGCGTTTTGTTTCCGAATAATTTGATCGTCGTAACGGGTTTAAAAACAGGGTGTCGTACGGTAGTGAGTAATATTTGATTAGTGCATAGGTTCACGGGTTGGTCTCTGATACTTATTGTCGTTACGGTGTTGCCGATAAAATTCGAGTGTACTGTAAGGCCAGACAAAGTTTCTAAGTTATCGGAGTGAGAGTGAGTTTCTCCTCCCTCCTCCGGATCAAAGTTGGCTATCACTGAGTCGGAAGACTCATAATCGTTTTCGATTGCGTTTAGATTTTGCGAGACAGATTTTGGACTCGGCGAGACAGACTTTGTTTGCGGCGGTCGGGACAGCGCGTCAGCGTTCGTGTTTAATGCTCCCTTTTTGTATACTATCTCAAAGTCGTAAGCCTGAAGTTTGGTTTTCCAGGCGAACAGCCTTGAGCTAGGTTCTTTGTGGGAAAATAACCACTGAAGGGGGCGATGGTCTGTGTAGATTGTGAACTTCCTTCCAAAAAGGTATGGTCGGAAATAACACACAGCGTAGACTATTGCAAGGAGTTCTTTCTCGATGGGCGAGTATTTCTGTTCAGAGTCATTTAGTGTACGACTGGCGTAGGCAATCGGGAGGTCCGCATTGTTAGTTATTTGGCTGAGAACAGCTCCTAATGCTACGTTACTCGCGTCCGTTGTGAGGTGGAAAGGTTTGGTAAAGTCAGGATACTGAAGTATCGGATCATTGCACAGGAGGTTTTTACACTTTTCAAAGCAGTTTACGTAATCGGGGTCCGTTATGTCTATCGTCGCATCCTTTTTTAAACATTGAGTTAAGGGTTTAGTCAGTCGGGCGAAGTTGTTGATAAATTTTCTGTAGTACCCTAACAGTCCTAGAAAACCCTTGATTTCCTTTGGTGTTTTAGGAATAGGATATTTCTGTATGGCTGATATTTTATTGGGGTTAGGTTTTACTCCCTGTGGGGTTACTACATGTCCTAAATAACTAACTTCGCGTTTGAGGAAGTCTGTTTTGTCGAGTTGTACCTTTAAGTTCGCGTCCCTAAGGCGTTTAAAAACGGCTTCTAAGCGTTGGATGTGCTCTTGCAGGCTAGTACTGAATACTATTATGTCGTCGAGGTAGACACAACAGTACTCGTTAGCAATTCCGCGTAATATGGTGTCAATAGCACGTTGGAAAGTCGAGGGTGCATTACGCAATCCGAATGGGACTCTAGTCCATTCTAGATGGCGTGTGGGCGTGCTGAACGCTGTTTTCTCAATACTGTTCGGATCCATCTCAATCTGGTGAAATGAGGATTTCAAATCGATCGTACTAAAGTATTGGCACCTCCCTAATTTGTCTAGTAGTTCTGAGACTTGGGGAAGAGGGTATTTGTCCTCTATCGTTTTTTGGTTAAGCTTCCTGTAATCGACAACAACTCGAAATTTTTGTTTACCGCTATTGTCTGCCTTTTTTGGGACAATCCAAATGGGGGCGTTCCAAGGGCTTTCAGAGTTTCTAACGATGCCTTGTTGAAGTAATTCCTCCATGTTTGTCTAGTTCCTCTCTGTATATTTCGGGGAACCTATAGTTTTTCGCGTATACCGGTACATTGTCTGTCGTCCTAATCACATGTTTTACGTTGTTTGTGAAGGTCAGGTAAGTGCCGTCTTGATGAAAGATATCCGCGTATTTTATTACTAACTGGGAGATAGCTGTTTTTTCTTCCTCGTTCATATGGTCCATCCTGAGTTGTCCTAGATCGAATTTGAATTTGGGACAGTCGAAATTGTTGAAGTTTTGACTCGGATTTTGTGATTCGTGTGATGGTGTTAATTCGTTCGGGGTAATCTGTTCAACTGTTACAGGGAATGTTTGTACGAGTCTCGTGGGTTTTTCTTCTGAATTTAGGACGTGAACATGGGCTTCGAAGTTGTCTACTCGTACTAAGCATTGTGGTATTTCTATGGGACCTATCTTTTGGTAAGGGACGATAGCGTCACCTTCTTTAACATTGTTTATTTTCAATTTGATTTGTTGGACGCACCTACTGTCAATGTTATGGATTTCGTTGGTTTTGAGGTTTAAAAATTGGAGGGGTATGTCAATCTTTGGTGTTCTTAGGACGTTTTCATGCAGCATTATTCCGGCTCGCAGTAGTCTAAGATTGTCTAAGCCCAAGAGGAGGTCAAATCTGCTGTGGAAATCGAAGATGTTAAATTTTAAATTTAGACCTTTGGTTTGGAAGAGTTCGCCACATGGGACCATTGCGTTAGTTTTTGCTTTAGAAATTCCGTGTACGGTTTTTACAAGGAAAGTACTTTGGGAAATTTTGTCGGGGAAAAATTTGTTGGCTATTTCGGGGTTTATAAAACTTGCAGAAGCACCAGTATCGATTAGAATTTTTAGGTTTAGTTTAGGCATAGTTATGTACGTTAGTTCGTCAGTCGGTTTAGAGTATAGTGACATTAGGTCGTATGTGGGGGTTCGAGGCTGGTGTGGTCTAAAAAATCTGTGATTTCGTCTATGTTATGTTCATAGACCGGGTCGATGTCCTGGGTCTGTTCATCTTGTAAGATTTGCCAAGTTTCGTGGTCCCGATTTTGTTCCTCAGAGTCGGGAATTTGGGGTTCGTCATTTTCGAGGTTATGGAAATTTGGGTTGGATGTTCTCCAAGACATAGGCGTCCATTTTTGAGATTGGGGTTTCGCCGTTGGGGTTCTATGGGAATTAGTTTGAGATGTTTTGGGTTGTTGAGCAGGCCTATTGTATGTTTGCGCGTTTTGGTTTGGGGAGGTTTGGTTTTGATATTGATTTGGGGTATATTGAGGTTTCGGTTGGTATTGAGGTTTCGGTTGCCAAGGTGGGCCGGGCCTCGACTGGCCGCCTTGGGCAAGACTTTGCAATAGTTGGTAGGCTTTAGCAACTGGTGTTTGATATTGGTTTTGAGTGGGTCTGGGCGTGAAGCGCGATGTTTGTGGTTGAAACGAGGGGTTTGGTCTTGGGACGTTCCGGCTCGTTGACGCAGCGGCAGGTTGATAAGCCGGATGAGCGGAGGAATAACCTGGGGAAGGTTTGTTCCTGGGTTTTAGGTTGAAGTCGTTTGTCAACATAGTGAGAGCCATTCCCAAACTGGTTGGGCCTTTGGTCCTTAAGAGGCCACCCAATGGTTCCGAAATACCATGAGCGAACACTCTTAGGGCGTAATTTTTCATATACTCCGTTAAAATCGGAGCAGCGCTGCCCATATTCAGTTTGATGTAGGCAACCTGCGCATTTAATAGATGGCAAAGACGGTCGTGGAAATTGAAACAATCCTCTTGTGGGAGCTGTTTCAATTCACTCATTTCTTGTAATAGAGTATACGTATCCCTTTTGTCGCTATAAGTTTGAAGTAGCGCTCCCCTTAGTTCCTGATAGTTATCTATAGAATTTATGAATATTTTTTCCGTTACTTTGGGACCTAACTTTGAAGTGAATGTCCCCATGATTACTTCATTTTGAAAGTTATCTGGGTCGTTGTGGTCGTGGAATCTCTCAAATATTTTATCACATTGTTTTATAAATTTGGGTGAAACGAGGGGTTCCCCGTTAAATTCCGGGATTAACCTATCATATTCTTTTCGGGATATTTGGGGTATTTGTTGGTTTGGACCTAGTTGTGGGTTTACTTGTGGGAAATTGTGTTCGGGCGGAAGTGGTGGATTTTCAATTGGAAGTTGTGGTTGATTTTCAGGGGGAAATTGTGGTGGATTTATTTCGGGTATTTCGGGTATGGGGTTCAGTGCCTGACGAATCAGGGCGGCCCCATTTATTGGTGGTGGTCCGAGTGGAAGGGGAATATTAGCGACGTTATTAGAATCCATGGTTCTGTGGAGTCGTTGTGAGCTCCAATCCCAAAAGCTAGTTTGGGGTTTCGGTTCTTTGACTTTGGGAATTTTGGTGTGGAATTCAGTTATCAGTTAGTTAAACAGTAGACATGCACATACAATACAAGGAAATAAAATGAAATTTATGAATTAATTAATTAATTAGAGTAAAAGATTAGTCAAAATAAAAGATGAAATAGCACAAACAATGAAATTGGTTGAATTAATGAAATAAAATCGAATGTAGTTGACGCGGGAACTTAAATTACGATCTTGCGAAGGTCGTGAGAGGTGAAGGTCGTCAGAGTTCCTCCGCGGGTGCCTCTCCCCCTCCGATAAGACGAGAGATAACGTCAGGCTCTCGCGGGGCGAACAGGATGTGAGTTGGCTGAGATAAAGATTGTCAGCCAAGGTTCCGTCGAGTGAACGACAAAAGTTATTTGTGTCCAAGTTAACTTGTTTACTTGGAGTGAACGACAAAAGTTATTTGTTTCCAAGTTAACTGTTGGTGAAATCGCACCAGGTGTGGGCGAGTTTGAATTGCACTAGGTGTGTGCGAATTCGAATTGCACTGGGTGCGTGCGAGAAATAATACGATGAGCACTGGTTGCGTGCAAAATTAACGATGAGCACTGGGTGTGTGCGAAATTAATTATGAGCACTGGGTGTGTGCGAAATTAATTATGAGCACTGGGTGTGTGCAAAATTAACGATGAGCACTGGGTGTGTGCGAGAAATAATACGATGAGCACTGGGTGCGTGCGAGGAATAATACGATGAGCACTGGGTGTGTGCGAAATTAATTATGAGCACTGGGTGTGTGCGAAATTAACGATGAGCACTGGGTGTGTGCGAATAATTACTGAAGAAGTAGTAGGTCTCGTATTGGTTGTTTACTTACAGATGTTGGAGTGTCATGCTGTAAGGAGTCTTGCCCGTTGGTAATCCCAATAGAGTTCCGTCGTATTCGTCGAAGAAACACTACCGATCCGAACCGGAGTTGTAAAATGTAGGTTCCGATAGAGTTTACGTCGTATGCGTCGAAGAAAACACTATCGATCCGGAGACTGCGCCAAAAATAGAATAACTCACGTTGTTAGAGTTTTTAAAAACTGATTTATTGGAATATAACACAATACGGACTTGATACGGACTTGGTGTTAGAAATAAACAAGATGAAGATGGCTCGGACGGCGGAACAAGACTGGAGGTTGGAGCCGCCTACGGGCTGTATATATAGGATAGTAATGCGTGATCAGCAGTTTGCTGTTACAATACGCCTAGTGTCGCCTAGTGTGTACGTAACTTATATATATATATACCTATATATATATATATATATATATATATATATATATATATATATGCGTCAGAAAAAATTCACGTTAAGTGATAATGATTCACACAGGCAGAAATTAATAATGATAGAGACTAGATTGATTAGATTAAAGTATGCAAACAAAAACATATATACATATATATATATATATATATATATATATATATATATATATATATATATATATATATATATATATATATATATATATATATATATATATATATATATATATATAAAAGAAGAAGAGACAGTAATTTTTGTCAAAGAAGAGAGGGATGAAGAAAAGAAATTGAAGTCCGGACAAATATTAAGCCATATTATTGCATATGAAAAACTTTAACCACAGGAACTGTTTAAGAATGCCTCAAAACGGAGTTTATTGAAGACAATTTTGGACAATTTTTGGACCCATAGCAATAGTACAATAGCACCTATACGAAAATTCGACACTTATTGTTTTTCCCTGAAATATCAAGTTTGTTCGCCTTCAACGCCATTTTCTCTCTCAGATCTCGAACAATGAAATTATTGAGGGTTCTTGGGCGCATCAAGCAATAGATGATGTAAGAATGAGAGTTGAAGGTCTCGAACTGACCCACACCACAATCACTCACTGCACGGCCAAAAAAACTGAAGATTAGAAAATATAGAGACAAATTGAGCTGTTTGAAACAGACTGGTCTAATAGTAATTTTGCCTTCCCACTAATCCATAGTAGTAGTGGTGGTGGTGTGGTGGAGTGTACTTGCTAGTACCTATTTCAGAGGTGACACTATCTCATAACCGGGCTCATCCCCACGACTTTGAACTAGTTCGTACTTGCAAATCCCACAAACCCATAACTTCCCTGGTTAATATTTCCTGAACAATGAATGGTGTTGTTGTGGTCTGTAACGATAAATTCCCTGCAAACCGGCGCACAGAGGAAGGTACGACCTCGTATGACGTTAGTAAATCTGAAAGCGGTGACTATATCTACGGCGCTATTAATATGTAACGGCCCGACGACCTACCAGCTGGATGCTCGTATATTTTGCCACTCATGTGATCCCTTTAGCCCGCATTCGATATTTCATTCTGCCCAGATTATTCAAAGTGAAGATGAGCGGCTTCGTGCAATATGGAAGGATCCGCTCAGCTTGCGGCAAATATTGGCACCGCAGCTTTCAGCTACTTCCGTCTCATCCTACTTATCCGCGAGGTCCCGATCGGCTTGAGTGCAGTGTCCCGTATATAAATCGGCACCCGGCATAAATCACCCTTATAGTGAATATTTTAGAAAAATGAAGCTATTGCAATGGTTCTGGAAATTTCCAAGAGTAAAATCTTTCCAAACTGTCTTCAAATAAATCCGTTTTGGGACATCATAGAACGATTTAAGATTTTTGAGACTTTTTTTCCCTATTCATCTATTATAGTAATGGATGAAACAGCCTTACTAGAGCACAATGAACGTAAGATTATGCACACTTGAGGAACAGACATAAAAACAGAAATGGACATCACAAACTAGATTCTAATAATTCGGCTAATTATGCCTTTATCGAGTGTAAAACTAACAATGAAAAAGATTTTGGAAAATTAGACTCTGTCAAGAACTCTTGAAAACTGGAGCTATGTTATAGCTGTTGTCCTGTTGTGGTAATGTGTATTACACTGAATTCAAACATTTTATCTTCTGACATTGAGTCTTGGTGGTTCAAAGGCTGTCAGGACATTACTGTATAATCATTTTCACCCTCACTGTACTTATCCCAATACCCTCAACACGTACCATTGCGGTGAAAAGACTCTGCGAGAAAAACGGAGACTGAGTTGAAGCTTGGAGTTAATACCCATAGTCACTCGGTGGTGACACAAAATCAGGAACTCCCAAGAAGCCGCAATGGCCAATTTACATAACGCTCCGTTTGACGATTGCATTGGGGTAAAGATCCTCCGATATATGAAGTCTGATGATAACTAGAGCAAGTTTTTCAGTCAGATAGGGATTATATTATGTCCTGAGAGGCAATGAAACAACAGGCCTCACTATTGGAAGATACATGTTTCAACCCAGTATAATATACGTTCCCACAACAACCCCATAGCTCTATTTTTTCAAGATTTTTTGAAACTAACGCCCGATTTATCAAATTCTTCTTCATTGATAGTTCTGCATTTGTTAAAGACATTATTCTGAAATATAAAAATCTAGTTTGTTACGTCAAATTCTGTTATCCTATGTTTCTCGATTTTACATACTCGAACTTATGGTTTTTGTGCCAACCGTGCACCCGTGGGATTGCCTCCCGTGCATCCAGATGATAGCTCATTACAGAAAATGAGTGAGAGGTATATACATGCTGTACATCCAACCTGTCAGTCATCCTGTCCAACTCACGGGTTTGCCATCTAATGCACATAATAATAGGTAACGAATTTGGTATCTACTTATAAGCGAGGAAGCTGTACTTGCAAATCGATTTGGCAGATAGTTGTCGGTTCTTTTCGGATAACAATATCTACGGTCGTGTCTCGAGCGTCCCATGATGGGGTACATAGTTAGCGGACATCCATTCTGTCAGAAATCCTGTGCAACTCACGGGTTAACCATCTGTATATATAACGAATAAAGTACTCCATGTTACAATAAGCGAGGAGGCTGTACTGCCCACCCGATTCAGCAGACGTTTTTCGGTTCTTTTCAGATAAGAATCTTTACGGTTGTTGCTTGAGTGCTCCATAATTCCAAACTTTATGACAGTAGTTCCGTGCACAGCAGGTATTTTCCCTTTCTGCCTCCCGCCGCTGGATAAACTGGCCGACTTGTTCGGCAGTTCGGGGCCTCGGAGGCCCATTGTGTCACCTCATTACCAACCCCGAGTCGCGGTTTAGGGGTTGGGGGTTAGATTGAGAGAGACAGAGCGTGCTAAAGTGGTAGAGACCGAGAGAGAGAGAGACTTCCAGCCACCCTTATCCGTCGCGGGTCCCATATAACATTTCTCCGTTTAATCGCCCACTCGCACGCAACCCGCACTGTGGTGCTACCGTGCCAATATTCTCTCTTATTAGGTGGGATATTATAAATGCAACTTTATCTTTCGGTCGTTCAGTGCAGTGGGGGTTGATATCGTGCTATCTTGACTTCTGATCCGCTCTCATCACGTAGGGCCTTTTTACGCTTAACCCTTTACATGAATGGGGGTGCAAAGACTGAAAAAAGAAGTCTGAAATTCATATACGTATTGCAAGAATTTCCGTATGTTATTGGGAGATAACTGACCATCCTGCTGTGAAAATAAAATAAAATAGAAGATTAAAAAGAAATCGTTTACCAAGTTAGGTGGGCAGTATAGCTTCGTCACATATTGTAACATGGACGTATAGGATTAGTTGAAATACGAGTCGAAATTCGAAATTATTGAATGCAAAATGATTGAATACACTATCTGTATACATGCTATAATAAAAAGTAGGGCTATAACTCATGTTTGCGTGTGCGGAAATTATCTAAAAGGTAACCTACTTTTGATCACAAATGACCCTCAGAGTTTGATTAACAACAAGAGACAACAATGAGTTTGTGATGGGTGTCGGGACGCCCTGTAAATGGGAAATTAAGAAAGATGTCTCCCAATGTGTATCATCTAGCTCTTGCCGAACTAAGAAAACGACTGCAGTAGTGCACTCTAGGGAAGAAGTCATTTTGATACGACTGAGAATCGGACATACCCGATTGACACACGGCTACATGATGTCGAAGGGACGTACGTCTCCACCTGTTGGTACTGCATGTGGAACCTAGAGAGTTCCGTAAAACACAATACGTCATGCGGTATCGACAATCCGGCGCCGTAACTCTGACGCAGTGAGTTACAGTGACGCATCCTTCCGTACAAATACGTTAACGGATCGCAAACCGGACTCTAATAAGCTCCTAGGGATAATTTCCCCCTTCCATGGATTTAGCGTTACAACTAGATCCGTTAAGGACTTGACGTGACTTTAAGGTGCGGTAAATGTTTCTCGTTACCGCTCGCCGTATTGAGACCGACGGATCTACTAAGAAAGTCCATGATTCTGCACGCAATCACCTGAACTTCCAGGAGATCTTCAACAATTATTGAGAAATCTATCCACACATCTACAAAGAATTTTGAATATTCTGAAAACGTTATCAGGGCTTTCTGAATTATAATTATTGTTTATTGTGCCTAGGCGCCAATGACCATGAACAAGGTTGTAATGCGCCCTAATAAGGGTGAGAAAAAACTGATTAATTTTCATTTGATGATCTCTTCCCGTCATAGTTCTTGAGTGAAGAGGTACCTACTTACTTTGCTATTATACAATAATAACAAACCTTTGTGTAATAATGTGCAGCATTGTTTCTTATGTACCAGTCTTCGGTTTTGAAGCACTCGAACACTCGATGCCTTCAAGCCTGCAGGAGAAAATCAATTAAACTTCTCAGTCCTGATGAGTTTCGCTTTTGATCAAGTTTGTTGAGTAAGTGTCCTCGCCGAAGGAATCCGGAGGTTTATGGCTATGAAACTTGGTAACACTACTTAGATGCCACCAACTTGAACGGAAATCGATCGAAGTTTCAAGATTTTAGGAAACTCCGTCAAGTAATTGCTTCTTCAGGTCGAGTTCATCTTAGAATTCCTGATCGCTTCTGCTGAAAGGTTAATGCGATTGATCCCTTCATACGAATGGACGAGTGGATCGGTTCGGATGGACTGCGTTTCACATCCTCCGTAATTTCGGCAAAGCTATATAAGCATTACCGACATGGTATGAGAATGGTGTGGAAGCGAAAGTTCTTCGCATGTATATGGTAGAACATGCTTGCAAGTTATTCTAACATTCGGAAAACTTTTACTGTGTTTGAAGAATATAACTAGAATGTATAGGTAGGTACAATAAATTTTTAGGGACATGGGAAAAATGAAAAAATTAATAAAAACAAAATCGAAATAGTAGCATAAATGAAAAGTCCACCAAAATTGAAATTTTCACTTGCATCTTTACGTTTTAGACCATTTGGAGCAACTTTCGTTTCGTGTGTTTGTGTGTTTCTGTGTGACTTCCTGCGTTCGCAAATTTTCAGCCAAGCTTAATTTGCAACGTTTTCATCCGATGTTGATGAAATTTTCAGAGAATGTGCGGGTTAGGCGGTAGACAGTTCCCTATCAGTTTCGTTGCTCACAAATAATGAATACTTCACGTAAAATCCGTCAAGCATCAATTTGTCATGTCCTAATCGCCCGATCTCGCACAAATTTAGTTGTTAGTCGAAGAAAGATTACTTAATCATCCCATATACATTTCATCATAATCGTATTAGTTGAAGCTCCTTCACATGCTCAAATGTGAAATCCTTGGAACAAGCGATAAATTTTACAATTTCCACTGGATTTTGATGAAATGTTCTGGGAGTCTGCGGGTAAAGCTGAGGATGGTTCTATGTCAATATAGTCAGTGGAAAATCTAGTTTTCAATGCGCAAGCGCAAACGAAAACTCCTCCAAGTATAATTTTTGTATGACCTATTCGTCCCAGCTCACTCAAACTCGGAGGGTATTTGAGAAATGAGGATTTGATTACTCCTCATGAATTTCAACACAATCGAATCATTAGTAACAGTTGCGCATACTGTTTTCACTTTCGAAATGAAAAAAAAAAAAAAAAATTTTTTTTGCTCCAAAATCAAAATTTCCACTCGCATTTTGCGTTTCAGAGCCTCCTGAACAAATTTGGTTCCGTGTCTGTCTGTCTGTCTGTCTGTCCGTCCACATTTCCTTGTAACAGCCATAACTTCCACAATTTTGATCCGATTTTAACCAAATTTTCAGGGATCGTGCGAGTTAAGCTCTAGATGGTCCCCTATCAACTTCATCATGATCGAATCAACGGTAGCTTCTGCACAGGCGCTAACGTGAATTCCTTGTGACGGTCATAACTCGGTCAATGTTGAACGGATTTCGGTCAGATTTTCAGGGATGATGTGGGTAAGGTCCCTTGAAGTCCCATAAGACAATCATCATAATTGTATTAGTGGTACGCCCTGCGCATGCGTGAACGAAATATTCTTGTTACGGTCCTTGCAACAGCCGTAATTTCCACAATCTTGATGCGATTTTCTTCAAATTTTTAGGGATCGTGCGGGTATAGCTCTACATGGTCCCCTATCAGTTCCGTCATGATCGAATCAACGGTAGCCTCTGCGCAGGCGCAAATAAAATTTTCTTGTTTCGGTCATAACTCAGTCAGAATATTAATGAAATCCTGTAAATCAATTAAAAACTCCTTCAGTTTTGATCCGATTTAGACGAAATTTTCTGGGAACATGCGGACTACATCCTGGATGGTCCCATATTAAAATTAAAATTTTCCTTATTAATTTCATTTATTATATGTACCATTCAGCTTCCAATTTCCCACCTTATTAATTCCCTTATGCCAGAACCGGTCGTTTCTAGTTTTCTGGAATTTAATGGTGACGTACTGTGAAGGTCACTAGGAAGCTCATGTGCCATTTCCTTGGCAGTGTATTTTTTTATGTACCTAGGTAGACATAACCCGGGCCCAGGGGCAACCGTGGCCTCCCCACATGTGCTGCAGTCATGCAGGACGAGGTGGGGTTAAGCGGTAGGTACAGAGTCTTCTTCTCTGTTCCGGGCCAGCGACCATTCTTGGCCTTTAAGGGCTCTGCCCATACTGGTACCGCGGGCGGGTGGGGCCCCAGGTCTAGCCTGCCACCCAGTTGAGGAAGGATTCGCTGGGGTAGTAGGTTTCACGCCCTTGTAGTTCTCCCCTATCTAGGGGGGCGGCGGCTAGGAAGTAGAGCCTTGATGGGGTTAATTGTCTCCTTCAAGGTGGTGTTTCCCCGGCCTCAACCGGGGGACGCGTTAAGAGGCCCTATGGTCTATACGTTTACCATCGTACAACTGTACCTAGGTAGTTATTATTGCCATTGCTGTCGCTATTTTCTTGGTAATGTGAAGGTTAGAAGGGTAAGTTTGATAAACTCGCATGGTGATTTCGTAAAAATGTATTAACCATTCACTGATTTAGGTCACCAGACACTAAATTAGTTATTTCGTCTTAATTCAAACAAATGGTTTGCCAGCGTGTTAAAGTTTCAACATTAAAAATATTCTTTTTCATTCATGTCTAAGGCATTGTTCATGTTACTTGTCGTTTGCACACAAATCAGCTACCACTATTTGTAGGTATATTTTCAACAGATTTTTCTTATTTTTGAAAGAAAGATCAGTCCTTCGTTCGGCAAGGATTTTATTTCTGACGGTAGTTCTACCTAGTAAAAACTATTGATTCGGAAGTTTTGTAGTTTATTTTAATGGTTTGATTTAAAATTTGTTTAAGGTCAAATCATTCAATGGCCACTATCTTACCTCGTCTCAAAATGATTTCGATTTTGAATTTTTATACAAGTGGAAATGGTGGGTTTGCAACTGCCATGGAAAACAAGGCCTTTAGATACGAAAGCACAGTCTGTACAAAACTTGCCTTACCTGATGAGGAGAGATCGGTACATCTTTGATGTGTTCCTGTTGTCTGTAGGGCCGGGATCTAGGCAATGAAACTGAATTTATTTTAAAGAATATAGTGAAACCACCCGTATCGCTGTGCGTCCTTCAGTTCGCTCTTCCTTCCTATGGAAAGAAAAAAAAAGAAGAAAAAATGAACATGAGTGTGAATGAGAAAACGTGTAAATATAGTAATATAGTAAAAAACCCCATTCCAAAGTATGGTGATCGGCAAGCTGATATATTTCGATGGAATCCCCATTCCGAGAACTCGAGTTAATTATGTGTTATTTACAAAATAGTGAGACGTCTCTTATCACTATAATAATTATATTCCAGTGGAATGTTTTCATATATTATGTAGTTATACGTCGATAATGATGTACTAATCATTTAATAATTATTATCCATTGACTTGTGATCTGCGCAGAAGAGCTATCTAATATAGAAATGATAATCCTTTGTGTAATAATTTGCAGTGTGTTTTCCTTTTAATTTAGGTCTTTTAGGAATATTGCCAGCGTGGAGATGATAACTTGGTGGGCCAAAGTTCGTTCGTATAATCGCATAAAACGGGTCGCGCTCGGGAAAACTTGAGGCAGGTCGTGCAAGTTCCCTGCATTATCGAATCGGTGATGGCCTCAGAATTATTCAACAAACAGTTGGAAGAGGATTCAGAAGTTGGGCGAGTTTTCCCAGTTGAAGTCGATTATTATTTCATTATCACGTAGTTCACACTCTTTTTCCACCACGTGTCGTATTTTCCGGACGAATATTTAAAAAAAGTCCCTGTTATTTAACTGGTACGAAAGTGTGCAAATGTTCATTTCTCCTTTTTTATTGTGGGTATGTTTCCAAGTTTACCTACAGGTAGCGGGAGAATCGTTCTCACTTTCGGGAGAAAAAATATGTTTGAACAAACAAGTGATCATGATAGAATATGTGGTTGTTAGCAAACAAATTTACCAAAATGTTCAGTTTAGTTAGTTATGTGATGTGTAATAATATGTTCCTAAAATACATAATACATTTTCCGTACCTCTACGTGTAAAAATTTGCTTTAAAAGATTATGGAACCTGGAGAGACTTGTCAGGAGATCATGGCATCTGTAGTATGAGTGCAACCTCGACTACGATACTTGGAAAATACAGGTAAAAGCTTACTCCATTAAAAATAAAGAGTGGGACGGGACTACGTGATTGGGAAAATAGTGACACCATTTCCTGTGATGGATGGAGGAGCCAGTGAAACAAGCACAAAATCATAAAAGATTGGGAAGAAAAAGATGAAGAAGCTATGTCAGATCTATAGTGACCATGTATCTTTTGCCTTTGTCAAACAGCAGCTGTTGTGGTGCGACCGAGCAACACCAGCTATTCCAATACCCAACTCATCTACAGAGTTTGCTGCTGTACTATATGCATCAGTTGATGATAAAGAACTCCGACAGTGCTCTGAAACTCTGAGCCTCCAATCTCCTCCAAGTGGGTGGAATGGGCCTCAGAGGGCATCGGGACCAACGACTACCAAACATGGTCTTGGTTTTCAGAAACATCAAGGGTTAATTTTCCAAACATGAAAAAAATGGCGAATGACGACAATTATTATTGTGGCACCTTGCCTTTTCCGGGCATCCCAATGCGCTTCTGGATCAATTTGAAAAGCGATTCCAAGATTTCAGGTGCCTGGGGCCAGTGGTTAGCTTTTTTGTCAACCCATTCACCATTCATCGCGAAGCAACTGAAACCACCAAAGCAATTGCAAGAATTAATAGACTTAGATATTGATGCAGAAGTGGAAAACTTGAGCTGGAAATAGTCGGACTGAAGGATATCCTTCCTACAAGGACAAGCCGCGTATGCAGGCTTCTGGAAACTTGTGGAAAAGAACAGGTTTCCATTAGAAAGTAGAGTTGCATATAAAATAAAATCTTGTTTTGGGCCTACCTCTCTGCGAATGTCTATTTTCAAGCGTGAAAATTATCAAGAATCGGAGCAGGCTCACTGATTCGCATCTTGACAAATGTTTGCGTCCAGGAACCTCAGCGTAAGCAATTAACGCACATAAGTTGGTGGACGAAATTAACTTCATCATAAACAGAAGAGTTTCTTTCGATCCATTTTTTTAAATCTTTATAAATATTAGAGATTGTTCAATTACTACTTGGGGGCGTTTTTTCGTAAGGGCTGGCGTTAACAAGTAAAGCAATAAAAAAGGTAGAGTACCACTGGTATAAAGTGTGTTAAGTTGGTTTCGATATGTATTTTGACTATTTTGATAGTTTTAGAAAACATTCGAAATCCGGAACATGCATTTCCATTGATCCCTCAGGAATGGTAATGAACTCTTGTCTGCAAAAAGTCTGAAGGCTCTGAAGGCATAAATACCGTTTCTTCCGTGAAGCTCCATGTAAGTTGAAAGACCGACGTCTTAGGGCCTACGCACGGAGGTAGGACGATCATCTAGTGAATATTTCACATCGGGAGCACTCGCATCTAAGAGCGAGAGCCCGAGTTTTATCAGTTTCCGAGGAAATTGACCGCACGGGTCGGGGAAATGGAAAGGAATCGCTTGAGTTACGGAGTTCGCTCCGCCCAAGGGATAACGATAACGAGACCGCTGTAAGGAAAAGTCATTTGCGACTGTCGCCTCTGTTGATCTTCGACTGGAATATTAGGAATAATTGCAGTCTAACGACTTGGAAATTTCACCCCATTAAGACCCTAGCGGTGACATAAGCACAAGCAAAGCAAACCCAGTACCCAGTGAGAAAAGATCAAAATTATTTTACTTAATATGAATTTTTAATTTTAATAATACAAACATTCTTGCAATTATATACAGTATATACCTATAGTCCCACTGTAGCGTATTGAAGGATCATACTTGTGCTTCAGGTTTCCCTTGTCATTGTATATGACTTGAAAATATTACCAAGCATAATTTGTTTGTTCATTTGTTTCTTTGAATAGATATGGGCGTAGCCCAATTACAATAAGCATGACAAAAAATAGATGTAGGTATATAACAAAACAGAAAAGTTCATGACATGGATGCTGGAATTCATGAAATTTCTTAAACTTAACCAAAATTACAAGATACAGGAAAAATACATCAACAATTAACACGAATTTCAATGAAGAAGGTCACAGGAATGGGAAAGCAAAATCGAAATGATTATTAAATTAGGGACAAAACCTTCTTGAAGTAACTTTGACCGGAGGTGAAGAGATTAGATCTTCGGACAATGAAGCTAAATAATTTATATGTCTCTGAATTCTAGTTATAGGGATATTTAATAAAAAGTTAGTGTGGGTGTGAGGAATAGAAAAAATGAAATGGTGGCACATGTTGTAGTTGGGGACATTTAAATTAAATAAGGATAAAAGTGAGGGACAGTCGATTCCACATTGAACAACTTACAACGAATGCTGCATCCATCCTCATTCGTCTTGTCTCTAACGGAGTCAGACTCGCTTATGGCCATCATCGTTTCATGAGTCCTCACTGATCGGCACTCCCACTCTAAATGCTAAAAATCTTGGAAATTTATTCTGGATCTTATCCAATCTAACTCTAGCTATATTATAAAAAGGAGACCAAACTATAGTGCTATATTCAATTGTGGATCGGACAAGTGCGCTGTATAAAAGAGTCAGGGCCATGGCATTGGTAAAATCTGATGTCGTTCTCTTTGAGAAGCCCAACATCCTCATTGCCTTATTGTATATTAAATCAATATTATTCGAAAAGCTCAGCTGAACATCAAATAGTACACCCAGATCTCGCACCACCATCTGACGATCTAGAACGTATCCATCGATATTATATAAGAACTGTAGATTCTCGCCGGGAGAACGTCAATGTCTGATACTTGGAGATGTTCAATGTCAAACCATTTGCTGAACTCCAAACACTAAATCTGTCCAGATTGGTTTGTAATAGTAGGCAGTCAGACTGCTCATTCACTTCAGTAAAAATTTTGACATCATCCGCAAAAAGCAAAAACTTGATTTTGTGGTCAAAAACAGTTTTAATGTCATAAGTCATGTCATAAGTAGGAACGTTGGTTTCATGGTGGATTCGGCGCCCATTGGGACCCAACATATTAACTACCTGTCAAAAAAGTTAAATGTGGAAAAAAATGCAACTCCCAAAAGTTAGAACAATACTTCAGCTACTTATACGTGGCCTCAGAGGCAAAATATTATTTGTTTCATGAGAAAACAAACAAAGACAAATGTAATGCCTTCATAAATGAATTAGTTCTTCATCTTAAGAAAATTACCAGGAGGAAACTGTCAGAAATCGATTGAAAAAAGAAATGAAGAAAAAAAACTTTCCCTCCTTTCTTTGTGTTCTCTCGACCTTTTCTTTTTTAAATAGATAACTCGAACGGATCAAGGGGTCGCGAGAAAAAAAGCCGCTCGCTGGTGGGATAAAACGGGGATATTCTTCAAAGTATTACCTAACTAAATTGATTTATACGACCGATGGCTTTTCCATCGGTAACCCCACCTACTTAGGTTCTTTGCCGTGCAAAAAAAGCTCTCAGCCTTTTAGTTACCTACTTCGAAACTTTGTCGAAGTCGGTTTGTCATTTCCTCTGCTTCCGAAAGTGAATTCACCTCTCACCTAATCAAATGCCTGGTAGACGGAAATATACAACGAACATCAACAGAATTATAACCCCGTAAATTATTCAATGAAGTTTCTTTTCTCTGGAGATAGACCTTTCCTTTGTTCAATGCCTCATTGGTAACAAACCAATATTTTTATGATAGGTAGTGACTAATGAACATGAAATGTCATTCACAATTATATGTAACTGTTGTTTTACGTAAGTTGTCTCGATCACCCAATTTTAAATCAGCGTGTACATTTAAAACAAGATAACTGGAACAGGATGGAGCCAAATCAGCTGTTGATCAATCCATCCCTACGTCTGAAGAACATTGATCTAAGCGGAAGGAGTATCCAGAACATAAACCGTTGTGTAATAATTGACGCTGTATTAAATCAATCGGACTCCATCCTGAACAGCTGGGGGAGCTAAATTCGTTCCGTTTCATCCAAGGTAGTATTGTAATAGGAAATTAAAGGCTAGCAACAGTTTATATTTTCTTCTGCATTATAATGTGTATTATAGTTGTGTATTTTATTTTATTTGGAAACGTCATATTTTTGCCATGCATATTGATCAGTGTTATCGAAAAGCTAAACTATTTTTTCATGTTGATTTGAATGAAGAACCTCCGTTTTATTGAATTACTTTTTTTGTTCATGTATAGTCACCGAAGATTCTGGTATATACACGTCAAGCTGAATTAATTTGACAAGATCAGATAAGCAAAGACAATTCTAAAAATGTTTTTAATACTAAAAACTCAACAAACATCAACTATAATAATAGAAATAAATATCTTAAAACCAGATTTCATAGGAACGATGCGTTCCAGAAGTCATCTACAGTGTAAAGGCACTACCTCAAAAAATTATCTACCAAAACACTCTCAAAGGCGTTGAACGTGGTCCCTTCTATTATTTCCTGGGGAAGATAATAAATTTTATCACAATCAATCACAGCATCTTAGGCTCTTAGAGTCTTCAATGCTCCGAGTCCTGCCGAGTATCGCCCGAAATATAACCAGTTTGGTGACCTGATGAGTATCATAACAATGGAGATACTTTATTTGCTTAAAGCAGTCATTTCTTTCTTTCACTCTCCTAGGGTCAATACGTAAAGAAAAGGCATTGATGAGCTTCCACACTCGACGAATAGTGGCTTGGCATGACTCTCTTTGGGCTTTCTGCAGGGGTTGTTTTATTAGATTAAAGACTATCTGCTAAACAGTTGTATGGCCTACAACACAGTGCTACCTTACAGGCAAGGAGGTGTCCTTGTCCACGGAGGGGCACATCTTCTTCAGGACGTAGATATTGTGCCGCAGTCCTGTCGTCATCAAGTCAACCTGAGGAGTCCACATAAGTATGGTAACGATCGTAACACAAAGCAACTTTACCGCTACTGTCTCAGATACTTACATACATTTTCCTTCATGGATATGTCTTATGACAGAGTAATATGATATGGGGACACATCATACTCAGATTCGGATTCATCGCACTTGAAAACCTCCAAGTACCGATTTTCAGCTCAAAAGACCGTTTATTCTCCGAACCATTCCCCTTTATGAATTATGAGTAAGAACACTTTAAATTTAATGTTGATATGAAACACGGTGAGGTTTCACGAGAATGATAAACACATGCACGAGAATGGAAATAATTTTCAACTGATAGCATCTAATATTCCTGCACGTTCTTAGGAACCACATAAATAATTAGTATAGCATTGTATTAATTTATAAGCATTGCATTAGTATAATATTTTATAAGTGTTGCATTGCATTAGTAAAGTAGGTAGGTAGGTAGATCTTCTACGCTCCTGCTTTCTTGATACAAAAATCAATCAATCGCTCCGAACAACCAACGTTGTTTATCTTGTCTTGTATGCGGTACTTTAGGATATCTGAGCCTCGAAGAACCAAGGTCTACTGCCACCCATTCTAACCATTCCCCGTTCAGGTGCAAGTGTACAAATGAATAAATGCAAAATAACCGACCGGGCTGTCAGAATTCGGGGGAGTAGTAGTGACGGGTGCAGACCGGGCGACAAATGTAGCAGAATTTCCATCCTATTTTTTATAGGACATTGTAACTCCGCTTATATTATATTATAATACAAACATTATAATTCCGCTTGCGGACAAGTCCAAAACACAGAGCCATGGCTCCTCGGAAATGTCATTCAGGACATTTGAATAACTACGAGTATTCTATTGCATTTGTAAGTATGACGTTAGGATATTTATATCGTCTCTTAATGTCCGGAAGAGTCTCCCTATCAAATTTCAACTTCCAAGTTTCTTTCCAGTCTAATAGTGGTTGCAATTATGTAAAAAAAAAACTGAGAAGGATCACCTGAATGTAAAAAATTATTCAGACAACCTCGCTCATACCTCAGAGAGTTGGTCACGCACTGCGCAGTGTTTAACATAATACGGTTAGGTAAATCGAGAGCTTTCCAACGAATGGCGAACGATTTTTGTACGATGATATATGCCTAAGATACAGTTCCGTAGCAACGATTTGGTTGTAAGCGATAATCATCAGAAGATAGAAGCGTACTTAACGCACTAATTGTCACTTTACGGTAATTTTGACTCTTTTTGGCCGGGTTATGCTCATGAGGCACATGCTCATGGCTCTGTAGCACATGGAGAAATTTCGCGTTTTCCATGTCATTTGTGGACAGGGGGCTAGGGCAAAATCATTCCATGCTAATATTTAAAGATACAGCGCTTTGAGTATGTAACGGCTCCCATCTCAACTGGGATATTGTATCTACTCGAACAACCGAAGAAGGTAATAGCTGGATGTACCTGATGCACTGGTTTTATCGGATCTGTCATATCCCACTGCTTCAACGGATGTAGAATTTGGTAATGTACATAATTCGCCATAAGTATACTTGCGTTGAATTTGCAATTTAATCCAAGTCTTGGCAATGTCGTTTACCGCGTTTCAACTTGCGCCTAGACGTGTGGCGATGTGACCCCCTCACCCGCAGCTCCCACTAAAAGCTTTAGTCGGGTAAAGTAGGTGCGTTAAAATATTCAGCAACACTAGCGCACCTGTACCTACCTACCCACCGCAGTCAGATAACACGGAAAATGGGGTTTGCCTCGAGTTATCTCTGGCGGAGAGGAGACACGGAGGTTCTCCGGCTTTTATTTTTCTAGCTCTCCGTTGTTCGCCGAGGGAAATGTGTGTTTTCACATAATTGGGTTTGAGTCGGCGGTCTTTTGTTTTCACAGCTCCATTGTGAGGTATTTGGAGGGAGACAAAGGGGAAATGGGAGAAGGAGGGCTCTAAAAAGCATCCGAAGCCTTCAGGCACCTTTTGAGTTTTTTTTCCCTTTTTTTTCTTGATCTTTTTTACTAACTGGCAATCAAAATGTGTTGATGGTACATCGGTTCCCGGGTTAGTCATTCTTTTATAAAACACCTTCTTTCTCTCAGTATTCAGCTTTATTAGTTGTTTTGATTCGTTCTTTTTCGAGACAGTGTTTTTGAAATAAGCCGACCTCCGACAAACAATTCGATTATGTTTCATTATAAAGTAATTCATTAAAGTACTTTTAAACATCAGATTCAGTTGGGTAAGTAACGCTTAATTTCACAACAACTCGGAAATTAAAAAAGTTATGCAATTAGCCTGGTACTAATGGAACTTCACCTTGCAAAATAAAATAAAATAAAATAAATAATCATAAATAAATAAAACGTTCGTTTACCTGATTTATTTATGTACATCTATTCATACCATTATTTAACTAAGATCTATAGATTATCTAAATAAGATCTATCATTACATACTTATCAATAGTATGTAAGGATCATGTAGTCGTAGTTTAGTTTTTATTGCAAGGTTTCTTTATCCGCTGTAGGTTTTACAAAGTGGTCATCGCTGTATCCCTTGAGGCAGAGTGCGGCGATGCCTCGCTTTGCGGGTTATTATTATTATTTCTCCCCCTCCGATCTGCCAGTGGAGTCCGTGATGGCGATCCGTTTAGTGACAAACGGTAAGCATGGCTCCCCTTAGAATCGTGCCCGTCGCAGTGTCCCTTTGACACCCATTTGAATTGCCGCTAATGACCCTTCCGGTTGAGACGCGGCTTAAATTAAAAAAATTATTAATAAACATAATCAGTCTCAGAATACCTTCAGCTGATAAGTTGTCTTTCGTGTTTAGTCACATTATTTTCAAGGCGTTCCAAAGGCGATCTATTCCAAATTTTAGTACTGTAGGTTGACCAGGACAGCAATCAGCCTTTGAGGTCCATAAGCTGATCAATCCGCCTCCATACCTTGTGAAATTTACGTGTTCTAGAAGTGCTCTATTTCAAATGTCATCACCGTAAATCGATGTGGAAAGAAATTAGCTTCTCCGTGTCCCAAAGGAGCTCCACTTCAATTTCAGCACCGTCAGTGGATTAGGAAAAGGATTGGCTACAGAGGTCCCACAGCTGATCAGAGTATCTCCATACTTTGTGATTGTAATGCAGATGTAGATTGTTGCAGATGGTTTACGTTTCAAAATCCGTTGAATCCAAAACGCAACTATCTTCTTTACAACCATTAAACGGAATCTAAAATGGTACAATATCTAAATGTAATTGCATAGGCGTAGACGCCTACCGATGAGACATTAATTAAAATAAAAAGAACAGCTACACATTACAAGTCCTTCTGAATTTAACAAGAGCTGACGTGCCAACTGAACACTAATGAGGTAAACTAAATTACCTACCTGCGCTTCTCAAGTCCATCTAAAGGAGACAGAAGTTACAATAAACTCGATTTCGTTAAGTAAATATCCCATTGGAATTATATCAGCTGATTCAATTGCCTTAATTTTTTAGGTGACTTTTACTATTTTTTACCATTATTTGCGATTCACTCGAGTTGGAGTCTTTTTTTACCATGTTTTAGCCATTAGGGAAAACACGGATGGAGGTATAGCGACCAGGGTGTTTCATTCGATTCTTTGGTAAGATATCTATAAATGAAACTTAAAAAAAAAAAAACTGTTACCTTGAAAGTTTTTGAGATCTTGATTTTTAAAAATATTTCAGCCCTCAACAGGGGCGAGGCGCGACTTTTTCCCGCACTCACTGCAGAAATATTCCCATACCAATGATTAACCTCACGGAAAATTGTATAGAAAAATTAAGGCTAACGGTAGAAAAGGTTAGAAATAACGAAGAATATATAAGTAACGAATTATCTCTCAGTTCGTGGAGTTCATTAAATAAACTGCATACCTCATGCCTGCGAGCTCCGAATATCTTACTCTGCAGATCGATGATATTGTCATCAGGTGCTGGAGTAGACATGATGCAAGAGTATGAGCGGCACTCTTTGAACATCTCTGAAGTTCCTATTACTATCAAATCAAATACTCGAGATCACAGCCGAAAAAAATATGTTGGTAGATACCCAAAACCGAGCCACTGAACTATCAGAGAGATGAGATGATAATGTGATAAGAATAACAGGTTCCTACCCCAATTTTAACGAAATCTCCCGAGATGCGCCGATCTTTGCCAATTTGAGACGTACCTTACAATCAGGCTGTTTCAGATCTGCAAGCTTCATGTGCTTCCCGTAGAGAGCATGGGGCAGCACTTATCCTGTCTCGTCCGTCAGGTCACGGGCTTCCAACCCTGCATATTTTTGAAACAACAGAACTGTCACAGAACTTTTTCTTTCGTTTGGTTACAAAATTAAGATGAAAAGTATTCTTCAGACTCTGCTATTCATCGCCACATCTAGCTGATGAATGGACGCCTTGCCAATCCTACAGCTACATCCTAAGCTTAAGGGTTGCAAATTTCATGGGGGAGGGGGTTAAAAAAAATTTCGTGGTCCATTGCAAAGGTTCATTATTGAAAATAATAAACCAAAATCTATGCAAAGGTGAAAAAGAGAACAACCTTTTATCACTCACTAATGATTGACGTGATACATTGGACAAATTTCCGAGTGATAGGAAATGCTTTTTATGACTTCACTTTATTCTTCTGTCTCGTGAGAGAACTACTTGGCCCCATTTCTCCACTACCTCCCTCAGAATCATGCTCAATATGACAAATTCAATATGATGACATTGCTGGACACGCCTCAGTGGTACAGGCTCCTTGCCAATATACAGCCCGTCCGTTTCACTGTGATGGCTTTTGCAATTAATGAATGCTGATCCGTAATGTCCTACCTCATTCACCAGTGATCTTTTCAACGTCCTCTTATTGTTCATTAACTGTGATTAAATGAGCGCTTATCTGATAGATGTTTTCATATTGAATCTAAGCTTATGCATTGAGACAGTTCCTGAACACACTGACAGCTACAAACGTTTCTACTTCTGTGATGGCATGAAATTTCATACTCTTGGTTAATCTAATCCCAAATGAAGTTAGATCGTCGGCCGTAAGACTATTATAGCTTTGAGCGACTCTCAAACAACGGGACTGAGGAGCACTTGGAACATTGTTCGCCTCCTTGAAGTAAGGTTGAACAGCCGACACCTCTTGACCTCCGGCCGCCCTCATTGGCCTGTTGTACAACAGCGTAATATCGATCGTATATCTCATTGTATACGGCACAGTATGGTTACTCTATTGAGAAATCTCAAAAACTGGAGTTCAGATCCAATATCATCATTTCATATTCTGCACTCAACAATAAATTATACCAATTCCAATTGAACAATTTATCCTATAACCTGATGAAGAAACAAACGAAAGTTATTTGATCGGTCTGGACAACGTTTTGCGAACGTCCTTCGTTAGCGGGAAGTTAAATCATGTCATAAACCCCATAATAAATTTGTCTTCGGGCCAGTTAATCTTACTTCTTCAAGAGTGTGAAAGAGTGAAATACATTACATATACCAGTTAATTTGTATTTAGCACTCTTATAGATACTTATATTCTGAGATTTAACTCAAGCAAAACTATAGTAAATTATTAAATACGAATATAATTATCTATATTAGTGTTGATCGGTGTTTATGTACATATGTGCAAACGCAACCACGCTCAAATTGCAGGATCGATTGAATAAGAATGTTCTCAAAATTATGGGTTCATGGGATGGTTTTTAGTCATAGTGAAATCCTTGAAACTCCTGCAATACCCTAAATCGGGAAATTTCTGACAAATTCATCAGAGAGAACAACACCATAATTTAGGAGGTTGTTTACTTTTTCATTGGTATTGGAGTGTTGAATGATGTATTCACTTTGCTTTTCATTTTAATGAATACGATGAAGTACTATGGTTTAAATTAATTCGTAAAGGGCTTATATAATTTTGTAAAGGGTTTAAATAAATGTGTGGAGTTCAAATTATATTTGTGAAGGGTTGAAATAAATTTGTAAATGCTGCAAAGCTTTGTTAATAATAGTTTGCAGCTTGTGAATCTGTATTGCTTAAAGGTCAAAATTTCCACTGATAATTTTTAATGGAAAATTATGATTAATTTCTTTAAAATTCAGGAATTCTATGATATTGTATGATAGTTGATATCAAGCGGTGATCCAGGATTTCACTGTTTTCGGTTCAATGTGGCATACAAAGCAAAACCTAGCGTCGATGTAAGTCATTTTACATTCCTCCAGTTGAATATTCAACCCCTGAATCGAAACTAAACGACTCCCACCCGCCCTATACAACACGGTGGCAGTTTGGCATTGCCCATAACGAACGTCCAGATGAAAAATTAATTCATCGGCAGCTTCATCTACGCAACAGCCCAGGGCTACGAACACACCAGCTGCCCTTTGCTGATTAATGGTTAGGCATTAAGAATGATTTAAGAGCTTTATGCTGATTGGTGGACTAAGCCGAAAAAAGAATTAATGGATTTGGTGCCGTAACACTGGTTCATTCATATATGCAGCGGTATGTTGTTATGGATGAGTCCAATCGATCGTTAGTATTTGCGGATGCGCTTCGTTTATTCTGTTTTTTAATTTATTCATGCTAAATTCAGGTATGATCCAATCTGATTTACTAATCACGCTGAATAATTTAATAGTGCATTCGGCTAATTCATTATTTGTCATGGTTGTATTTGAACAATCCGTAAGCATCGTGTTATAATACTCGCGCATCTTTCATTCAGTATTGGATCATTTATCCTTTCTCAAAGCAACAAACTAGTAAATATTTACAAATCTTCCTCAATACCAACAGGCCTAGAGAAGAGATTTGAAATCCCTCGAAATTATTCCCCATGATTTTCAAGAAACTTTTTTTAACGTTGAGAGCGAAGAAAGGAGTAACAGAGACCCTCATAAATTGGTTTATTTTTGGGCAAAATTAATTCTTCAGGACTATCTGCCAATCAACAAAACGGGAATACATCACAAAATCAACATAACCCATGAAGAGTTTATAACGACATGAATAAAATATAAATCTGATCCGTTTAGATAACAGTGGAACTTTATGATCGACCTAATTATAAAGTGAAGAGTTTTGTATAATTGTACTATTATACAATACATTTTTTGAATTGGGCAGCACCGCTCTTCTGATACACTACATTGTTAACGAATTTTCGTAGGCTCCAAAATAAAAAATACGAATAGTCTTAATTGAAATCCGTAACGTTTGTAGGTTATTTGCAAATTTTTGTAGAAAATTATGGTAAATGTTACAATGGCTCCAAATATTTTTAAATAAGTAAATATTTTACAGAAGTTTCATCATGTAAATCCGTTTTGAGGAATTCTGAAACGAATTCTAGAATTTAATGCTTTCTCAATATATATATATATATATATATATATATATATATATATACAGGGTGGTCCACGAGATAGGCTCCCCCTCCCTTTATTTGCTCAATTCGTCGAAGTAAAAAAAAGCTATTCTTCACCACTTTCATCGTAGCTTAAAAAATTACAAAATTGCGCATTGCACATTTGCGCAAACATGCGCAATTGACATAAACTTTGTTTTTTAAATGGGAACCCCCATTTTCTATTGCAGATTCGAATTCTTCGTGGACTTTCTTGAAGAAATGACCTATCATTCGATTTTTTTAGTGCGCACAAACGGACGCAATTTCGCTCCAAAAACGCTCAATTCCGCTCTATAAGCGGAAAAATTGTGAAATAAGTACTGAGTTTTTTAAAATATTCAATTGCCACTTGTAATACACGATTTTGGGGTATTTTTTCGTGCCGAACCACGTAATAATCTTCATTTATTGATAATTGCAACATCAACTTGGAAAAACACCTAAAAATTGACCAGAATCGCACTTTTTTTATTCATTCCATACAGTTCAAAGCGTACTAAATGTAGTTTTTTTAATATGCACAAAAAAATTCCTATAAATGGCTAAAAAAAGCTTTAAAAAATTCTTAAATTTATATTTTATAGCAGAATTTTAGTTGAAAGAAGTTTACTAACGATAAACTGAAACATTAACAAATTTCAAAAAAAAAAAAAAAAAAAATCGTAATTCCAAAATTCTAATATCAGTACTTAACTGCTGTAAAATTGTTAGTTAACACTTTATTCGAACTCAAAGTGTTTAAATTTCCAAATTGTGGATAAAATTGAATTAGTCACACAAATTCTGACCACTGAAGCTAATCATGTCCTGAATAAACTAAGAGGACAGCCCTCTGACGAGATAGCAAAGAACATTTTAGGAAACGCAACCGATCTCAAAAATTTGGTCAATTTTGAGCCTTTTTTCACCTAAAAAATCTATTTTTCTCACCGAATGGTCGCAATCGATTCAGCGGTGAAAAATACGTTGACTGTGACACACATGTCCTACTGTTGAAAAAATAAAATAAAATAAAATAAAATAAAATAAAATAAAATAAAAAAATAAAATAAAGCATTTTTTGGGCCATTAAATTGTAAATTTGAACCTGAAATCCTGGTGCGATCGGGCTGGCCAACGAACTCTACCTGTGAAGCATAATATAATGTGATCATTTACAAAAATTCGCTCATACGATCATGCTGCATGACTTGAACTGTCTATTTCGTTCCCTTTTGTATAGTTGCAACACAAATATTCTTACCACTCAACTCACTAGAAGTGTTCCCATATTTCCCACACTCGTGTTAAGTTACGCCGTGAAAGATCAAATAGAACGGACGCTTTGAAACTTGTGTTTAAAAATCTCACTTTGCACGTACTTCCAATATACCAACTCCACCGTTATCGGTAGGTCGCTTCACGTTAACATTTACATAATCGTCAATTTAAATGCAATCAACTTCTCTTCATTTCACAATTTCACTTCCCTAAGGTTCCGGACATGACACCTAGTAGCTGGAAAGGTCTCGATTCAATACCCCAGGGAAGACGAGAGTCGAGAGAAGGTTCAGCGTTCTTTCGATTTCCCAAAGGTGTCTCAAACTCCCACATAAACTCGAAGCGCGTCTATTTCAACTAAATCGAAAGTAAGTTTCAATTGCGAATGGAACGTTCTTTGATTAAATCGTAGCAACTCACTACTCAAATCATGGCTACTTCTGAATATCCAGCGAGTCCCGCATTGCCGAACATTCAATAAAGCATTGCAATCCCATTGCCAAGCATTCAATCTATACTATTTATAAGAATGAAACTCCGTTTGCCTGTCGTGTCTATGCACGGCCAAACGGCTGAGTGGGCCGGATCTACGAGTGAGGGGATCTTCTTGGGATTTTCCAAAAGTGGGAGCGAGCGAATTTAAAATTGTTTAATCCCACCCGAACCATGGGCCGTAGGGCGGGAGGGGGGTCGAAGTAAGAATTAATGTGCGCTTTTTGGCCTTCCCCGCTTCCCCTACCCCTCTAAACGGCCGTTGACAATTCCGGAAAAATACGGGTTTCGTAGGTTTTCCTACGAGGAAGACGACGGCGCGATCGGATCGCGAAAAAAGTATCGGGAAATGCGTCAAAAAATAAACCATAGATACGAGACTCGCGGGATAAGTAACAAACTAGAACTTCGGCCCAGCATTGGCCTCCATCCGATCCCACCCTGTCAGCACAAACTTGGTTTTCTTTATCTCACTATTGCTCTACAAATTTCAACACGAGACCAGTACGAAGGATGTAACACTGTTTCATACCTACCTAATCCCATTTTGTGAAACTACTTCCATGCCATTGTGAATGTCGTTCTCTTGAAATTATATCACACTATGACGTTTGAATTTCGTATGCTTCTTACAAATGCAGAGATAGAAAAAAATGGGCTGTAAAGAGTGCTGTACTAATCCACAGTAACATTAAAGGGTTCACATCCCCATATAATTTATAAATATAGTATATTATTATTCAACATTAGGAGTATATTTTCAGTCTCGGTGAGTTGTGTGAATCCACCACCACCCTTACCAGTTCGGTTGTGCAATAGGCGAAAATCGGGCAAACGCAGTAAAAAAGAGTGACTATTGGCTTGGCCCAAATTGGATGATATCATGCCTTTTGTTGCTTGGCAATTTCTGTACGCTGAGCCTCTTTTTGGAGGAATTTATTCATATGCACGAATTGAATGAATGGCACTTAATATATTCCTAACTATGCAGATTATGAGCTAATTCCTAACTTGAGTTCTGATTTAAAATGAAAACTAATTCTGATTTGCACGGACTCACTCAGCACCAAACAGCTGGAAGAGAATAACTAACATAGGAACCAAACATAAGAAGAGAATAACTAACAGAGAGAACAACTTAATTGGCCGACTACTAAGATAAATAAATAAAATAAATATAAATATACCTATAATAAATAAAAATAAATAAAATAAGTGGAGAACAAGAAAAAAAAAGTATATGTATGAATGAAAGCTCACGAGGATTGTTTGCAAATGAAAGGGTGGATCAATTAGCCAAACAAAGAGCGGCAACAGGAGGAATATTGTAAACCCCGGCCATGACAGAGGAACTGAAGCCATTAATTGCCAAAAAAATATAGAGAGAAATGGAGACAACAATATATTCGATCACACAATGCCCGGTTCTACAAGCAAATCCAACACTTCCCACCGCAAATACCGTAGTTCATAAAAAAAAACAGTTAATACGAGTAAAAGTATCGGAAGAACAATTATGCAGATTAAGGGTTGACCGCGGAATTTGCGAACAATATTTGTTCCGGATCCAACAACTAGAGTCACCTCAATGCCGAGCATGTGGGCATCCGAATGGAACCCTTGAACACTTGATAATGGAATGTGCGACGCAAGACGAGAAACAGAGCAAATTTTCTCAGTGCAGTGTCAAAAAGAACTTCAATAATTTGAAATTACAACTTTATCCAAGCATCAAAGAATTTATTAATTTACAGAGAATTGTACAATTTTTTAAGAAATTCATCAGAACATAAAAATATAATGTAACTACATTAACAACAGTAACAATATTAACCACATGGCTGTGAACATAATTGTAATGCCAAAATAAACAATTTAAAAAAACTAAAGTTGGCATATCCTGCGAATTTGTTCCTGTAGGGGTGTGGGATGAGCACGATACAGATTTCGGTTCCAGTGGCATTCGAGGAACATTATTGTACCAGTAAATCGTTCTCTACGATAGCTTCATCCACCCTTCTTAGTCTACCCAGATCACGTCCCTTGTGTCGTAGATGTTTCTTGGATAAAACCTCATTTAAAACTTCGAGCTCAGCTTACGGTATTATAGCCGAGGTCAGATTAAGGCAATAGAGTCACGTAACCCTGACGCCTGCTTCCAGCTATCTCAACGGCGGCATTTCGCTATGGCTGGAGATATTAACCGATTGTACGCATTTTGTGATGAACTCGAACATTCCAGATATGCCTATTATATTGGAATATACAGGGTGTATAAAATTGAATGGACCAGCTATTTATTTTTCATTTTTGAAGGTATCAAAAAAACGGTAAATGATAACTCCCCTTTATTGCTTCCTCACTACCGAAGGTAGGGAAGCTTTGAGTTCGTGATTGAAGTCGAAAAAATGTTTGTCCTTCAAAATCGAAAGTTCCACTTGCTTTTTGCGGTTCAGAGCTTGCTGATAAATTTTGGTCCCGTATGTGTCTGTCTGGCTGATTTCTGTCTGGCTGATGTCTGTCTGTCTGTGGTAAATCCGTGTCACGACCAAAACTATACCAAGTTTCTGTTCGATTCCGATGAAATTTTCAGGGAGCAGATTAGCTCCTAGACGGTCCCCTATAATTTCCGATTCCGTCGAATCAACAACTTTTTCAGCTAGCTAGAAATTGGTAGGGGACAATCTACAGCCTAGCCCACAAATTCCCTGAAAATGTCATCAAAATTGAACAAAAACTGTGAAAACTAAGGTTGTTACAAGGATTACACATTTGCGCATACGCCTCTGCTACAAATGGTATAAACATGTTGAAATTGACATGGGATCACTCAATTTTCTTCACCAAGTCATCTCCCATCTATCCTCCAAATTCAGCGAGAGTGAGCGAATATAAGGGGCGAGAAAATTATGCTTGTTGGAAAAGCCATTCGCGCATGTCCAGAGTGAAGTAATGATTTGGGAACAGCGAAACTGATAGGGCTCATTTACTGCCTAATCCGCATATTCCCTAAACATGTTGGACGAAAACTGTAGAAGTTAAGATTGTTTCATGGAGTTCACGTTCGCGCATGCGCAGAAGCAACTAATGAAACGATCATGTTGAGATTGATATGGAATTCTCAAATTATCTGCTCCGAACTATCCTCCAAATAGTGAGATCGAACTAGTAGGGCGTGAGAAAATGATGCTTGGTGGGATTTACGTTTGCGCATGCGCAGAGCGAAGTATTGATTCAGAAACAATGAACACACACACACACAAACACGGAAAGAAAGTAGTTCAGATTGTCTAAAATGTAAAATGAGAGTGGCAATTTTGATTTTTGGGACAACAATTTTTTCATCTGTCGAAAGTGAAAACAATGCTTCCGTTACATAAAGGTAGACTCGGAAGCAATTATGAGATAAAACCAACGCTTTTTCAATGCTTTATAATTTCAAGATACACTAACAAGATATCTTAGCACAGTCGTTAAGCACCCATCTCACCATACATATGCCACACTCAGTAAGATAACGTAGATGTCCTCGAATGTATGATTCACATTGCTTGGCTAAAAAGGGTTAAATTGAAATCACCATCAGATTACTCCACTAGAGTGAGTCACCTTTCATGAGATACGACCGTATTGCGTGCCTCAACTCTGAGCGTGAATGGCACTCAGTCAACAAATCATTTCATACGTGTTCATTTGAGTAGAGAAATACCCGAGATAAACGTTTACCAACAATTCTTCGTTCTAAATCAGTATTTTGAGTCGCGGTAGTAATGTTGCAAAAGCGGTTCTAGCTCTAAAATGGTGAAGTATTCCCTTAATATTAACACAAATAAGAACTCATAAATGTACGGTGTTTGACCAATAAAATTCCGCTCATCATTCCAGACAAAATTTGAAAAAAAGTAAAATCTAATTTTTACATCTGATGTTGTAGGAACAAAAAATCCTTCAAAGTACTGCACAAAGATTCATTATTTCTGTATTAGATATAGTCTATAACTATTAAACGAAGTCTTAAATTCACACTAAAGGTAACTTCATAGACGTAGACACCTACCGAGGAGAAATTAATTAAATTAAATAAAACACCTACACTTAGGTACTATTTATAACATCGCATTATTGCATTAATATGTTGTAAATGTACGAAGAAATGTGTGATGAATCGAGAGCTTTCCAACGAATGGAGAACAATTTTGGTCTGATGAAAACTAAAGAACTTTCATTTCCCCAGCAACGGCTTGGTTGTACATGAAAATCATGAGACAAAATTTCGTGAAACATCGCCGTCTCCCAACCGCGTCTCCCAAATAACGTGATACTTTTCGCCAGTTAGCTCATGGCTAAAGCATGTTCCATGCTAAAAGTAACCATTACTCAATGTAATCATTATCATCCATCTCTGTGCATACGTTTATATGACAGAGTTCATTCTCTGCTAGGAAGTTTTAGAAAAAAGCACTTTATGTGGGGTACCTACCCACATATTTTTAGTTACGTCAACGCATTCTGGGTGTCTAAAGAGTCCAAAATGATCAACGGAATCTTGTGCAGATTTTAGTCTATCGTTTAGTAACATCCTAAATCAAACAGTAAACAACTCTGTAGTTGAGAAATTCAATTTCGTAGGTACAACTTACTTCATCAAGTGTTTGAAAACCATCGTTTGCTGGAAAGAGTATTACGCTACGAATCCAATAGGACCTTTAAGCCGACAAAATTGAATTCCCAATCAACTTCGTTTTACGCCTTCACTCGGTCAAAAGAAAGCTCACCATTCCATCAAGTTTGTCGGGTCAGAAACGTCGTGAAAAGTGCCCGTCAAGGTGGATATAATTAATCCATTTAGAACCGTCTCAGCATACACTTCCTAATTTACTCGACCTAACTCTCGCTTTTTTTTTCTCGCCAAGAAGATAAACTTCCTTCAACTTTCGGAGTCAGAGAAAGATGGAAATTAGAAACTCGAAAAACTGAAGCGACGCGACGGTGGGAAGGGGATTGAAAGTTTTCCCTGAAGGAATATAATTATAACGAGAAAAATGAGACCGCGGGGTTTTCTCTTCGTTTTCCGCATAAATAAGAAACAGTTGGCGTTGCGGTGAATTCAACTCGCACGATATCGTTTTAAACAATTCTTCATATACGACCTAAAAAAATTGAAATTTTGGTGTACTGGTTCTATAACTATGAATAAGAGACCCAGTAATCAGCTCTTGATATTGCTAGTGAATAAAGCTAAGTCAGTGTTTCTTAAATTGTTTTTTCCATGTACCCTCCGAGGAGAAACGAGAATGGTCATGTACCCCCTACAGTCCTACACCCATTATCCCTAACAATAAAATTCAAAGAAGCATCATGATTTTCATAACTTAGGAATTATTGTTAATAGAATACGACATTTTATATTTATCAACTGTACCTAAATGTAGAATACAAATTTATAAACACATTCATGATTATCTATCTGGGGCTGCACACGGCACCAAAGGTTCTGCTGGGTGTCCAATGTTGACGTTTTCTGCCTCACTGGAAGAACACACTTCGTTTGAAACACTGCTGCAGGAGTCTTCTGCAGCTCCTTCCCTTTTTCTACCACGGATCCATATTATTAAAAAACGTAATAAACAACAAAATGGGAATCCAAAACCTGTCGTGCCTTATCTTTTCCCGACGATTCTATCGGCCCACTGATGAAGGTACATTCTGTGAAACGTATAGCCTTGAATGAAAATGCATGAACTTGAAGACAAGAGGTTAGGGTTAGGTACAACCAGTACCGACAACCAGAGTGTGAAAAAATTGAGCATAATGGAATATACGTTTGCGCATGCGTTGAATGAAGTATTGATTTGGCAAGAACGAAACTGATAGGGGACCATCTACAACCTAACTGGCGCATTCTTTGACAATTTAATCGAAATCGGATGTAAACAGTGGAAATTAAGGTGGTTACAAGGATTTTACATAGGCGCATACGCAGTAGCTATTTTTGATACAATCATGTTATTATTGATATAAGATGATCAAATTGTCATCCCCCAACTATCAACAAAATTTGAGCGAGATCGGATGACTAGGGCGTGAGAAAATTATGCATGGTAGAATTCGCGCATGCGCAGAGTGTGGTATTGAGTCAAGAACGATGAAACTGATAGGGCATCGTGAACTCTAGCCCGCATATCCCCGGAAAATTTCATCCAAATCGGATGAAAACTGTGGAAAATAAGCTTGTTACAAGGATTTGCGGACACACGACAGACACACACACACACACACACACACACACACACACACACACACACACACACACACACACACACACACACACACACACACACACACACACACACACACACACACACACACACACACAAACACACACACACACACACACAGACAGACACGGAACCAAAGTTGTTTGGAATGGTCTAAAACGTAAAATGCGAGAGGAAATTTTGATTTTTGAGACCACAAATGTTTTTCTCCCAAAAGTGAAAACAATGCTTCCACTACCTGTAGCTAGACTCGCAAGCAAAATAATGCGTAGTTTAGGAACTGTTGGTGGAAAAAAATTTATTTATCGTAGTCTGGGTCTTTGAAGACTCAATTACTTGACGGTCATGTTGTTCGAAGTCGTAAAACTCAGAGAATTCTTCGGTTCGATGTTGAATTCCTATCTTCAGGACCTGAGATGTAATATTAGCTGAGTTTCATAGCTAACAATGATAACTACTTTTCTAGGCGTATTTTAGGAGTTGTCTAAATTTCATGTCATGTAATGTGGTCTGCCATTCAAAAGCTGCTGCGATAAATTATCAGACTTAACTAAATACAATCTAGTAAACTCATTTCAGAATATAACTAATCGGAAACTTATGAAAATTAGATTATGGCAAATCATAACGGTTTTTCAGGCTCAACTACTAATCAAAAGTCGCTCCCAGGAGTCAGTAGACTTGTTCACAGTTTTTTTCAAAATGATAGGCAGCTATACATTATTTATGTGAAGGGATGATAGATAATTACTGTAATTTAGACAGAAATTGATTGATACGAAAAAACACCAAATTTTGGAAGGTAAGTTTTAGATGCTACATATCAGATCATGTACTTGACCTCCAACTTTGGCCACATTAACCACTAGAAACAGAATTTTCTCTCCATTGAATATACATGTTGAACCTTTCCTGGCCTTTTGTGCCATAATAAGCGGATTGCTCCATTAACCAGTGATACAATAAGCGGTGTCTACTGTATCACGGAGTAACATAGGAGTTGAGATTATATACTACGCGATGGGATGACCTCGTGATCATCCGACCTCACAGCAAAGTTGTCATGGATCTTAGTGCATGGATGGATATTAGTGAAGGGCCGCAAAAAAAGGAAGCAGTAACCTTGGGGACGAGACCGCTGAGCAACTGGCCGGGATACCCCTCCTCAAACATAAAGAAAGCTCTGGTTGTTCGGTGGTTATGTTTCAACGGGGTATTTCGAGTTTTGGACTCTCGCCAATTCCTCGTCTAGCTCATTTGCTGACCTCTTTCAAAACCATTTGGTTTTCAGGAACTCAGTACTGAAGATTTATTTATTTGTGAACATGGGACGTGTTTTAACCCCCTCCCCAATTGAAGTTACAAAAATAATTCAAAATAATAGTTTCACCCAAATTTTAGGTTTCCAAGTTATCTATTGCTTTTAAGGAGGTTAAAACAACCATATCTGGGATGTTTGGTGCCTTGTAAGTACCTTCTACTCACGTGCTTGTAAGTACATACATTCGAGTTGATTTTCACGAATCTTATCGAAAAAATTGATACCAAAATTTATATAGGTCAGTTATTTTAGTTATAATAAAACTGTGCTGTCTATTGATTCTATGGAGTGTACATCATTGTAAATATAAATTTTTGTGTTCCTTTACATAAGATATGGATAGGTTAATCGTGTACGAGGCAAAAACGTGTTCCATGTTTTTCAATTTTAGCCGCAGGCCGTTCTTGCGCCAAAAAATCAAGCTTTCCAAACGAAAGGACGAGTTTGAGCACATTAAATTGGTCTAATTTCGGAAAATGTACTTAAAAATGGCTAAAAACGGCTAAAAATTGTCAAATTTATATATTTTAGCAGAATTTTAGCAAAAACGAGTTGATCAACAGCAAAATTGAACGTTCTAAAATTTACGCACAAAATTTTCAGAAATTTTTTACACAAATTTCATTAATATTTGATGAAAAAATCTATTAAAAAACTCCCAAATAGAGCGGAAATTTCCGATTCTTCTTTGAGTAGCAGAATATTATTTTTAAGAGTTTTGCTGCCATAAAATTAGTAGTTGACTGTATTATGATATGTTAAATAAGTTATATGCATTCGAAATGCTCGAATTTCAAAACAGTTCAACAAATTTCAAGAAAATATGTTTTATCACATAATATAAAACGATTAGTTACGAAAATTCGCTCACACGATCATGCTGCATGACTGGAACTTTTATTCTTTCCTCATCAAGAGCTCAAACTTCAAAATGTCACGAGAAGTGACGATAATTCGCTCATACGATCATGCTGCATGAATTATAAATCAACATTTAGGCCTAAAATTGAGGGGGATTACAGTTATCTTCTTTGAAGCCCCCATACTAACGGATTATTTAAATCAATGGGGCGTAATTGAGTGAAGGGCCGCTTATACAGGGTCCCTTCGTATGAAACAATTAATTAACTCATTGTTTTCTGTGAAATATAATTTGAGAAGAGTACTTACCCGGTGTTTTCTTTCTGCGACACACGGCGATTGGAGATAACCTACAGAGAATGTCAATATTTGCTCGTTGTTACCGCTAGTGGGTAAACTTCATCGATGCGAAAGTTCATTTTGCGGGTGGGACATAAGCGGGAGGTTCACAGGAAATTGGTTTTTCGGGGTCTCCAGGACCTGAAACTCCGCGAGGGGGTCGGGATTCATCAGACCGAGTCACTCTGCTGATACAAACTCATTTAGGTGTACTTAAGAGGACAAAGTTGTCTACAATTTTCCGTCATGATGTAAACTCTATCCTTTATCAGTTAACTCTAGACCTTGTAAACTTAGAACAGTTTATTATTGTAATAAACTTTGGTTACCGTGTAGGAATGTAAAATTATCAAAAGTCAAGGAAATAAATCGAACTATTATATTAATTTAAAAATGTCTGCCGTGTTGAGTGTGGCACGCAGCTTCCTCGTTTACCTATCATGAATGTATAGATCATTGAAAAGTTTTAAATGATCTTCAAAAATTTAATAACAGAAAAGAATAAATTAAAAAGTAGCCTGAAACGTCATAATTGGTCAATTAAGAAACGAACAAATGGTACTCAAAGTAATTTACGTTTGTGCAAGCGCAGAATGAAATGATGAGTTGAAAACAATGAAATAGGTACGGGACCATCTACAACCTAAACCGCGTATTTGCTGACAATTTCATCAAAATCGGATGAAAACTGTAAAAATTAGGGTCATTACAAGTATTTCACACTGGCACAGGCGTAGTAGCTAAACTGTGAGTTTTTGTTTACTCTGTATGCCTGAAAGCAGTGTTTTTCCAATTTTTCAATTTTAGCCTTAGTTTTTTTAGTCAAATTTATGTGCCAACCGTTGTCAGCCTCAACTGCAACCAGTTCTTGTTTTTGTTATGACATTTAACTATACATCCATGACCGTGATGATGGTTTTATGTAAACCGAAAGCTCTGCGATCAGGACTTTTATTCGTTTTTGACCCTTATCCTGATAATTTGACAACATACATATTGTGGGTCGATCGTCTCTTTCTCAAACTGATAGGGGATTGACCCCGACCCCCAGCCCGCACATCCCCTGAAAATGTCATCCAAATCGGATGGAAACTGTGGACAATAAGCTTGTTACAAGAATTTGCGGACATGACAGATACACACACAACACACACACACACACACACATACAGACAGACACGGAACCAAAGTTGTTTAGAATGGTCTAAAACGTAAAATGCAAGTGGAAATTTTGATTTTGGAGACCAAAAATTGTTTTTCTCCCGAAAGTGAAAACAATGCTTCCGTTACCTATTAGCTAGACTCGGAAGCAATTAGATGTCTGTAACATGTATTTTATATGTATGTCTGGCTAACATCTCGGCTTGACGGCTGAACCAACTTCGGTGTGGTTTTTTGCAAAATACAGAATAAATTATTATCGACCCAAACGCAGCAATCTGTCGTGAAATTATCAGGATTGGGGCCAAACAAATTATTCCTTCTCTTTCGCCCCATCATTCAAAATTCATTTTTTGCAAAATGATCAGCGTTTTTCAGTAACGACTGTAGGCTATATACTCTACACGTGTATATATACTCTATACGTGTAGGTATATATTCTAGTTTGTCATCGTGAACGGGAACCTTCCTAGCAACGTCCCACCCTCCGCAGCATCCAGAATCTCCCGGTTGGTATGTTTACATTGCTTTACCGCACAATGACTGGCACCTCCCTAAGCGGCGAAACGCTGAGAAGGACGAAGCTGGGAACAGCCAGAGACAAGCAGGTTGGTTACCCGAGCCATGTTATCAGACGCGACGTGCCCTGGGGAACAGGGTGGAGGTCCAAAATGAGACACTACGTAGGGGAGACTGGGGTAAACAGGGCCTTTCCACCTTCTAAATTCCTGAAGGACTTGCAGCTGTATAAAAACACAGGTATACAAACGTGGCGCTCCTAGATGATTTTTCAATCCGGGGGCTGAATCATCAGATGAGCTTCAAAAATGTCTATGATCGACCAACCAAAAATTTGTGCTTGAAAAAATCAATACGAAAGGTGATTCGTTTTTTCCTCACAGCTTTTTTTCAAGCATAGTGCAGAGCAACAATTCAAGACTCTTAACATCGAAAAATGTTTTAGTTGCGTAGAGTAATATTTTTGTTGCGTCACTTTTCCAGAAAAATAAAATCGGGGTAAATAGAGCAATCCCATGGGGGAAAATAAGACCCATGTTTTCGTGTCAAATTTAGAGGAAACTGGACTGGGGTAAACAGGGCCATGGAGTAAATAGAGCCTTTCCAGTATTTGTTCTTTCCACTTCCTGCCTTTCCAGTTCCTGAGCAAATAAAACTTCAAATTGAAAAACATACATTAAAACAACGCGATGATAGATGAAGAAAAGTTGGAAATCAGGATGAAGAAAAACAAAGTCGGAGAAGTAGAAGATGTCGTCAAATGTGGGAATCAGAGTTAGGTTACGAAATATTTGACAAGACTCGACGTGTGAAGACGCGTGAAACACCAAGAGAGCACCGTAGAAACAGCTACCGTGTTAGCGAAATTTGGATTTTCCCTAGATTCACGTACACCGTATTAGAACACCGTGGTAACCAGGAACTCTCTATTTGTACCTACGACAGGAAATTTTTCCCGAAACGGCATCATTTGTTTTAACCAAATGGAAGGAGTTTTGGAAAACTCCCATAGAGATCAAACGATAACGCGATTTTGACATGGATATGTCTTTGCTCTGGGGGGTCAACCAAAAATTTTCGTCACGCGAAAGTTGATGTCACGATTTCCATAACTATAATGATTTTCACGTAAAACCCAGCCGTTGCTAGGGGAATGGAACTTCCGCAGTTTTCATCGCACAGAAATCGTTCGCCACTCGTTGGAAAGCGCTTGATTTGTGTGATAAATGTTCAAATCTCAAGCTACCGATTTCCCCCTCCTTACTACCTGGCTACATTCCTAAACTAAGTTGATTGGACTATAAACAATTTATTTTCGTTTGGCAGCACATGATTCAGTTTGGCGAAATTTAATATTTACTGTCAACTGCTTGTTGTTGACATCATTTGGGGAGTTAATAACATGTGGAGGAGACTCTAGACATGACCCGTTTTCAATAAGCCAACAACAATAACAACTCATTGTAGTGGCTTCTCTCCACAGTTATTTTCAACATTTTCTATTTCTAGCCGGTATACAATCCAAAGTTAAAGGATTTGTTTACAACTCTCGAGGGCAACCGTTATGAAATCCCCAATCAAAGACATATCCATGTAACATGGTATCTGCTTGTAAAGCAGATAGTGGAACTGGTCTACGCGTTTCTTTAGGTGGGTACTCTGTGTACAAGTAAGTACATAACTTTTTTCCTTTTACGCCCATAAATGGTGATATGGCGGGAAATGTGTTCGTTGACACAGTCAGTGATAACCTGGTATAATCGAATCGTCAGTTACCACTTGACCTGGGATTGTTTTAGCATGGATATGCTTTAGTCGGGACCAAACTGCCGAAAAACGTTATATGAGATTGGAACGAAAATAGCGCGATAAACATCCATTGCTAGGGAGTGATGTCCACTAGCGACTTGGTATAATACACACTCATAATAATAAGACGAGAAAATTCAATAATGCAAACGCTTGAAGTTCTAAGCTAAAACATATTCATGTTTTGTAATTTTGGCCGAAGGCTCTGAGTAGAAATCACGCGAGGCGCGACGCGCCGAGTTTTAGGTACCTTTTACGCCATAATATTCGTTTGTTAAATTGCGCTAGGTAGGGGCCAGTGGCGTATAGTGGGCCCCAAACACGGTAGGCATGTCATGGGAAATCGTAACTCCGAATAACGGGCTTCGGCTTTTGTAGAGTCTGAGAGGCTTAGTAAGTTCTGCATAATTGAATGACCATTGGAATACATTTTAGAGCGTCTTCGGATCTACATAATAGACGAGCAACGAACGGGTAATCTGCTATTTAGCGTAAATTAAGATCTTTCTCACAAGTAGTAAACCATTTCCATCTGATGAAAATTCACGGAGTTAAATTTCCCTAGGATCAGCTCTGTTGTAAGCGGAGCAACGAAAGAACGTTCAGCAACCTGGTGGTCTCATTCAATCCTACAATCATAGAGATAATAAATATTAAAATCAGTTCACTGAAAAATAACGCTTTTATTC
This sequence comes from Adelphocoris suturalis, assembly GCA_030762985.1. Classification (NCBI taxonomy): domain Eukaryota; kingdom Metazoa; phylum Arthropoda; class Insecta; order Hemiptera; family Miridae; genus Adelphocoris; species Adelphocoris suturalis. The sequence goes on from CM061044.1 coordinate 89,085,626, forward strand.
CGGAATTTTTTGAGATATAGGTTTTATTTACATTTTAGCCCTTTTATTTGGACCTTCGTATCGAAAAAGTGATTCGGATATTACAGTACAGGCTGTTTTAAGGTTTTTGAGCCAAACTACGTGAACTACTGTCCTGTAGTTGCAGAGAAAAGTTTCGGACGGCGCACATTGGTGCCAGGAGATACAGAGCCCATAAATTTAATGACCTCCAATCTTGATGTTTGGTACATTCTACACCTAAATACTCCCGGACTACGAATCCATATCGTTTTATCAAATCCCTTTTCATTTAAAACGTGTCCAGATGGAGGACAATCTTTTTTTTTTAAATTCATTAGTGGTTTAAGCCGCACCTCAACCATAAGGGTCATTAGGGGCATCGAACAAGGTGTCCAAAGGGACACTGCAAGTGGCACGATTTTAAGGGGGGCCATGCCACCCTCCACCACCAAACGGAGTGCCATCACGGACTCCACTGGCAAATCGGAGGAGGACAAAATAAGGGGTACAGTGATGACCACTGTTTAGCCCCTAGAGCGGATGCAAAGGACAATAATGAATAATAATTAATGGATAAAAGTTGAAAGTTACTTTTTCCGACGAATTTCGATAGAGTCAAAACTTGTCCAAAAGGTCCCTGCTTTCTAAATAGTCTTAGTATATGCTTAGAGAAGGAGAATTGCCTCAAATTACACAAAAATAAGCAAATTATAGATATTGATGATGTCTATAATTTGCACGAACTTTTATGTTTTTTGGACTTCTTGAATGTTACCGACACGGACCTACGCGCTCTGCTTGGTATAAAACCCATCTACAGGTGTTTGATTATATGTTCCAACAGGTTTGGGATTCAGACACATCCGAATGCGGTCATAATTCAATTTTAATCCTGAGGAGCTGTACTACTTCTAAAAATAAGACAAGTCAGGAAGCTACAATATCCGCTCAACTTGGCAGACTTTTCCCCCTCCACAAGCTCGTGGAAAACGATGTCAACAAACAGAGCTGAGCTCACGGGAAGTTTCTGCGTGTGTGGTGGGCGGTCTGATGCGCTGGGAGTATCTGCAGTAGGTACGCAACCAAGACACCTGTTGGCGGTTTTACCGTTCGATCGATAAACTTCAGGAAGACTTGGCGTAAACACCTTCGTTAACTTACCATCAAAAGAGGGAATTCTCAACATGCACTGGTAGTGGTGACGTATGTATGATACGAGGACGTGTAATGACATAGGTACGATATGAGGACCCTAGATGACGTAGGTGTGATAGGAATATGTGGACTATTGATGACGTACGATTTGAAGCCGCTAGATGACATTAGAATATGGTTAACCTTGATGATAGGTATGATATGAGGATACATAATAACTATGTCATATGAGGAACCTTCTTTGCGTAAGTATGATATGAGGACCATGATGACATGGATATAATATGCAAACCCATTCAGACGTACGTATGATAGGAGGACGCTTGATGATTAGGTATGATAAGGCAATCTTTCATTTCATATAGGTGTGAATTGAGGATCTTTCATTACATATATGTATTATAAGAGGACCCTAGGTTACGTAGATCAAAAATGAGAACCCTTGATGAGAGTACCATCATGCACATACGCTTCTTATCGAGGACAATAATGTATAAAAGAAACCTAACCAGCACATGCCTGAAATTTCAAATGACACTAAGTCCCTCCTGTCCTTCGATAGTGCGGAAGCTCAATAGCTTCCGCACTATCGAAGGTCAGGAGGGGCTTAGTGTCATTTGAAATTTCAGGCTGTTCAATAACAGCCATGAAAGCCGATCAGAATAAAGGCCTGTGATCCAGCGAGACGCTGGTATAGGGTTGCTAAGCCTTCCTAAAACCACTGCAGTGAGACGCTCCTATATAAGTAACAAAGTAGAACTTCGGCCCAACATTGGCTCCCTCCTGACCTCACCCTGAGGGCTCGAACTTAATTTTCTTTGCATATCCTAGGATGCCAATTGTGAGGCGTCAAAATGCATGTTTTCGGACTTTCTTCTTTTTCCATCTCTCACCTGATTCTTTACCCCTTCACTTCTACGAGTTCTCAGCCCATTTTGATGAAATTTGAAATGTAGCCTGCATTTGACCGGACAAAGTGGTGGGGGTTGCAAAGGAGGAAATCGATGCAAGTCCCCCCCGTTCACCCTAATAGGGAATTAAAATTTGATAACTAGAATCACTGGGACGTAAAGTGACGAATAAACTTAGTGCTCTATCCTGATCGGCTGAGTGAGCTAAATTCTCTCCTGCTCATTCTAGGAAGTTGAAATTTTTAGAGAGACTCAATGAGACCTTACAAGACGAATGAAATGCAGGGGACCTGATCAGCTGAGTTAGCTATAAATTCTCTCCTATTCATCTAGGATTGTGAAACTTTAAAGGGTGCCTCTCTAGGATATTAAGTGATTCACGAAATTACGGGTTCCATCCTGATCAGCTATGTAGGTAAGCTGAATTCTTTTATGTGGGCCTACAGATTTCAAGAAGCGTCTCATTCCTACATACAGTAATTAAGAATGAGAGAATGAATGCACAGTACTAGGAGACGGTGATCCGACTGTTGGCTTGGCCCAAATCGGATGATATAATGCATTTTGCAGCTTGGCATCTTTTGTATGCGGAGCAACTTTTTGGGGGGATACAAGTCATCACGGATACACATACAAACACTCAAAGCTTCAGGTACTTTTATTTTAAACTGCCGCCGATTAGTATTTTAGTAGTCTAGAATTAAAATGTTCAGATAGATTCACATTGCTCCCGTACGGCGATGTTCAACACAAGCAGAGAAAATAAGGAAAAACTAATAAGGACAGAAAAATGGAAAGAATGCCGGTGCGAGATGTGACTGAGAGACAGACATGTCACCAACATTGCTCAGAAAGCACTGGAATGCAAAATTCTGGAGAGAAAATTCCAATTTTGAACACAATGAATTTGTTATCTTCAGGAGCGATCGCCAGGCTTCCGTTATCTTGGTTGACTTTGAAGTTGAAGCCTTTTGTGCAAAACTTGACCACATTTTCGCATTGTGTTCGGATTATATAATTGAATATCTCTTTTCTTCTCAATCTAATTGTAAGCAGACGCTTCATCCCATTATTTTTGATATCGCTATTTCAACAGCCACATTGGGGATGTCAATGTTTCGTTCACTGAATCGAAAGCGAACAAAACAACCATGGGGAATTGAAAGTTAAAACGTACCCCAAGGTAAAGAGAAACCTCTGGTTTTCCTTTCATTTTCTTTACAGAATTCTCAGTTATCTTATTCCTTCGTCTACTCCCTTCCTCACCTCCTTTTAATACTGAAGCCTCCGTGAACTACCTTTCCGCTGGGCCGAAAACTCTTATTCCCTCCAAAGCGACCCCAGCGTGATTACCTACCGCAATTCTCAAAGGTCCAGACTCCCCGAGTCACCTCTCGCCCCGGCATTCTTTCCATTTTTTCTGTCCTTATTAGTTTTTCCTTATTTTCTCTGGGTATCTTTTCCCGAGCTTTCAGTCCTAATGGAATTCTTTTTGAATCCTTCAGAGTCTAAACCTTCAATGGGAAAACGGTTTCCCACTACAAAAAGTAACGTATACGTATTTTGCTTTTAGACGTCAAAGACAACTTTAAGGTTTGATATGTAGTCTTCCTCACCAAAATTCATTAGGAATAATGAATTGCTATCGAATAGTAATGATCGTTGACAATGAGTTCGTAGAAACACCTAGAACATAAATAGGTATACAAACACAAATGGCAAAAACTGTAAAAATTACAAAAGCGTTAATACGTTAAATTCAGATTGTACGTATCTAGCTACATATTATTCAGAAATAAGGCAATGATACTGTTAAAATAAGTACCGTGTGTTTAAACTTCGGAGTTTTGGTACTCAAAATATTTATAAATTTGTTAAAATCACAGTTTCGTGGATAATGTCGCTTCTGAGGTTTCAAAAATCATGCGTAACAAAATCACCAAAGACGGATAGTGAAGAATCATTCATCATTTACAACCAATGGAAAAATTGCAATAGTTATTTTGCAATTATTATCAGGAAAAATACTTCTCCCAAGTTGGGGTGGCACATGTATAGATCTTTGAAATAATCTCAGCATATTCCATAGCGGTCGGGAGACATACTCGTAGTAAATTAAAATGGAGCATATGTAAAATATCAATCAATGATGAAATAGTACTTGATAGATGTTGTATTTGTGATTGCACAAAAGCTATCAGTGTGGTAGGGAGCGATGAAGTTCATTGGGATCCATCATCACCTTAAGCCGTGAAATCAATGAAAATTTCATAGAAATTGGATGGAAACTGTAAAATTCATGCTTTTTAAAAGGTAAGGTCGGTGCATATTCAGCAATTACTAGGTACTAATGATACGATCGTGATGAACTTCATATGAGGTAATCGAATCGTAATTTTCCAACTACTTTTAGAATTTGAATGGGATCAGGAAAATTGGTCATTAGAAAATGACGCTTTGATGAAGCTTACGTTTGCTTATGTGCAGAGAGAAGTATTAATTTGTGAACAATGAAATTGATGGGGGACTATCTATTACCTAACCCGCACATTCCCATAAAATTTCTTCAATATGAGATGAGTACTAAAAAAATCGAGCTTGTAAGGGTTTGCGGACACAAGAACACACACATACGCAACATTGAAACACCCAGAGACAAGCATTGAAACCGAAGTTATTCAGAATGATCTACGGCGTATAATGCGAGTGGAAACTTTGATTCTGAAGACAACCCCCCCCCCAAAGTCAAAATTATGCTTCCGCTAACTCTAGGTAGATCCGAAAGCATTAAAAGTAGACAAGCCATGCTAAATTGCTGCACTTCTCTGATACAGGACAAAGTTTAGGACGGAAGTGTGTTTGTACTGGCAGCCAGATGAACTGCGTGTCTGTGGTAAATCCTTATCATGTACCAACTACACCAAGTTTCAGTCCAAAAATTTTCAGGTATTGTGTGGGTTAACTCCTAGACTGTCCTCAACAGCTTTCATTGCCGCGAGATCAATAGCAGCCTGTTTATTGAGCCAACGTGAATGTCTTATAACGCCAATTTCTCATCACCAATTGGTCCAATACTGTTAAAACTTGGGCAGAATTTGGGTATATGTTCCAGAAAGATGCCCTATGAGTTACATCGCAGTTGGATAATTAATAACTATTGCGCTTGCGCCAAACTAAAAGTGATTGACAGAGGCAAAACTCCGAGACTATAGGACCAATTTTTATGAAATTTGCAGGGTTAGTGCGGGTTAGCTACTAGACGATGTCCTATAAACTTCATGGGATCAGCAGTATATAGCCTGTGCGCATGTACAAATATCGATTCCTCATCATCTATCGGTCAGATTTCGTACAAACACGGAGGGGTAGTTGACTAAAAGACCGGCATTTTCATGGATTGCGCTGGTTGACCTCTAGACAATCTTCTAATTCCACCTCTTTATACGTACATTAGATGTTGAATGCCGTTGGATTGATAGCAAGGTATGCGAATGCGCATATATGGATTACAGCCCTATTTCGTAGATTAGCGTGTCTACGCATGTACTACTGTTCTATTTTGCATTTAATCATTTCGACTTCTACTTGTTCTTCAACTAATTTTATACGTCTTTGTTACAATAATGAGGAAACTATATCGCCCACCTAACTTCGAAGTCGTTTTTTGAACTATTCGAGAAGACTGAGATTACCTTAGGAAGGTGCTCGCAGAATTGTTTTGTTCCCTTGTATACTATAGTAAAAACGTATTAGTTACAATTCTGATACAATCTGCAGTATTTTTCCATGGTGCTTTTAGCCTAGTCTCATCTCGGGTTAGATCATGTTGATTATCAGCGTAAAATTTGCAACTAGTTGTGGTTTCGTCAAGCCCAGCACTCTCTGGGGACCCAAGATAATTCACACTTTTCATTAGAAACTTGGGAGAAGGTGCGGGAAGTTTGTTCTTGTTTAGGGGTGAGAGGTGACGCGGGGGAGGGCTAAACCAGCTGACGAGTAAAGCAAAGCTCCCCCGGGTGCCCTATTCAAAACTGGAGCTTTTCATCTCGCCGCCGCGGGCGCCTTGTTGCTTTAATAGCCTTCCTATTGTCATCTCGCACCTTTGTATCGGATGAGCCTTCTACTGCTCCTTCCACCAAAACCGAGATTAGTAAATATGAGGTTCTTGATACTGTAAGTAACTCCTGCAATGAATGATGAGGAACTCGGTAAATGGCACAAGCATTATTTATTAGACAAGATATTGGCAAATGATTATTATGAATTGAGTGCATTCAAAATTAAACGTTTGGAAAACCTCGTCTGGGAAAGTATACTTACTTTCTTATTCCTTGGCACGTCGGCCTTTGACAGAACCAGGGTCTCATCAGCAGTCTTCGTGGAATTCTATGGTAAATTCTTTCCACGTGTCCAAGCCACCGGAGCCTTCCATTTTTTATAAAACGTACAATCTTGCTACTCGTTGGTACGAATGGGGCTCCGAACAAGAAAAGCTCGAAATAGAGCGCAGCACTTAAACAATGATCTTACCGATTTGCTATTCGTGACGGACGCAAGTAGTTTTTGTTGTTTTGTCGGTTTTTTGTTCTGTGTTTCTTTATTATTATAATTAATTTATTAATAATATAATTCTAATTTCTGACCAGTATGGATGGGATTGATGGTGAGGGGAACGAATTACAGAGCGAAAAGGAGTGGTGTAAGGTACCAACAAGGAGAAAGTCAAGTCAACCACCATGTTCCTTAGGTCCTTCGCCCCCTTTGCTTGTTCGGAGCCCCATTCTCCAGCGTAAATCCCTATCAAATATAGGCCCATTTGTGACAATTGGACGATTGAAAATCTGTGATCATATCAAAGGCAGTTTTCACTTCCCGAATGTATTTCACGTATTTCTCACTAATACACTGTATTATTATACACTTCGCTTTTGAATTGTTAATTTCAAAATACAATCGTTTGGGAGCCATAGTTTTCTTGACACTATCTCTATCCGAATAAATTACATCATGAACACCTTCTTTCTATAGGATAGCTTCTAATCTGAATTTCCATGTATTAAGATGTGTTCCAGTACTGTGTTGAAGCCATGCAAGGTACTTGGATAGACGCCATTTTCACCACCGCGACGACGAACAACCACTTGATAAATTTTCACTTTTTTCCTCGCGATTTTCACTTCCAAATCGCAACGCAGAGGACGTACTGAAATTAGAAGAAAAGGATTTAAATAAAAGCGCGGATATAAACTTAGTCAAACAAAAGACTGACTGGTCCTTTATTCTAGACAAGATGGGAGCAAGGTGATAGGGGGTTGGCAGGTATGCCAATGCTCATACATCAGTAGGTACATATTTCAACATATATAGCATATTTAATTTACAACACAACAGTTTTTAACGTTCAAATTTATGGAATTTATATTTCTCAATATAAATATCGGCCATAAAATACATACATGTAGCAATCTCCATCTCATCTGGATTTAGAGAATCTTTTTCTTGGTGCGCGCAATTTCATAAGCATCTTTGTTAAATTTGGCCTCACTTAGGCGCTCAAAAGTGCTGTAATCTAGAAGCATCCTTTCTTGTGTGTTGCTTGATATTTCCGGAAAAAATTAATACATTTTCACCTCACTTTCATAGTCAGATATCAACGGGAAAAAAACTATATGCTATGTAATATAACAGATTAGGTACGAACTAAATCACTCGCGACGAAGTTGTGGAAACCCATTTCAAAACGGAAGTTAGTGAAAAAACGTTGTTTATTTCCACGAAAAATAAAGTTACAATGATAAATCGATTTCGACGGTTAGGCCAATAACAACTGTATTAACTTATTGTTTATTACTGACGATTCCGTTTTACAGATTAGGTTTCCAGCTTTTAAAAATTACGCAGTACTGAAGATGGCCTTTACTATTCAGAAAGTATTCCGATTTCCTATTATCAAATTAAGTAGATCAGTACCAATTCTAACTTTTACTAAACTCGGAACAATGCCTAACTAGCCAACTAATTATTTTGATAATGGATAACTCGGAGGTATGTTCTTGGAATTGGTTGACTACATTACTTTCCTTACTTAACCCGAAGGGTGAAGGGATAGTCTTGCAATCACCCTGTAAATAAATTTCTAGCACTCATGTTAGGATGGGTATTTTGTTCAACTTGAGCCCATATCTATTCGTTTCATAAAAATGTATATATTACAACCTTACGGTATGACATAAAAAAATTCCAATTTCGGTGTAAAATTACTATACTTGAGTGGTTGCTACTGTAGAAAAATCAGCTTAAAACGATCATTTTTAGAGGGTTATAAAAATCAGAATAGGTGAAAAAACGTCGATTTTATCACTTTTTTACCTTTTCTTCAATATGGCTCGAGGGATTTTGAAAGTTTACAAGAATTACTCTTCTTCTAGGTAGGAATTATATCCCATACCCCTCATACCTGGTAAAATACTCTGAGGGTGGCAATTAGCAAATAACCTTCAAAAATAGTTGAAAATGCCGTCTTTTCACACCTTTTTGGCCTTTCCTTCAAAATGGATCAAAAAGTTTCTATGAAATTCACAGAATTTACTCTTCTTAGGGATAATAATCATCATCTAATGCCTCTCATGCGCAGAAAATTTTTCTAAGAACGGCAATGGTCCGAAAAATCTACTGAAAAACGTTGTTTAATACACTTTTTTAGTCATTTTTCCAAGACACGACTTGTCATTGCAATATCATCCACCTATAAAAATACAAGTGAGGAAAGTAGTGTGAAGCGTCGCACCAGATGTTTTTCCTAAGCCACTTCAAAATGAGGAATAAAAATATAAACTAATTATCATTAAAACGAAATGTAGTGGTTTATAGCGCATACATCTGGACTTATAAAACTAGCTGTACACTTACATATTATGTACATACCTACAAACATACTCGTACATTCAACAATAATTGCCTATTTACAATGAGTGGAGCGTTTGAAAATTTTGAAAAACGAGATATTTCGTGGTAGATGTGATGAAATAAATTCAATATTACAGATGATTGTATCAATTCTCCACGTGATTTTGTCTTCTTTGATCTTCATCCGTTCTCTCTCCGTAAATCTCATTCAGAATCAGTTCCTGGATTTTGAGCCTGATAAACAACTTTTTGGGTCGAGGGAGGTTCCTCAAATCGGGTAGTAGGGATTTGAAGAAGTGTAAATCGTCTTCATCCGAATCTGAGTTCTGAAAAACAATTCAACATAGTGGGATACCATGGGAGTGAGGGAAGATATTTCATTTCACACATAAGAGTTCACAAAAGCACCCCTAGCGTGGTAGGTGTGAACGCAACTGCGTTCAAAAGCAAGACTAGGTAATGATTGAGGTGGAGGACGCGTAAACACAACAAACATTCAGTTCAAACTACTTGTAAGTTTAACAAAGACAAGTATGAGAACGATAAGTTCAGCTGAACTCTAAGAAAGGTGCATGCCACTGGATGATCAGCAGGTGAGCAGGGGGTATATAGTATGTCCCGGTTTCACTGTGTTTTCCAGACGCTACTGGGAGGTCCCTATTGGGATTCAAACGAGGTAGATATTGCATGAGATCTGTGTTCGAAAAATGTGCTTATTTATTCCTATGCTCAGGCTTGCAAGAAACTACACTACAAATAGTGATACCAAATCTCTCTCACAATCAAAAAGCCCATACACTTCTGATATTGTCCAGTTGAAAGAGCAATATTTGGGTTTCCATAGGATCGCTACCGGCAAGTTTGCTAATCATCAGAGTTTCAAATCAAATCAAACCAAATCTTTTCTATTTGCCGTGGCCAAAACTGGTACCTATTAGAAAAGTCAAGAGAATCATATAAGTAGGTAGGTACAAACATATTTAAGATTGATAAACAATTTTGGGTGTGACGAATGTGGGAACTCACCCCCAGGCCCCATCCACCATGGCGGTTCTCCGGGCATCCGCCGCAGGAAAGAGTACTTTTGGTGCAACTCCCGCAGCCAAATGCCCGTCCAGTCAAATCTCAAAAGAGACCCAGAGCATACCAAGGGTATGCTTCACGTTAATTATAAATTGAAAAACTTTGCAAGTTATTTCACAAAAATTCATTATTTCTGCATTCTTCGTTGAGTTATTGCCAAAGTATAATGAATTTAACATTAAAACAAAAAACAAAACAAAAAAACCTCAAAGATAGATAACCGATGCGCTTCCACTGTGCTGTCACCTTTCATGTGAAAACTTTAGCGTTAGTCGGTCACAGATACGACTTCAGGGTCTCAACTCCTACCTCAAGATCCCCTCAAGAGGAGCATACAGATGAACGTACATCAACGAGAGTTGTTTAATTCAATTCCTAGAAATAACGGCTAATAAAAATAAAATAAGCATCAACAAGCCAAACAAGGGAGCCAAACAAATCGGTTTTCGGTCCCGTGCTTCGCACGAAATATCACCTTCCCGTCCATCACCTATCAATAATGCAACCCATGCTACACTCGGAACACCCGTAGCAATTCGTCAAGGCTTCTCCATTTGCCACGAATTTCTGCCGCCAACAAACTGCCTAATAATATTAATAGTCCAGGAAATATAGACATTGAGATAGAAAAAAATAGAACCCAAACCAAAATTGGTACAGACGTAGGTGGAGGTCCCCTGATTGACATACTAAAAGTCCTGGGGGGTGGGGGTGCCGCTCGAGGGGGGGGGGGTCATTAAAGGTCCCATTTTGTGGTTTTTCGCGAATATCTCGGAAACGGTGCATTTTTCGATGAACCATGTCCCATAGTAAATGAAAGCTGATAAAATTCTCTACAACATTGATTATATACGTTTTATCGAAATTCCGAACTGTTACGGAGATATATGCATCCGAAAATGGACGAATTTTGAAAATTAGGTTTTTAGCTCACGTTTTTCGGATAACTTTGTTGATTTGCGTCCAAACCGTTTATCTGAGAAAAAAGTCCTCTTGGAGAAAGTTGTAGAGCATCAAATTTCCTTGAAGAATATGTGGCTGAATGCCAATTTATCATTCACCAATCAAATGTTACGCCAGTTTCAAAATTTTGCCCATTTTTACCCAAATGTTGTCAGGCCACTTTTCTGTGTCCTCCAGCTTGAATCGTCCTTCTTTCTGTCATCTGTCGTCATACATACGTCCACACGACCCCAGAATTACATACCACCACATGGGGGGGGGGGGGGGGGATGAGACGACGATGTAAAAAAGCGATGCGTGTAATTAATTATGAAGTAATTAAATAATACATGATTACATGATTAGATGATACATGATTAGAACATGTCGTATTCTTCGTCACTCTCCTCGTCGGGCAGTTCCGTGGGGGCGGCGTTTGAACATGTTCCGTGACGCCCGATGCAGGCGACGGAGCAGGCAATGCCTGTTTATTGAAGTTTAAGTTGGCCACTACATCAACTTGTGTTATGTTGTTAGGTTACAAATGTTCATATGTTCAATATTGAATAAAGTTCATTCTGTGTGTGTTCAAGAAAATGTAAAAAGTGTATTCTTCAAAAAAAAAAAATATATATATATTAAGTACTAAAACACAGATCAACTGTAACACTAGGTACATTTACAAAATTCCACTGTTAGCACTTCATCTGCTTCAACTGGTTATGGGCCCAGCACTAATTTGTAGACAATCAACATGTCTCATGGGGATCCAGGAGCAGGTGGTTCTCTACCTGTGGCATCTACGAGTGTGCAGTTGCAGGACTGGGAGCAATGCCGAACATTAAAAAATTTGTTTGATTCAGAAAATTATTCCAACTGGAAGTTCGGAATGGAAATGTTTCTGATCGCCGAGGATCTGAGGGCAGTTGTTGCAGGGACAGAGGTTGATCCAAGAAAGGATGCCAAAGCTCGATCAAAAATTTGTTTAATGGTCGATGAGTCTCTGTATCCTATGGTTCGTAGTCAAAAGTCGGCAAAAGATGTCTGGGCTAAGCTTGAGTCAAATTATGAAAGTAAAGAATTATGCAGACGTTTGAGTTTGCTGAAACAACTGTTTTCACTCGAGTTGACACAGTTTTCAACTGTTAAAGAATGCCTTAATCGAATCCTTAGCATATCTCAGCAATTAGAGTCAATCAATGCAGGGCTTGAAGACGAGTTCATCGGTGTTGTCATGCTGAAGGGGTTGGGTGAAAGCTACCAGCCCATTATAATGGCTCTGGAGAGCTCAGGGGCAAAAATCACAAGTGATTCAGTACGTACCCTATTGAGTCAACAAGCCAAGCCCCATAATGAAAATGATAAAGCTCTAACATTGAAGAAAGAGTCAAAGAAAAAGCATTTTATTCCCAAGTGTTTTGCTTGTGACAAGAAAGGACATTTCGCTTCACAATGTAAAGCCAAGAAGAAAAATGCAAGTGAGCAAGGAACTTCAATGGCCTTAGCTATAGGGAGACTGGATAACGATGAGTGGATCATCGATTCAGGAGCTACTTCACATTTTACCATGAGAGACGATTGGCTTAAGAATAGACGACATTCACTGATGATTTTTCTGGGAAAACTTTTGTGTACATGATTAAAAACAAGAGCGAGGTAAAGAATGTGTTTCAAGAGTTCAAACAACTAGTGGAAAATCAAACAAACAAGAAGATAAAAGTTCTAAGGACCGACAATGGCTCTGAGCACGTCAACGTTGCATTGACAGACTTTCTAAAGCAACATGGAATAAGGCGTCAAACAACAGTACCTTATACTCCAGAACAGCTAGGAGTCGCAGAGAGAGTTAATACAACTCTAGTAGAGAAGGCTAGGTGCATGCTGCAAGAAGCAGGGCTCAGTGAAAGATACTGGGCAGAAGCATTAAGCACTGCAAACTATTTAAAGAATAGGTCTCCAACATCTGCACTGAAGAAGAAAACTCCTGAAGAAGTCTGGACAGGAAGAAAAGTTGCGTTATTTCATCTTCGTGTGTTTGGCTGCCGAGCTTTTGTTCATGTTCCAAAGCAGAAAAGAAAGAAATGGGACCCTAAAAGCAAAGAATACATATTCGTGGGATACTGTGAAGACACGAAAGGGTATCGATTAAGTGATCCCACTAATCCCACAATCGTAACGAAAGCGAGGGATGTGATATTCTTTGAGGCCGAAACGTTACAAACAAAAACCGACGAAAATCTTCATAATTCAACCACTGAAACAATAAACACTGAAAACGTAGTGATCATAACAAATCAAGAACGATCTGAGCAACCGATAGAACATCCCATTTTAATTGAAACAGGGATCGGAGCTTCTCTTGATCTTCCATCAGAACACGTTCCAGAAGAAAATGAAGAATCGGAACAAGAAGAATGGTTTGAAAGTGAAATAAATCACGCTGAACCACTACCAGAACTCGCCAATCAAAATTCAAGCACAGTGGCATTAAGGAAGTCAAGCCGAATTGTGAAACCAAAGCAGTGGCACTGTTGTATAGCTACAGCAGGGGATGAACTTGACGAACCAGCAAGTTATAAAGACGTGCTTGAAAGTGAAGAACAACAAAAGTGGTTAGAAGCGATGAAACGAGAATATGATGCACTAATAAAATTGAAAGCTTGGGAGTTTGTTGATCGTCCAAGCAACGGGCAGGTTGTCAAGAACCGTTGGGTATTTAGGAAGAAAGTTGGAGTGGATGATAAAATTTCGAAGTTTGAATCAAGACCTGTTGCTAAAGATCTTACGCAACAATGCGGTGTAGTCAATGAAACATTCTCAAGACCTATGTTGAAGTTCGAGAAGTTTCGTAGCCTGCAGACATGTTGAGTGTGGTGCCCACTTAAAGGGGAGTATTGAAGTTTAAGTTGGCCACTACATCAACTTGTGTTATGTTGTTAGGTTCCACATGTTCATATGTTCAATATTGAATAAAGTTCATTCTGTGTGTGTTCAAGAAAATGTAAAAAGTGTATTCTTAAAAAAAAATAATAATAATATTAAGTACTAAAACACAGATCAACTGTAACACTAGGTACATTTACAAAATTCCACTGTTAGCACTTCATCTGCTTCAACTCCCCCTCCGTTCCCTCGGCCATCCGGTCTTTCCTGAGCTCACCACCCAACAAATTTGAATGCAAAAGACCACTTCGTACGATCATTGGTAAGGGGTGAAAGAAGTTGAACTCGTGCTTACCATGGAATAACACTTTTTTACATCGTCGTCTCACCCCCCCCCCCCCCCCCCCCTCCCCCATGTGGTGGTATGTAATTCTGGGGTCGTGTGGGCGTATGTATGACCACAGATGACAGAAAGAAGGACGATTAAAGCTGGAGGACACAGAAAAGTGGCCTGACAACATTTGAGTAAAAATGACAAAAATGGGCAAAATTTTGAAACTGGCGTAACTTTTGATTGGTGAATGATAAATTGGCATTCAGCCACATATTCTTCAGGGAAATTTGATGCTCTACAACTTTCTCTAAGAGGACTTTTTTCTCAGATAAACGGTTTGGACGCAAATCAACAAAGTTATCCGAAAAACGTGAGCTAAAAACCTAATTTTCAAAATTCGTCCATTTTCGGATGCATATATCTCCGTAACGGTTCGGAATTTCGATAAAACGTATATAATCAAAGTTGTAGAGAATTTTATCAGCTTTCATTTACTATGGGACATGGTTCATCGAAAAATGCACCGTTTCCGAGATATTCGCGAAAAACCACAAAATGGGACCTTTAATGACCCCCCCCCCCCTCGAGCGGCACCCCCACCCCCCAGGACTTTTAGTATGTCAATCAGGGGACCTCCACCTACGTCTGTACCAATTTTGGTTTGGGTTCTATTTTTTTCTACCTCAGGGCCCTTTTTTGTCTTCATTGCCTGGACTATAATAATAATAACACAAGTTTGGGAACCAAATAAATCGGTTTCGAAAGGTAGCGCCGTTAAGGAAGTAGAAGGATGTTTCGGAGGTTCAGAACTAGACTATGTTGGGCGCCGGAACTCGCTGATTTTACGACCGCTCCCGTTAGAATAGGTTCAGCCGTTTAGCCGTCTATTGGGAACGTCGAAACATAGATAGAAACAAACTTTGAGTTTTATATAATAAGGATTAGTTTATATATTATGCTTGTTACAAACCGTATAATTTACTAACCACCGATTCTGGATATTGTTTGTAAGAAGTGGAGCTGTTGACTGTAACTTGACTGGCTGCTGTTTGGCTTGGGTCTGCCCATACGTCCTCCGACACCTCCCATTTCTGTTCCATCGCTTCCGACGCGTTAATTTCCGGAGATGAAGCCGGCTCGTCTTTCAATATCTTCCCAGGCCTGCAAAATCGATTTCTCCTCTGAAAAACGAAGCTAATGATTCATAGTAGGGCGAGGCTTCATATGTAACGTTTGACCTACATTTATTGAATTTGCACTGGCTCTGTGTGTTTTCCTATCTTAAAACCATAGGAAACGGAACAAAAAAACGCAGCAAATAATTGCACTCAGATTTATTATTTCAGTATTAAATTGTCTTTCTGCTCAGATCATCGATCCGTACTTACGTAAAGTTGATATAATGTACAGTATCGCCCAAATTATTCACTAAAAACACCAAATTTCCTAGTTGCGTACAAATTCGATACCCAAATACTTTTTTGAATAGTGTGTGTCCACTACTTGGCTTATAAGGCCAATAGATTGATTTTGAGGTTATTTTGTAGCAGGTTGTGTCAATTTCACTAAACGTTTAGTCCTAAAATGCACATGCTTTATAAAAAAGGCCTTCTGTCCTTAAATTTTTTATTTTATTTTATTTTATTTTTTTTTAACTCCAACGTTTTAATCTAGGAACTGGGGCTTCTTCAGGGAGATTAATATTCAAAAGTGTAAAATATCCTCTTACTTATACTTTCCTAGTTTTTTTTAAATCGAATTTAAAGTTAAGTATGAGTTTTTTGGAAATCAAATTTAAAATTTTTTACGTTTATGTAGGTAACGATATTTTTTCTTATGTTTTACCAAGTTCGCTGGTGACGGTAATTATAAATTTAGAGTCCATCAATCAAATATGAATACAATTTATAATTACCGTCACCAACGAACTAGCACTGCTCATTATTTCTTCATTTCATAGGATATTTTAGACGTTTTTCGTAGTAGAATTAGTTGGGTGAATAATCATATTTTTACCTGGCTGTCATAGTTCCTTCTAAGAATGACATCTCTGAAAAGTGTGCCCAAGTGGAGAAGTGCATATCTGCAGGTTGATCGACGTTTCTTCTCACCTGTTGCCTGTAGTAGTCTCTAAGACCTCTCCATTTGGACTTGGCCATCATCACTGTTTTAAAAAGCAAATATATGCAGGTAGTATCGTGTACGTGTACCTACATGAAAGAAATAGATACCAGTCCAAAAGAAAAATAAAAGTTCCAGGTATTCAGCATGCTCGTATGAGCGAATTCTCGTAAATTATCCTATTGTATTATATTACATTGTTTTGAAAACCAAAGTGTTTTCGGTCATTTTGCGCAAAATCGGCTGAAATACTAAACATTTGTTTCCAAAGCGGACAGGAAAAATGTTGCCCAAATTTCATTGCTGGTTTTTCCTGCACGAAAATGTAGTAGAATTTCAATAAAATATGCGCAAAGTTGGCAACTGGGATAAAATGGCTACATTTTGAGTAAATAATAGTCAAATCCGAGAGAGAGGGGCAATAAAATGTCGTTAGAAGATAACTGGGATGTTTATTGGGATATTAATGCTGCGCTACTGGGACGGTTACTTCTTGTATGAATCCAAAACTTAAGTATTCCCTTTATTTACCTTCCCCCCCAAAAATGCATTGCCAACTTGAATTTGTCAATGTATTGTTCATGTATGACTAGGGGCATTTCTATAATTATTATAGCACTGACTCACTATTAACTCCAAGTTCTTGACCGACTTCTTGCCAGAGACTGGAGACAATGATTCGGTTGTGATGGTGGACGTCTCTGGGGTCCCACAAAGGTCTGCGCCTGTAGACGGCAGCTATGAGAGAAGAAGCGCTCATTCCGGCAGCTGAGATCCCACACTTTACAACGAGTCGAATAAGTGAAGGGGAGCGTAGTTGTAGGGGAAAATACCAGTTGTAGGGATACCGTGCCTTCTTATCCAGACTATTTGATAACAATTGGTCTGTGTTGAAAACTACCTTCCAGGCTATATGCCTATCGCTGGTGCGATTCACAGTATTGGCTTGGAAATATTCCCACACTAGTGCTCTTAGAACCGCTTGGAAGCGCTGTTTTATCCCCAACTACAATACTGCAATGAAAAAACAGTTGTTGTATTAAAAACAAGTTTTTATCACACAGAACATATTTAGAGATGGAACTGTGCTTGGACGGGCAACCGTGTCGAGATATAAGACCGAACTGAACTCCCCAAAGAAACGCGGTGCCAGGAAACGTGAGCGAAGGGGGACCAGACTCGCACGCTATGCCGGCTTGTATTGATCATGGTCACGCATTGCACGCAAGTTTACCTGATGCGACCAGCTGTCCGCTCCGCGGCAGCACGACAGGGCCCAACTCAACTTCCGAAATTAAAACCGAGGAAATTTTCCGTTCTAATATAATATATCAACGTACAATATCTCGCTTGCAACATATTTGTAGAGCCTTTTCTATTGATATCGTTCTGCCTTCTGTAGAGGTGTACAAAACTAATGTCACTATGTAGTAGATTAATTTTTTTTTTTAAGAATTTAAGCCGTTTTGTTATTGGTAGGGTCGTTAGCGGCATTGCACAAGATGTCAAACGGACACTGTAAATGTCACTTACGGATTGCCATCAAGGACTCCACTGGCAGATCGGAGGGGGAGGAATAATAACCTGCAGGGACAGGCATCGCCACACTTTGGCATAGGGATATAGCAATAACCGCTCAGTAACCTCTACAGCGGATGAAAATATCCCATAAATTGAAACTACGACTGAGACTAGATGATGCTTATAACTACATAAATACTACATAAAACTATGACTAGATATGTATAGTAAAGCTCAGCAGCTGCCATGTACAGAGACTTGACCTCGTGTGATCTGGATAGAACATCCATGTACTAAGAGGGTGCATGCTTGGCATGGAGATGGTCTGCATGGAGTCCTTCGGGACCTTTACCCTATTGGTATTGTGGCATATAGGTATGATTTCGAATCAAGTTCATCAGAGCAAAAACATGCATTTGGTGGATTTCTATACATTGATTACTCTCTAACTTTTCAAAAAACTAATTTCGTACGTTAATATGAAGACATACCTACAGAAATAAACTCTCGACGTAGTTTCGAATTTTTATTGAACTGTATAGGTTTTGTTGAAAAACTCGCTGACGACCCTCAAAAATTGTTCTGGTCGTTCGGCATGAGGAAGGTGACCGGTGTCTTGAAAATACTCGATTCTCGCTTTGGGGAACAGCTTGTAAATATCTTTGTGGTGGTCGTGGGGGACGTAGTCGGATCGTTCGCCGCAGAGGAAAAGAGTGGGCTTGTCAAATGTTGTTCCGAACGTTGGCATGTCAAGGAGCTGCTCGTATCCAGCGGCTATACCGTCCAAATTGACTCGCCATCTGTGACAATAGTTTAATAAAATGCATTATTACCTGTTCATAGCTTATTAGGCTTTGAATTCGTGCAGGATGAAACGTGTACAAGGTACAGAGGCGAACTGATTAGCTGAGGGTTGATTTATTTCTAATCGAACTACGGTGTTGAAATTTGAAATGTAGCCTTGCGGACACCTGGAAAGCAATTACAGGGTACTGAGGTGAAATTATCTGCTGTGGGATTCCTGAGGCTAATTGGTTTCCTATTCGATTTAAAGAGCAGATATTTATTTGAAATGAAGCCCTTTCAGGCGCATTGATCAGCTGAGGTTCCCCGAGGCTGATTTTCCTATCAATCTATGGTGCTAGAATTTGAAGTTAAGCTCTTTTGGGACTTCTAGAATCATTTAAAAGGTATAAAAGCGCAATCAGCTCTGTGATCCTTGAGGGTAATCTGTTTCCTAATCGACTTATATTATAGCGCAGAACTTTGAAATGGAGTTCTTTCAAGGCGTAATGATCAGCTGAGGAATTCATGAGGTCGACGTGTGCGACTCACAGCTTTCAGTACAATTGTGTTCATTCGTTGCCATGGGAAAAGTATACTCAATTACTGCCCGCTATTTAGGACATTTTCAGGGATTGTGGATATATAGTTATATAATTATTGAATAAAGATACAACAAATGCATACAATAGTGGTAGTGTAGAACTTGGACGATTCTCCTTTACTTTCCCATCGGGTATGGCCCGTGTTGTTGGATTTGGACTTGGTGATTCGGCCACACTTTAAGCCTACCACCATAACACTACTTAATACGATACAATCAGGCTTCCACTAGATTAAGTAATATTGCTCTACAATGTTATGACTAAAACGTCCTTGTCTCCTTAAAAGTAGATTTTTGTTCCAATAATTTAGTTTTTCAAACAGTATGATGGTTAACACATTCCATATCTTGCTGTCCCCTTTTTCAGAAGCCACGTTCCAATTTGCTTTTTGTAATGGGGTCTAGTATATCTTTGAGCTCTGTTCATGACTACCTTGCGCTCTGTGGTTAATGTTCGTAATGTGTTTTGGATTGTGTGTGTGGACTGCTGGTTAACCTCTAAACGGTCCGAATAAGTTTCACTATCGACTTCCGATAGCACAACTTCAATATCATGAAAGTTCGGGTTACTTTTTATATTTTTATTGCTAATGATTTCTTTTCTATTATCAATGGTTCTCCATAAGTTTGACCACAGTCTGACGATGAATAGTGAGTTTCTAAAGACCATTTTTCTAGGTGATCTATTTTTAACTCTTTACTCAGATGAAGAATGGTCTTGAAAATCGTGTTGTTTATTGTGAAGCTAAATTTTAGCAAGAACGAGAGAAAAAGACTAAAGGAGCAGTGTGAGACGGGGGTAAATTTATTCAATATTAATTAATGAATAAAACACGTTGGCGATGACCTAGAATTGCTCAACAAATCTATTCAAATACACATTTCAAAGTTACTAAAACTTAACCTTTTTTTGGAGTAAAAAATGCCGAGACATTGGAAACATACATATGGCATAGGCTGGCTCTACAAAAACACGCCAATATAAATATGCTACCAATATATATCTATATAAATATACTCCCAGAGAACCTGTACAGAAGTAGAATCTACATTCTGCACCAGTGTTGCCGCCAGCCCAACACTGTATTTCGGTAGATTTGGTCAATAAAACCGGTAGATCCCGGTAATACAATTTCGGAAATTCGGTGGATTTCCCGGTATTTTTTTAGTGAGCTATGATTTAGCTAATACTTTATCAATTGAATACAATTTTACTCAAGGATTGCATTCTAGACTGAAACTCTCATACGGTCGACTATGTAATCTTCTGGGTCGAATCCACAGTATTATTTTTCCTTTTAGTATGGACCAAATCAGTGTACCCATCATTTTTTACTACTACATAATTAAATTCATCAGCCATAAAAAAGTAGTAGTAGGTAGGCACTTCAGTATCAAATAGATGAAATGACAGGGGATAATATTGGGTTTACGAAACACATCAGTAACAACCGAACTCAGTAGGTATAATTTGTAGGTAACATTTGAATTTATGTGTCCACAAGTAGGTAGGTTCTTTCCAACGTTTCCACTAGGTACCTTTGATGAATCGGAAGCAATAAGAGTTATAATAATACCAAGCAATAAGCAATAATACCTAAATAGGTGACAAGAAGCGTCAACCAGCAGATATGTAAATAAATTTAGGTAGTAAATTCAAAAGTAAAGGGAAACTAGGTTACCTGTACCGTTGAACTGATAGTGAAGATCGGAATTTGAGACCACGCTGATCCTTATGCAAGAGAATAAAAACTAGACGAATAAGCACAGTAAGTAACCACAGGAAACAACGAGGCGAAGGCGAACAAAGATGTGAGCACTGAGCAAGTAAAATTCATGTACCAAGGTAAACTATTTTAATAAATTATAAAAACCTTAAATGCATCATAATGAAGCAAAACCAAAAGCCTAAGTTGACCACAGTATAGACATGGACGAAACTGGTAGGTTGGTACCTACATACCATGGAAAAAGAGAAGTCCACTTTTCCATGTAGGTACTGTGCATGGTAGAAAGAATACAAAAAATGTGTAGTCGTTGATACATGTAAAAGGTTTTGCCTTGGATTGTGTTCAGAAAAAGTGAAATACCGGTAGATCTACCGGAATTGCGGTGAAACGGCAACCCTGTTCTGCACTCGTCTTTGGAAAGCGTGGGTTAAATGTAACAAACGTGTTTTTATCTGCTTAATGGAGAGCGAAAGCCAAAGCCTGTTCTGTTTCAAGTTTCCATGAAGAAGGTATTCAATCAAAGCGTTACCAAACTCCTAACCTCCGACCGCACTGGCATCCTCTTTGATTGTACAGTAAAACTCAATTTTCAAATGTTTTTTCATCGTCACTTCAAGGTTAAAAGTAAACACATTAAACCGTTCTCTCTGAACCTTTCCCTTTTTACCTTTAACACGTCTCCGCCCTCATTTTATTCGATTTACCCTACCGGGCATTTTTCACGGTCTTCGGAATGCATTTGTCTTGAAACGCAAACCATTTTATTTTACTTATTCTGCACATGTCCAAAATCACAAATACATATGCACATAACCTATGCGTACAGTATTATTATTTCCTATATTATTACCAATATGTTCAGATTCAATGGCCCCATTTCTCTAGGGATGTCTACGAGCATGCATACATCTCTGGCAATTTTATTTGGCTAGACCATAATTTATGATTTTTTCTTGGAATGGGAATTGACAGGCTATAGCAGATCGACGAACAGACAGACGCGGGACCGAAACTGCGGCTAAAGCGGTTGAACACAAAAACCAAGTGAAAATATTGATATAGGAATAAAAAAGTATATACATGGAACAAAAAACAAATTTGACCCTTTGCAAGAATACAGGGCGTTCCATACCTTCAGTAGTAAGCAAGCGAAAAGAAATCTGATCACATGGAGGCTGAGAGCACATTTTTCACGATCCTTGTGTTGTTATGATTGGAATAGTTGATATAAAATAAATTAGGTACCTAGTTAATCTTGAAATAAAAATTATATGCAATCTACTCGTAGGTACATGCCTGAATATCTTCAGTAGTAAGGAAGCGAAAAGAAAGCTGGTCACATGGAGCTGAGCACATTCTTCACGATCCTTGTGTTGTTATGACTCGAATAGTTGGTATAAAATAAATTAGGTACTTAGGCGTTTGGAACTAGGAGTGGATGGCGTGCTTTGATACAAGGGTGATAAACTCAGACGCCTCTTCTTACTGTTCCCTCGATTGGCCAACTACTGCCCAACGAGCTGCAGATGCAAAGCACAGAAAGTTCGATACAGCAGCGGAGGATCTTCGTAGATCGTTTACCCCCCTAGTAGTTGGGTTCAACGGATCCCTACACAAGGAGCATGACGCCCTCCTAAGCGGCTCGCCGAGAAGCTCGCCGACAAGTGGACCAAGCCCCTCTCACAAGTTACATACTGGGTGAGAGTGAAAACTCAAATTAGTGTTACCGGGCAGTCTCCATGCGCCTAAGAGGATGTAGAAGGAAGTTGAGATGCCAAGGACTTGAAGATGGGGCCTTGATGCCTCTATAGCAAGAAAAAAACAAGTTAAAAGAACATGAAGAAGCTTTCTTTAACACAGTTCTCCCCAATCAGATGCAGTCCAGTGGTTGTTATCAATATATATCATAGAGCGAGAAAAAAATAGGTACCTAATTAATCTGGAAATAAAAATTATATGCAATCTACTTGTAGGTACATGCCTGAAATTTTCTTTATCTTTCACCAGGTTTGATAAGAGAAATTTCCTGAGTCCCTCGTTCTTAATGTCTTTCCCTAAATCTTCAAACGCCTTTTTCCTCATGTCTCCCAGCGACAAGGAATGGTCTATTTGCAAGGCTTTGAGAGCGTTGTAGATGCCGAAGTAGCTCGTGACGTGTGGCAGCTGAGCGATTGGCGAAATATCCACGACGACCAGGTCCCGCCCGAGCTCCGGATTCATCAGCAGCAGCGTCATGGCCGCCCGACCCCCTAGCGAGTGACCGACGAAACTCGGTTTCCCGGAGTCAACGCTCAGCTCGGAAATGAGAGCCTTCACGTCGGCCGCCATGTCCATGTAGGTGTTGGAAGGCACGTGGGGGCTGTCGCCGTGGTTCCTCAAATCTACAGCTACGACCCGCCTGTTCGTGTTCAGCGACAGATTCTTCGCCATTGTGTTCCAATTTTGTTTCGACCCGAAAAGACCGTGCAGTATGAATATGGGGCTTGTTTTGTCGATTTTACCTTCGGGATCATACGTGGCATAAGCCAAGCTGACAGGCTTTACGACTTTCTGCTCAGTTTTATGGTGGACGCCAGCTCCACGCGAACCACACCGTATGTCATGTTGACTGATCTGCAGGAACCTAACGAGCCGTCGACCCAACATTTCTGAAAACTTTGAAATTTGGCATTAACTATAGAATGAGAGTTTCTTTTTTTGACAATAACTACTTAGTACATTTTGTTTGCCCGGTTTTGTTTACCTACTTCCTCGTAAATTCATGTAACTTGTCATAATACTTAGAGGGTTGTTATCTATTGAAAATGAATAATGTAACTTTTTATACTGTGTTGCCTTGACGACTAACAGGCAGGAACTTATTATAATGAATAAGCTCAATTTAAAAAATTAAAAACAACCTTTGATGCATTTTACTTGAAAATCAACAGCTAGAAATTATAGAAACTTTTCTTATCAATAATGCTATCATAAACCTATAATATCTTTCTTTACCAACAGCCATTTAAAAATGTTAATTAAAATGAATCAAGCATTTAATTTAATGGTGATATATTAAAATGTTTATTCAACAATAGCAATAATAATAACCCTAATTCGACCCGAATATGTAATTTAATTATGGTTCGGAAGCGGTCTAACGTTGTTAGCCATTTCATTTATATTTTCACGAGTCGAACTAATTTATTCATTTCATTTTTTTCTCAATTCACTATCGGTATACAGGGTGTTCACAGTTTTGGTTACTAACCTTCTAGGAGTCGATTCTACAACTAATTTTCAACAAAACGTGACTCCTAGACTTTTTTTAGTGGCATTTTTTCGATTATTCACGAATTAAGATTTTTTTCGTGTTTTCATCATTATATCACAAAATCAGCTATAACTCCCTTCCATATTGAGTAAGTTCAAATTTGAGGATACTGTTGGATAAAGCGTTAAATTTACTTTTGGATAGGCTGCCCACCATGTGAAAATATGCGGATTTAGTGGTCACAAATTCTCACCAAAGTGAAAAAATTGTCGAAACTTGAAAATCTTGTATTTTTTAAATCGTAGGGCGGCATACATAATCCCCTGAATTCCCGCGCTCGTTACGAGAAAAAACTTGGCCCGAATTTCTCACCTTTCTAACGGTATAATCAATTTTTATTTTACTTAGCAAATTAAAGGAGAAAAGTATGTTTGTATGTGATCATCCTGCGCCTTTCAAGGAATTCCAGCCCATATTTCGACATAATACCAGTGTAGCCAACGTTATCTTCTGCAATTTGGCGTTTGTACGCCAGGTATCGTACGAATCGACGATGATTCCTCTCCAAATGGTCCTTATAGGTGACATGTTTATTCGTTCTCAAATTGAACTTCGTTGTTCTACCCACAAAGAACGCAACAAAGAGACTCAGTGCACTTTTTGCAATACCCGTGCTCTGCTACGGCCACTTGATGGTAATAAATTGAAGTGGCTTCGTACCTTATTATTTTTACCCTGCAGTCCCAAAAACGGTCCAATTCAAATTTCAGCATTCAAGTTTCAACTCGTACCTAATTAATTTTTCAACCAACATTCGGTACTCAATATAAACTTAGTTACTCTAACTCCATACCAACATTGCTACTGTTAACAAAGCGTTTTCTACATAAATTTTTGAAGATCTATCTTTACGAATAAAAGCTGCTCGGCTCACCCCACCAAAACCTTTTCGGTAACGAAAGAGAAAATTTGACGAGAAAAGCTCGACGGATGTCCGGATTTTCCTTAATTACAAAGTTGTTTACCTGGGCGACGTCGTTGGGGATAGCCGAGTTCTCGATGATGAATAAATATAAATAAGTAAATATATATATATATATATATATATATATATATATATATATATATATATATATATATATGTATTTAGGAATTCTTTCAGAATACTTACAATGGATTTCAATGATGAAAAAATTTGATACATTCAAATTAAAAGTTTTTTATTTTTTTGACCCGATGCTCGGAATGCCAAAAGTTGGACAAAGGAGGGACATCGTGAATCTTTCTTTCTTAACAGAAACGCCATTCGTTTTTCAGTTTGAAATAAATGGGACTGTAGGTGAGGCTGAGATGTAGGAGGTGAGCCTCAGAACGGACGGTATTATCTCTTTCAAGGGCTGTACAACCTTAATGATCCGCAGACAAATGGAAGGTGAAGATTCGTTAGGAAGCCTGTATCTGGGGCAAGGCCTTTGGTTTTCTGATAAATCACGAACATCAGTTCTCACATGAGACCAATCTTCAGTTGTCGTCTCTTGAAGCAATTTTCAACGTACCTACCGACAAATTTATTAGGTATATTAGCGAGGAAAATCCCTACGAACCAATCAAAGTGGAGTACAGGAAACAATATTAACAAATCATTTTTCCTCAGTGAGAAAGAAGAGGACTACGCTGCACAGTGGCCAATTTTCCCGATCTATGTGGTAAAAATTCAAGTTTCCTTGAGATTTTTAACAGCGGGTTTTCGCGTTTTCTTGCGCGAACCCCATTTTCACCACGTAAATAAAAAAAGTAGAAAACAAACAAATGAAAACACGTAAAAAATTAACAAATCATTTTTCCTCAGTGAGAAAGAAGAGGCCTACACTGCACAGAGGACAATTTTCCCGGTCTATTTGGAAAAAATTCAAGTTTCCTTGAGATTTTCAACAGCGGGTTTTTGCATTTTCTTGCGCAAACCCCATTTTCACCACGTAATGTGTGTACCCTACGGAAATCTAGATTTCAGGTGGCCAAAATCGTTCCCATGTTCACCAAATCCTCTCGATCGTCTTGAAATTTTTACTAGATGTCCATCATCATGTCAGAAGGATGGTGTAGGAATTCCGAAAGTGCATTTAGGGAACAAGGGAATATCCCCCGAAAACGAGATATTTTATATGATAATATTTTATATCATATCATAAGCGCTTAGGTGGCTAAAAGGTGGCTTTAACATCAAAATCTGGATATCTCTATATGTAAATTGTTACTCAGGCTCAAGTGATTCCTGACTAACGAGTTGGACCAAGTACAGCATAAATATTACAAATTACTAGTAATATCACCGAAATAAGGAAAAATGTAGGTAGGTCTGGAATGACATCTCTACTCTTCTGGATAAAAGCACACAAAAGTCTAGTAGGGAACGAGAAAGCAGACAGGGCTGCAAAAACTGCGACAAACCAACCGAACCCACCTGATAATTGGACCATATACCCACCCTCCGATCTACATCGCATGTTTAAAGCTCAGTTTCTCCTTCGATGGCTAGAGTGGCACTCTACTCATCCTTCTGGCAGAAGCTACACTACCTTGTTCTCTGCAACATCACCAACACCCTGGCCTACCAAAACCGTTTTATAAGACGATAACACGATTGAGAAACGGGGTGACCGTCACCAAATCATTCCGGCACCGTATTGGTCAGGAGGAAAGTGGCTTGGTGCACCAAGACACACAACCAAAGAGCCACGTTGTTCCACAAGTGGGACAAAGAACAATCAAGACCATTTAATCTCGACGTCAAACTATGCTCCCGACTTCCACCAGTATACATTTCTCTATTAAACTTCCTACAAGCGTGCGATCTGAAGCTGTGATACTACTATGTACTATTTCAACTATATCTGTTGTATATATTTCATAACAATTAGTATTGGCTGTATAGTCTAATTTGTGACTGATCCCAAATAAATAAATATAAAAAAAGTAGGTCTGGATGTTCGACCATAAAAAAAGCCATAGCACGCGATAAGGTAATTAGATACATGTGGTGTTGACTGCTGATTTGAGATATGTGAATTGACAAAAACCTCGGTTGTGACGCTATCGAACGTTGAATCGATGGAATATTGCTACAAACAGGTCGAGTGCAAAAATTAAAAATCCAACGGTATCCAATACTCAAATTTACTTTTTAACATGGATATGTTTTTGGGCTGGGGGTCATTCTAAAATTTGCGTAATGACACCAAAATTTGTGACGACCCGGCACTTTAGATTGTTATTAACTCGAAAAGTGAAGGCTAGGTAGAATTTCTATTGATTTTTCACGTACAACCAATGAGTTACTAGGGAAGAGTAACTCCTATAATTTTCATAGTAGGAAAATCGTTCGCCACTTTTTGGAATGCTCTCATTTTATCACAACATCTCATGACCTCTAAGCCATTGTAGTGTCAAGGAATGCTGATTTATTACTCTAAGTTATAAACTAATATTGTTTTGTAATCATAATGGAATAATCTTGTGAAAAGAAGGCGCTACATGGTTGGTATATAATTGAGTAGTAGGTACATACTGGTAAGCAGTAGGTGCTAGACATATCAATGATCTTTTGCTTTTCCCATCAAGGGAGAAATTAAAATGTTCGAATTTAAAATATAGTAGTTTAACAATTTAATTTATTATCCAGATATACGATGTTTGAACCTCAACGACAATGTACTAACTATAAATTGATTTATATACCAGTACCTATAGATTAAATTGTACCAAAGATATTGGAACTGACCAATAATGCCTCTGTCTTACTTGAATTGAATAATTGAATGTTCTATTAAACCTGTTGATATGTATGTACTAATTTAAGGTAATTATTCTCTCCTTAATGATTCAGAATGCTTTAATGATGATCATGAATAATAATTACGGTTATTGTTTACCCAACAGGAAGACATGGTGTGCCTGTCCTGCACGGCCACTGGCGAGAGAGTATGTTTAGCCGCTGAGGGATTTGGTAACCGACATTGTTTCTTGGAAAATATAGCTGATAAGGTAAGGGAAATACATTGATATTTTTATTATATTTATATAATGTATATTTATTTATTTATCGGTAAAGGTGGGGCGTTTATTGTCCACTCAGGATGGATTCAGTTTGACCAGTGCTTACGAATTTAATGCTCTGTAGACAGCATCCTAATAAATCTAGTATATCGTCGACATTTCTCATACTTACATACAGACTAGGAAAAATTTGCTGATGATTTAATTATTAACAAGTGTCATGAATAAATTAACGCCGAATTAGATGATTCTAGTAATGTACCGATAGTAAAGCTACGATTTTATTCATGTAATTCTTGAGCTAATTCTGTTCCATTCAACCTATCTATGATACACCTTTACGTTAGCCACCTACAAACTAGAAGGCACATACGACGCAACATCAGCTGAAAAAGCAAAGAAGTTAATTTCTTTCAGGCAACCAGTGAAGCTGGAATTCGAAATGGATCGTCTGTAGGGCGTCTTGATAAGAATGACTGTGAAACATCTACTCTGATCAGCTAATTGAGCTGGGTGGCTATTTTTTCCCCTCAACGCTGTAATAACAAGGTAAAAAGCCATACTGGTTTAATGAGTGAGCTAAACGCTTTTCTATTCAGCACACGTATACTATTCTGTTATTTTTGGGCCTTTTTTGTGGCTTTTGATGTGTAGGCATACCTACACATCACTCCTAATCAGCTGAGTACCTATACAAACATTGAATCTACCGTGCCTGCCAACGCAAGGTGCGTAGCTTTATTTTGGCTTCAAGTCTTTCATGTACTCGTACTAGCAGATAAAAATTGCTGGGTAGGTACAAATCACCATTGATCAGCTCGTACCTTAGCATACTCTGACCAAACAGTTTTAAGTGGATGCCATTGTTTAATGCATTTTCAACAGTTCAATGCATTTGTTCCGAAAGCTTGGCAAATAAATAGAATTTTTGGACTATTTTTTAAACCCAGAATGTGTTTTGAATGGGAGTGAATGGGTTTGGGACGGAGAATGCATCCGCCCGCAGCCACTCATTTCTGAGCTATGCAAGGCCAAACGGCTGAGTGGGGGTAGTCTACGAGTGGGGGGATCTTCTTGGATTTCTAGGAAGGGGGCAATCGCAATTTTATGGGGTGGAGGGAGGGTGACGAAGGGGGGGGGGGGCTTTAATGCGTTTTTGACCAAACGCTCGATCTTCTATAGGCTGCCAGATTAAAATTTGATTGAGAACACTTCGTATTGTAGCGACAAAGTTACGTTCCTGGACCCATAGAACACGATGGTACCATCAAAATTGCCGAAAGATGCTGTGTTCCCAGAAAAATCACCAAAAATATGAAGAAGAAAGATAAAAAGTTCCAGTCATGCTGCATGATCGTATGAGTGAATTTTATTAAGTTATCATATTATTATTGTTACATTGTTTTGAATTTTGAGCTTTTTTTAGTATTAAAAAAATGTTAACCATTATTTTGACGGCGGTAATCTGCTATTCAAAAAGAGCTTTTGGATTTTTCGCTTTTTTTTGAAGTTTTTATTGACTGTACAGCAAATTTTAATGACATTCAAGTACATTTTCAACATAATTTTGTACATAAATTTTTTAGTGTTCTATCTTATATTTGATAAACTTAATTTGAGCAATATTCTACAAAAAAAGTATGAATTTAACAATTTTTAGCCGTTTTTAGCCATTTTTACTGATTTGTTCAGCACATTTTTTGAAATTTGACCATTTTAATGTGGGATATGTCGTGGCTTTGTTGAAAAAGTCGAGATTGAAGGGTAGGGGTAGCTTCTTGGCGGCTTCAGAAAAAAGGATCTTACCGTCCTGTTTAATTTGGTGACTTTTTGGGGCCAGTATAAAACAATTGCTGGATACACATCACCCCTGATCAGTCAAGTATCTTATCAGACTTTGCCCAAACAGTTTTCCTGCATGCCAATGTTTTAGCTTCAAGTGTTTCTTACATGTTAGACTGTTTAAATAATTTCAAAACTTACAAACAAAAAAATTAATAAATAAGTTTTACGTACGACCAAGCGTTGCTAGGGAAGTGTCTCTCTTAGTTTTCATATCAGAAAAATCGTTCGCCACTTTTTGTAATGCTCTCATTTTTTCACAACATCTCATGAAATCTCATCCGCTGTAGTGTGGAGGAAAGCTGATTTATTACACTACGTTATAAACTAATACTGCTAAGTAACCATAATGAACCAACAATGCGAAATGAAGGCACTACGTGGTAGGCACTATTCAGTAAGGTACTTGTAAGCAGTAGGTACTAGACGATGCATATTCCTCTGACCAGCTGAGTGACACATAAAGCTGATTTCTTATGATATTTAATCCTGAAGCTCAAATTTTAAACAGGGCCTGTATGAGATAGGTAGAATAGAATTTCACCCACCCTCATTTCCGATCGTTTTATTTTTCCAACGCTTAGTTTTGGAGTAATTTATTTTTTAATATTTCGTTTTAATTTTGACCTTACGTCACTAAATCGGTCATAACTCCCTTAATTTGCTGAGTAAATTCGAATTTGAGGATACCGTTGAAAACGAGCATTAAATTTCCTATCTGATAATTTTTCGTTTCTGATAAAGTCTGACTATTTTTTTGAATTTGGGTTGGAGACATGAAAA
Organism: Adelphocoris suturalis; assembly: GCA_030762985.1. Classification (NCBI taxonomy): domain Eukaryota; kingdom Metazoa; phylum Arthropoda; class Insecta; order Hemiptera; family Miridae; genus Adelphocoris; species Adelphocoris suturalis. Next base: position 89,116,530 of record CM061044.1, read on the forward strand.
AGCCCTCTGAAAAGCAAATTCAATCTAATTAGGGGTACCTTGAGTTTTTTTCAGTTTTGAGGTAAAACTAGTTGGCCTAAGGGTAAAACTCGGTTATAAATGGGCTCGGAAGATCTGCAATAGTAACCATTTGATTCAGCGTGAAAATACGTAGAAACTCTTATTTTCGTAGAACGTCATTTTTGAAGAAAACCCTAGATTTCACTGAAACACCAATGTTTTTCAACATTAAAACATAGTTTTTATCCTAATTAGTAAATTAAAAGTAAAACTGACTGCACCGTTGGAAAAGTTAGATCTTGCCACAGTTTTTATTTTTCTTGTGTCTTGAAAAAATATTGGTTCTCATAGTTCAATTTCAGACTGAAAGTATTGAGGTTTGGATGAGGTTACCTATGCTTCATATAAATGAAATGGTATAATATTTTGTTCCTCTGAGAACAAAAACTTGGAACATTTTATGTCTTTAGCTGCAAACTTGTATGTGTTGCAGACTCGTCTATTAAAATGATTATCTATTAAATGATTTAACCACCTCTTCACAAATCAAACCGTTCTCGCAATATTCAGATCACCTGCTATGAATCAAATCATCGAAACACCACCTCAATGAAATCATCAGAAATTAACAAGCGGTAGCAATCATGTTCACAATATCAATTATTGAGAATGATCACCTGAGTGTAAACAATTATCCATATAATTCAGCTTTTTGGCCACGCATTTCGCAGTAGTAGTAATAGTAGTAGTAAGTTGTTTATTGTATTAAATCAATGATTATTACAAAGGGTTCAGGTCCACTTACATATCATCATTAGAAAAATATATAATAGATGAGAAATAAGTCAAATGTCTTCTTCCTAATCTAGTTAACAGGGCATTACTGCTTAATGAAGTACATGCAAAATAAACGAGGTCATAGATATGAAATTAATATATAGAATAATAATCCGTTATGAATCCATAACATCCACGCTATACCTGTGGTACTCGTACAATATCCACAACAAGTCTATCCTGTTGTGCACTGTACAATGCTAATGCTGTACATATCAGACACCTATTCGGTGAGCGCAATTGATAGAATTGCTAGTGCACTAATAACAAAATGAGATAAATTTAACATTTTCTCCCTATCATCACCACAATCGAGCCAATTAGCCAGACGCTTCGCAGTAGTTAACATAATATGGTTGGATAAATCGAGAGCTTTCGAACGAATGGTCAACGAATTTTGTGGGATGAAAAACGATGAAGTACCATTTCCCTAGCAACGACTCAGTTGTAAGCGGAAATCATCAGAAAACCAACCGTAACGCTTTTTTTAACGCATTTTTTTTTTAACGCTTTTTTCGTTTATGTGCCAAAGTAAAGACATAAAATGTCAAAAAACTCAAGGTTTCCCAAATTAGGTGACATTTTCTTTTCAGAGGGTTTTTTTCAAGTCTCAAACCGTAATTCTTAAAGAAGGTCAGGCATCTATCCGATAGTACATTTATTGCTCTTTCCAAAGATCCTCAATTTGTATATATATATATATATATATATATATATATATGTATATATATATATATATATATATATATATATATATATATTATATATATATTGTATATATATATATTGTATATATAAATATATTTTGTATGTATATATACAATATATATACATATATATATATATATATATATATATATATATACAATTTGTATATATATATTGTATGTATATATACATGTGTGTGTGTGTGTGTGTGTGTGTGTGTGTGTGTGTGTGTGTGTGTGTGTGTTTGGGTTGCTGGGGTAGGGTAACCGTTGGTGTTTTTATCTCTTCGGAGCTCCTTCATATCCCTACCCAAGTCATGGTCATACGTCCCCGTCGTGCAACCTGGGCACCCTCTGGTTTACCAGAGGGTGGCAGAATGACCCTCTGGCGCTTAGGGGGGAGGCTCATGTCAATGGGTCTCCCGACCCTTCACAACGCTTCCCCGTTATGAATAATACAAACAGAGAGCCTCATAACCCCCGCTCGCCCATTGGTACGCGGGGTTCTAGGGGAGGCGCTCGGGGGCGCCCCAGGCAGGGGCGTCGGCCATCCTCTCCCTCTTCTTCATCCTCATCTTCCTATCCCTCATCCTCTTCCACGACCCCTGTAAATGCCCACCAGTGTGCCCACTGTGAGAGAGCCTTCAGTTCCAAGCGTGGCCTCAGTGCCCACTTCTGGCAGAAGCATCCTGTACAGGCCAACGCTGCAATCGATATAGAGCGAGAGCGGCCCAGGTATGCTTCTGAGGATTTGCGGCGAATGGCAGCAGAGGAGGCAGAGGCTGTGCGTAATGGGGTACGAAATATTAATGTATTCCTTCAAGCACGTTTTCCCATGCGCACGCTTTCTGCCATCCAATCACTTCGCCTGAGGCCCCACTATAAGCAGCTTGTCCAGGATGCAATCCTGGCAAATAGCAGTGGGGCCTCTCCCGCATCTCCGGCAGACGTGGGACAACAGCCCGCCATTCAGCAATCCTCCCCCGTGACCTCCGGTCTTCTTTCAGAATTGAAGACTGAAGTATTGAGGCTCGGGGAGCAGGTAGGCAATATTGTTGGTTATGCGAGTGCCTACCTGCAGGATCTGGCGAGGCGGGCTATTGAGGGGCCAAATGGCTTGGAGGACGAGGTTGCGGCCTATGTGCAGAGGATCTTCCCCCAGGTTGAGGAAGCGACCGTGGCGAGGCACCAGGGAGAAGTTCCTCCTAATGTGGTGCCTCGTGGAGGTCGCAGAGCAGCTAAGCAAGCGAGGAGGCGGGAATACCAGCGTGTCCAGAGATTGTGGAGGAAGCATCCGGCTCGTGCAGCTGCGGAGGTACTGGAGGGAGCTGGGGAAGAACAAGTTATGCCCCCACTCCAGGAGTTTGTGGATTACTGGGAGCCACTTATGAGTGCTCCCAGCCACAACTCTGGCCAGCCAGTGGTACCCCCAGCTTCCACCAGGGACTCCTTACGCAGCATCATGTGCACACCGGTGCTTCATGACGAGGCACATAAGTGCCGTGTCAAAAACTCCACTTCTGCTGGACCCGATGGTATTTCCGCCCGACGCTGGAATAAAGCTCCTAAGAATGTTAGGCTGCTCATCCTCAACCTGTTGCTACTATCTGGAAGACCTCCGAAAGCGTTGACCCGTGCCCGGACAATTTTCATCCCAAAGAAAGGGGGAAGTGGGCCTGGAGGCTACCGTCCAATTTCTATTTCGTCGGTGGTCTTCCACCACTTCCAAAATATTCTGGCACCTCGCATCCAAGCGGCTGGCGTCATAGGTGACGTCCAGAGAGCATTTCGGCCAGCAGATGGCACAGCGGAGAATCTAACAGTTCTCCAAACTGTCATTTCGCTGGCCCGTATCAAGAAACGGCAGCTCCATCTTGCCGCTCTGGACGTCGCTAAGGCCTTTGACACAGTTAGCCACTTTGCCCTGACCGATTGTCTTCGTGGTGTCGGGGCACCTGCTCGTTTAATTGAGTATGTTGCCTGTCTGTACCACGAAGGCATGACGGCCCTCGAGGCACGAGGTGAGATGTCAGGGGATGTTGTTATTGGGCGCGGGGTGCGCCAGGGGGATCCTCTGTCACCACTCCTCTTCAACCTGGTCGTGGATACGGCCTTGGGTAAGCTGCCAGCTGAAATAGGGTTTGATCTCGCCCCTGGGGTGCGAGTAGGTGCATTGGCTTTTGCTGATGATGTCATCCTACTCGCTGAAACCCGTGAGGGCTTGCAGATCTCCCTCAACGCATTTGCTGAGCAGCTAGCCAGGTGTGGTTTGGTGGTCAACCCAGCTAAGTGTGGGTCGGTCTCCTTGGTCCCGTCTGGTCGCCAGCATCAGGTGAAGGTAGTGGATGAGGAGTGTTTTGTCTTAGGACAAACTTCCATCCCTGCCCGATCCGTGTTGGAGGTCTGGCGGTACCTTGGGGTCGACTTCATGGGTGTGGCCACTATAGCCGC